>OW386292.2:142957911-144211342 GCA_936432065.2 Rutpela maculata | reverse complement strand
TAAAATGTCAGATAGGAATATAATACTAGATTTCAATGTATTTTTAATACAATTTGTATTATACTTTATTCAATGCTTCACCTCTGTTAATTCGGTGCCTTTTCTAACTTACACCTAAATAGACTCACCAACTCTGGTAGACACTTTCGCAGCATTAAATGTATGCCATCTTTCTCGTCCAGATGAAAATAGGCATCCTGCTCGCTTAAACGTAAACAAAACCTGCATATCTTTTTGTTTTCTCTGAATTCTTCACTTTCACTTTCGTTTCTTATCTGCCACAAATCTACATCACCTTGTTTAGAACCTGAAGCAGTATATATTTGCTCCTCAGACATTAGACATGTCGATTTGAAATCGTAAGATTTCTGAAGATTCTCCACACATTCGCAACATAATAGTGGATTTTCGCTGTATTCCCAATTCTAAAATTAAAAACACAAGCAATTAAACAAGGTAACAAGTATACAGCAATAAAGTGAATAGTTACCACGAGGTCTATGAAAATCGCCGTCACCATCACCAGTTCGTCTTCCATAGATTTGTAGTCCTTTTTACAAATAAGTTTGAAACACAGTCTACAAATTTTTAATTGATCGTCCATTATATCTTATATAACTGCAAAAATGAGCAATCGAATAAATATAATAATCTTGATAATAAACATAACACATAACCTCATTTGCAAAAGTAGTGATGATGTCATTCGAATGAAAATAATCAATGTATTGGATTATCAAAATATTTCGAAATATTCGAAAACATTGCATGAATCATTCGAATGGCCGACATTAGAGCATCATCGATATTCGAGCATGAATGTTCATTCCATTACTCGCCCCGTGGCTTAGCGCTCGCTACTCGAATTCCTCCTAGTTATGAGCGATATCGCGATTTTTCAATCACAACGTGAATTTAAAACGTAATGTGATCACGACTTTCATAATACTACGCGACGTACGGGAGAAATTGTTAATCGTTCCCTATCCCTAAATCATGACCCTAAATAAGCGCAGACAGACGGTGAATGGTGAATTAGCTACTTTGGTAATCCGTGCTGCCGCAGATATGTATAATATGTGTAATACATATATTATGATTTGTTTATCCAAATAACCTGATGTATGGATTGGTAATAAACACTGAACTCTACTATATAAATGGAAGGCCAATATAGGTATATGCGCGTGAACAAAATGCGGCAATTACGGCACAGATTGTGGTAACGAATTCAAAAACTATAAGCCATGCGTCGACGCAGTAGAGAAATTAATGTCTGTGCTTGAACCAAACGGCTGTCTACGGGAGTTAAGCTCCGACGCCAGGCTGACGCAATTCTGTGTTTTATTTCTTTTCCATAGCGTAAGTCTTGGATTAGATGCAATTTCCAGAGTCGGTGTCACCATTTTATTCTTTGTTTATTCTGTTGTTTGTGTAAAGTTGTTATAAATTGACTATTTTGTGTAATATTTTGTGACTGTTATAAACAAAGTTAATTAAGACAATATGGTGCAATCTTGTATGGTACTGTGTTGCAAGAATCGGGGCAAAGTCCCGGGTTTTAAACAGTTGCAGTAACAATAAGACCGGCTCTGACGTATTTTGTAGTGCGATTGCGCTCCTCCTTATGGTCGCCATACTTGCGCGAGGTTCAATTTGGCGTAAAAATTGGTATGGATATTGACCTTCCATTTATATAGTAGAGTTCAGTGCCCTGCCCCGAATCGCCACATCGCATCGCTAGTCAATAAAAGCCGCTTTACATTAATGCAATATTGCAGGTGGCATGCAAATTTTTATTGCGCGCATGCGTACATCGACCTATTACATCGAAATAGCTCGATGTACGCATGCGCGCAATAAAAATTTGCATGGCACGTGCAATATTGCATTAATGTAAAGTGGCTTTTAAAGACATAAAGATATTTACATAAATATCTAAATAGTGTGAAATGTGTATCTAATATGACGCTAAGGCACGGGATCGTAATTTAAATTATCAAAAACTTAATATGGATAATATATTAGAGGATATTCTAACTAGATTTGAAAATCTAACTGTAAATACTGAAAATTTAACTGAAATAATAGGTACCTAAATAATATTCTTTAATTAACTGAAAGTTTTAAGTGTAATTACTGAAAAACCCGAAAGTCTAAATTTAACTCAAAACTTAAATTTAAATTCTATGGCAGAAATTAATTATACTGCTTCAGCTGTACTTTATTCAACCGTTTTTAGCCTTCAGCTCATATTGATTACTGTTCATTCACAGTCAACAAATTGTCATTATCGCCTTCAGTGCATATTATTGTCTCATGTTATATTTATTGTGAGGAAAATAGCTATTTTCTGTACGTTTAACTTTTATAATTATTCCAATATTCCACATTACTGCAGGTCACGTCTGGCCACATTTATTGAAAAATAGTCCTATTTACAAGTTTATTGTGTACCTTGTTTGTCTATATACACCAACAGTAACATACATATTTTTACATTTATCAAGTAATTTGTTTGATTGTGACACTGATTTATTCTTGATACCTATGCAGGTTTAAGGACACTGAATAGCCACAGTTAGTACATCAATACGTAACAGGTCACCATAAGTATTCCCTAGTGTGGCTACTGGCACCCTAAGGATTTTTTATTTTATCAATAATAAATTCGAACCATGACCCAGTCTCCATAAACCCTTTTGATGCACAATGCGGTTTCACGTAATTCTCGTGTAGTGCACAATAAGTTGACCACTTGCGAGTATACGCGCTTGGAGCAGATCCCATATTACGTTACTATTTGATTTTGTTTAATGTATGCATAGTCTATTATTATTTATAAAATTAAAAGAAAAACAAAAACCAAGTGCTCTAGTTTCAATAATAATAATTTATTTTTAAAAAATGGTTAAAAACAGTACAAGTAAACATAAACATAAAAACAAAACAACATTCTTATCAAAAACATTAAGGTACAACAGAAACTTGTGTAAGTATATAAAAATGTAATAATAGTACATATACGCGTGTTAAAAGGCTTTGAGCAGTCTGAACCAATTTAAAAACGACAGGCGAGTTAACGCGCTTGGAGCACAGTGGGCCCATTTATTATTCGCGCATATACACGCTTTGAGCAGTGAAAGGGTTAACGTACATGAGTACGGGGCATAGTCATCCCAAACCTATTTTAGGGGCAGGAATTGACGTTACATGTAAACTATTTTTGATTAATTGAAACTTTATTTATTTTTATTTATTTTATTACTGCAACAAAATGAACAAAACAAAGTGTCTTAACTTAGTTTACAGTGAAAAAAAAATGACACTTGAGGAGACCTCGTAGTGTCGAGCAGTATTTAAATAAATGTACGTTGTACATTTGATAAATATACAGTAAACCTATTTGATGCAAAATGACATATAAATCTAAAGAGCTGTAGGAGGTCACCATATTCCAATGTATGATGGATTACAGAATGAGCCCCCATGTAGATGAATGGATAATTAACTGATTAGTACCCACTGGTTTTTATGCTATCTCCACCTAACCACAGAATGAACTTTAGCCTGACCATTATAAGATACACTCAAATCACTCGATGTTTAATTTATATTATTTTTCTATAAATTTGTTAGAGTATAAAATAAAGAGTGACTGATTATTGTCAGCGGTTTGTATGACACCATCTGGAAATAATTTATGAAACAAACCATGTGGTAATGCATAAACTTGTGTAAATTGAAAAAAATGACGTCACCAATACATCACATCGACATCTCAACATGACATCATAATTTCGTCACAATATGAAGTTACTGAGATGTCATCTCGACCAATACTACCAAAAATTATTTCAAATTACCATCAACCTGCTGCCTGTAGTATGGCTGTCCAAAAAGTTGGCCACCGTACAGTCCAATGGACATCAACTGGATATCACTAGTACTTAATCTGGACAGTCATGTCCATTGAACACTCAATGGCCAATCAATTATTACCTAGTATACTACAGTCCACTTTACACAAAAAAAATGTCTACCGCTCCATTATACATATATTAAATTGCCACTTGCCACAATATTTATATGTATACCCAACTGGGTATATTGTTTTTATTCGTTTTAAGTAAATAAAAATTATGTATCTATTTTGCGCTACATGGATATGCTTGTGTTTCAGCGAATGCCTTTTGACGTCAGCTCTACGTCTTGTTTGAAATGAACATTAGTCACATTAGTTACATCTGACGGATCCTTGTATACTAACAAATGACTCTCAAGGCTAGCTTCATATTTTGTCTGATATGAACAAGAATCACATTTAAACATTGTTACTTCTGAAAGTTCCTTATGCTGCAGCGAATGTGATTTGATGCTATTCTCATATTTTGATTGAAATGAACAAGAATCACATTTGAACATTGTTAATTATGAAGGCTCCTTATGCTGCAAAGAATGCCTTTTGAGGTTAGTTCTACGTTTTGTCTTATAAGAACAAGAATCACATTTGAACATTGTTACTTCTGAAGGTTTCTTATGCTGCAGCGAATGTGATTTGAGGTTATTCTCATATTTTGACTGATATGAACAAGAATCACATTTGAACATTGTTACTTCTGAAGGGGCCTTATGCCGCAGGGAATGCTTTTTGAGGTCAGCTCTACGTTTTGTCTGATGTGAACAAGAATCACATTTGAACATAGTTACTTCTGAAGGTTCCTTATGCTGTAGCGAATGTGATTTGAGGTTCTTCTCATATTTTGACTCAAATGAACAAGAGTCACATTTGAACATTGTTACTTCTGAAGGTTCCTTATGCTGCAGCGAATGTGACTTGAGGTTATTCTCATACTTTGACTCAAACGAACAAGAGTCACATTTGAACATTGTTACTTCTGAAGGATGCTTATGCTGTAGGGAATGGGATTTGAAGTTCTTCTCATATTTTGACTCAAATGAACAAGAGTCACATTTGAACATTGTTACTTCTGAAGGGGCCTTATGCCGCAGGGAATGCTTTTTGAGGTCAGCTCTACGTTTTGTCTGATGTGAACAAGAATCACATTTGAACATTGTTACTTCTGAAGGTTTCTTATGCTGCAGCAAATGTGACTTGAGGTTATTCTCATATTTTGACTCAAATGAACAAGAGTTACATTTGAACATTGTTACTTCTGAAAGTTCCTTATGCTGCAGCGAATGTGACTTGAGGTTATTCTCATATTTTGACTGAAATGAACAAGAATCACATTTGAACATTGTAACTTCTGAAGGTTTCTTATGCCGCAGCGAATGTGATTTGAGTTTCTTCTCATATACTGACTGAAATGAACAAGAATCACATCTGAACATTGTTACTTCTGAAGGGTCCTTATGCTTCAGCAAATGCTTTTTGAGGTCAGTTCTACGTTTTGCCTGATACGAGCAAGAATCGCATTTGAACATTGTTACTTCTGAAGGTTCCTTATGCTGCAGCGAATGTGTTTTGAGGCTATTCTCATATTTTGACTGAAATGAACAAAAATCACATTTGAACATTGTTACTTCTGACGGTTCCTTGTGCCTCAGCAAATGCATTTTGAGGTTAGCTTTATGTTTTGTCCGAAATGAACAAGAATCACATCTGAACATTGTTACTTCTGATGGTTTCTTATGATTCAGCAAATGCCTTTTGAGGTCAGTTCTACGTTTTGTCTGATATGAACAAGAATTGCATTTGAAAATTTTTACTTCTGAAGGATACTTATGCTGCAGCAAATGCATTTGGAAAATATCTTCATACAATGTCCGAAATAAACAGCATTCGCATTTGTACACTGGTACTGTTGAGACATTTTCATTGGCCGTTGTCTGTTTAATACATGATTTTGATAGATTCGCTTCGAGGTTCACCATTAAACAATCTTGTTTCCTACGCAAAGTAGTGGTGAGTTCCGGATGTATCAAAATGACACCATCTTCAGGCCTGAAAGTTATAAAAATGATTATCATCACCGAAATGTACACTAATAATAATATCTATTTAAACAATAAAATAAATCGTAATCAATGGTGATATTTTTTGTCAAAAATTGCGTGTAAGAAGGTTTTGTGTGTTTAAGGTAAGACCGCTGTTTGTAAAATAATTTATAATTTCATATGTGGCTTCCTTACTTCTATGTACAAGTTCTTTTACACTTTGGCCGTTCATTAATATATTTGTGTCATCTGCATATGATGCACCTCGTTTCAGTTATATAATTTAGGAAAATAATAAAAAATAATGGACCTAAAATGGATCTCTGTGGTACTCATTTTTTATATCAGAGTTATTACCATCCATATTACCATCTAATACCACTGTTTGTGTTCTATCTTGTAAATATGACGGACGGATTACATTGCTCCTGGAACAAAAATTTAGGCATTTGTAGTTTTAGACAGGGTAGAGAAATATGGAGTAAATTCATAAATTAAGCATTAACCAGTTGTGTTTTATTTATCATTACCATACCTGCTTATTCAACTGTTTATCTTAACATTTATCAACTTATCTATCTTTTAATCTGTGTAAAGCTATTCTTTTTCCTATTTATATCATACTTTCGATCATCAATCCAAATACTTTCTTTTCTTATGATTTTTCTCTCTTATCTTCAAAATATCTTTTCCGTGGTTTTCCTTTCATTTGTTTTTAGTCATAGATATAGGATATATTTCTTCAGTCACCATTTTTTTTTCTATCCCTAAATTAACTAAATTTCCGTCTATCTATTTCCGTCTGTATGTATGGGTAGTTTTTAAGCCTTAGTTTTTGTAAACTGGAATATATTTTCACTCCTTTAGTGGTTCTGGAAATTTTCCAGAGATAAGCGACAGATTTATTAGATATCAGAGTGGATGGGCAATTTGGCTGCTTATAGACTTAAGAACTTTGCCACGGATTCGGTCGATACCTGCAGCAGCTTTGCTTGTGGTTTTGTTTAATATATTCCCAATCTCAATAGCAGTAGTTGGATTAAGGTATAAACTTGGAGGTGAATTATTATGTATGTTTGTGTTTTTTAAATTTGGTTTAGGACAATTTTGAGAAAAATTTATAAAATAGTAATTAAATACGTTACATGTTTTTACACAAAGCATGTCTAGTGGTATTTATAACACACAGAGTCTTCATAAGCAAAATAAACAACAAAAAAAAGGCAACATAAATCACAAGAAGCATAAATTGTGGGGAACAAAGGTGTAACATAATATCTTAAAGATACGCGAATAATAAGAGAAGTCGTTATCATATAATATGATAAGGTTTGTTATGACTAAGTCTTGATAATATAGTGTATGATATTATATAACTCTCTCAACCCCTTAACGAAAAAGTTGATGTTGTGCAGTAACTTTTGAAGTTGGAAAAATGGGTGTAATTAGTTTCATGTCAAAAAAAAAACAAAAAAACCTTTGAGTTTTTCCTCTAGCGGCACTTTGAAAAAACTGACCTAGGTCCAAAATTTGAATGTTAAGGTAAGAGACATTTAAGTACCACTGCTTTTCTGGATCAATGGACGTATAGTTCCGAATCATAGAAGCTTCTTACTTACTTTTAAAAATCCATAAAAAAGTGATTAAAGACTTGTGTCCTCTCAACCGCACGGTCTCAAAGCAAGAAGCGGCACTTTGATGGTAGGTACCGCTTGAATCCAACTTTTATACCAATTATGAAAATGTAAATCATTCGTTATCTCTCTTTGCGCTACCGCAAGCACAGGATGGCAGCAGGGGTTTAAATAGGACACCCTTTGTACGCTTATTCCTTTGTCGGCACACCCAGTGCTATATGCACAAATGTCAGAGTATCAGGCGCGCCCAGACGCGATGCTAATAAAGCCTACTCCAGTATTCCAGCAGCTCTCAGACAATATTATTAAATATTTTAAAAATTTTTGTTTATTTTTTTTTTCTCCAAAACTATGGGCTTTAGGAGTCATGTTATATAAGGCTTTTTTCGTTTGTCTAGTACTCCCTCACCAACAGTTTTTTTTTTTAATGACATCAAACTACAAATTTATTTTTGTTATATATTTACCTGCTTTTTTTTATTTTCTCTTTTGTTAGTGTATTTCATACATTTAAATGAAATAAATAAATATATTATTAATATTATTACCCACCAATATTGCTAGTATCAGAGATGGGTCTCGAACAATAGACGTCGGTGTGACCAAGAGTACTCGCGACTAACACACTTTAGCCAGCTGATAATTTACATTGATGACAAGCGGTACTATTATTAACTTTTTCCAAAAGTGGCAAAAGATCAGAATTAAACAGATTTTTTTGTTAGATTATACAGGTGACATGAACATTATAGGTCTAAACCAGTTGTGTAATTGCCCAAAGGGTTTAGAATAGGGTTTAAAATAGCCTGCACGTTTTTTTTTTTTAGCAAAAGATTTATTTGCATCTATGTTTACTTCATTAAGTTCAAAACGTTCACTCAAAGCATTTGTGTGTATCTTTTAAATTTTAATATAGTGCTTATCCTAAACCAAGTATGGTTTTATAGATATTCTATGAGTAAAGATTTAGATCATTCTTTAAAACTTGAAAGATTTAATAGTAAATTTAAAAAGAGGCTTGTGGGCCTTTCTCTAGGTGGGCCCCTGTATTTTTCTAAGGGTTTTAAGTCAGTTTTATAAAGTCTTTCCAGACCATTTATGTTTATAAGTAGTCTTAGAGATAAATATTCTATAGAGTATTTTAAAACTAAAATTGTTCCTAAGTAAATTGGTCCAAAAAATTCTCACCTCAATTCTGCAGTTTCAGTCTGGTTCTCAACGTGTTCGATTTTCACAGAGGTTTCAGACTCTTCTTCAAACTCCAATGGCTCTGTTTTTAACACCTCAGGTTCCGCCTCAAAATTTTCGTTTTTAAAATTTTCTAACTTGACAACTGATTCAATTTCATTTTCATTCACCAATTCCTCAGTATATGTGTCATCAACATCACTTTTCTTTTTAATCTTAGTAAACTGTAAAACGTTATACAGATTCACTTTGTCATTACTGCCAGTGCCCTCAGTATCACGATACAGGTTAATGCTTTCTTCGATACTTAAGCAACTCATTTGGAAATTAAACAGGCTTTCCAAGGCAGAGAAACAATTTTGGCATATTATGGGTTCTCGTACCACAAACAAATCCTAAAAAAATGTTTATTAATTATTACCTTCGGATGTGTGCATGTTTACTTATAAGTATTGTTTATGAATAGTGTGTTTATGAATAGTGGCCTTGGAACCTTTGAATCTATAATTAAAAGACCGCGGTCGCTCAGAGCGTTTTACCTATCGGACCATGGCAGGAAGCATATGCGTGTAAGGCTGATATTATGCCAACTGTTATACGGGATGTGACGTAATTATTTTCTCGAAGTAATTGCCCTCTACATAAATGTATAAACTGCAAATGCAAAGTGGCATTGTTTAATATCCAGAACTAGGGTATTGCGGTAGTGCAGTGAATAGTGAATCGCTGCTGGTGATCAAGATGATACACCAGCCTTCCGTGTCGTATAGGATGACAATGAGGACATCATGTTTAAGCCTCGCTTACACTTTTGGCTTACGATGCATTTACATTTATTTATTTTTCTAATTACTAAACCAAAATCGTCTTCCTTATTTCACATTTTGGCGCCCCCAAAATGTGGCGCCTGTGTGTAGAAAACAATTTCCCCCCGTACGATTGGCCCTGTACTTTATTCAATACTTCCCTTATGTTAATTCGGTGCTTTTGATATCACTCACTATTTCCTAACTTACAGCTAAATGGACTCACCAACTCCGGTAGACATTTTTGCAGCATTAAGTGTATGTCTTTCTCTTCCAGATGAAAATAGGCATCCTTCTCGCTTAAATTTAAACAAAACCTGCATATCTTTTTGCTTCCTCTAAATTCTTCGTTTTCACTTTCATTTCTTATCTGCCACAAATCTACATCAGCTTGTTTACAACCTGAAGCAGTATATATTTGCTCTTCAGACATTAGACATGTCGATTTGAAATCGTAAGATTTCTGGAGATTCTCTACACATTTGCAACATAATAGTGGATTCTCGCTATATTCCCAATTCTAAAATCAAAAACAAACAAATAATTAAATGAGGTAACAAGTATACTGCAATAAAGTGAATAGTTACCACGAGGTCTAAGAAAATCGCCGTCACCATCACCAGTTCGTCTTCCATAGATTTGTAGTCCTTTTTACTGATAAGTTTCAAACACAGTCTACAAATTTTTAATTGGTCGTCCATTATATCTTATATTCTGCTAAAATGGGCAATAGAATGAATATGATAATCTTCATAATAAAACACAAAACGATGACAAAGCATAACCTCACTTGCAAAAGTTTTAATCGTTCTTCTTCTACTACCCCTTACCAAACAAAAAAGGATGAAATTAATCCATAACAATTTCTTATCTACTACTAATTTCACGTGGGTAGAGTGAAATTTTCACACAAATCATAACAAGTGAGATAATATATTGGGCCCTTCTAGGTAATGAAGTATTCATTCCTGAGGATACATTTGGATTGCTAGATGGTGTAAAGTTGGTATGGAACCTTTTTATGGACCTTTTCTTATTTTACCCTAAATATGGTAGTAACCCTGTTTCCTGCGTGGTATTGTAGATGTACCACTGATATATGAACCTGTAATCGTCAGAGGCAGGGGCGTAGCGAAAGGGGGGTATGGGGGTAACGTACCCCCCAACTTTGTTAGACTTGGCAAAGTTGGAAATTTGAGAAGCTTATATAGGCGTCTGAATTTAAGATGCCAGCGCCAAAGTGGAGAACTCTAGTGATGTCTCGTATTTGTATGAATCGTATAATAATACGACTCTTTCCGATGATACGTATGGTACGAATTTGTACAATGGATACGGTTTCGTATCTAGTGTATACTGACCTAATGCGAACAATGCGGTTTGATTTCGTATCGGTAAATACGTTTTATGTGTTAACCCTTTGCAACTTCTGTTCTCCTGTCGAGATTCAAAATACATAACGACTAAAAAAAAAAAAAAAAAACCTAGACTGTCACACATCTGTTTATATTTCTCAAACTCTTATAATGAATATATAACTTAAATACCAAAAATTGTATAACTATTATGTTGAAGTTTGGTAAATTTATATTTAAAAACGTTTGTTGTAGGGCGGCAGACTCTGGCATTCGGCGGAGGGCGGAGGCCATTTTGCTCGTGTTGTGTTTTCACACACCCTGGTTTTCACTAAGTTAAGCTCAACCTCCCAGGATCGTTATGTAAAAACTACAGTTGTCTGGTGCTCTTCGATTTAAATTTAGTTAATATTGGTGATCAGTGTGCATTGAAGAAGATAAGCAGGTATAAAATATATTATAATTTTTTTGTCTATCAAATACAAATATGACTTTTTCAATTCTAACCTCAAATCAAAATAATAACCTCATATCAAAAGATATTTAACAAAATAATTATTGAAACATTAAAAAAGGTAAAGTCACTTAGTCATTTATCCTGTTACGAATCATCAATGTGTAGAAATTCAATTGAAAATGTAGATAATTAATGTCAATCATAATTTTCCTGAAAATGATATTTTATTGAACTGAAAATGATATTTTTACCATTAAAAGCAGTTTTTCACTAAAGTAGGTATTCCATATTCAGTTAATAAACGACATATTAAATTAGCTACTTTTGAAGTAACCATCACAATTTTCATTTTCAATGTTCTTATGTAATATTATAACTGAAGTTTTCTGAACTAAACTACCTACCTCTATTTGACGGTATTGTATTTTAAAAATATACATTATTATTATATTGATTCCAGAAAGAGTGGAAAGAAGCAATTCTTGAGATAATATTCTCAGGATACTAATTTATTTACTAACGAATGTGCCACGAAATGCTCAGGAAGGGCTATTGGAATAATTTAAAGCGTTGACCTGGAAGTTATCGCGGCAAAGAAAAGTGAGGAACTTTAACCAATAACTATATGAATATCTTATTAATATTGCTATCATTGTTTCAGAAGTTTTTGTTGCAAGTTTTTCATAAGTGATGCAACACACAATAGAGCAGATAACATCAGAATGGTTTCGCTTAGCAAAACAGAGGCATAAGAGGGAAAAGAAACACAAGGCATCTTTTGAGTGCAGAGGAATAACAACATTTGACACCTAGGGTCTGTAGCTGTAGGTTTCTGGAAAGCCAGTGTGTGTGCGTCTAGTTTGACTGGAAATTTGTTATACAGGTTTTTGCATAAGTATTCTTAGAAGCGACAAAGAATAGAACTTACCAATTTAATAAAAAAATCTAAATAAATCTTTGTTAGAAACTAAGTAATTTCCAACACATTAAGCAGATAAATGAAAAATAATCTCAATTTATTGTTTTTTTAATATTGTTCAGTTTTGTATGGAAGTAATACAACTATTGCAAGTTTTATCCATTTTTACACCACGGAACACAATTTACAATTTTGTTCTACGTGAGTAATTATATTTCCATGATATTTACCTACATATAGCAAATTTAAAGTTTCGAAAAAAAGTTACAAATATGTTTTAAAATTTTGTGAATCTTGTGCCTAATCGAAGTTTGTCGACACATTTATAAAATGTCCTACCGTCTAGAATGCTTTGTATTGACAATGCTATCTTGATCTTGATTTTTTTTTGTCATAAATAGAATGTTATGCAACCACAGATAGCATATTTTGTGTTACAGAGATTGGATGAATATTTAAAAATTTCGTTTTGTATATTTTACACGGTATATCTAATTTCATGTCATTAATTTCGAGATGTAGTTTTGTGCCCAAAGATATTTTTAAAAAGTTTATATAGACAAGAATTTGAAATGCTTCCAAAGGAAGCTGCGGCCTGGGATGTCCGGGTGAAATGTAGGTCAATCGTGTCTCAGTGCTGAAGTATTGGACCTAAATTTAAGGCATGACTATGTAGACCAAATTAAGAAGTTTTTTAGAAAAATTTGCGATTTAAATTTGGGACAAATAATTAAAAAATGAGCTGCCTCACATAATCTATCTTTTTGTGAAAATACTACTACTAAAATAATTTAAAAATCAATATTTTTTTCAGAACAAGGGCATATCTGCAGATTTAAAATTTTGTTGACAAATTTGAATTTTTTATTTATAAAATTTCAAAAGGGTGTAATTTCGTAAAAAAATCAACATTTTTTGACGAGATGTGAAATCCTTTGATGAATAATGTTCGCTCTTATTCTGAAAATTAATACCTATTTTATAGTAGCTATGTCTTGAGTCCCATACTTCAGTACTGAGATATGAATAACTTAATTACACGAATTTAGATAAACTGAATATTATTTGGTACATTATTTATGTATGAAGTGAAGTGATGTGTAGCAGATGATTTTTATTTTATTTATTTTTTTATAGTTTTGTTAACATGTGAATTTCTTCCAAATATAGATTTATAACTCTCACTGCTTTTTTAATAATTATTACTTTTGAATCCATTTCCTGGTAAATGGGATGTTTGACATGTTCAAAAATACATTTTTTTAGCGGTAATCTAGTTTTGCAAAGTTCGTCTCGATAAGTTAAAATCAAATATAGAAGCATGCTACTATACCATGTGTCACCTGGAATGTTTTATTCACTATGTATATAAATTTAAATAGTTAATTTAAAATAACATGAAAAATTATATGTGTGTTTATGGAGTTTAGCAAATATGCCAAAAATCACGTAAGTACAAATGTGTTTGCAGTATTTCAAATTAACGATTTGTGTATTTAAAATTGGGTATATAGAGTGTCGCACTTAAAGTGTAACAAACACCCTTATAACTTTTTTCCGATTTGAAACAAATTTTGCTCACAGAATAAATTAGGATCTACTTGGGGCTACAAAAAAACATTCGTTCCCTACAAATAAATGCAAAGACAAGAGCAAATGTTTTTTTTTGCCATAAGTAGATCCTAATTTGTCCTCCATTTGAGTAAAATTTGGTTCAAATCGGGAGTAAAGAAGTTATATGGGTGTTACACTTCTTAAGTGCAGCACCAGTGGCGGCTGGTGAAATTTCAATATTTTTTTTCTCGTCTGTGGCGCGTGGGACCATACGAAATATGGGAAATAACATCTAGAGAAGCACTTCTCTAATGACCCCTAAAAAATTTTGAAAAAGCAGTTTGCGAAAAAAATTTTGAAAATTCGGTAGCCTCCCCTGGGTCTAGGAACTCCTGTTTATTTTTATTTTTTTTTGTAATATGCATTTGACTTTTCATAAAAATACAACAATAGATTTTGGAGTTTATGAAAATATTTTCATTACTAACAGATACAACGAATTGAAATATTGTAATTTGTTAAATAGTAAATTACAAAATTTCAGTTCATTGTATTTCAGTTAGTAATGAAAATATTTTCATAAACTCCAAAATCTATTGTATTTTTATGAAAAGTCAAATGCATATGATAAAAAAAAATAAAAATAAACAGGAGTCCCTAGACCCAGGGGAGGCTACCGAATTTTCAAAAATTTTTTCGCAAACTGCTTCTTCAAAATTTTTTAGGGATCATTAGAGAAGTACTTCTCTAGATGTTATTTCCCATATTTCGTATGGGTCCCATGCGCCACAGATGAGAAAAAAATATTGAAATTTCACCAGCCGCCACTGTGCAGCACACTGTATATTTGGTAACAGAAGTATATAACATTTTGATAAAATCATTGTTTTCGTTATATAATAATAATATTACAAAATCTTAAAGATTATACTGCCATAACATAACTGTTATATATATTTATATAACTGTTATTATAACTAGTTATATTAATGTTATATAATGTCTCAGTTAGTCTGAGTGGGAAATAGTAACATTAGCGTTATACCATTATTTTGTATGTGTTACATAACTCGTTACATTTAAAGTTGGTAGGGTTATATAACAAAAATATTTTAAATATATAACTATGTTTGCTGGGAATTCAACTTTCACGAGTTATCCCTGCAATCTACAAAGGGTACCGACTAGGTTGGCTCCAGCAAATTGTATCTTGTGTAGCCCCTTTAAACGCTATCATATTTTTAATAACTGCATCTCAGTTTATCATTATTTACTTATTGTTGATATCATCGTACACTAAAGAGACAATGACAGAAAGGCCTATAATTAGTTTGACTATATTGACTATAGATCACCAGGTGGCGTACTCCCTATTTTCAGACGTCTATTGAAAATTTTTATTTAGATTTTCTCCCACCCCGCTCATCAATTTTTATTTCGGAGGAACTTGGCAAAAGTTGGGTAAAATTTGTAAATTCGCGATGTAAGTTGCCAATTTTTATAGAAAAAAAATTTTTTTTTAGTTTCTCCCCCCCCCACTCAGGGGGGAATTGATGAATTATTATTTAATTATTTACATAGTTCGCTTTTTAAGTCTTATGAAGTTGGCAAATTTGAAAAATACCCCCCAAAAAAAGTTAGCTCGCTACGCCCCTGGTCGGAGGAGCAGCAGCTCATGTTCTTTAGAGTTGGGCGATTCGACTCTTTTTAAGGATTCGTACCAAATGAATCCGTATCAAGAAAAGATTCGTATCGGGAGACTCGTACGATTCGTACCACTTCGTATCACTGATTCCATGATTCTAAACAGTATCATGTACTGATTCGTACCATTCGTACTATTCGTATCCACACTTCCACTCCACAGTGTTCAGCATAGATTATAGAATATTATATGTGGTGTTAGTTAGGGCCAGAGTATTATAATGTTATATTAACCAAACAGTGTAAACTTTTAGGACTTCGAGCACCTTCTGCTATTCCATTAATAATTTCGTCGTCGTCATTAGACATCAGTAAAAAGATAGATAGATAGCGTTTATTTAACCATATTATATACATATTTGTATATCATATTACGTATAAAAACAGGGAATTTTTTCAATTATGAGATTATGACTATTTTAAAATCTGAAATCTCCAGTTTAAATGTGCGGTGTCCATCCACCGTTTGAAGTTTAACCTTATACAGCTGGCCCAGTATCGCATCACAATACCGGTACCGAAATTCCATATTCGTACCAATCGTATTGGTGATACGAAATGTATCAATCGTATCGGCGATACGAAATGTACGAATCTTTTATTTTTGTGGGATTCGTACCATTCGTACCACTGCAAGGATTCGTACCAGTGATACGAATCATACTAGTACTACCCACCTCTAATGTTCTTCGTAATCGTGAGGATGACACTTGACATCACCATTGTCAATAAATTCGAACCATGACCCAGTCCCCATTAAAATACATGAGAACCGGGCATGATCATCCCAAACCTATTTTAGGGGACGGAATTGACGTTACATGTAAACTATTTTTGATTAATTGAAACTTTTATTTTTATTTATTTTATTTCTGCAACAAAATTAACAAAAGTGTCTTAACCTAGTTTACAGTGAAAAAAAAATGACACCTGAGACCTCGTAATGTGTCGAGCAGTATTTAAATAAATGTACATTTGACAAATATACAGTAAACCTATTTGATGCAAAATGACATGTAAATCTTAAGAGCTGTATGAGGTCACCATACTCCAATGTATGATGGATTACAGGAAGAGCCGCCATCTAGATGAATGGATAATTAACTGATTAGTACCCACTGGTTTTTATGCTATCTCCACCTAACCACAGAATGATCTTTAGCCTGACCATTATAAGATCCACTCAAATAATTCGATGTTTCCTGAATGAATTTGAATATTGCAATTAATTTATATTATTTTTCCATAAATTCGTTAGAGTATAAAATAGTGACTGATTATTGTCAGCAGTTTGTATGTGGCACCATCTGGAAATAATTTATGAAATAAACCATGTGGTAATGCATAAACTTGTGTAAGTTGAAAAAAATGACGTCGCCAATACGTCACATTGACATCTCAACGTGACATCATAATTTCGTCACAATATGAAGTTACTGAGACGTCATCTCGGCCAATACTACCAAAAATTATATAAAATTACCATCAGCCTGTAGTATAGCTGTCCAAAAAGTTGGCTGGATCTTCTGGATATCACTACAACTTAATCTGGACAGCCATGTCCATGGGACACTCAATGGACAATCAATTACACAAAAATATATCTACCGCTCCATTATACATATATTAAATTACCACTTGGCACAATATTTATATGTATTTTGAGATGTTCTACACCTACACCCAACTGGGTATATTGTCACGCCTGAAACGTGCTCAAGCTGAAAATTAGGAAGGAATACCTGGACTACGAATTAACTTCACTGCACTTCAAACAAAATAACATTTATTTGATAACAACAATAGGAAGATAACAACACACTTTAAAAATGATATCACAACTACGATTTACTCTGGGGTACAAACCCGCTAAGCTTTCAACGAACAGAGGCCTGTGCCTAGACACCCCGGCGTCCAGGTGCCTACCTAGACGCACCTCAGGCGCCCCCGTAGAGACTCCCCCATCATTCTTTATCTCCTCGTTTTAATACCTCAGAAAATGATGCATGGTATTCATAGTTCAATGTTAGCTTTATATACCAAATATACCTAACCTTGTCAAATCAGCAATTCTCGGCTTATACTTGTAGACATGAATGTTATTGAACTAATTAATTGTAAATTATATAAAACATTATTCTGCACATTTGTTATGAATTGTTTAAATAATCTATAATAAATTAAAATGGGAATTACGTTTGACAATATTGTGTTTTTATTCGTTTTAAATAAATAAAAATTATGTATCT
Source organism: Rutpela maculata (assembly GCA_936432065.2). Taxonomy (NCBI): domain Eukaryota; kingdom Metazoa; phylum Arthropoda; class Insecta; order Coleoptera; family Cerambycidae; genus Rutpela; species Rutpela maculata. The sequence goes on along the minus strand of OW386292.2, from coordinate 144,193,512 downwards.
ATCTATTTTGCGCCACTTGGATATGCTTGTGCTTCAGCGAATGCCTTTTGTCGTCAGCTCTACGTCTTGTCTGAAATGAACAATAGTCACATTCATATATTGTTACTTCTGACGGATCCTTGTGTAGTTACAAATGACTGTTAAGACTAGTTTCATATTTTGTCTGATATGAACAAGAATCACATTTAAGCATTGTTACTTCTGAAGGTTCCTTATGCTGCAGCGAATGTGATTTGATGCTATTCTCATATTTTAACTGAAATGAACAAGAATCACATTTGAACACTGTTAATTATGAAGGCTCCTTATGCTGCAAAGAATGCTTTTTTACGTTAATTCTACGTTTTGTCTTATATGAACAAGAATCACATTTGAACATTGTTACTTCTGAATGTCTCTTATGCTGCAGCAAATGTGATTTGAGGTTATTCTTATATTTTGACTGAAATGAACAAGAATCACATTTGAACATTGTTACTTCTGAAGGTTCCTTATGCTGCAAGGAATGCTTTTTTAGGTTATTTCTATGTTTTGTCTTATATGAACAAGAATCACATTTGAACATTGTTACTTCTGAATGTCTCTTATGCTGCAGCGAATGTGATTTGAGGTTATTCTCATATTTTGACTGAAATGAACAAGAATCACATTTGAACATTGTTACTTCTGAAGGTTCCTTATGCTGCAAGGAATGCGATTTGAAGCTATTCTCATATTTTGAATGAAATGAACAAGAATCGCATTTGAACATTGTTACTTCTGAAGGGGCCTTATGCCTCAGCAAATGCTTCTTTAGGTCAGCTCTACGTTTGGTCAGATGTGAACAAAAATCACATTTGAACATTGTTACTTCTGAAGGTTCTTTATGCTGTAGCGAATGTGATTTGAGGTTCTTCTCATATTTTGACTCATATGAACAAGAGTCACATTTGAACATTGTTACTTCTGAAGGTTCCTTATGCTGCAGCGAATGTGACTTGAGGTTATTCTCATATTTTGACTGAAATGAACAAGAATCACATTTGAACATTGTTACTTCTGAAGGTTTCTTATGCCTCAGCGAATGTGATTTGAGGTTATAATCATATTTTGTCTGATATGAACAAGAATCACATTTAAACATTGTTACTTCTGAAGGTTCCTTATGCTGTAGCGAATGTGATTTGAGTTTATGCTCATATTTTGACTGAAATGAACAAGAAACACATTTGAACATTGTTACTTCTGACGGTTCCTTGTGCCTCAGAAAATGCATTTTGAGGTAAGCTTTACGTTTCGTCCGAAAAGAACAAGAATTACATCTGAACATTGTTACTTCCGATGGTTCCTTATGATTCAGCAAATGCCTTTTGAGGTCAGTTCTACGTTTTGTCTGATATGAACAAGAATCGCATTTGAACATTTTTACTTCTGAAGGATCCTTATGCTGTAGCAAATGCATTTGGAGAATATCTTCAGACAATGTCCGAAATAAACAGCATTCGCATTTGTACATTGGTACTGTTGAGACATTTTCATTGGCCATTGTCTGTTTAACGCATGGTTTTGAAAGATCCACCTCGAGGTTCGCCATTAAACATTCCTGTTTCATACACAAACTAGTGGTGAGCTCCGGTTGTATCAAAACGACACCATCTTCAGGACTGAAAGTTATAAAAATGGTTATCATCACCGAACTGTACACTAATAATTATATCTATTTAAACAGGTAAATAAATCGTAATCAAGAGTGATATTTTGTGGCAAAAATGGTGTGTAAGAGGTTTTGTTTGTAAAATAATTTATAATTTCATATGTGGCTTCCTTACTTCTATGTACAAGTTCTTTTACACTTTGACTTTTCATTAATATACTTGTGTCATCTGCAGACAGTATGACACGATCCGATGCACCACGTTTCAGTTATATAATTTAGGAATACAATAAAAAATAATGGACCTAAAAGGAAGTGCAACTCCTCGTACACCGATACTGAATAACTTTTAAGTTAATAAATTATGGCCAATAGTATCAAAAGCACAGCTAAGGTCATAAAAAAGACCCCAAAAAATTCAATGCATTGTAGAATAGCTGTATTTGTAGACTTCTTCCCTCTAAACCCATGTTGATTATTATTTAACAGATTAGAAGTTTCTAAAATGTTTATTAGTTGTACACTGTAAGCTGACTCGAAAAGTTTTGCTAGTTGACTTTGAACACAAATTGATCGATAACACAGCCACACAAAAAAACAAGTTCTGTGCAGCGGACCAAATTATATTGATTTTGTGTATTTTTCGACGCTGAATCAGAATCCATAGTCCATCATGTCAGTTTTGTTATTTAGTTAAAAACATCCCTTAAAATGATGTAAAATCATAGAAATAATACATTAACTCTTAATGAAGTGTGAAGAATGGCAGATGTTTTGTAGTCGAGAGTAGAGAATATAAATTCGAGCCACCTTAAGCTATTTCTATGAATTAAACCGAAATCCGCCCTTATGGTTGGTGAAAACCAGGGCCGGGCCCAAGGGGAGGCAGTTCGAGCAGTTGGTTTCAAACGCGGTTGGCAAAATCTACCTAACCATCACATACAAATATATAATTTGAATTTTACACTAACTCCGACAATCGCAAAATTAACACAATAATGATTATTAAGCGATTGCAAATATTTTATTTTATCAGTGGTGTGTTTTTCATGGAAGCTAAGGAAGCACAGCCTCTCTTACACGACACGAAATCCCTATTTTTAATATTAATTTTACATAAATTCATTTACTAGAAATCTAAAACTAGCAATGATTTTTAAATAGAATCTATATAATTCAACTGATCTAATATAATATTGCCAGGTGTACACTTCTGTGCAATAAAATCCCGTACACTTGAAAAATCAAATAATCCAGTTTTTACTAATATTGAGTGGTGTGAATCAGTCTTTTTGGAATTTAGATTTTTTTATTATCATATAGGTTATAAAAAACTGACACTGATTGTGAAATGTCATAAGTAAGGCATTTGAATAATGTTAATCCAAGAGAAAAACATACGCTACCTTCCTCCTCCCACCTTTTCTTCACACTCATAACAGTACTTTTATTCAATTGATAATGGTTAGCAACTGCTCTGATAGACCATCCCTCTTCAATTTTAGAGAGAATTAAAATATTTTCAGTTAATTTTGGCATTGCGAAAATATGAGACTGACAAATAAAGAATGAATTAATATAGCGAAGGGATTTCATTGCACAGAAGTGTACATACCTATTTTTCGTTTGTTCCATTGTTCCGCAGTTTTGTTTGGTAGTGTTTTGATATTGTGATATTTGACAACAGAGTTTAACTTGGTATTTAAGGAACTTATCCTGTTTCCACCTATTCTTTTTCTTTACTTTATTTAGGCTAAAGGTTTTTTTAATTTTAATGTGATCAAAGGCCTATTTTTGTTTAACAGTTCCTATTTTTTTATTGAATTAAACCAAGGATTTTATTTTTTTTTAAGTAGTGTTAGGTTTAGGTGCATGATGATCCAACAGGGATTGAACAAGGCCATTTTTCATACGATACAAATGTTTGTCAAAAACCAAATAAGCCATTCGATGTATTTTTTTCTGCAGAAACCAAAAATTATCATAAATGAAAACAAATAAATTGAAAAGAAAAGAGCTGTGACACAAAAACATATTTTATTTAATATTCGTTTTTTTATTATAACTTTCGGATTCGGCGGAAAAAATACATCAAATGGTTAATTTAGTTTTTGTTAGGGATGGGACGGATGTGCTTTTGGCCGGATAACCGGATGCAGTATATCCGGCCAGTTCAAAATCCGGTCCGGCCGGATAATCCGGCCGGATATCTTGCCTTTTCAAGCAGTCGCTTTATCTACGAGCAGGCTGCAATATTTACAATTAAATTCAAGTCGCAGTCGTATTGTCCTGTCCTGCCAATCTTGCACATTGCTGCAAGTAATAGAAGTTGCATGATTTTTTTTTATAATGAAAATCGATGCAGCATCAAAAAAAAGTTATAAAAACGTAAAATTTGGAATGATTTTTTTTTTTTTAACTATTTAACGTCGGCTTATTTCCGCTACCAAGGCCTATCACTGACGCCAGGAGACGAGCTACCCCCGACCTGGAAATTTTGCCGAACCTCTTCCCTTAAGAAGAGTAGGGATCTTTTACTTGTCTAACATTTAATAGACAAGGGACCGCCTGCTTACATCCCCTCCGAAGGATGGTATATCCACTACGTAATCCTCGTCTGAAATTACGTAACTTCCGAGTATACACTGATATACAAGCCTCTAGAAGGTGGGACGAGAACGCTGTATTTCTCAAGATGGGTACCCCATCCAAGTACTAACCGCGCTCGGCGTTGCTTCAACGGAATATCGACTGATATTCACATTGAAGTCGCCTCTACGCTCGCCCCATTTTGAATGTTAATACAGCGAGAAAATAAATAATTTGGAGGAATTTGGATATTTCAAAACGGCAGTTATTTGGCGCCATTAACTGTGACGTTTTCCGTTATGATTTGTCCATCGAAATTAATAACAAACTGGAAGGTGCACTCGACTAGAGAAAGTGCATGCACTATTCCATCCTTTTTCTCGGTCTGTGTACAGACAGTTAAGCCAATCGGACATTTTCTTTAACCAATCAGATCTTGTCAGACAAGGACGGAATAGTAAACGGAAGTTTCTTTTTCCGTATAAACATGCTTCAGTAGTTTCGTATATTTAAAGCAATTTCGACGTGTCAAATGTCAGTTTATTGTTTATTGTTTACAGTCAGTTTACCAAGTTCTTGTTTGTGGTGTTATTGTGTTATTATTTGGTTAATGAGCTAGTGAACAACATTATTATGACTTATGAGTTACAAATATGGCATTGTGCCTAAATGTAAAATTAAGAGTATCACTACAAATATGCTAATTTTACATTTAAGATTCTCCAACATTAGTTCATGGACAGACATCAGCAAGAGGTTAGGACACTGCGTCTACTTTGGACAAATTATCCGACTAATGAATGTCGTCATTGACTTCACGCCAATAAGAAACCGTTTGCAGTCGCGTGGTATTGTTTACAAATTACGGCATAATCTAAATTTTAATTTTACGGAAAATAAATTTTATTTTGAATTTCTTTTGTTATAATCATTTTCTGCGTAATGGAAATTAAGAGCAAATCACTTTTTCAAGCATTTTAAAATTTCATGCATCTTCCCTATTGTAGTTACACGAAATGCGCATGGTACACCAGAACAGAACTAATAATAATTAATAATAAATATTTATGTGTGTACTTGGTTCTATCCACAGTTATGGTGTTTTTGTATTTATTAATATCATGATTTTCTAAGGAACCTCATTCTCAGAACCAGCAACCAGCAACCAGCATCTGTCTTTTGAAATTACATGCATATTGTGTAATTACACTTCAAATTAAAAAGTAATTTCACGCGATTGTTAGTAATTGCTGTTTCTATCATTAGCAATACAATGGAGAAAAATAGCTATACACACCGCTACCACCACTATTGTATTCGAGAAAAATTTGGTCTTAGGTCAGTAATGTATTTTCTTGCACCCTGAGTGGGTCCCTGTCCAGAGCGAGGTCAAACTATAGGTAAATTCGGGTTCTGAAAATTACCGTCCGAGAACTGTCAGGAGTTTGCACAGTTTCCAAATTCGAACATGTCAAAAGCAACTACGGAACTATTTAGTATATTATATATCCATATTATCGATATGTAGGCCTATTGAAGAATTTAAGACATTTTTTTATATTTGTTATTTATTTTGATTGTAGTTTCTAGTTCATTGTTAATTTTATAAATATTTTGATATATAACTAGGCTGACAATAAATAAATAATATTTAAGTTTCATGCGTTTTGGACAGTTTTTATTTGGCCGGATATTGACCGGATATTTTTCATATCCAGCCGGAGCCGAATATCCGGTTTGGAAGCCGGATTGGCCGGATGCAGTAGCCGGACCGGATATCCGCCCCATCCCTAGTTTTTGTTATTAACGTTTTTATCGCCGGAAAAATGACCTTGTTCCGTCTTGGTTAGAGCACCTTGTACATTGTACATATAGTGAGTTGAATTTTAATTCGATTTAATTTTTTTGAAGTTTTGTTATGACTAAGTCTTGATAATACCGGGTGAGTCACGAATTGCGCTCGCTCCGATATCTCCTAAAATATTTAGAATAGAAAATTGAAATGTGGAGGGCTTATTACACGACTAAAATGCCATCTTTTCAATAAAAAATCAAGTTTGGTGCACATCCGGTTTGACCGGAAATGCCCACAACTTTCGATTTTTAAATGGAACACCCTATATATTTTTACATTTTTGGAATCTAGAGGAAATTTTGAATACAATACATCCATTTTGGTCACTTTTTGATAAACATTAAAAAGTTTATTAAAAAATCTATTTCTGAATCCAGAGTGCTGTGGTGCCCAAAACATATTTTAGTTTGTGTGCTACGTTACTATAAAAATACAAAGAGCAATATGATTGCATTACTTAATTGTCTAGAGGCGTTTAAAATTTTCAAATGTGATTTTTACCCACTAACTCGGTTTTTTTAAATGGGAAGTTAATCGTTCACCAACAATTTTAAATACCTCATTTTCATACGAATCTAATGATACCAAAATTTTGAAAATCCGCTCAGAAATATTTGAGATTTCAGCCAAAATACAATGCAACCAAGCTTTCAGAAACATGTGGCTAATAGATAATAGATTAGTGGGCTTTGGAAACTAAAATGACACATTTCTGTGTAAATCTGGTAACCTAATAACATTGGAAACATCACAGCAGCCATTGAATGTAATAAAACAATATCAGCTGCCAGACAAACTCGTGTAGTTATAGGCAATCTTGAGCTATCAAACATTTAATAATTGTGAGCGCAAAGAACGTTACAAGTAAGTTTAGCATAGGTATGTTGAGGTAAACACAGTTACATCCACAAGGAAATTAGCAATAGAATGCGACATCAGTACGGTTTCCAGAGTTTTATTTAAATGAACATAAATATCGGGCCTATAAATAAACAAAAATCAATTCCGTTTGAACAATTAAACTTAAACTAGGTAACAATAGGTATCCATATTAAAATAATTAATATAATTAAACCCTAAATTGACATTTATAGATATTGTTCAAAATGTCCACCATTTTTTTTTATACACAATTCGGCTCTGCGTACAGTTGCTTGAATGGCTCTACGCAATTCAGCCGGCGTTAGTTCATTAAGAGCCCGTACAACTTTATTTTGCAGCTCTTCACGGGTATTTGAAGAAGTTTGATAAACTTTATTTTTGAGAGTGCCCCATACATAATAGTCGAGGGGTGTTAAGTCAGGTGACCTAGGAGGCCACCTGATATGACCTTGATTTGCGATAAGGCGTTCACCATACAAGTTGTTTAAATATTCCATCACTCTTCTGGAATTATGTGGGGGAGCACCATCTTGTTGGAAAAACAGATTTTGTAAATAGACAAGAGGAAGTAAGTCAAGAAATTCTGCTGTCTGGTTTTGTAAAAAGAATAAATATCGTTCGCCAGTAAGTGTTCCATCAAAAAATATGGGTCCAATTATTCGATCTCCAAGTACTCCAAGCCAACAGTTAAACCCAAATCTTTCCTGAATATTCCCCCGCCCTACCAACCTCGGATTTTCTTGAGCCCAGTACCTAGTATTATTTCTGTTAAACATACCTTGGTTTGTAAATCTACTTTCATCTGAATATAAAATATGAAAAGGAAAACCTGGGTTTTGTTGTACTGCATTTAAGAACCAGTTGCAATATACTAGCCTCCTGTCGTTATCATCTCCATAAAGATGTTGGTGTATTTGGTATTTATAAGACCGAAACTTATGTTTCTTTAAAATTCTGCAAACCGAAGACTGACTAATGTCGCATTCCGTTGCCAATTCCCTTGTTGATGTTGTTGGGTGTACCATCACAAATCCTAATACATCAATTTCTTTGTCCTCACTTATAATAAATGTTTGATGGTAATCTTGTTGATCGGGTTCGTTTCTTAATTTTTGTTCCACTCTGGCAAACAAGTGTCTGCTTAGAGTACGTCTGTTGGGATATCGTTGCTGATACAGTCCTGCAGCTGCAGTTGAATTTTTGTGACACTCTCCATATATCAGTAACATATCGACCTTTTCATTTCTACTAAAATTATTCATTTTCTTTAATTTTTAATCAAAGAGATTTCCGCAACGCTTTATTTTTTATCTGTCTGGCAGCTGATATTGTTGTATTACATTCAATGGCTACTATGATGTTTCCAATGTTATTAGGTTACCAGATTTACACAGAAATGTGTCATTTTAGTTTCCAAAGCCCACTAATCTATTATCTATTAGCCACATGTTTCTGAAAGCTTGGTTGCATTGTATTTTGGCTGAAACCTCAAATATTTCTGAGCGGATTTTCAAAATTTTGGTATCATTAGATTCGTATGAAAATGAGGTATTTAAAATTGTTGGTGAACGATTAACTTCCTTTTCCTTCTCCTTCCTTAAAAAAACCGAGTTAGTGGGTAAAAATCACATTTGAAAATTTTAAACGCCTCTAGACAATTAAGTAATGCAATCATATTGCTCTTTGTATTTTTATAGTAACGTAGCACACAAACTAAAATATGTTTTGGGCACCACAGCACTCTGGATTCAGAAATAGATTTTTTAATAAACTTTTTAATGTTTATCAAAAAGTGACCAAAATGGATGTATTGTATTCAAAATTTCCTCTAGATTCCAAAAATGTAAAAATATATAGGGTGTTCCATTTAAAAATCGAAAGTTGTGGGCATTTCCGGTCAAACCGGATGTGCACCAAACTTGATTTTTTATTGAAAAGATGGCATTTTAGTCGTGTAATAAGCCCTCCACATTTCAATTTTCTATTCCAAATATTTTAGGAGATATCGGGGCGAGCGCAATTCATGACTCACCCGGTATAGTGTATACTTTTATGTAACAACTTCCCCCTTAATGGAAAAGTTGATGTGCAGCAACTTTTGAAGTTGGAAAAATGGGTGTAATTAGTTTCATGTCATTAAAAAAAAAAAAAACAAAAAACCTTTGAATTTATTTTTGTTATATATTTACCTGCTTTTTTTATTTTTTCTTTTGTTAGTGTATTTCATATATTTAAATGAAATAAATAAATATATTATTATTATTATTACCCACCAACATTGCTAGTATCAGAGATGGGGATCGAACAATAGACGTCAGTGTGACCAAGAGTACTAATGCACTTTAGCCAGCTGGTAATTTATATTGATGACAAGCGGTACTATTATTAACGTTTTCCAAAAGTGGCAATACATCAGAATAAAACAGATTTTTTTGTTAGCTTATACAGGTGACATAAACATTATAGGTTTTAAAGCAGTTGTGTAATTGCCCAAAGGGTTTAGAATAGAGTTTAAAATAGCCTACACGTTTTTTTTTTAGCAAAAGATTAATTTGCATCTATGTTTACTTCATTAAATTCAAAACGTTCGCTCAAAGCATTTGTGTGTATCTTTTAAATTTTAATATAGTGCTTATTCGAGTGCTTATCCTAAACCAAGTATGGTTTTATAGATATTCTATGAACAAAGATTTAGATCAAAAAATTCTCACCTCAATTCTTCAGTTTCAGTCTGGTTCTCAACATATTCAATTTTTACAGAGGTTTCAGACTCTTCTTTAAACTCCAATAGTTCGGTTTTTAACACCTCAGGTTCTGCCTCAAGATTTTCATCTTTAAAATTTTCTAACTTGACAACCGATTCAATCTCATTTTCATTCATATGTTCCTCAATATACCCATCGTCAACGTCACTTTTCTTTTTAATCTTAGTAAACTGTAAAACGTTATACAGATTCACTTTGTCATTACTGCCAGTGCCCTCAGCATCACGATACATGTTAATGCTTTCTTCGACACTCAGACAACTCACTTGGAAATTAAACAGGCTTTCCAGGGCAGAGAAACAATTTTGGCATATTATGGGTTCTCGTACCATAAACAAATCCTAAAATAATGTTTATTAATTATTACCTTCAGATGTGTGCATGTTTCCTTATAAGTATTGTTTATGGATAGTAGCCTTTAGATCTATAATTAATTAACCCTTTCAAGACCGCAGTAGTAAATTCCATCCACATTGTCATCAAAACTTATTTTCGTCGTCACTGTTCATCATAATATCGAGTAAATCTTCATCCGTTAAATATTTCTTGGATGCCATTATATTTCATATAAAATTATAGTCAAAAATTAGAACTAGTTCGTACTGAAAAGTAGATGTAGGTGTGGTCAATATGCTTTATTTGTTTAATAAATATGCCATTTTAAAGCGAGTTTGTTCGATTCCAGTCCTAAATCATACCTAAATGTTTACATGTGTTATCAGTTCTGGTCTGTCTGGCACATGGCGCATTTGCGTGATTGTCTGGGTCGGGATGTGAAACGGTTAAAAACTCCAAAATATTAATACTCAACTTATTCTATTTTTGCATATTTTCAATCGTCATTACATTACAATAATGGATGAATATAATATTTTGAAATGTTAGAGCTATACTCTAGATGAAACAACATTTTGAATGATTTGACTCCCACTCGTTGTGCTATTTAAAAAACCTTCAAGATGGTGCCGAGGCATCATTTTACTTCCACATCCAGTGGAAGTATAGTAACGACAAACAAATTTTTAAAAATTTTTATTGTTCAAATAGGCTTAGAATGTCATGAAACGTCGAGATTTTAAGTATGAGCGAAAAAAAAATTCTGTCTGTCGGTCTGTCTGTCTGTCACTTTTTTTTGTGCACACTTTTACTCTGGAACCGTTTGAGATATTGACTTGAAATTTGGTACACACATGTACTTTAACGAGATTATATTTTCATTTCGCTCCGTCGAAGGATTGGGGGTAAATTGGGGTAAATTTGGGGTAAATAGGTAAATCAAGCAGATAAAAGTCCATAAAATTGGTATTAAGCATATACAAGAGCTAAGGTCTCAAAAAAATTTTTGGCATTAGCCACCCCCATTACCACCTCCATTAAAGGGAATGAAAAAAAATGTGATTTAGTGTGTATACAAGAACCAGAAACTTCAAAATATTTTTTTTACTTCATCCACCCCCACCCCACAACCGATGTGGGGTATCGTTTTATGGGTTTTTGGGGTAGAGGATTTCAAATATTATATTTTTAAAGTTCCATAAACAATTATTTCCACATACAAAATTTTTTCGTTGAGTGACTTGGATAGAAAATCTGGATGTGGAAGTAGTGATTCCTTCGGCAGCGGTTTTAACATTAACTTTGCCATATTCTCATAAAAGGAAAGTATTTTCACCCTCAAATAAACTACCCGTATTTGGTTGCTCAAAAAAGGAGGGGAAGACACTAAATCACTGCAGTGAGACTTAATTTCCGACGGGGTCAAGTCATAAAAATTATACAATGCTTCGAAATGTTTGCTATGACCATATTTAATTTTATACAACCCAAATAAACAAGCAACAAGCAAACAGTAAACAGTGAAAAACATTCACCACTCACCACTCAGAATAAATTGGATTTCACATTGAATTGAACATAAAATAATTATTTATTAAGTACTGTATGGTAGATTACCCTTTCTGTAGGTAAGGTACTCTATATGTTACATGTAATGTGTATGTAGAGTGTGATTACTTAGAGAAGATAGAATGTGCAGAGACCGAGATCGTTACCTCTTGCTCATTATCTAGGTAATGATCCTAGTTTTACAGCTGCATGGGCGTCGCACTGCTTACTACCATTCTACCATTAATATTTAAATAAAAAATGATATTATGCCAACTGTTACACGCGATGCACGAAACCGTGTGACATAATAATCTTCTCTAACCGTATAAACTGCAAAGTGTATGTTTAATATCCAGAACTCAGATATTGCAGTGGCGCGGTGAATCGTGAATCACCACCAGTGATCAATTTCTTACACCAGCCTTCCGCATCATATCGGATGACAATGACGACATCATGCTTAAGCCTCGTTTACACTTTTGGCTTAAGATGCGTTTACATTCACTTATTTTTCTAATTAATAAATTAAAATCGTCTTTCTTATTTCATGTTTTGGCGCTCTCTAAATTTGTCGCCTGCATGTAGAACACACAATCCCCCCCCCGGTAGGTACGGCTCCGTACTTTATTTCCCTGTTAATTCAGTGCCTTGGTTATCACTCACTATTTCTTAACTTACACCTAAATAGACTCACCAACTCTGGTACACATTTTTGCAGCATTAAATGTATGTCATCTTTCTTTTCCAGATGAAAATAGGCATCCTTCTCGCTTAAATTTAAACAAAACCTGCATATCTTTTTGCTTTCTCTGAATTCTTCGCTTTCAGTTTCATTTCTTATCTGCCACAAATCTACATCAGCTTGTTTACAACCTGATGCAGTATATATTTGCTCTTCAGACGTTAGACATGTTGATTTGAAATCGTAAGATTTCTGGAGATTCTCCACACATTCGTAACATAATAGTGGATTTTCGCTATATTCCCAATTCTAAAATTAAAAACAAACAAGAAATTAAATTAGGTAACAAGTATACAGCAATAAAGTAAATAGTTACCAGGAGGTCTAAGAAAATCGCCGTCACCATCACCAGTTCGTCTTCCATAGGTTTGTAACCCGTTTTACTGATAAGTTTAAAACACAGTCTACAAATTTTTAATTGATCGTGCATTATATCCTATATGCTGCAAAAATATAATAATCTTGAAATCTTGATAATAACCTTACTAATGTAACCTTACTTGCAAAAGTATTCATTGTTCTTCTTCTACTACCACTACCAAATAAAAAAGGATGAATTCAATTCATCACGATATCTTATCTACAACTAATTTCACGTGTGTAGAGTGCCACATTCACACAAATCATAAGTGAAATAATAGATTGGAGTCTTAGATAATGAAGTATTAATTCCTGAGGATACATTCGGAATGCTAGATGGTCGAAAGATGGTATGGAACCTTTCTCTGGACCTTCCTATGGAACTTTTCTTATTTTACCCTAAATGTGGTAGTAACACTAGTAGCAGCTCTATATTTTACGTAATCGTGAGGACGGCACTTGACGTCACCATTTTCGAAGTTTGAGACTGGAAATACGAGTGACTCAGGACATGAGTAGTATTGGTTCCAGGAAGTGGCAAGAGTACTATACCAGTGACTTTTGTATTTGAGAATCTACACTCAAATGTAATCTTTTCACTTAGCTTAATTTTGGCATTCAGCTGTACTTTATTTGTTTTTAGCCTTCAGCTAGTAATAATTTTATTGGTCATAAAAAAATTACACCTTACCCAAGTAGCACAATTAATTCCTCAATATATCCCGAGGATAAAAATTTAGGAATTAGTAAATATCTTGTAGAGGTCTGCAAGAGTTCCCTAAGATGGGCAAATGTCAGCATATCAGTATTAAATAGTACTTCCCATGGTAATCAAAAAAAGCTATTAGTATAGAATCCCGTGAGCAGCCTTTTGCATACCTATAGAATTCCCATAGTAATCTTTTGGATATCTTATCGCTTGCCAATATAAATGGTCCCAAGGACATCTTTATAGGATTTCTGTTAGATGTACCGCATCGATCCTGCAAACAGATTTAATTCCTGTAGTAATCTTTCGGATATTTTATCGTTTACCAATAAAAACGGTACTGAAAACATCTTTATAGGATTTCTATTAGATGTACCAACACACACTTCTTATAGAATTGCCAGCGGCAGCTGGTGAAATGTTGGTTAATCAAAATCTCAGTATGAGACATCAGGCCCAAACCAAACCAAAGATAAGAGATCGTTATAAGATTTACCCAAATAAATCGATGATCCCTGAGAGAATTTGAACGTTGCAGTAATGTTATTAATGTTCTATAAATTCATGAGTATAAGATAATGCATGACTGATTATCGTCAGTGGTTTGTACGTGGCGTCATCTAGAAATAATTTCTGTAACAAACTACGTGGTAAGCAAACAAATTTTATGCATTAAAAGAATTTCTTCCTGCGATTTCTATAGGTGTTCTATTAGCGATAATAATAATACTTCCATTTTAATACATTATTTGATCTCTGTAATACATAGAAAATTGAGCTGTGTGGTAGTTCCATATGAGAACTTCTAAAAGATGTCTACAAGTATTATGTTCAGGTAAATAATACTATTTCCCTTTTAATACTTTATTTGATTTCTATAATACTTAGAAAATTGAACTGTATGATAATTCCCTTTTAGAATTAACTGTGGGTTAACAAAAGTTGAAATTCCTATATAATGCCCAGTTTACATTTCCCCAGTGCATAAAAGTTGAGCACATATAAAGATTTCTCATTTTGATTTCGAAAGGACTTCTAAGAGTACATAAATACAAGATATTCTCGCGGGCAGTAAATAGAACTTCTTAAAGAATTCTGTGCTACTTGGGTAGTGTTTTGACACGCCATGGAAACAGAGATGCAAATAACAAACAGAACATAAAAAATGTATGGAACACTAGGAAATGGCCCTAGTATGGTCAATAATACAGAACAAGTCGAACATCAGAAATAAACAAACAATAAATTTAAAGTCTGATATATTGCAGTAAGCATGGCTGAAAGATGCTTTTTTAACTTTACTTTAAGTTGTTTATATGGTAAAGATTTTAAACTACTTGGTAGAGAATTGCACAAAGAAATGCCAAAGTTATTTCTTTTTGTCGACTCTAATCTCTTATGCGGTGTCTGTATATCGCTACAATTTCGAGTGTTGTAGTCACGATTTACACCAATCCTTGTATATTCACCAAAATGTCTCTTATGTTTACTAAATGACAACGTTAATAGGTATGTGAAGTTTTATAAACCATGATTTACAACTCTCATGCTGACCCAAACCCACCAAAGCTCTAATCGCTCTTTTTTGAATAATGAAGATAGTTCGTATATGGTTTGATGTGCCCCAGTTCAACAAACCATATATCATTACGCTATGAAACAAAACATGGTATGTAATAAGCGCTGCATCTATATTAACTGTTTTTTATTTGTCTGACGGCATATACTTTTTAGAGTTTAGTTGACAACTCATTTGTATGAGGGTGAAAACTTAATTTACTATCCAATTAAGTCCTAAGAATTTTAGTTTAAGGGTTGCTTACCTTGGCTGAAAAAGTAATGCAATGTGTTTTCTTAGTATTCAAACATAATTTATTCACATTAAACCAGTCAGAAGACTTCATTAAGTGTTAATTTTCAAATCAGCAGCATTGCTGCCAGTGTCTTTCGAGTGCTCCGCAAAAGTAGCGTCATCTGCAAAAAGGACCATTAAGTCTGAATGCACATCAGGTAAATCATTTATGTATATTAAAAGTAGCAGTGGTCCTGTGGAACACCGTGTTTCACTGTCAGCATGGTGCTAAACTTATCTTTGTAACACACACATTGAACCTGTTTGATAAATATGATGATATTAATTCAAATACTATTCTTCTAAAACCATAAAATTACAACTTATTTAGTAATATTTCATTGGAGACGCAATCAAATGCTTTGCTTAAATCTAGGAAAAGTAGTAGTGTTGAATTAACATTTTAAAAGCCTTGGGTTATAAAATTAACAAGCTCCCATACAGTTTGGTAGGTATTTTTACTTTTCCTGAATCCAAATTGCCTGTCTGTAAGAATATTATACGTTTCAAGATAATTTATTATTCTTAAAGCAATAATCTTTTCAAATATTTTAGCTAGAATAGGGAGTAAAACTATTGGTCTGTAGCAGGATAAGTCCTCAATATCTCCTTCCTTAAAGAGGGGAATAATTTTTGTTTTCTGTAATTTATTTGGAAATATACCTGTTACAAACATCAGATTAATAATATGTATTAGTATGGCCTGGACAAATGCTATAAATTTTCTTTATACATATTTACAGACTGGTTGTACAGGTCAGTAGCCTTGGAATTTTTTAATGACCTTATTATATTTTGTACTTACGATTCCAGAACCAGATTAAGAAAAAAGTTACCTGTTTTACCATCCTGTAAATATTGCATATGGGTAGAATGAGATTTTGGTATCTGATTTATTAATTTCTCCGCTATCTGAGTAATATAATTATAGTAACGTTCAGGAGATATTGAATTAGCGTCGTTTTTATAGTATTTTTTTGTATTTTTATCAATAATGTTCCATATGTCTTTTGTTTGTTGGTTGAATAAAAAATCTCCCTCTTTATTTGATCTTTTTTAATTTAATAATAATTTGTTCATTTAATTCTGCTTCAGTATCACAATTTGCTAACAATTCAATAATATTATTATTCAAGTGAACAATTTCTGCTTCTTTTTCAAACAACCTGTGGATTTATAAAAACTACATTTAATTTGTTGTTAGGCTTTATTTTCACTGAAATTTGAGGGGAAGATAAAACCTGTTTATTACGTCATAAGAAATATATGTATATATTTTGAATACCGTTTATTCACTGTCAACAAATAGGCTCATTTAACAATTTTTTATTAATACATATTCTGAAAGAGCTTGGTGAGTATAGTAAGTATGCCAAAAATTAGAATTTACTGACGCTGCCTTCATGTATAAAAAAATTATTAAAGTCGGCGGGATAACCAATTAGTCGAGTTGTGACGTCAGATGGCTGAACCGCCCAGTGGACACAGCTGTAAATGAAAGTTAGTAGAGTAAAATCTGGAAGTAAAGTCGCTTAGTTTTCGAGAAAAACCGGCATAGAACCAAACCAGACTTAGTGGGATTCTTTAGTAAGATAATCGTGTACACGAAATCATTTTTTATGACATTTTTTGGTGGTCGAGAACTTTTTTATTTCGGAAAAACTCAAAAAAAAGTACATTTTTAATGAAATATGTTTTTTAACGTCTCCACCGCTATATCTCTGAAAATATTTGTGCTATCAAGCTATTTTTTTTTTAGATTAAAGTAGACACAATAACACTTCAAACAACGTCCCACGTGAACCCGATTTATTTTTTTTAAGTTGGAAAAATAATAGGAAACTCAAACTTGTTATTTTCAGTAGCGTAATTTTAGACAATCGAGAAAAAAATTTATTTATGAAAATTTGTATATACATGCTGCGTACAAATTGAAGCCAATAGTTGAAAAAAGTTTTTAGGATAAAAATTTTTCATGTTCCGTTCATAGTATTGAGTCAGCGATTTTTTTTAACGGGCCAAAATCATATTCTTGCGCGCTCGGCTGAAGCAAGCCTGCCGACTGCAACGATCTGACGGTTCCGGTCGGGGTGTATGTTTAACTTATATCAATAGATAATAGATACAAAACCAATAGTGATCAAAAGCGTCTAGGGGATCAATATTATTGTTCAATATTTCATATATTGTACAGTAGTACTGATCATATGTTGTTAATATTAAGAAATTGTACAATAAATATAAAATAGTATCCTTTTAATAATAGAAAGATAAATACCTAATCTATAAATAACAATCAGTTACCCACCTAATTAGTAAGTTTATTAGACATTTTTAAAGAATGAAAGTAAAAACGTACGAATAAAATGAGTTTTATTGTTGAAATAAATTTTCTATTTGGATATATAAATATGTAGTATGTAGTTTATGTAGGCCCTACATTAATAGCATTCTGATTCGTTCATATCTGCCTCGAAATCTTTAATAACGTTGTTATAGGAACGACATTTGCACATTTTAGGCCTTCCTTAAAACAAGCACATTTTCGATTGTCACAATTTTTACCCGAACAATGAATACTTAATGATTTTCGACAACCGCCACTTCTAGGCGACTAATCTGACCAACACTGCATGCGAGGTGTATTAATTGCGTCCCAATGTCGCACTTAGCGCTGATAAAAAAAAATCACTGTTGCCACACAGTATATTTTAGGAAAAAATATATTGTTTCAAAAACTTTTGTGATTATTTTTCAAAAATAAAAAAGTTTATCGATTGGTGAAGATTTCAATACATAAAATATATATTTTTAGTTTATCTGATTTTTAGAGAAATGAAAGTGCGAATTGTGCCCAAACCGTTTGGTTTAGTAAAAGCACTACAGTGTGTGTTTTAATTTGACACAAAACAAATTTCGGTACCTTTAATAGTTTTAAAGATATGGCGATGGAAACAAAAAAAAAACAATATTATTTAAAAATACATTATTTTCACTTTTTATTGATTTAAAAAGTTCGAGACCACAAAAAAATGTCTTAAAATATGATTTTATATGCCCGGTGACATACTCAAAGGAACCTAACATGTTTGACTTGGTTCTACGCCAAAAAAAAAAAACGACACGATAGACTTACGAAATCGCTGCTCTAATATAGGTATCGGCGCACGCCAAGTGATGTCACTCTATGAACTGTTGGCTGGCCGAACGTGTTTCTATTCAAATGCGAATATCTCTGTGGCTAATGATTCAATTGAGCTGAAATTTTTTTCTCAGGCTACTGGTTTGTTATACTTTAAAATGAGGAAGAAAAAGTAGGAAACTGCCATATCACTAAATGACCCTATTGTCATTTTCACCTTCAGCGCATATTATTGTCTCACGCTATACTTATTGTGAGGAAAACAGCTATTTTCTATAAGTTCAACTTATAATTATTCACACATTCCACATTACTACAGGTCACATTTATTGATAAATAATCCTGTTTACAAGCTTATTGTAATAAGTAACAGGTCACCATAAGTATCCCGTAATGTGGCTATTGACGCCCTAAGAATTTTTTTGTTTTTTTTAATAATAAATTCGAACCATGACCCAGTCTCCATTAAAGTACATGAGAACCGGGCACAGCCATCCCAAACCTATTTTAAGAGCATAAATTGATTTTACATATAAATACATATAAATGTGTGTTTGACAAATACACTGAAGCTATTTAGTGCAAAATGACATGTAAATCTTAAGGGCACTAGGACATCATATTCCATGAATGATGGATTACAGGACGAGCCGCCCTGTAGATGAATGGATAACTGATTAGCACTCACTGGTTTTTATGCTATCTCGGCCTAACCACAGAATGATCTTTAACCTGGGCTTAATAATAATAATAATAAATAATCTTTATTGCATTAAGTAAACATAAAAAATAGAAGTATACATAACACAAAAGAGAGTTGTTCGTTATAAACGTTCTTCCACAATCCCTACAGAAATACATATATAAATAGTAACCATAAGATCCTTTCAAATCACTCGATGTTTTCTGAATGAATTTGAATATTGCAAATAAATTTATATTATTTTTTTATTTTCTATAAATTTGTTACAGTATAAGATAAAGAGGGACTGATTATTGTCAGCGGTTCGTATGTGGCACCATTTGGAAATAATTCATGAAACAAACTATGTGGTAATGCATAAACTTGTGTAAATTGAAAAAAATTATGTCGCCAACATGTCACATCGACGACTCAATATGACATCATAATTTCATCACAATATGAAGTTACTGAGACGTCATCGACCAGTGCTACCAAAAATCATGTCAAATAACCGTCAGCCTGCTGTCCAAAAAGTTGGCCTCCGTACAGTCCAATGGACATCTACTGGATATCTCTACTACTTAATCTGCAGACAGTCATACCCATTGGACACTCAATGAACATACGTGTTATTATTTAGTATACTACAGTCCACTTTACACATATATACAAAAAAATGTCTACCACTTCATTATACTTATATTAAATTACCACTGGCTGTCAGAAATTTTCCTAAAGTAACTCTTGAAAATAAATTAAAAATATTTGTGACTGAAAGAGCATACTATTCAATCGATGAATATTTCAATGACAACATTACAATTGAATAAATAAAATATTGTATTATTATTAATATTATAATTATTTTATATTTATATATTTGCCTTTTTTATTGTGAAATGTTAAATGATGTTTTTTCTTCGTATTGTGTTAATTTTCACCATTATTTTAAGTATTTTAAGTAACTCAATTTGAATGTAATTTTTATATGTATTTTGACATGTTCTACATCGAACTCGGTATATTGTGTTTTTATTTGTTATGAATAAATAAGAATTATCTATCTATTTTGCGCTACTTATGCTTGGGCTTCAGGGAACACCTTTTGACGTCAGCTCAACGTATTGTCTGAAATGAACAATAGTCACATTTATACATCGTTACTTCTGACGGATCCTTGTGTACTAACAAATGACTCTTGAGCAAATGAACAAGAATCACATTTGAACACTGTTACTTCTGAAGGTTCCTTATACTGCGGTGAATGCTTTCTGAGACACAATTTATATTTTGTCTAATATGAGCAAGAATCACATTTGAACATTGTTACTTCTGAGGGTTCCTTATGCTACAGCGAATGTGATTTGTGTATTCTCGTATTTTGCCTGTAAAGAACAAAAATCACATTGGAACATTGTTATTTGTGATGGTTCCTTATGCTGCAGCAAATGTCTTTTAAAGGTTAGCTCTACGTTTTGTCTTATATGAAAAAGAATCACATTTGAGCATTGATGATGGTTTCTTATGCTTCAGCAAATGAGTTTTGAGATTAGATTTATGGTATGTCTGATAGGAACAGGTCACATTTGAACATTGTTACTTCTAAAGGTTCCTTATGCTTCAGTAAATGTCTTTTGAGATTCAATTTATGATAGGCCTAATAGGAGCCGGAATCACATTTCAACATGGTTACTTCTGAAGGTTTCTTATTCTGTACCGAATGTGCTTTGAATTTCTTATCATATCTTGACTCAAATGAACAAAAATCACATTTGAATGCTGCAGTGAATGCTTTTTGAGGTTACATCTACGTTTTGTCTGAAATGAACAAGAATCACATTTGAACATTCTTATTTCTGAAGCTTTCTTATGCTGCAGCGAATGTGATTTGAGGTTATAATCAAATTTTGACTGAAATGAACAAGAATCACATTGAAACATTGTTACTTCTGAAGGTTCCTTATGCTGCAGAGAATGTGATTTGAGGCTATTCTCATATTTTGACTGAAATGAACAAGAATCACATTTGAACATTTTTACTTCTGAAGGATCCTTATGCTTCAGTGAATGTGTTTTGAGGTAAAATTTATATCTTGTCTGATAAGAACAAGAATCACATTTGAACATTGTTACTTCTGAAGGTTCCTTATGCAGTAGCGAATGTGATTTGAGGTGATTCCTATATTTTGACTGATATGAACAAGAGTCACATTTGAACATTGTTACTTCTGAAGATTCCTTATGCTGCAGCAAATGTGATTTGAGGCTATTCTCATATTTTGACTGAAATGAACAAGAATCACATTTGAACATTGTTACTTCTGAAGGTTCCTTATGCTGTAGTGAATGTGATTTGAGGCTCTTCTCATATTTTGACTGAAATGAACAAGAATCACATTTGAACATTGTTACTTCTGAAGGTTCCTTATGCTGTAGTGAATGTGATTTGAGTCTCTTCTCATATTTTGACTGAAATGAACAAGAATCACATTTGAAAATTGTTACTTCTGAAGGTTCCTTATGCTGTAGTGAATGCGATTTGAGGCTCTTTTCATACTTTGACTGAAATGAACAAGAATCACATTTGAACATTGTTACTTCTGAAGGTTCCTTATGCAGTAGCGAATGTGATTTGAGGTGATTCCTATATTTTGACTGATATGAACAAGAGTCACATTTGAACATTGTTACTTCTGAAGGTTCCTTATGCCTCAGCGAATGTGATTTGAGGCTACTCTCATATTTTGACTGAAATGAACAAGAATCACATTTGAACATTGTTACTTCTGAAGGTTCCTTATGCTTCAGCATATGTGATTTGAGATTCTTCTTATATTTTGACTGATATGAACAAGAATCGCATTTGAACATTGTCACTTCTGAAGGATTCTTATGCTCCAGCAAATGTATTTGGAGAAAATCTTTATACAATGTCCGAAATAAACAGCATTTGCATTCGTACATCGGTGCTGTTGAGACATTTTCATTGGCCTTCGTCTGTTTATCCCGTGGTTTTGAAAGATCCGCCTTGAGGTTCGCCATTAAACATTCCTGTTTCATACGCGAACTAGTGGTGAGCTCCGGTTGTAACAAAACGACATCATCTTCAGGCCTGAAAATTGTAAAAATAATTATCATCACCGAACTGTGAATTAATAATAATTCTATTTAAACAGGTAACCCTAATATGCATACAGTTAAATACATGATACATACTATACAATTGAATAAAAATTTATTAGATTAAAAAAGAGGAGCTGGCTAACTGGCCTTGACCACCATGACCCCCGTGGTCCTACTGTGATGCTACTGTTCTAGTTTCACTTGAAGCTCCTTTTATCTAGCTTAGTCTTTTGCATCAGACTCCACTGCTTTGATAAGGGCTCCTTAGTATAGGTATCTGCCTTGGACTTCTCCTCACCAAGTAATTGGATTCCAGTTTAGCTAGGCCTTCACAATGACATAGCCCATGTACTAAGGTTTCCTCATCCTTTTGACAGAATCTGCATGTTGCATCATCTGCCAGACCTATTACACTGCTATGTCCATTAAGTCTGTAGTGTCCAGTTAGAAGACTCCCATTATATCGGAGATTTATTTTGTACCCACTTATTAAGGGATGCTTGTATGCACGGTGCCACGCCCTTTATTTAAAAAGGATAGATAGTAGTATTTTAATTTTGTTACAACAGGTAGTTAAGCAGTTTATACAAGCCTTTAAGTAGACCAGAGCAGGCGCCAGTCTATTTGATCTTATTAAACAAACAAATAATAACGAAACAGCAGGCAGAATGAATAAATAATGAAAAGCAGGTTTACTATTCAAAAACCTTATATTACATAAATTAATGAAGTTAGTTAGTATATGTATAACAGTAATGATTGATATGACTCAATCTAAACAAAATGAAACAATAAAACAATATGCAGAAGCACTAAAATATACACAATATGAAATATGACACGCGACTTCTCATAAACAAACAATAAAATAAATGTTATCAACCACCAGTTTCCTTTATTAGTTAAGTAAATTTTTTTTTGATCAAATGACAATTATGTATACTGGTCATTATGCAATATGCCCCTGCTTTTTATCTAACTGAGAAATTGCATATTAATCTAAATAGAAGACTACTCCATGTAAAAGATGGTTAGCTACATTAAAAAGGAATCAACATAAAGCAGACTACGCCAGTTACAAGCTCACAAATAGTAAGTACTTAAATGTTATTGTTATAAATTAGATATTATAACACATATTATATTTCTTTTTAGCAATAATTCAAGGGACTCAATAAACAGCTGTTCTTTTGAGTTTACATTAAGTCAAACAGGTAATACTTCAAAATATGAATACTTATAAATGTACCCACGGTTCTCTTGACATTGGCTGTCTCATCTACAGGGTATCATTCATTCTCGTAGAAGTTGCAGCTACTGGTGTTGACCAGCGAACATGCAATAAAAAGTCTAAAGCGTACTTACAATTGCCTTCCGTAGTAGATAACGAGCAAGCTAGAGTACCTCGATACTGTTCGGTACAGCTACGAATGGACAACTACAGGTAAAATCTTTTGTGTTGCTAATGTTACAAATTAACCATAGCAAATCGGAAAAAGGTGAAGTGAGGGTGAGGAAAAGCCTAAAAATATATTATCGTCTAAGAAACGGTAGATTTCTAATTTATATAAAAATTTGTAAGAATCACGAAGGAAAATATTTACCTAGTTGTTATTGGGCCTCTTCACCAAAAACAAAGTCAAACACAGGAGAAATGTGCTACACCTTTTACTAAATGCCAGTATGGCAGTAAGGAATTCAATTTATTTTTTGTAGGCACACATTCTTGCCAATCTAATATCACTAAATGAACTTGACAACTTGTACACTCATTTGAATTTGAATTTGAGGCAATATATGCACAAATTCTCTTCAAGATTTTGGCTTTCCCTTAACACTCAGTTCACTTTATTTCTTATTTATTAATTCAAACATTATAACCAACAAATTATTTTGATTTCACACATTGAATGACAAATATATCTCCCAAACTAATTGAGGAGGACACAAATATTGTAACCAATGTATAGTTACATACTTAATTAGATTTTACTGTGCTTAATTATTACATAATTAATATTTCCTCTGTTTTCAGATTTTGGATCAAACAAGGAGATTGATAAAGAATTTTTCTTAAGTATTAATCACCAATACAACAACTAGGTAGTTGTTTTCTTAATAATGCCTCCCTTTTTTTTCTTTTCAGAAAATATAAAAGATGACACAAAAGTATGTTGCTTTCTTTTGAAATTTAATTTATATATTAGTAAATGAATTTAAAACTTTACGATTTTTCAATACAAACCAATCATACGACATGTACGTCTGGTTGCCTAAACCCAGATTCTTGGTAGTATACATACATACAAGGTGTCTCAAGAAAATCATTATCGTGGAACGATAAATGTAACTGCTACAACGGCTTAGCCACACTGCAAAAGGGTTTGGGTCCTACAAGGACTCTAGACCCGCCTTCCCTGGCCAGTTCATCAGCCCCTTCATTTCCCCCATGTCCATTGTGTCCTGACCTATGCCAAGGTCACTTTGTTGTTATTTCTTAGGTTAATAAGGGCATTTATACAAGGCCATGTTAGTCTCGAATCGACCTGCAAGGAACCAATTGCCTTTAGCGCTGCTTGGCTACCGGAAAAATTGGCAATCGATTGGTTAACAGTTCCTTGTCTAAAATACTGTGACGTGTATTCTTAGACTTATTGAACTGTTCTGTCTTGGAACTGTCCATATACCAGACTATTTGTGCCGATATTGGAGGACCATTTTTCCAATCCTCTCTATCTGGTATTTTGATTAGAAAATTTTTGTTGAAATTATACTTTGAGACTGTAGTAAGTAGTAGGCATTTTTAAAATAGGACTTGCGTTCAGCTCTGAGTATAACTTGTAGTGATCTGTTCCGTCTTGTTTCTTTGTGAGCGCTGTGCCTTGCATTAGCCTATGTACCACTTAATGAAAATTTTAATACACAATAATATAGTAATATATTAGATGGGTTAAATAATTAAATAAATACTTAGACTTAATATAGTTGATTAATTGTTTTTTAATCTGTCTAACATTATTTGCACATTTTATTTCGTATGTGAGGTCAATAATAGTATATAATTCAATGTGTGTGTGTAATGATGGCTATTTGGTACCTTAGCATGTTCATATAGTGTATGTGCATATATGTGTTCTTATAGTGTAACTCATTGTATTACGAATATGAACTACAAAACCTATTTTCTTGACTTGAGTAAACTCTAGTTTTTTAGACTAATAACTCTTTCTTCATCTCTATTACTCTAAAAGATGATGTTTAATGCACGAGCCGGAGGTAAGTGTCGTAATTAATCTGAGTGAGTAATAACTATTGCACGAAAGTAGAATACTACTTTTTCTGAGACTACCCAACAAGAAGTTGCACTTTAAGATAAATTTGCCAAAAATAATAATCGTGAGAATTTTACATAATGTTTAATAAAACAAGTTATTAATAAAATAAGTTATATTTCTCCTACTGGTAGTTTTATCATAGCTTGAAATAATTTTTTCACAACAAATTTGTACAAACTAGTAAAAAAAGCCTTATAGTAATTTTAAAATTTAAATAAATCCACATATGTGCATGACAGATTGACATTTGCGTGAAAGATTGAATAGGGAACTTGCCCAAAAAATAAAATTGAATTAAAATTCTCAAAATCGTAAACTAACATCATTAAAAACCCCATAGACAACAACAAATTAAAAAAAAAAAAAAATTCCTCCAGAAATATAAGCGATTAAAATCTGCCGGATTTTACCCACTTCTGAAACGTGACGTCAGAGGGTGAAAGTCGGATGACGGCGTCAAGCGACACCGATTCTGCTTTCGCATGCTCATTTGTCAGAAACAACTAGCAGTGAACACAATCTAACCTAAAATTCGTTGGAAAAACATCTTCAATATTCTGAAATGTCACATAATGTCACTTTTGATTCGTTCGTGCCGAGCCGAATTTTCGAATTTCGCCGTGCAATTTACGATCAGGTTTATCTGGAAGACTTCCTCTTTACGTCGCGACATCGTACGGCCGTCCCAATGGTGTTTTTCGAAAAATATGAACATGTCAAGATTGCACGTTTTTGCAATTTTTTCGGCTCCGAAATGTAAGCTGTTTTTTGCTATTTTTCGCAGATATCTCCGAAACGGAGGGAGTTAGCTCAAAATAAAAAATAAGGTCAAACGAGTATTTTCCATTACGAATTTTTTGCTATCACCAGACTTTTGATTTTTTTTTTCGTTTCGGAGATAACTATAGAAATGTCGGCCACGTACGGCAAAAAAATCGCGAATTTTGAGCTTCTACAGTTGGCAACTTTTTAATCTTGGCTACTACGCCAAAACACTACTCTAGCTAATTTAAGTATTATTAAATTTGCTAAAACTCTCTTTTTTATTTTTTGAATTCCGACAAAAATTAAGGAATTAGAGGGGGCGGGATTTGGGACTTTTCTTTTTTCGGTAAAATTTCTCCATTTTGTCACCGTAATTAATCGGTAATTAACTGAAATCAATCTCACTTACGATGTTCACTTAATATCATATACTATTTTGACGCTCCGTTAATCTCGGCCCTTCGAAACAAAGGCTTCTGAGAAAAATTATTTTTTTAAGATTTACATACACTCTATAGGGAAACGTGTAATTTCCTACATTTCCTCGAATATCTCGATAATTATCGGTTTTTTAGAAAAATTTGTAGACAGCTTATGTAAATAGAATTAACTGAGCTTTCCGACACTTTTTCTATTTTTTCTCTAACATAAAAGCAAAAGACTCATGACCGAATATGCGGACGTCTCAAAGCGAACCGCCGCCCAGTCTATTAATTAGGGTGAATGGCTAAAGTAACGCCATCTGTTGAATACCACGCGAGACTAGTTTTCACCCGGTGATGTCACAATGCTTTTCATGAGGACTGGCAAGGATTTCAACTTTAATTATTTATTACAAAGTAAGTACTGCGATTTAAGAGCTGATATTCGGTGTGGCGTGTTTTTATACATAAATACACACTTTAATGAAATTAAAAAAAATGGGCAAGTTCCCCATTGAGTTATGGTATATGCGATGTTTCTGAACTTTGATCGTCTTTTGTGATTGCTCCATGGAAACTGTAGAGTAATGAATATGAACTCATTTATTCATTATAAGCAATCTTCATTGAGATTTAACAAAAAAGAAAAAAAGAAAAAAATTACGTTTTCTTGAAAATGTATCTATAGTTCAAAGTGATTTTTTTTTCTAAAGTGAGTGCTCGAAAAGGCCAAAATTTAGGTAACACATTATATTAACGGAAAATAGTTTCTGAGAAGTTCTTAATTAACGCCTAATGACGGTAACAAAATGATTGTTAGTTTAATCGATGATCTGTAATTTGATTTCTTAACGTTTTTGAGAAAGTGCCACAGTTTCTGGAATATTTAACTTTTAAGGTAGTATTTTTACTTGAATACGTTGGGTGCCATTTTTAAACCTCCATATCTCCAAAAAAAGGAATTACGGATATTTTAAAAACAGCAAATTGTATAATTGTATTTGTATTCAGTTTATGCACTTTTCCTCAAAAACTTTTTATTTTTGAGCCAGGAGCGAAATCTTTAAATATTTAGATCTATTTTAACATATGAGTTGAAGGGCTATACGTTGTCATTATGAAAAGAATGGGAGAATTGCATTTGATGCACATCGTGAATCGCACCGGCGAAATCGAAAGTTCAAGCACACAGAAGCATACTTTATTAATACCGGCGCGGTAGCTCAATCGGTTAAGGCGTACTGAGTGGCGATACTGCGTACTGATATGCTGATCGACTGCCTATCGTGCTCTGAGTTCGACCCCCAGCCCCGGTATTGACAACACCGGTGGGTGTGGATGTATGTCTGCGTTTTTCAAATGTGTAACCCCCTTCCGCACAGCCTTGTCTACTATCTGTGGTGTGTTTATGTTTATGTTATTTAATTAGTTGTATTTTTTGTATCGGTAATTTTCAGAGATGGGTCAAGGAAACTCTCCATTGGAAAGTTTCCAGGAAATTTTCGGAAGTTTCCGGAACGGAGTTTTGATAAAAATGAAAGTTTCCTTTAAAATATTTGAATATTCCGAAAGTTTCCAAAATTCCGGGGAAGTTTCCAAAACTCCGGGAAAGTTTCCAAATTTTTCACGAATATTTACAGTTATTATTTACACATATTTACTCATAAATTTGAAATTGCCGCCACGATGATCTAACATAACCTCAAACGCCAGAAATCCAGTTTTAATTTGTTGATATTTTTTCGAAATTATCAAAAATGAATCGGATGTTTGATGACGTAGGGTTTCATATGGTCACCGCTCGGATTATTACTATTGGCATTGACACAGAATTTCTCTAATTTCGTGCTATTGGCTATGATCAAGGATGAGTTGACAGACATATGATAAGTTACGTTTATTTCTTTACCCGCACTATCGCTTCCCGATGAATAATATCTAGCATTTTTTTCTGTTACATTAAAAACGAAAATGATATATACTTTTATTTTTTTTACAAATTATAAGGTATTATTTAATTTAATACATTTAGTGTTATTTTAATTAAATTATGACGAATGTTATGTTGTGTTATAGTGGATGGCTTAATTTATTTTGATATTATTTTCTTGTTATTATTTTTTTAAGTGTTAAAATTTAAAATTAAATAAACATTTATTTATTATTTTATTTATTTGTTTTACACTTTTAATTCAATATAACTACAATATGCGATTTAGATGTTATTTCTGTCTTGCCTTCTATATTTCTGTTTCTGCACAAAATAGGAGTTACGACTTACATATGACATTATATACATAAATTTTTAATTTTATAATCCACATATTTATCACATTCTATAAATTATTTTATTCATATTTAATTATTTAATAATTCAAAAAAACCAATTACTGGGTAACCACCCAATTGCTCCATATTCTTCATATAGCACAGGGCACATATAGCGAGTGTCATATAATATCAGTTATTTGGTAAAAGTCTGTAAAAGTAATGTAAATAATATATTTATATGCACTTATTTGGTATCAAAATGAAGCTTAGATCATTATGAATCAGATTTCACCATAAAAAAGACTATGAATATTCCCAATGGAAAGTTTCCGGGAAAGCTTCCTGGAAACTTTCGGAGTAATCAAAACTCCGGGAGTTTACCCATCTCTGGTAATTTTATCATCGTATAAAATCATTTTTTCACAACAGAATTAAACTAGTGAAACTAATTACTCCCTGTATATGTGGTTACAAATTTATTTTTGTTATATATTTAGCTGCATCTTTCTACTTTTTCTTTTGTAAGTGCATTTCATACATTTAAATGAAATAAATAAAATATATTATTATTATTACCCACCAACTTTGCTAGTATCGGAGATGGGGATCGAACAATATATATCAGGATGACCAAGTGTACTCGTGACTAATTTGCTTTAGCCTATTGGTAATTTAGGCCAGTCAAATAGTACACTAGAAATCGCTAAAGTCGCAAAGTAACGTCTAGTTCTGATTTCTCAATATGTAGTTAGGACCACTACCAGTAGTGTATATCCAAGTTTGCAACTTGTGCTAACTTCGCCGCACTCGAAAAACCGTGAAATTTTCGCACTTGTTTCGGTTTTTTCATTATATCTCCTAAAGTATGCGTTTTTTTCATAAAACATGTTATTTACGTTTTTAAAATAGATTAAATTTGCTACAATTTGAGACTAGAACCAGCTCTGTAGGTCCAATAGTTACCAATTTTTTCCATAAAAGTGACATTTTAAGATTTGGTCTACTTTCGTCCCCGAATTCGGGGAAAATACTCATTTTACGGGTAAAGTCATAGGGAGAGATGTTGTAGCGAATGTAATTAGCTTTAATTTAAGCACAGAATGACGTCCGTGGGCTGATAGTTTCCTCACAGTGCTTAAAAATCCAAAAAATGTGTAAGTATAACGTTCTTACATTTTAATTTCTTCACACACTGCAAATTTACTTTATTTCATATCTGTTTGCTTAGACAAATTTTACTATAATGCGAAACATATATAGATTATTCATATG
Organism: Rutpela maculata; assembly: GCA_936432065.2. NCBI lineage: Eukaryota > Metazoa > Arthropoda > Insecta > Coleoptera > Cerambycidae > Rutpela > Rutpela maculata. The sequence goes on along the minus strand of OW386292.2, from coordinate 144,163,223 downwards.
ACCTGCAACAAGGTGCAGTCACACAAATAACAAGTTATTTTAATTTCTCCACGCACTGCAAATTTACTTTATTATCCATCCAGAAATACCCCCAACTCATCATCACAGCTGAAGTGTTCCTCCAACCTACTTACAGCCATCGCAGATGCCAGAATGTCAGTGCCTAGTAGCTCTGTATGGAGGAGACTACAATGAAGATACCCTCCAGAGCCTGCGCTATAAATTTTTTTTGAAAACAGCCGCCTCGGCTTGCCTTGTTAACCTCGCCCGTTTACCTCCAACGGAAGATCGTGCAACATTCCACGCCTACCGAACTTACCACCAAGTTCAGAAGTGGTTGGGGGTGGAAAAAGATGCCACTCAATGGGGATGGAAGAAGGCAGATCAGGGGCTCATTCCAACAACAATGATGAGCGAAGTGCCCCCCCCCTCCCCCCTACCTTACTATCATGCGGGTGCAAGAAAGGCTGTAGCATAGGCGGCTGTACCTGCCTAAAAGCAGGCCTCAAGTGCTTGGCACTTTGCAAATTTTGCTCCGGCGTCTCTTGCCAAAACGTCGCCGGAATTCAGATTGCCGAAGGAGAAGACGAAGACGACGACGTTGACATTTTTCAAGCTGAATTGGACGATTTCGAACCACCCACAAAGCTGGCAAAATGAACTATTCCAACCCAACAATATCTCTTGTAAATATGCACATACATATATATCAAAAAAAAAAAAATTTTTGAATTAATTACATTTTAAATATATTATTAATAGGCTAAATAACTTTCTTGTGGATGTACATGGGTTTCACTTTTATGAAAAAAATTGCCAATTTTTGGAGGACTGTATCTTGGTAACTATTGGACCTACAGAGCTGGCTCTGGTATCAAATGGAAGCAAATTTAACTACTTTAAATAACGTGTTTTACGAAAAAACGCATAGTTTAGGAGATATAGTGAAACTGGTAGTGGTCCTAACAACATATTAAACAATCAGAACTAGCCGTTAGTTTGCGATTTTAATGTATTATATGACTGACCTAATTTATAATGATGACAAGCGGTACTACTAATAAGTTTTCAAAAAGTGGCAGAACATCAGAATCAAATCGATTTTTATGTTAGGTTATACGGGTGACATAAACATTATAGGTCTTAAAGCAGTTGTGTAATTGCTCGAAAGGTTTAGAATAGGTTTTAAAATAGCCTACAAGTTTTTTTTTTAACAAAAGATTTATTTGCATCTATGTTTACTTCATTAAATTGAAAACGTTCGCTCAAAGCATTTGTGTGCATATTTTAAATTTTAATATAGTGCTTATCCTAAACCAAGTATAGTTTTATAACACTCTTTATATATTACATGAGTAAAGATTTAGATAATTCTTTAAAACTTGAAAGATTTAATAGAGGGGGATGTGGGCCTTTCTCTAGGTGGGCTCCTGTATTTTTATAAGGGTTTTAAATCAGTTTTATAGAGTCTTTCCAGGCCACATACGTTTATAAGTAGTCTCAGAGATAATAGATAAATATCTTATAGAAAATTTTAAAACTAAAATTGTTCCTAAGTAAATTGGTTCAAAAAATTCTCACCTCAATTCTTCAGTTTCAGTCTGGTTCTCAACGTATTCGATTTTCACAGAGGTTTCAGACTCTTCTTTAAACTCCAATAGCTCTGTTTTTAACACCTCAGGTTCCGCCTCAAAATTTTCATCTTTAAAATTTACTAACTCGACAACCGATTCAATCTCATTTTCATTCATAAATTCCTCAATATATGTGTTGTCAACATCACTTTTCTTTTTAATCTTAGTAAACTGTAAAACGTTATACAGATTCACTTTGTCATTGCTGCCAGTGCCCTCAGCATCACGATACATGTTAATGCTCTCTTCAATACTTAGACAACTCACTTCGAAATTAAACAAGCTTTCCAGGGCAGAGAAACAATTTTGGCATATTATGGGTTCTCGTACCGTAAACACATCCTAAAAAAATGTTTATTAATTATTACCTTCAGATGTGTGCATGTTTGTTTATGGATAGTAGCCTTGGAACCCTTTAGATCTATAATTAATTAACCCTTTCAAGACTGCAGTCGCTCAGAGCGTTCTACCTGTCAGACCATGGCAGGAAGCGTATGCGTGTATGGTTCCGGTACCTAAATTCCATTCATATTGTCATCAAAACTCATTCTCGTTGTCATTGTTCATCAGAATATCGAGCAAATCTTCATCTGTCAAATATTTCTTGGATTCCAATTACAGTGAAAAATTAGAGGTAGTTCGTATTGAAAAAAAAATGTAGATGTAGGCATGGTTAATGTGCTTTGTTTGTCTAATAAATATGCTATTTTAAAGCGAGTTTGTTCGATTTCAGTCCTAAATCATACTTCCATGTTTGCGTGTATTATCAGTTCTGGTCTGCCAGGCAGACCATTCCCGTGATGGGCCGGGTCCAGGCGTGAAAGGGTTAAAAAGTCTAAAATATTAATACTCAATTTCGCATACTTTCAATCTTCATTACATTACAACGAAAGAGATTAAAATAAATTAAAACATTCTGTGGGCATTTTTAATTGGATATATTCTGAAATGTTAGGGCTATATTCTAGACGAAACAACCTTCATTGCGCTATTTAAAAAAACCCTCAAGATGGTGCCGAGGCGCCATTTTTAACATTAACTTTGCCATATTCTCCTAAAAGAAAGTATTTTCTCTCCCAAATAAACTACCCGTATTTAGTTGCTCAAAAAAAAAAGGGAGGACACTAAATCACTGCAGTGAGACTTAATTTCCGACGGAGTCAAGTTATAAAAATTAAACAAAACTTTGAAATGTTTGCTATGACCGTATTTAATTTTATCCAACCCAAATAAATAAGCAACAAACTGCAGCAAGCAAACAGTAAACGGTGAAAAACATTCACCACTCGCAATAAATTGGATTTCACATTGAATTGAACATAAAATGATTATTTATTAAGTACGGTAGGTACGGTTAGGTTAGGTACGGGTACGTACGGTATGAAAGATTACCATATCTATTTGTTACATGTAATATGTATGTAGAGTGCGACTACTTAGAGAAGATAACTTTGTCATAGAATGTGCAGAGACGATATCGTTATCGCATGGTCGTTACTTAGATATCAAGCCTATTTTTACAGCTGCATGGGCGTCACACAGCTTACTACCAATAATATTTAAATAAAAAATAGATGGTACGGCACCGATATTATGCCAAATGTTATACGCGATGCACGAAGCTGTGTGACGTATCTTCTCTAAGTAACTGCACTCTAGTAAACGTATAAACTGCAAATGCAAAGTGGCATTGTTTAATATCTAGAACTCAGTTATTGCGGTTGCGCGGTGAATCGTGATTCACCGCCGGTGATCGAGATTATACACCCCTTGCGTATCGTATAGGATGACAATGACGACATTATGCTTAAGCCTCGCTTACGCTTTTGGCTCAAGATGCCGTTTACATTTATTTATTTTTCTAATTAATAATTTAAAATCGTCTTTCTTATTCCACATTTTGGCGCCCCACAAATATGGCGCCTCCTTGTAGAACACACAATTTCCTCTGGTAGGAACGGCTCTGTACTTTATTGAATGCCTCCCCTCTATTAATTTGGTGCCTTGGTTATCACTCGCTATTTCCCAACTTATACCTAAATGGACTCACCAACTCTGGTAGACATTTTTGCACCATTAAATGTATGTCATCTTTCTCTTCCAGATTAAAATAGGCATCCTTCTCGCTTAAATTTAAACAGAACCTGCATATCTTTTTGCTTCCTCTAAATTCTTCGCTTTCACTTTCATTTCTTATCTGCCACAAATCTACATCAGCTTGTTTACAACCTAAAGCAGTATATATTTGCTCTTCAGAGGTTAGACATGTTGATTTGAAATCGTAAGATTTCTGGAGATTCTCCACACATTCGTAACATAATAGTGGATTTTGGCTGTATTCCCAATTCTAAAATTAAAAATAAAAAAATTAAACGAGGTAACAAGTATACAGCAATAAAGTGAATAGTTACCACGAGGTCTAAGAAAATCGCCGTCACCATCACCAGTTCGTCTTCCATGGATTTGTAGTCCTTTTTACTGATAAGTTTGAAACACAGTCTACAAACTTTTAATCGGTCGCCCATTATATCTTATATTCTGCAAAAATGGGCAATAGAATAAATATAATAATTATTGATAATTAAACGCTGACGTGTAACATCAACATCACATGCGAAAACTTTCATTGGTCTTCTTCTACTACTACTATGAAACAAAAAAGGATGAACTAAATCCATAACAATATCTTATCTACTGCTAATTTCACGTGGGTAGAGCGCCCATTTCACACAAATCATAACAAATGAGATAACAGATTGGGCCCTTCTAGCGGTGTTGCCAATCGGTGGATAACCCTATGATTTTTGTATCTTTCGACCCGGCTGTGTATAATTTTCTAACCCTAATAACAATCGTATAATTTGTGTATCTTTTCAGTTTAGCAGACAAATTAGAGATATTTCGGATCTGCACAAATTATAGGCTTCATAAATGTGACATGATTTTTCGTTATACTGGTTATTTTTTCCAAAACCAAGCGTTTTCTTTTCTGGTGTATAAAAGTGCATCTTTGCATCCGCTGAATAATTTAACGCTTTGGCATTGCCAACACTGCCTTCTAGGTAATGAAGTATGAAGTCTTAATTCGTGATAGCAACGAGCATGATACATTTGGAATGCTAGATGGAAAGTTGGTATGGAACCTTTTTATGGACCTTTTCTTATTTTACCCTAAATATGGTAGTAACCCCGTGGTATTGTAGATGTACCACTGATATAAACCTGTAAACGTCGGAGGAGCAGCAGCTCTATATTCTCCGTAATCATGAGGACGGCACTTCACATCACCATTTTTAAAGTTTGAGACTGGAAATACGAGTGAGACAGGACATGAGTAGTATAGGAAGTTGTGAGAGTTCCATCGCAGTGATTTTGTATTTGAGTACTTACGCTCAAATTTAATCTTTTCACTTATCTTAGTTTTGGCCTTCAGCTGTACTTTATTTAATTGTTTTTAGCCTTCAGCTTATAATAATAATTTCATTGGTCCTAAAAAAATACACCGTAGTGTTTTGACACGCCATGGAAACAGAGAATGTACATAGCAAACAAAACATACAAATGTAAATAACAAACAGAACATAAAAAATGTATGAAACACTAGAAAATGGCCCTAGTATGGTCAACAATACAGAAGAAGCCAAACATCAGGAAAAAATGAACATTAATCTAAAATTACACATATTTAAAATCTGATATATCGTAGTAAGCATTGGCTAAAAGATGTTTTTTTTAACTTTACTTTAAATTGTTTATATGGTAAAGATTTTAAACTACTTGATACAGAATTGAACAAAGCAATGCTAAAGTTATTTCTTCTTTTCGACTCTAATCTCTGATGAGGTGTCTGTATATCGTACGATTTCGAGTGTTGTAGTCACGATTTATACCATTCGTTGCATATTCACCAAAATGTCTCTTATGTTTACTAAATTACAGAAAATAATTTCTGACGACAACGTTAATATGTTAAGGTTTATAAACCACGATTTACAACTTTCATGTTGGCTCAAACCTGCCAAAGCTCTAATCGCTCCTTTTTGAATAGTGAAGATAGTTTGTATATGGTTTGATGTGCCCCAGATCTACAAACCATATATCATTATGCTATGAAACAAAGCATGTTATCTATGTAATAAGCGCTGCATACATCCCAAACAGCACGTCCAATTGTAATTACGTCTCTACAAGATATACACATGATAAACAAAATATGTTAAGGTGGATCTAATTGTTAAACTAGTACTGACGTACACATATGAGATACACTTATGTTTATATTGACAGAATTATGTGATACAATGTTTAATAATTGTATACCGTTTGCACTCAAGATTCTAAACATTTTTATATAACGTAAAGAAGGATCATTAGAATGTTGAAATTTGACGTCCGTAGAAGATGCCTACAAGGTTTAAGTCATATGTATGTATGACGCTTTATATAATACTTGTGCCTACTGCATACACCACATAAAAGTGCGATATATACACATGATACAAATAACTATATATACACTTTTTAGTTGTGTCTACATTCGACTATTCGAGCATGGAACAGTGTGCGCGCACAAAGCGTCAGCGTGAGCATACCGGCCATGTGTATCTCATGTGTCCTCTTTCCTCTATAAGAGTGGTCATAGCCACACATATAGCAGGCATTTTTGTTTTTTAACAATATCCAAAATAATTTATATTCGAAAGAGTTTGCAAAGATTCGGCAGTTTTAAAGATATCGAGTTCTTTTAATAATAAAATTCGATTAAAATGCATTAAAAAGCAAAATCTAGCCGTTGCGTGTTCTACTATAAAGTCTTTAAGCAGATATTCAAACAGAAGTCAGTGGTTGAGTGAGTTAAACATTAAGCGGCGAGTCAAGAGGTACGTGGTTCGATCCGTGCTCACTCTGTCTTTTTTTTTTTTGTTAAAATAATTGCAAAAAAACTTTTAGTTGTTTTTTTCAAGTGAATAATTGCTTATAAAACCGACGTACGAATATACTTCTTTTCAATTTTAGGTCTGTTTTAGACCATTAAATATTCTATTTATGTTGTAGATCAGGGATTCTCAACAGGTGGTCCTAGGACGATGTCTCAGGGGTCCGCGAAATGTCACTGAGATATTAAATTGTTTTGTATTTTACTTGACTTGCAGTGGTAGATTCTACATAATCTTCATTTTAAGAAGAATTTAAGCTTTTAAGGTCAGTATAGCGACCGATGAGGGGGTCCTTGAAAAAATCTTGTTGGGAATCCCTCTTGTAGATGATATATTATACCTGAACGTTTTTTCTCCAACACGTTTCCCAGGTTTGTATAAGTACTTCAAGTTAAAACTTTAATTCTTAACTCAGATGACACTGGTGACAGTTTAATTAAATTAAATAAGTTCTTCTTAATAATTATAAATAAATAAAAATTCTAGTAACTCGAAAAATTCAGGTTTGTGAACACGTAAAAAAATAGAAAAAAAAGAGAACTTGAAAGATCTTCGTATATTTTAAATAAGGCTAGAAATTCAATTTCACACATAATAAAGACTTCATACACATCATAAATACTGCTTTTAGCATCCGAAATAACAGTCACCACGATAGCTCAGTTGGTAGAAGCGTCAGTACTGTAATACGGACAACAGAGACATGTAGGTTCGACCCCTACCCACCGCAATTGGCAAAGGTAAGTAAAAATGAATTTAATAACTTAATAAACATTATAATTTGCAGGCAACCCTTGTGAGAAGAAATTGAAGTGATGGTAAACAATATTAGATAGTTAATGTAAATAAAATATATGGATGGCTAACAAATAAATTCATAGGACAAAACGTATTTATGCATTAATTACTTTATTTTTATCAAGTAAACTTACTAACTAGTATGTAGTTTTATATGTTCCCATTGCTAAAAACCTGTGGGGGGATTACCAAATATAACCTGAAAAAGACGTCAAATTAACGTCTAGCATAAGACGTCATTCGTCTGAAACATTAGGAAGTCAATCACTGTGCATCCGATAACACACTGTGGATCAAATTATTTGTGTATATGTAAATGGTATACTGTGGCTACATTGTGAGACGGACGTTTAACCTTTGTGCATACGTGTGTGCCTACAACGTGTAAACGTAGCACATTTACATCTTAGAATTGTGTAACCTTATGTCTGCATCTAGATACATCGTCACAATGCGAACACATCGTAATCGTTATTTGGTGTGCTGTATGGGATATTAACTCTGTTTTACGGTTTGAGGGTTGCTTATTTTGGTGGAAAAAAGTAATGCATGTGATTTCTTAGCATTCAAACATAATTTATTCGCATTAAACTAGTTGGAAGACTTCATTAAAATGTTGGTTTTCAAATCAGCAGCATTGCTGCCAGTGTCTTTCAAGTGCTCCACAAAAAGCGTCATCTACAAATAGGACCGTTAAGGCTGAAAGCTCGAAGTAAATCATTTATGTATATTAAAAATAGCAGTGGTCCTGTGGAACACCGTGTTTCACTGTCAGTATGCTGATAAACTTATCTTCGTAACACACATTGAAACCTGTTTGATAAATATGACGACACTAATTCAAATACTATTCGTCTAAAACCATAAAATTCCAACTTATTTAGTAATATTTCATTAGAGATGCACTCAAGTGCTTTGCTTAATTCTAGGAAAAGTAGTAGTGTTGAATTAATATTTTCAAAGCCTTGCTGCCAACTCTTCTAAACTGAGAGTTGGAAACAGTGTTTGACAAATTGCATAATTCGACATTTTTTAAATATTGTAGACTACGAAACAACCTAACAAATATGATTTATATTCAATGGAAGTAGGTTTAACATTAAAGATAATGAAAACAATGTTATGATTATTATTTTATAGGTATTTAATTGTTACAAAGTTTGGAAATTAGACGAGTTGGTCAACATGTACAGTGAATTACAGTGATACCAATCTAGACACTTTTTACCAAACTTTCTTTCCTGCAAATCGTCAATTGTCTCAGGAGTGAATTTTCAGACTCGATTAACTTGACTTCGGCCGAGGTAATCAGACTTTCTAGGTTAGATTGATTTTCATGGCGACAAGCCGCCGTTTTGGCTTTTGCCGACTGCACCAAACACGCCGGATGATATAAACCACCACATTTATTATACTTGACATAGTCAACCACTGGTTTTTTATAGTGAAAACACGAACTTTTAGACGACTCAGATGGAGGCGACATATCATCCGCCGCCATCTTTACTCGAATTTTATATGCATTTTGACACGTTCTACACCCAACTGGTTGTATTGTATTTTTATTCATTTTGAAAAAATAAAAATTATCTATCAATCTATTTTACGATACTTGGATATGTTTGTGCTTCAGCGAATGCCTTTTGACATCAGCTCTACGTCTTATCTGGAATGAACAATGGTCACATTTATACACAGTTACTTCTGACAGATCCTTGTGTACTAACAAATGACTCTTAAGGCTAGCTTCATATTTTGTCTAAAATGAACAAGAACCACATTTGAACACTGTTACTTCTAAAGGTTCCTTACGCTGAGGTGAATGCTTTCTGAGACACAATTTATGTTGTGCCTGATATGAACAAGAATCACAATTAAAACAATGTTACTTCTGAAGGATACTTATGCTGCAGAGAATGTGATTTGAGGTTACCCTACAAACACAAAAAGTCGGCCCTCCAGTGGGCCATCACAGAGCCAGAAGTTTCATTTCAGGCCCAGTGATGGCCCGCTGATGGGCCGATCTTTTGTGTTTGTTGGGTAATCTCATATTTTGACTGAAATGAACAAGAATCACATTTGAACATTGTTACTTCTGCACCAGCAAATTCTTCTTGAGGTCAACTCTATGTTTTGTCTGATATGAACAAAAATCACATTTGAACAATGTTACCACCGAAGGCTTCTAATGCTGCAGCGAATGCTTTTTGAGGTCAGCTCTACGTTTTGTCTTATATGAACAAGAATCACATTTGAACATTGTTACTTCTGAAGGTTTCTTATGCTGCAGCGAATGTGATTTGAGGTTATTCTCATATTTTGACAGATATGAACAAGAATCACATTTGAACATTGTCACTTCTGATGGTTCCTTATGCTGCAGCAAATGTTTTTTGAGATTACATTTATGGTACGTCTGATAGGAACAAGAGTCACATTTGAACGTTGTTACTTCTGAAGGTTCCTTATGCTTCAATGAATGTCTTTTGAGGTAAAATTTACGTTTTGTCTGAAACGAACAATAATCGCATTTGAACATTATTACTTCTGAGGGTTCCTTATGATGCACAGAATGTATTTTGAGGTCACCTCTACGTTTTGTTTGATATGAACAAGAATCACATTTGAACATTGTTACTTCTGAAGGGGCTTTATGCTGCAGCGAATGATGTGTTTTGAGGTTATTCTCATATTTTGACTGAAATGAACAAGAATCACATTTGAGCATTGTTACTTCTGATGGTTCCTTATGCCGCAGCAAATGTTTTTTGAGATTACATTTATGGTATGTCTGATAGGAACAAGAGGCACATTTGAACATTGTTACTTCTGAACGTTCCTTATGCTTCAATGAATGTCTTTTGAGGTAAAATTTACGTTTTGTCTGAAACGAACAAGAATCGCATTTGAACACTGTTACTTCTGAGGGTTCCTTATGGTTCAGCAAATGTCTTTTGAGATTCACTTTACGATAGGCCTGATAAGAACAAGAATCACATTTGAACATTGTTATTTCTGAAGGTTCCTTATGCTGCAGCGAATGTGATTTGAGGTTATTCTCATATTTTGACTGAAATGAACAAGAATCACATTTGAATATTGTTATTTCAGAAGGCTCCTTATGCTGCAGAGAATGTGATTTGAGTTCAGCTCTACGTTTTGTTTGATGTGAACAAGAATCACATTTGAACATTGTTATTTCTGAAGGTTCCTTATGCTTCAGTGAATGTGATTTGAGATTCTTCTTATATTTTGTCTGATATGAACAAGAATCACATTTGAACATTGTTACTTCTGAAGGATCCTTATGCTGCAGCAAATGTACTTGGAGAATACTTTTATACAATGTTTGAAATAAACAGCATTCGCATTTATACATCGGTACTGTTGAGTCATTTTCATTGGCCGTCGTCTGTTTAACCCATGATTTTGAAAGATCCGCCTCAAGGTTCGCCATTAAACATTCCTGTTTCGTACGCAAACTAGTGGTGAGCTCAGGTTGTATCAAAACAACACCATCTTCAAGCCTGAAAATTATAAAAATGATTATCATCACCGAACTGTAAACTATTAGTAATACCTATTTAAACGGTAATCCTAATATGCACAGAGTTAAATACACGATACATACATACATTACAATAGAACAGAATACATAAACATTTATTAGATTAAAAAAAAGGAGCTGGCTAACTGGCCTTCACCATGACCCCCGTGGTCCTATTGTGGTGCTACTGTTTTACCTGGAGCTCCTTTTATCTAGCTCCACCGCTTCAATCATTGTCAGGATGTCAATCAAAAAAAGTGGAAGCAAGGTATAGTAGATGTTTTTTTACGGTTATTGGCACTTTAATAGGTCTAGTTTAAGAATCTGGTCGACGACAATCTAGCACTCTTGGGCATTTTGAGATATTCAAGGTGGCAGCTTATCTAAGGTGTAATTTTTAAAAAATTTTAATTTACCAAATGTGGGCATGTGCTACATCATTTTCTATCTTTTTCAGGTTCTATAATACAAATCTGAGGTCTAAGATGACTCTAGGGGCAATTCTTTCTGTGTTGCCCTGCCAACATATAAAATAGGTGTCAATTGTGAGTGTTAAAGATAAATTCGATACAAAAGGAAACGTACATCAAGAATAAGATGCAATTATGTTTTACAACAAATAATTCTCTCGTTATTTAATAATTTAATTTTCAAGTGCACTAAATACCAGACAGAAAGATAACTTAAATTATCCTGTACATATTACAAATTTATTGAAAAGACGTAGTTATTATCAATGTATTAAGTAATTCCGAATGTTACCTGACAATGTAAAAATATTTCAAATATTAATAAACTTAAAAAGGTGATAAAAGCACACTTAGCAGCTGCTGAACATATCATGTAAATGATATCACTGAGTTTGCAAAAGGACTCATGGTGCCCATTTAATTTTATTGATTAAATGCAAAATATATTTGTAAAATGTCTTTTTTGTGTTATATCTACTGTCATTATCCATATACACTTTATGTTTTACCTAGGAGGCGAGCGTAGAGGCGACTTCAATGTGAATATCAGTCGATATTCCGTTGAAGCAACGTCGAGCGCGGTTAGTACTTGGATGGGTGACCCACCTATCTGGGGAAATACAGCGTTCTCGTCCCACCTTCTAGCGGCTTGTATATCGGTGTATATACGGAAGTTACATAATTTCAGATGAGGATTACGTAGTAGATATACCATCCTTCGGAGGGGATGTAAAGCAGGCGGTCCCTTGTCTATTAAATGTTAGGCAAGTAAAAGATCCCTACTCTTCTCAAGAGAAGAGGTTCGGCAAAATTTCCAGGTTGGGGGTAGCTTGTCTCCTGGCGTCGGTGATAGGCCTTGGTAGCGGATATAGGCCGACGTTAAATAGTTAAAAAAAAAATGTTTTACATACTCTAAACTTTGACTTGTGTTATACAAAATTTTTCTCATGTTTTTTTCTTTGGAACATATTGTCTATGATACTAAATAAATTTATCTATGTATAAGTAGTCTTAGAGATAATAGACAAATATTTTATCGAGTATTTTAAAACTAAAATTGTTACTTGGACTTGCTAATTCTTAAGTAAATTAGTTCAAAAAATTCACTCACCTCAATTCTTCAGTTTCAATTTGGTTCTCAATGTGTTCGATTTTCACAGAGGTTTCAGACTCTTCTTTAAACTCCAATGGTTCAGTTTTTAACACGTCAGGTTCAGCTTCAAAATCTTCGTCTTTAAAATTTTCTAACTTGACAACCGATTCAATCTCATTTTCATTCATAAATTCTTCAACATTACTTTTCTTTTTAATCATAGTAAACTGTAAAACGTTATACAGATTCACTTTATCATTATTGTCAGTGCCCTCAGCATCACGATACATGTTAATGCTTTCTTCGATACTCAGACAACTCACTTCGAAATTATACAGAATCTCCAGGCCAGAGAAACAATTTTGGCATATTACGGGTTCTCGTACCATAGACAAATCCTAAAAAAAGGTTTATTAATTATTACCTTCAGATGTGTGCATGTTTGCTTATAAGTATTGTTTATTGATTGAAACCTTTAGATCTATAATTAGTTATTGCAAAATGCTCAATGCATACGAAACAAACTAGATGAAATTGTACTATTACTAGAGACAAACTATCACAATAAATTGACTGAACATTGGTTAAATCCAGGAGAAGAACAATTCATACAAGTTCCTAATTATAAGATCGCATCCTGTTTCACACGAAAAAACAGTATACATGGGGGATCATGCATCTTTGTACAAAAAGATGTAGAATTCATGGAAATCGAATATTTGAAACAAAAAAGTAAGGAAATCGTTTTAGAATGTAGTGCAGTAGAATTAAAGTGGCAGAAAACAATAATTATTAATATATACAGGTCTCCAAGTGGTGACATAAAAGAATTTTTCAATATTTTAGAAGATATTCTAAAGGAAATGTTAAAGTACAAAACACACACAATAGTTGTAAGTGGCGATTTCAATATAGATTTTGGTAATGAAAATGGCAAAGAATTAATAAATTTTCTTGATATTGTAACATCCTATAATCTGAAAATAACTATTCATGATCCAACAAGAATCACAAATACAGGTAAAAAAACATTAGATAACATCCTAACAAACAATGAAAAATATGTAAGCAGAGTTGTGATATCATCACTATCTGATCACTTAGCACAAGAGATTACTATTGACACCAGAGCAAACCAAAGTTTCTTGAAAACTCATGAAATTAGAAATTTCTCAGATAACAACTTAGCTCAAATTAAAGCAAAACTGCAAGAGGTATGCTGGAAAGAAAAGTTAACAAACATAGATGCTAATAATTGTCACTCAGTTATAGAAGAAACAATATTAAAAATAATCAATGAAGTGAGCCCAAAAACGATTTGTAAACAAACAACAAAATGTAAAAAATGGCTTACAGCAGAACTTAGGAATAAATGCAAAATAAAAAGACAACTGTACGAGGGAATGATAAAAGGAGAAGTGAGCAAAAAAACGAAGATTTCTGTGATCAGCTAAAAAAGGACATACAAGAACAAAAACAGAAAAGTAATAGTGAATTCCTACTTGCATCCGATAATAAAATAAGGGACACGTGGAAATTAATTAAAGAAGTAACAAATAATAAATCACAGAAGAAAAAATTAAATACAGCAAACTTTAAGACAGAAAATGAGAGCCACGAGAAAACATTAAACAATATAAATAAACAGTTAATTGATTTGGTAGAAGATATAAACATAAATACACATGTGAACAAAACACTCATAACCAGTACCATAAACGCATTTGTCTTATTACCAACGGATGCAGAGGAGGTATACAACACAATACAGTTGGATATGATGAGATTCCCACAAAACTTCTGAAATACCGTGCACACTCTCTAGCAGAGCCACTTTCAATATTAATCAATAAATGCTTTCAAGAAGGTACATTTCCAGATAAATTAAAAAAGCCGCTGCCCAAGGAATCACTACTTCCACATCCAAGTCAATCACAACGAAAAAACTTTGTATGTGGAAATAATTGTTTATGGAACTTTAATAATATAATATTTGAAATCCTCTACCTCAAAAACTCATAAAACGATACCCCACATCGGTAGTGGGGTGGGGGTGGTGAAAGGGGTGGTAGTGGGGGTGGATGAAGTAAAAAAATATTTTGAGGTTTTTGGTTCTTGTACATACACTAAATCACAATTTTTTTCATCCCCTTTAATAAGGGGGTGGTAATGGTGGTGGCTAATGCCAAAAATTTTTTTGAGACCTTAGCTTCTCTTGTATGTACTAAAGACCAATTTTATGGACTCTTACCTGCTTTATTTACCCATTTACCCCAAATTTACCCCATTTACCCCCCTACCCTTCGTCGGAACAACATGAAAATATAATCTAGTTCCAGATCTCGTTAAAGTACATATGTGTACCAAATTTCAAGTCAATATCTTAAACGGTTCCAGAATAAACGTGCGCACAAAAAAAAGTTATAGACAGACAGACCGACAGACAGACAGAATTTTTTTTTTCGCTCAAACTTAAAATCTCGACGTTTCATGACATTTTAAGCCTATTTGAACAATAAAAATTTTTGAAAATTTTTATGTCGTTACTATACTTCCACTGGACGTGGAAGTAATAAAAATTACCATGCTGACATTACTACATAAAAAAGTAGACATCACAGATCTAAATAACTACAGGCCAATCGCTTTGTTGTCAGTAATAGCAAAAGTAATAGAAAAAATAATAGCCAACAGAATTTATGATTTTCTTGCAAAGTTCAAAATATTAAACCACAATCAAAATGGTTATATAAAAAATCGATCTACAACTAGAGCTGTCTTTCAAATGTTAGAGGACATAATAACTGGAATAAATGAAGACGAGTATACGGTTTGCTTATATGTAGACTTAACAAAAGCATTTGACAGTGTGCATCATCAGACGCTACTTGAAAAACTAGAAACATTAGGACTTCGAGGGCTAATATTAAAACTCCTTACATCGTACTTAAGTAACAGACATCAATATTTAGCCACAGAAGATGATCATACTGGTAAAAAATTAATATCAAACGGATATACGGTAAAAAGAGGAGTACCTCAAGGCTCTATTTTAGGACCGATTTTATACCTTCTTTACGTAAACGAGTTGCCAAAATTGTTAAACCACATAACAACATCATTTGCTGATGACACATCAATTGTAATACGGTCGACAGGTATAACTGTCGATAAAATAATATCAGTATTAGAATCTCTTAATGAATGGTACCAACAAAACAATCTGAAGCTGAATATAGGCAAAACCAACATCATGGAATTCAACAAAAACCAAAATAAAGCATTCAAATTTAAAAATGAAAACTCAACCCCTCCAATGACACAATGTTTCTAGGAGTCAACATTGATTCCAAATTAAATTGGAAGGAACATATCTATTATATTTCATCTAAGTTAAGCAGTTTTAATTATGCCTTAAAAATATTAGCAACAACGGTAAATAGAGAAGCCAGTCTGAGTGCCTATTATGCTTATGTCCACTCTCGTTTAAAATATGGTATCATTTTTTGGGGAAATTCAGTAGAAGCCGAAAGATTATTTAAAATTCAGAAAGCCTGTATTAGAAGTATATTCCAACTAAATTATAATGCAACATGTAAAGACACATTCAAGAATGAAAATATACTTACTGTACCCTCCATCTATATTTATGAATGTGCATGTTTTGTCAAGCTAAATTATGAATTATTTAGCAACAAAGAACTTACACATACATATAATACAAGAGGTACAGTGAATCCATATTTAAATCCAGCTCAAACAACTAGGACTAAAGTTCAAAAAAGTGCACCGTATCAATTAATACGTATATATAATGCATTACCTAATCATGTAAAACAGATGCCAATTAACATCTACAAGAGGTATTTAAAAAACTTTTTGTGCAAGAATGTATTCTACAGAATAGAAGACTTTTTTAAGACTGATTTTAATTAGCGAAACTACATATTTTAATGTGTTCAAATGTGCAGTGTTTAATTTTAATTTCATATTCATGTAATTTTGTGGTTTTGACGTATTCTATACTTTTGTACGACTATTGAATAAATGTGTATTCTTCTTCTTCTAACCCTTTCAAGACCACAGTAGTTAATTCCATCCACATTGTCATCAAAACTCATTCTCGTCGTCACTGTTCAACGGAATATCGAGCAAATCTTCATCTGTTAGATATTTCTTGGATGCCATTACATTTCGTGTAAAATTACAGTAAAAAATTAGAACTAGTTCGTATTGAAAAAAAAAAAAAATGTAGATGTAGGTGTGGTCAATATGCTTTATTTGTCTAATAAATATACTATTTTAAAGCAAGTTTGTTCGAATCCAGTCATAAATCATACCTCTATGTTTCCATGTATTATCAGTTCTGGTCTGTCTGGCACATGACGCATTTGCGTTATTGTCCGCATCCAGGCGCGAAAGTGTTAAAAACACATACACTAAAAATTTTTGGTCTCACAAATGGTCGTAACTCATTCTCTTTTTTAAATCTCAAAATCGCTGATCCATATTGCACTATTTTCATGGAGAATAAGAAAAAGATAGTTTGTACTACTGTATATACCAATAAACACAGTAATTTACTGTGTGTATAGTACTATATTGTTAACCGAAATATTGCATTGAACTTTAATCGGCTCTGCTGTAAAATAGAAAAAAAAAATGAGATCCGTCTCTTTGTCAGATTGACGACGAATATGTGCACTTGTTTCTTTTTACTTCCACATTTAGTAGATAATAACACCAAAAAAAATTACAAATTTTTATTGTTCAAATAGGTTTAGAATATTATGAAACGTCGAGGTTTTAAATTTGAGCAAAAAAAAGTTCTGTCTGTCTGTCGATCTGTGTCTAACTTTTTCTATGCACACGATTACTCTGGAACTGTTTAAGATATTGACTTTAGTACACGTGTGTATTTTAATAAGATTGAATTTTCACGCGCAAAAATTTTTCTTCTGAGAAGGGCAAGGAATATTTTTGCGCGACCTTGACCTCGCTCCACGTTCCCGTAAGATTGTAGGACTATTTGCTATTTGCACAATAATTTCATTAATTATAAAATACTTCTAATAGTATCTACTGCATGTCACACATAAAAAAAATGGCGAAATACGATAAGGCGAATGTCGTAAACATTTACCAAAAATTGAATTTTGGAATGACACTTTTGTTGAGGATTCATATACTTTATACTACAACCATTTGTAGGTAATTAATTAGCATATATTATCGTTCGCCCACAAAAAATGCAAATACCATTTCAAAATCAGAGTGTTGAAACCTTAAGACACAACTTTGAAGTTAGTACTCTGTGGCGAGGAGACACATGCGCATTACTTTGACAGTTTGATGACTTCATTTTCTGGTTTCTAGAATTTTGGTAAATAATAATTTTACTTTTTATGGAAAAGCAATTTTTTTGGTGTTTGTTCTAAGGAACACTTTACGTGGCGAACATGACATGAAAATAGGCCGAAATGGAGGGTTTTTAGTGTTTACAGTGAGGGAGAGTGAGTGTTATGGTGGAAAATTTCAAAAAATTTTTTTTTAGAAAAACTGCATTTGCACCGAAAACTGACTTCAGATTCGTGTTCTACGACCCCAAATTAGTGTATCCTGAAAAAATTTCGAAAAAAATTCGGATGTTTCGCTAAAATGCAAAATTACCCTCACTATTTCCGAACTTACACCTAAATCGACTCACCAACTCTGGCAGACATTTTTCTAGCATTAAATGTATGGCATCTTTCTCTTCCAGATGAAAATAGGCATCCTTCTCACTCAAATTTAAGCAAAACCTGCATACCTTTTTGCTTTCTCTAAATACTTCGCTTTCACTTTCATTTCTTATCTGCCACAAATCTACATCACCTTGTTTACAACCTGAAGCAGTATATATTTGCTCTTCAGACATTAGACATGTTGATTTGAAATCGTAAGATTTCTGGAGATTCTCCACACATTCGTAACATAATAGTGGATTTTCGCTGTATTCCCAATTCTAAAATTAAAATAAAAAAAAATTAAATGATGTTAACAAGTATACAGCAATCATGTGAATAGTTACCACGAGGTCTAAGAAAATCGCCGTCACCATCACCAGTAGCCGGTCTTCCATAGATTTGTAGTCCTTTTTACTGATAAGTTTCAAACACAGCCTACAAATTTTTAATTGGTCGTCCATTATATCTTATATTCTGCAAAAACGGGCAATGGGGCTCGTGCACCGTTTGACAGCTTGGAGGTCACACAACCTCGTTAACCTCAATCATTCTTCTTCTCCTAGTGCTGTCAGCTTAAAGGGCTCGTGCTCCGTATGACAGCCGACATTTTTGGAGGGAGGAGAACGAGACACAACGTCACAATCACAAGAAAACTACGAACTGCACATGGAGAAATCGGAAAATTTGAGATTGTCTTCTTCTCCTCCCTCCAAAAATGTCGGCTGTCAAACGGTCCATGAGCCCTTTAAGGGGACAGCACCAGAAGAAGAAGAATAATTGAAGTTAAGGAGGTTGTGTAACCTCCAAGAATGTCAGCTGTCAAACGGTGCACGAGCCCCATACTTTACTAATTGATAGCACACAAAAGTTAAAAAAAAATACAGCTGGGAATTTTGCATTTATTAATGATCGCTAACCTCTGTTAAGAGGACAGCACTAGAAGAAGAGGAATGATTAAAGTTAAGTGTTGTGGGACCTCCAAGCTGTCAAACGGTGCACGAGCTTTATATCAAATATAACCTGAAAAAGACGTCAAATTAACGTCTAGCATAAGACGTCATTCATCTGAGACATTAGGAAGTCATTTTTACGTCATCTAACTCGTTATTTTTCGTCACTCCTGACCATTCTTTACGTCATTTTCATGTGTCTTTGCTACCTGAACAACTATAGCGAAAAAACTTAAAAAAATAAAATTTTCATATAAATGCTATTATTATTGTTTAAACAATATAAATAATTATCAACCCCGACTATGAGAAACATGTTAGAACTTAAATGTTCAATAAAAACAACCCAATGTTTTATAAACATTGCGAAAGAAATTTTAAAAATATTTTTTCCTGTAAATGTTATTGGGGCTCGTGCGCCGTTTGACAGCTTGGAGGTCGCACAACCTCGTTAACCACAATCATTCTTCTTCTTCTAGTGCTGTCCCCTTAAAGGGCTCGTGCACCGTTTGACAGCCGACATTTTTGGAGGGAGGTGAACGAAACACAACGTCACAACACAAGAAAACTACGAACTGCACATGGAGAAATCGGAAAATTTGAGGTGTCTCGTTCTCCTCCCTCCAAAAATGTCGGCTGTCAAACGGTCCACGCGCCCTATAAGGACACAGCACTAGAAGAAGAAGAATGATTGAGGTTAACGAGGTTGTGTGACCTCCAAGAATGTCGACTGTCAAACGGTGCACGAGCCCCATACTTACAGCCCCATGATGGAACGTTTACGTTAGTCATAACGCCTATGTTACGGTCATCTGTCTCTATCACTCTCATATATTTTTTGGTCAGCGCTCAACTTAACAGGTGTATGTTAAATAACGTAAACGTTCCATCATAGGCCTGTTTACTAACTGATAACACGCAAAAGTTAAAAAAAACAGATGGGAAATGATTGAGGTTAAGTGTTGTGTGACCTCCAAGCTGTCAAACGGTGCACGAGCCCCATAGAATAAAACACTGCCGACACATAACCTCGCTTGAACAAGTTTTCATCGTTTTTCTTCTGCTACCATTACCATGCGAAAAAGAATGAACTCAATGCATAACAATATCCTATCTACTACTAATTTCACGTGGCTAGGTATTGCATTATCAAACCAGTCAATAATATACAATTTTGAAATACGTAGATAAAAGCAATACATTTTTTCACCTCTGTAAGAGTAGCGAATAAATAATATTTAATAATAAATAATATTTAATAAGAATAATATTTTATTGTTAGATGAATATTCGGAAGTGAGGAAAACAAAATGCTGGATATACAAGTGCTTTAAACATTGCTGAAAAAATAAAACTTAGGAGATTGAGATACAAAAAGGGACATTCTTCATCTGGCAGTGACTCTGAGGAAGAGATGTAAAAATTCCAGAGCTCCCTAGACGAACAAAATTACTAACTGAAATACAATAAATTACAATATTTCAATTCGTTGTATCTCAGTTAGTAATGAAAATATTTTCATAAACTCCAAAATCTGTTGTATTTTTATGAAAAGTCAAATGCATATGACAAAAAAAAATAAAAATAAACAGGAGCTCCTAGACCCAGGGCGGGAGGCTAACGAATTTTCAAAAATTTTTTCGCAAACTGCTTTTTCAAAATTTTTTAGGGGTCATTAGAGAAGTGCTTCTCTAGATGTTATTTGCCAAATTTCGTATGGGTCCCATGCGCCATAGACGAGAAAAAAAATATTGAAATTTCACCAGCCGCCGCTGGTTACCACCCACTGGTTTTTATGCTATCTCGGCCTAATCACATAATGACCTTTAATCTGACCATTTATAAGACCCATTCAAATCACTCGATGTTTCCAGAATGAATTTGAACATTGCAACTTATTTAAATTATTATTATTCTATGAGATAAAAAGTGACTGATTATTGTCAGCGGTTTGTATCTGGCACCATTTGGCAATAATTTATTAAACAAACTATGTGGTAATGCATAAACTTGTGTAAATTGAAAAGAATGACATCGCCAATACATCACATCGACTTCTCAACATGACATCTTAATTTTGTCACAATATGAAGTTACTGAGACGTCATCGACCAATGCCATTAAAAATCATGTCAAATTACAGTCAGCTTGCTGCCTGGAGTACGGCTGTCTAAAAAGTTTGCCACCATACAGTCCAATGGACATCTACTGGATATCACTACTATTTAATCTGGACAGACATGTCCATTGGACACTCAATGGACATGTGTGTTAGTATTTAGTATACTACAGTCCACTTTACACTTATATACAAAAAAATATCTACTGCTCTATTGCACATATATTAAATCCACAACTTGCTGTCAGAAATTTTCCTAAGTAACTCCTGAAAATGAATTAAACATATTTTTGGCTGAAAGAGCATACTATTCAAATGATTCAATGACAACATTAGAATTACATAAATAAAATATTGCATTATTATTATTATACATTTACTTTATTATATATTAGCTTTTTTTATTGTGAAATGTTAGGTAGGTAATATTTTTCCTTTGTATTGTGTTAATTCTGCTGCGATTAATGCTTCCCAGCAAACACAGACCTCTCTGAGACGTCGCATTAATGCCCATTGACTAAAACATTTTGATTTACATTTGTTAAGTCAAAGAGATGCCAATTGAATAAATGTATCACCCAACGAGATCGCATTATATAATTTTATTGGCATCATTGAAATTATTATTTAACTCACATGAATAGCGCAAAAGCGTCACGGGAGGGATAAAAATGTAACTCGCATTTGCCTATTCAAAATAATTCTCATTATGCTTCTACCAAAGGAATAATGTGATTTACATGTGTAAAGCTAAAGAGACACCATTTCAAGAAACTAATGGCTTCAGAGTAATCACAAAGTGCAATTGCAATTGCAAATTAAAAACGGCAAAGGAGTAATGAAAGTAGATTAAAAAAGCCAACTATAAAAACAATTAATGCTCTACTTGCATTTTTGGACCTGAGATACGTTAGTTTCTACGTTTAGGTCACTTCTAAATAAACAAATAGATATTTCTTATTGAAATTTGGACTGGTAATTCTCCAATGTCAATTATTTTGTCTCTGCTACATGAAAACAATCCAAAGTTACAACTGTTAAAAGATACTGTATAGAGGCCCGAAAGTGGGGTCATTAGTGATTTTGTTAGAGATCCGAAAATCACCAAGTATGTGTAAATGTTATATTATGTTCTTACAAACTGGACTTTAGTCGCCAGATAGCTCAGTGGGTAAAGCACTTTCTATTCAGGAAGCGGACGTCTCGAGTTCAAATACTGCTTGCGAAATATATTTCTTTTATTGTATCAGTAATATTAAAAGTTTTACAAAGCTGTATACATGAACATAAGGGTAGTTGTTCAAGTTAGGTTGCCATTTTCGTGGCAAAAATTAAAAGAAATATAAAAAATTGTAAATGTGCATTATGTTCTCAAAGTCGTTTTATTCGATGTTATTTTAATAATTGTAGCTTTGGATTGTCTTCAAATAAGCATTAGAGAATAACCAGCCCAAATTTCAAGAAGAAATATCGATTTGTTTATTTTTAAGTGACCTAAACACAAAAACTAACGTATCTCAGCTCCAAATGCAAGTAGAGCATTAATTTTTTTTTTTTCAAAAATTGTCTTTTTTTAATTTACTTTCATTACTCTTTTATCGGTTTTGATTTCATAAAAAAATATCAGAGTTACTTGAATTTGTTTATAACTATAATATCGAAAACTATAAACAACTGCAATAAAACGGGTTTAAATTTTGAAAAAAAAATGTTTTTCTCCGTGATTTTAAAGTACTTATAAAATGCTACAATTTGAGCCACCGTACACATTTCTTGGTCTTGATGGCAGGATTTCACAAGGGTGCAAAATTTTAGCAACAATTGTATATTTGAGCTGTTTTAGTAATCATTTCGATTTGAAACTTTAAGTGGTGACTGTACTTCATAAGAGCTATAAAATTTCATTAAACATTATCCATTATTTTTGAAATAACAGTGATTAAAAATGCATAATTTTGCAATGTTCAATTTTTTTTAAATAATAATAACAATTGGAAAGAATTAGTTTATGTAATTTTATTGTACCACTCAAAAAGAACGTTTTCCTTCTTTTTATTGATTTCCAGAGGACTTATGGATTTCGAGATATTCAAAGAAAACCTATGGAAAACACGGTCTAAAAAATTAAATTGTTTAAATAAACAATACGCAGACCTCGCAGAAACTGCAAAACTGAGCTGTGAACTTATGTTGATCCCCTGAACACGTTAAAACAGAAAAACTATCCTGACCAGATAATTCACATTAAAATCCCAATTTAACTCCACTATAATAATTATAAATAAATATAAATGCTAACAGGAAAAATGTTGGGAACACAAATAGAAAATTAAAAAAAAGGACTTGAAAGATTAATACACATAATATTTTAAATAAGGTTGTTTGTCAAAAGTTCTATTAGAAATTCAGTTTCACATAATAAACGACTTATTATTCTTGATAATCTCATTAAATACATTTCCCACCCACTACTATACCACCTTTAGCATCCAAAATAACGGACACCTAGATAGCTCAGTGGGTATGAGCGTCAGAACTGTAATCGAGATAACGGAGAGAATGCAGGTTCAATCCCTACCGACCGCAACTAGTAAAAAGGTAAGTAAAAATGAATTTAATAATTTAATAAACATTATAATTTGCAGGCATCCCTTGTGAGAGTAAACTGGAGTGTGGTAAACAATATTAGATATGTTAATGTAAATAATATACATATGGAACTACAATATAATTATATTTTTTATTTTTCTTCCATCCGAAAGGAGAGACGACATACTTAGCACGCATGAGAGTTCAATTGATGTCGAATATATAAAAAATGTAGGTCGCAATATCAGTATGTAATGCGAGTCTCTTATTATCTCACAAAGTGATGCTGTTGCAGCGGCGGCTGGTGAAATTTCAATATTTTTTTTCTCGTCTGTGGCGCATGGGACCCATACGAAATTTGGGAAATAACATCTAGAGAAGCACTTCTCTAATGACCCCTAAAAAATTTTGAAAAAGCAGTTTGCGAAAAAATTTTTGAAAATTTGCTAGCCTCCCCTGGGTCTAGGGACCCCTGTTTACTTTTATTTTTTTTTGTCATATGCATTTGACTTTTCATAAAAATGCATCGACAGATTTTAGAGTTTGTGAAAATATTTTCATTACTAACTGAAATACAATGAACTGAAATTTTGTAATTTACAATTTAACAAATTACAATATTTCAATTCGTTGTATCTCAGTTAGTAATGAAAATATTTTCACAAACTCCAAAATCTGTCGATGCATTTTTATGAAAAGTCAAATGCATATGACAAAAAAAAATAAAAGTAAACAGGGGTCCCTAGACCCAGGGGAGGCTAGCGAATTTTCAAAAATTTTTTCGCAAACTGCTTTTTCAAAATTTTTTAGGGGTCATTAGAGAAGTGCTTCTCTAGATGTTATTTCCCAAGTTTCGTATGGGTCCCATGCGCCACAGACGAGAAAAAAAATATTGAAATTTCACCAGCCGCCACTGTGACTTACATCTAACAACAAACGAGATTTAGCATATAAACTTTCATGTGATGCCAATGCGAGTTAATTTTTAACTCACAGTGCGATATTTCCAATGTGGACATTTGGAACTGTTTGAGCTATCTCCAATGCAGATATGTGAGTCGCAATGTAATTTCCAAGTGTGACGCGGTACCTAGATGTGACTCTGGTTTATGTATCAGAGAGGTATTTGTGTTTTCTGGGTTTCTGAGACACAAATTATGTTGGGTTTGATATGAACGAGAATCACATTTAAGCATTGTTACTTCTGAAGGAATATGATTTTGACTGAAATGAATAAGAATCACATTTGAACATTGTTACTTCTGAAGGTTTCTTATGCTGCAGTGAATGTGATTTGTGATTATTCTCCTTTTTTGACTGAAATGAACAAGAATCACATTTGGACATTGTTACTTCTGAAGGCTCCTTATGCTGCAGCGAATGCTTTTTGAGGTCAGCTCTACGTTTTGTCTGATGTGCACAAGAATCACATTTGAACACTGTTAGTTCTGAAGGTTTCTTATCCTGCGGTGAATGCTTTCAGAGACACCAATTATGTTGTGTTTGATATAAACAAAAATCACATTCAAAATTGTTACTTCTGAAGGTTCTTTATGCTGCAGCAAATGTGATTTGGAGCTATTCATATATTTTAACTGAAATGAACAAGAATCACATTTGAACATTCCCAAACAGCACGTCCAATTGTAATTACGTCTCTACAAGATATATACATGAGAAACAAAATATGTTAAGGTAGATCTAATTGTTAAACTAGTACTGACGTACACATATGAGATACACTTATGTTTATATTGACAGATTTATGTGATACAACGTTTAATAATTGTATACTGTATGCACTCAAGATTCTAAACATTTTTATATAACGTAAAGAAGGATCATTAGAATGTTGCAATTTGACGTCCGTAGAAGATGCCTACAAGGTTTAAGTCATATGTATGTGTGATGCTTTATATAATACTTGTGCCTACTGCATACACCACATAAAAGTGCGATATATATACATGATACAAATAACTATATATACACTTTTTAGTTGTGTCTTGTCGTGTCTACATTCGACTATTCGAGCATGGAACAGTGTGCGCGCGCAAAGCGTCAGCGTGAGCATACCGGCCATGTGTATCTCATGTGTCCTCTTTCCTCTATAAGAGTGGTCATAGCCACACATACAGCAGGCATTTTTGTTTTTTAACAATATCCAAAACAATTTATATTCGAAAGAGTTTGTAAAGATTCGGCAGTTTTAAAGATATCGAGTTCTTTTAATAATAAAATTAGATTAAAATGCATTAAAAAGCAAAATCTAGTCGTTGGGTGTTCTACTATAAAGTCTTTAAGCAGGTATTCAAACAGAAGTCAGTGGTTGAGTGAGTTAAACATTAGGCGGCGAGGCAAGAGGTACGCGGTTCGATCCGTGCTCACTCTGTCTTTTTTTTTTTTTGTTAAAATAGTTGCGAAAAAACTTTCAGTTGTTTTTTTCAAGGTAATAATTGCTTATAAAACCGATGTACGAATATACTTCTTTTCAATTTTAGGTCTGTTTTAGACCATTAAATATTCTATTTATGTTGTAAATGATATATTATACCTGACCGTTTTTTCTCCAACACGTTTCCCAGGTTTGTATAAGTACTTCAACTTAAAACTTTAATTCTTAACTCAGGTGACACTGGTGACAGTTTAATTAAATTAAATAAGTTCTTAATAATTATAAATAAATAAAAATACTAGTAACTCGAAAAATTCAGGTTTGGGAACACGTAAAAAATAGAAAAAAAAAGAGAACTTGAAAGATTTTCATATATTTTAAATAAGGCTAGAAATTCAATTTCACACATAATAAAGACTTCATACACATCATAAATACTGCTTTTAGCATCCGAAATAACAATCACCACGATAGCTCAGTTGGTAGAAGCGTCAGTACTGTAATACGGACAACAGAAACGTGTAGGTTCGATCCCTACCCACCGCAATTAGGCAAAGGTAAGTAAAGATGAATTTAATAACTTAATAAACATTATAATTTACAGGCAACCCTTGTGAGAAGAAATTGGAGTGATGGTAAACAATATTAGATAGTTAATGTAAATAAAATATACGGATGGCTAACAAATAAATTCATAGGACAAAACGTATATGCATTAATTACTTTATTTTTATCAAGTAGACTTACTAACTAGTATGTAGTTTTATATGTTCCCATTGCTAAAAACCTGTGGGGGGATTACCAAATATAACCTGAAAAAATTAACGTCTAGCATAAGACGTCATTCGTCTGACACATTAGGAAGTCAATCACTGTGCATCCGATAACACACTGTGGATCAAATTATTTGTGTGTATGTAAATGGTATACTGTGGCTACATTGTGAGGCGGACGTTTAACCTTTGTGCATACGTGTTTGCCTACAATGTGTAAACGTAGCACATTTACATCGTAGAATTGTGTAACCTTGTGTCTGCATCTAGATACATCGTCACAATGCGAACACTTCGTAATCGTTATTTGGTGTGCTGTATGGGTTGTTACTTATGAAGGCTCCTTATGCTGCAGCGAATGCTTTTTGAGGTTAGCTCTATGTTTTGTCTTATATGAACAAGAATCACATTCGAACATTGTTACTTCTGAAGGTTTCTTATGCTGCAGCGAATGTGATTTGAGATTATTCTCATATTTTGACTGAAATGGACAAGAATCGCATTTGAACATTGTTACTTCTGAAGGTTCCATATGCTGCAACGAATGTGATTTGAGGTTATTCTCATATTTTGATTGAAATGAACAAGAATCACATTTGAACATTGTTAGTTCTGAGGGCTCTTTATGCCGCAGTGAATGCTTTTTGAGGTCAGCTCTACGTTTTGACTGATGTGAACAAGAATCACATTTGAACATTGGTACTTTTGAAGGTTCCTTATGCTGCAGTGAATGTGATTTGAGGTTATTCTCATATTTAGATTGGAATGAACAAGAATCACATTTGAACATTGTTACTTCTGATGGTTTCTTATGCTGCAGCGAATGTCTCTTGAGACTATTTTCATATTTTGTCTGATATAAACAAGTACCACATTTGAACATTGTTACTTCTGAAGATTCTTTATGCTGCAGTGAATGCATTTTGAGGTCACCTCTACGTTTTGTCTGATATGAACAAGAATCACATTTGAACATTGTTACTTCTGAAGGTTCCTTATGCTGCAGCAAATAATGTGATTTGAGGTTCTGCTCATATTTTGACTGAAATGAACAAGAATCACATTTGAGCATTGTTATTTCTGATGGTTCCTTATGCTTCAGGAAATGAGATTTGAGGTTAAATTTATGGTATGTCTGATAGGAACAAGAGTCACATTTGAACATTGTTACTTCTGAAGGTTGCTTATGCTTCAGTGAATGTCTTTTGAGGTAAAATTTACGATTTGTCTGAAACGAACAATAGCCACATTTGAACAATGTTACTTCTGATGGTTCCTTATGCTTCAGCAAATGTCTTTTGAGATTCAGTTTACGATAGGCCTGATAGGAACAAGAATCACATTTGAATACTGTTACTTCTGAAGGTTCCTTATGCTGCAGAGAATGTGATTTGAGGCTCTTCTCATATTTTGACTGAAATGAACAAGAATCACATTTGAACATTGTTACTTCTGATGGTTTCTTGTGCCTCAGCAAATGCATTTTGAGGTCAGCTTTACGTTTTGTCTGAAATGAACAAGAATCACATCTGAACATTGTTACTTCTGATGGTTCCTTATGATTCAGCGAATGTCTTTTGAGGTCAGTTCTACGTTTTGTCTGATATGAACAAGAATCGCATTTGAACATTTTTATTTCTGAAGGATCCTTATGCTGCAGCAAATGTACTTGGAGAATATCTTTATACAATGTCCGAAATAAACAGCATTTGCATTTGTACATCGGTACTGTTGAGACATTTTCATTGGCTGTTGTCTGTATAACACATGGTTTTGAAAGATCCACCTCAATGTTGGCTATTAAACATTTCTGTTTCGTACTCCAATTAGTGGTGAGCTCCGGTTTTATCAAAACGACACCATCTTCAGGCCTGAAAATTATAAAAATGGTTATCATCAGTGAACTGTGAACTGATAATAATAATATTTATTTAAACAGCTAATTTAATACACATACAGTTTAATAAATGATACATACTTTACAATACAATAAAAATTTATTAGATTAAAAAAGAGGAGCTGGTTATCTGGCTAGTGATCTGTTTCGTGTTGTTGTCTTATGGGCGTTTTGCATTGCATTAGTCTTTGTAACGAAAATTTTAATACACAATAATGTAGTAATATAATAGATGAATTAAATAATTAAATTACATACTTAGGCTTAATATAACTGGTTAATTGTTTTTTGAACTATCTAATAACATTATCTGCATATTTTATTTCGTATGTGAGGTAATTAATAGTATATTATTCAACGAGTGTTTAATGGTGATTATTTGGTACGTTAGCATGTTTAGATAGTGTACCTCATTGTATTAATTAATATAAACTACAAAACCTATTTTCTTGACTTGAGTAAACTCTAGTTTCTTAACACCACTAACCCTTTCTTTATTTCTATTACTCTAGAAGATGACGTTTACTGCACAGTGTCGTAATTAATCTGAGTGAGTAATAGCTATTGCACGAAAGTAGAATACTACACTTTTTCTGCGACTACTCAACAGGAAGTTGCTTGCTTGTTCAGGTAAATTTGCCAAAAATAATAATCGTGAGAATTTTATATAATGTTTAATATAACAAACTATTAATAAAATTAGGTATACCTACTGGTAATTTTATCACAGCTTGAAATAATTTTTTATAATAAACTTGTACAAATTAATAAAAAAGACTTATAATAATCTACATGGTTGAAATCTGAAGACCTTGTCGGTCATATGTGAGGACCTTTGCGAACAATCCATTTGTTTGGACATGTATCATTTAAATGGTTTCTAAAAATTCCAGAACTGAAACTTAAGTTCATAATATGTGTAATAGGATGAGATATTAAGTCGGCAACTTCCTTTAATAGGCATACAGGGATCTCATCATGCCCAACTGACTTTTTATTTTTTAAATTTCTTATACAGTTGAAGACCTCTGAAGTATTTACGCGAGTTAAAAAAATGCTAGGAGTGGATTGTGTGATTTTGTTGTAATTTACGTCAGAAGGTGCGTTTGTGTTAGGGCAGGAATTTATAAAATAGCTGTTTGCGTTATTTAATATCGCTACTGCGTTGGAGTCTGTATTCTTAAAATTCTCTAACACATTGTTTTTGTTCGCGTCATTTGTTTTCCCTGTAATATTTTTTGTGAGAGACCAAGTGGGTTTAGTTTTGTTTTCTGCATTTGAAATAAACTCTGCACCATACGGGTCTAGGTGAAGAGGTTGCACCCAGGATTTCTCACCCTGGAACCACCAGATATGTACGGCGATGCTGAATAATGAATCTATGAAAGCATACAAATCTAATTGTACAAACGCCGTACAGTACCAAATCACCTTATTTTCCTTGGAAAATTTTTGGAAAATAAAAAATTCTCCTGGCTTTTGGTCCTATTATGTTTGTACGGCAGTAGGTTCTAGGTGATTATTTTTTTATGAAGTATCAAACATGAGGAATGCCGTACAAAAATATTTTGCCTGAAGACCGCACTTTCAGATGGAAAATTCAATTTACCTGTGTACTCACCTGTACCGCCCAAAAGTGACGGCATAGTGCCTAAAGTTCTGGTTTCATATACCAGCATCGTACTGGATATAATTCATGCTGGGTCACTTGACCTCTTAAAAATTATGATGGGCTTGTAGTCTAAAACCCATGTATTTTAGTTCTGCTTTTAACCGCAGAATTTGAATATAAGTATCACAAAACGAAAGGTCAAAAGTAGTGGGGGTGGATAATGTAAAAAAAATTTGGCCTTTGGTTCTTGTACACACACAAAATGACATATTTTTTTTTCAGCCCCTTTAATAGTGGAGTGGGGGTGCTAATGCCAAATATTTTTTTGACACATTAGCTTCTCTTATATGTATATACTAAATACCAATTTTATGAACTCTTGCTTGATTTACCTATTTACCCCCCATTTACCTCAATTTACCCACCAGCTCTTCAAAAGAATAAGATTAAAATGTAATCTAGTTCCAGATCTCATTAAAATAACATACGTGTACCAAATTTCAAGTCAATATCTTAAACTGTTCCAGAGTAATCATGTGCACAAAAAGAAGTTACAGACAGACCGACAGACAAAAATTTTTTTGCTCAAACTTAAGATCTCGACGTTTCACGACATTCTAAGCCTATTTGAACAATAAAAGATTTTCAAAATTTTTTTGTCGATACTATACTTCCTTGTCATTCGGGAAACCTTCAAGAAAAACAAAATTTTGACAGTTCTCTGTATGCATATATTTAAAATAGCTTGTTTTGTTTATAAAAATTCCAATTTGTTTCCTCTAAATAATGACATACATAACCATAATACGCGAAATGCTTGAGAAATTCACATTAACAATTACAGTCTAAGCAAGTTCAGAAAATCGCCTTACTGTGCCGGTAGCTTAATTTTTAACAAACTTCCGGTTCAAATAAAATTGTTGGGCAAATTTCAATTATTTAGAAAAGCATTGAAGATGTTTTTAACTGAATACTGTTTCTTTAGTCTACAAGAGTTTAACGACTTCAACGAAGCTAACTGATTCGTATGTTACTGACTTTTTATTTTTTATAATATATGTTGTGTGTAATTAGTTGTGTTATAATTATGTAAAGGACTTTTACATTTTATGTATTTTTATCTGTATATATTAATTGAATTGAGTTTATCCATCACTTTTTTTTTTGTACTGACAAAACCTAATTTGTACTCTGTACTTTTTATGGTGAATAAATTAGCTTATCTTATCTTATCTTATTGATGTCATCAGAATCGAACGCCTCTATTTTCTATCTATAAATAAAATATGATATTCATGAAAATTGAAGCGTTAGTTAATTAACATTATGTAGTTGTTTATAAAACGCACAAATTGTAGTACTGAAGCAAAAACAAATGATTTTTTTTAAATTAAAGAACACATGTTTTGTATCATAATTTACATTTTTTAGTTTTATAAAATATGAATATTGTGTAAAAATTTATTACTTAAAATGAACATAAAACAATAATTTTTTAATACCTTCACTACTATCTGCAATTGGATCAAGTGTAATTTCAGAAATGGTTGATGGCAATTGTTCACCTTCGAACCACTTGAAAGCATATTCGCAATAAAATGTCCGTAAAAAATGCAGTTGCAATTCGGACTGGCAAGTCAGTAATAACAATCCGTCGTTTTTTGGCAGCCGAAATACTTCATCGTTTTCTATTAGTTTGTATGTTTTCATGAAAGTCGCCAAACGTGGTTTATTAATTTTGGTATACTGTCTCATATGCTGCATGAAGATTCAAACTATTTTTAAGCGAGAAAAAAAAAATTCAAATATATAATATAGTATTAAATACATTGAATAAAAATAATGATCAGGTGTGTCATAAGCGAAAAGCTGAATCCAAATCTGAGGTCAAAAAAATTCGTATACAACTTAAATTTATGTGCAGAGCCAAAAATATCCCTTAAAGGTAAAGTTATGAATATCAATATTATTACGGAAAGGAGTATGAACGGGCACTTTGTGACTCCCGTGCTCTCATTTATTATTGCCAAGAGTGTAAGAACTCTAGCGTAACATCTCTAAATTCATCGCGCACCATCTCTGGGACAACATCCGAACTAACTAATTGAATTCTGTGTTGCCTACATAAGGTATAAACATCTAACAATACTATTCAATCGATGAATATTTGGATGACAACACTACAATTACATGAATAAAATATTGCATTAATAATAATAATAATAATATTTTATTTCCACATTTAAAATGTAACTGATATACAACAAAATGTAGAATATGTCAGCTCTTAAAAACTAATGTATAAAAGTAAATATAAGAGTAGTAACAAACAATAAAAAAAACACCGCAATTGTCAATGACCAAGGTTAAAAACAAATAATAAATAACGCATGTAAATGTAAAATGACGAAATATCAGCATTAAGGATAGGATCTTGCAAGTGGGAAATATGCAATTATTTTTGGTTTATCATAAATATTTAAAAAATCGTAAATGGTGTAATCTTTAAAATAGTTTCAGATACTTCCCATTGTTCTAATACTCCAGTCGAATTAGACGTAATAAAAAATTTTGCGTACTGCGGACTTTTTTTTGTGGAAGTTGTTTAAGAGGGCATAATAAGCAAGCACAGAAAACTACACCCTGCTACACCATGTGCGTCCCCTATTTTTTTTGAAATTTTACTTATGTGCCCATATCTTTTTCCCTATTGCCCGCAGGCCTTTTTACCAAGTTACACTTTTTGAAGATTCATCCCTCCTCTACATAATATACATATTACACATTTGCCGTAGGACAAACGGTTTTGGCTGTACGAGGCCGGAAAGGTCGCGCTGTCCGAATTTGGGGGTCTTCTGTACAGGACAAACGGCTATTATTTCCAATCTACAATACTACACATACTAATGCCCTTAAGGAGGGATGATGATTTGTGAAAAAATTTTCATCGAATACCGCGCGGTTTCCATGATACGGGATGTTGAAATTTTGATTTTAAAAAAAAAGTGAACCTACTTTTTTTCGCTCATTTTTTTTTTTTCATGTATGTATGACCCTAATATAAGAAAATTTACGTTGGTTTCATTTTAATACATTCGTTGGTTTAGGAGCTAAACAGCAAAATATGCCAAAAATGGCTATTTTGGTATTGTTGCATTAAAAAAACCAAAACCAGTATAATTCTGGTAAGTGTTTTTGTTTATCCTAGAAGTCCAATTCATTGCACATAGAAAATGTGTTTTTGTATTTAAATAGGATCAACACTTATTGTGTGTAATAACGATTTATGTCATGTGTTCTCCAGTCTGCTTTCTCACATTTTTTTTTGCGGCCTTATGGTTCATAGTAGGGCAGAAAGCAATATATTCCTGAACAGGGCACATATTAGGGTGTTAAAATGGATCTCTTGTTAAAATGCGATAGGACGTACCGTTTTCGAGTAAAACGCACTTGTTTGCAAAAAATTATTTCAGATCACACTTTTCATCAACTGACTAGTAAATGCTCACCGCTGACTACGAAAAAATAAAACTATACGTCGCTTCTTGCTTTTTCTGTTTATGAGGGACATTGCTAATGAAAAAATGAAGGTACTCGGACGGAATAGGAGGTTCTCACTCCCCTATTTGAATGTTCACACTTGTCTCGAATCATCATTGCAACTTATTTTGTGTCTATAACAAAATCCACAGCAATTTTACCTTCCTTGAGAAACAGCTATTATATGTCCATTTCATCGGAAAATTATTTAAAAAAACAAACTCCTAAGAAAGAAAACACCAAACTGTAGAATTTATTTATCAGATCACAATTCAGAATACAAAGAAAACTCAAAGCAAGCATAACCAAACAAGTGCGTTTTACTCGAAAACGGTACGTCCTATCGCATTTTAACAAGAGACCCATTTTAACACCCTATTATGTGCCCTGTCCACGTGTATAATGCTTTCTGCCCCTACTATGAACCATAAGGCCGGAAAAAAAAAATTGTGAAAAAGGAGAATGGAGAACACGACATAAATCGTTATTACACAATAAGTGTTGATCCTACTTAAATACAAAAACACATTTTCTATGCGCAATGAATTGGACTTTTAGGATAAACAAAAACATTTACCAGAATTATACTGGTTTTGGTTTTTTTTAATGCAACAATACCAAAATAGCCATTTTTGGCATATTTTGCTGTCTAGCTCCTAAGCCAACGATTGTATTAAAGTGAAACCAACGTAAATTTTCTTATATTAGGGTCGTACATGCATGAAAGAAAAATGAGCGAAAAAATGTAGGTTCACTTTTTGTTTAAAAAAGGGGTTTTTAAAATTTCAACATCCCGTATCATGAAAACCGCGCGGTATTCGATGAAAGTATTTTCACAAATCATCATCCCTCCTTAAGGGCATTAGTATGTGTAGTATTGTACATTGGAAATAATAGCCGTTTGTCCTGTACAGAAGACCCCCAAATTCGGACAGCGCGACCTTTCCGGCCTCGTACAGCCAAAACCGTTTGTCCTACGGCAAATGTGTAATATGTATATTATGTAGAGGAGGGATGAATCTTCAAAAAGTGTAACTTGGTAAAGAGCCCTACGGGCAATAGGGAAAAAGATATGGGCACATAAGTAAAATTTCAAAGTTTCAACCCCTAAAAATAGGGGAGGCACATGGTGTAGCAGGGTGTAGTTTTCTGTGCTTGCTTATTATGCCCTCTTAAACAACTTCCACAAAAAAAAGTCCGCAGTACGCAAAATTTTTTATGATGTCTAATTCGACTGGACTATAAGGAATAAAACCTTATAGAGTTTTTATCATAATTTTTGTATATAGTTAAATGCCTAATAATGAAATTAGGAACAATTTTCATTGACAAACTACGATATTCAAGTACCTACAATAGAAATTTACAATAAAAAATATATATAGTTGGATTCGTTAGAATAACAGCAATTATTTAAAACAGTGTAAAGATTACACTTTATTTGGTTTTTTAATTATTTGTGCTTAATAAACCGAAAATAAACGCGTATTTCCCTCTTACTCTGCAAAATCCTGTCCTTAAACAAAAAATTCGTCTAGGGTACAGCAAACTTTATTTACTAAAAAATTTTTGAGTTTTGTTTTAAAAATCTGAATATTTGGAGATGATTTAATTTCATCTGTTAAAATTTGAAGCACAACCATTATAAACAAAACTTTTTTGAAACATTGTCCGAAAGGAATGGGTTTGAAGCTGCTCCTTGTGCCGTGTTTCGTACCCATGGCCTGTTCGATTGTTTAAGAACATAGACTTGTTTTTATAA
This sequence comes from Rutpela maculata, assembly GCA_936432065.2. NCBI lineage: Eukaryota > Metazoa > Arthropoda > Insecta > Coleoptera > Cerambycidae > Rutpela > Rutpela maculata. Next base: position 144,127,381 of record OW386292.2, on the reverse strand, counting down.
ACACATGTACAGATCTCCAATATATAAATACTCACTAAAGTTACAATTCTAAGATTTTATTATTATTATTTTGTATTTATATACAGTGTGTCCCAGGATAGATGTAACAAGAGGTGTAATGGACCAAAAATTTTGGAATGGTATTTGGGGATTGAGTCCTGCTTGTTGTAAAACTAAAGTATACCAAAAGTGACTTGATTTGGTGTTCTACAGAGTATTTTATAAGCAAAGTTGTAAAAATCACCACTAATAAAGTACCTTTATTTTTCAAAATATGAAAAAATTCCACTAAGAAAAGTTATTTAGAATGCAATTTTATACCTCTATACCAAATTTCAGGAATATAAAATTATTTTTTTGAAACTTCCCATTTTTTCAATAAATTATTTTTTTATTTTGAACCATTCAATTAAAACTGCATAGAATAGTAATTTACGTTATAAGTCCGGTAGGTGACTTATTACAGTACGAGTTGTTTTACGGACGAGGCGACGCAGGAGCCGAGTCCGGAATATAAACGAGTACTGTAATGAAACCTACCGGACGTGTATCGAATAATATTTTATTTCATACTGTCCAGTAAATCCTTTTTAAAATGAATAAAAAGTTATAATTATTGAAATTTGAGAAATATTAGTTCGTAATCTGACAATCGCATCACCGTAACGATATTATAGCCATTGTTTTCCATAGCTAATTATGATTGTCTCTAGCTTGTCTCTGTCAACTAAATAAAACCATAATTTTTGCATTGTTTTGTATTATGGAGATTTCGGAGGAGACTTAAAATAAATGTGTTCAAGCAACCGGAGAATTATCCAGAAAAAATCATCATATTTAGTGTAAATTAAATAATCAGTATATTGGCTCCAAATAAAATAAAGAACTTTAGAACTAGAGAGCTTTATTTAATCAAAATAAAATAAAAATTACTGATTTTAGTTAAGCAAAATATTAACAATTTTGTAAGTAGAAGCCTAATTTGTAGTTATCTAACATTCTTCATTTACTAAAATTGGTAGAAAAGTATGTTTCATAGGTAGTAGTAGGGGCCAAAGTGCTTACTTCACAATAGTATCAATATGAATTAATATAAGTTCAAATAAAATAAAAATTACCAACTTTAGTTAGGCAAAATATTATAAATTTTGTAAGTAGAAGCCTAATCTATAGTTATGTAACATTTTTCATTTACTAAAGTTGGTAGAAAGTATATTTTAGAGTAAAAAAACGCTATATAGTGGTGAATGATTTTCTTCAATAAAATACTTCTCGGGACGCATTTTTATAGTTGGCTATGACTCCATTCTTGTGTGTTTCTTTGAATTATGACAGTTGTTTTTGTTATAGATATTGAATAACCTAATACATATTATTATATCCTCGTTTTTCAACAAAATGGCAAAAAGGTGTACTCAGTTTTTGTAGAATTTCGTGATATTAATCGTCATCATCATTTAACGTACTTAACTGACTTACTTCGTAATTGTACTTTAGAAGCGGATGATAAAATGTTGTTCCGGAAAATTCAAGAGGCTCTTTTAGAGCCTTCTGTCAAACAAGACGAAAAATCGAATTGTCTCAAGGTATTATATTATATGAAACATAAACATTTGATCGTCTACAATTTTCATTCCACATATTCACCATTAAGGAGAGAAATTCTGAAAGAATTTGAAAAGCATTCGAAAATAGCGTTAATAAATAATTGCTAAAACTGTGTATTTAAATATTTTATTTCTTATACTTTTAGGTGAAAAAGTCAAAACTTGCTTACTAAAAACAATAATATGATAGTGTTGCTAGGTAACACATTACAGTATCAGATACCGTAATGTTCGCAAGTAACATATTATGGTATCAGATACTGTAATGTTCGATTTACCGGCCGCAAATGAGTCCGGGAAATAGTCATTTACCGGACAGTATGAAATAAATTATTTTTTGCGAATTAATATTTAAAGTTATGTAGAAACTAAAAGTAGGCTATGAGAAAAGCAGTCGATACATATTTATCATTTATTATTGACATCTGTCAAACGTAGTCAATATTATGCTTAATTTCTGTTTCAACTGGGTATATTGTATTTTAACGAACCAAGCATAAAAAATTAAGTGAAAATGGTACTCACAGTGCGAGAAAAAATTTATATTGTGCAATGCTACGGAATTGGCGATGAAAACTCGCTAAGAGAAGTGGAAACCAATTTAATTTGAAATTTCCAAACACTGCTTTGTCACGTACTCAGGTTATGAGAATAATTAAAAAGTTTCTGGCTACTGGTAGTGTTCTTAACATGAAAGGAGAAATAAAAGCATATGATGAAGACAATGGGTTGGGGCTATTATAGCTCATGCCTCTGTTATAGAAAATCCTAGGATGCCACTAAGAGAGAGATCAGTTCTTATTAATATTAGCAAGTCTGAACTCCAAAGAATTTACAAGGCAAAGAAAATTAGGGCATATAAAGCAAATTATAAACATACGCTTGAAGAGGGAGATGACGGCCATAGGTAGGATTTTTGTTTGACCATTGGAGAAAAAATCATAATTTTCATGAATCCACATTCACAACCAATGGTGTTGTTTCATCTCAGAATTGTCGGTTTTGGGCTTCTGAAAATCCAAATTTTAGAATTCATTGTAGAAGACAATATTATAAAAAAGTGTCTGGTGTGCCATTTCTTATCACGTTGGAGTCATTCGACCTTATTTCATTGAGGGAAGGTTAAACCAGCACATTTATTTACAGCTTCTTCAAAGATTTTCTGAAGAACATTTAAATATTTTAAGAGATATGCCTTTAGTTCATTTTCAACATGACGGTTGCCCTGGCCACTCCACAGAAATGGTTAATCGGTGTTTGAATTTAAATTTTGGAGAAAATTGGATTGCCAAGAATGGACCGATCAAGTGGCCGGCGAGATCCCCAGACCTATCAATATTGGATTTCTTTTTATGGGTCGCCTCAAGCAGTTGGTTTACGCTGAACCACCTCCTAACGATGTAGCAATAATCAAGCAGAGAATTACGAATGCTGTAAACTCCAGACCGCTAGATCATATTCGAAACAGTTTTAAGGACTTCAGGCGAAGGATCGAAATGTCTGTGGATGTTTGTGGTAGCTACGTCGAATAATAAAAAAATTGTAAACATTGTTTTGTATTGGTCAATAATTAATTTGTTTGTGAATCTGTTATGTTTTTGACATTTATTACTTGTTATAATTTTTAAACCTCATTAATCTTGTGTTAGTAATTGTTTCTTGTTTTACAATTAGTTCGATTAACATTCTTACATCTCATATATTCAATTTTTTATTTACCAATAGCCTTACTTTTTGAGATGATTAACATTTGCTCCTACACAACTTTAAATATTAATTCAACTCTTAATTCGCAAAAAATGAGAAGTTTTAAAAAAATGATTTTATATTCCTGAAATTCGGTATAGAGGTATAAAATTGCATTCTAAATAACTTTTATTATTGGAATTTTTTCATATTTTGAAAAATAAAGGTACTTTATTAGTGGTGATTTTTACAACTTTGCTTATAAAATACCCTGTAGAACACCAAATCAAGTCATTTTTGGTATACTTTAATTTTACAACAAGCAGGACTCAATCCCCAAATATCATTCCAAAATTCCAAAATGTTTGGTTCATTACAACCTCTTGTTACATCTATCCTGGGACACACTGTATTTGCTCTTTTTATTGTGAAAAATTAGGTGATGTTTTCTCTTTCTATTGTGTTAATTTTCGCATTATTTCAAGTATTTTAAGTGATTCAATTTGCATGTAATTTTTATATGCATTTTGATATGATCTACAGCCAACTGGGTATATTGTATTTTTATTCATTTTGACAAAATAAATAAAAGTTACTTATCTATTCAGATTATCTGGTTTGTAGCGGTGTGTGTACGCCTAATAGTGATCTATATATAAATAGCCAAAATAAGTGTGTTATTGTGTATAAAAATTCACCAAATTCCTAGCAATTGTATAATTAGTTATATGCAAGCAGGAAATATAAAGGTACGAAAATTTAATAATAAACAAATGAACTATTAGTTAAATATTATCAGCTGCTCTAACTAATTAAAAATCATAAAGGTTATTATCGTGTACGCTATAAACTCGAACAAAAACTGTTCACGTTAGAAGCACTATTCCACCAGTGTCCATATTTATATTGCCTTTGTAAAGTAATATGGATGACCTAGGAAACCTCACTGAAGATCAGTTAAAACTATACAACGTATTTCTTCTGGCAAACAATAAGCAAACGCTAGAAATTACTTCTAAAATTGAGCTAACAACAGCAGGTTTGACAAATAAAATACAAAACACCAACGAGCAAGTCGAAATTTTAAGGAAAAGGTGCACCTATCTAGAAAGAAAAAATCGTAAAAATAACGTTGTGATTTTTGGTATAAAAAACCAGCCTGATCAGCTTACAGACCTATTACAAAGCACTATACAACTAATAAATAATCTGCTTGGTACGACTATTACAGAAGATCATATTAATAATATTTACACGATAGGAAAATCTCAGAACCCACCAATTGTGCTTGAATTTGTCTCTTTTCTGAAGAAGATAACCTTGTTTAATAACAAAGAAAATTTTAAAAAACTCAAAGAACATGGTATATCTATAGCAAACGATTTGAGTCTGGAAGATAGAGAGGGCCAAAAAACGCTTAGAAAGCACTTACAGATAGCTAGATCACAAAACCATGAAGCAAAAATATTAGGTTATAAACTGTTAATAGACAACACCTCGTATACTCCACAAGAATTAAAAGAAATAGAAGAATCAGAAAAAACTAGTTCGGAACTCAGTGAGGAAGAACAAGAAGAGGAAGATAATCAAGCAAAAGATAAAGATACCCAACAACAAAAGATACAACAGAGTCAACAAGTGACTAATAAAGCAAGCGGCGGTAAAAGTAATTCTCAGCCAGTGGTGAAAAAGGACTCGACAAATCAAGCTACAAAAAAGAAAAAGAGAATCTCGTATAGTCCGAAAATTACCAGGGCCGGTAAAAGATAACTTTTCAAGTTTGAATAAATACAATTTCTTGTTTACCTTTTTTGCTTTTTTGGGATACATATATTTCATAAATTTATTCTACATTAAAGATCTTTCTCTGAAATCTACATATAATATTTTTCACCAATACTATAGTGTATTCATATTGTAACGTTGTAATAAATATTAGATCATTAATTTTAATGGATAATTACGTGAGAGACTTTAATCTATTTGAAATACCCACACGAGAAATTGAAACACTAAATGATACCACAAATTACCTTGATATTCATAATAAGAATGAAAATTTTAGCATATTTCACACAAATATTAGAAGTTTGGGAAAAAATTTTAATGTTCTCGAGGTTGTGCTTGAAAAACTTAACCATATTTTTGATGTAATTGTTTTAACGGAAACGCATAAAATACCCAATTTGGAACTGTTTGAAATACAGGGATATACGAAAATTTGTAGCGATAGTAATATTAATAGGAACGATGGCGCAGTAATCTATATAAAAACATGTTATAATTTCCAAATAAATATAATCACCATCGCTACTATTAAGTGTTTACGACTCACCTTTAGGCAAGGTAATAAAACAACATCCATAACAGCAATCTATAGGCCGCATCCCATAGATATTTCGCTTTTTATTGATGAACTTGAAACGCATTTACAAAATGTACCACGTTGCGATACGGATATAATAATTGGCGATATTAATATCGACATATTAAGTAGTTCTAACGATTCACATGATTATTTAAACATAATCTACGAAAACGGATACAAATCATTAATTAATAAATATACAAGAGTTGAAAAAAATTCAAAAACCTGTCTTGATCACATATTCCTCAGAAGTGATTTTGTAAAATACGATAAACTAAAGCCTATGGTACTACATTCCAAAATAACTGATCATTATCCAACCATTTTGCAATATAAGCTATCAAACGATGAAAAAAATAATACAAAACACAACAATACAAAAAAATATATTAACTACACAAAATTAAAAAATTTATTAATGAATGAAAATTTTAATGCAGTTTTTAATAATGATGATCCCGATACTGCTACAAAAAACTTTTTAAATATCCTTGAAAATAATATAAGAAAAGCTACAAATATCATTAAAATAAATAATAAATGCAAAAAGAAATTATGGGTTACACAAGGTTTATTAATAATAATAATAATAATAATAATATAATCTTTATTCTATAATAAAACCAATCAGGTGTAGAACAAGTCAAATTAAGTATAGTACAAACAGTTATAATTGTAATACCAAATAGGAACAAACATACATATAAACAAATTGATACATTAACTAAAAGTTATAGTTTAAAAACTCGGAAATCGAGTAAAATGCCTTAGTGGTTAAAAAATTGTGAAGCGTTCTTTTAAAGTTTTTAACAGGTAAGTCTTTGTAATTATTAGGTAAATTATTATAAATTTTTATTAACTGAGACTCAACATTTTTTTGAATATGAGAAGAGGTTGTCTTTGGCAAACATAAAATATTATTACGCGTGTCATACGCATGATCCACTTTGTATTTATCAATAAAATCACTATAATTGCTCTTAACTAGACAGGCACACTCGTATATATACACACATGGAAGAGTAAGTATATGTTTTTCTTTAAAGATCACACTGCATGTTTCTCTTCTCTTTAGATCGAAAATGCTTCTTAAACAGGCCTTTTGTAATCTGAAGATTCTGTCAGCTTCAACAGAATTTCCCCAGAATATAATTCCATATGTTATTCTGGACTTAATGTAAGCATAATAAGAAGTTATAGCTGCTTCTTCACTTACAGATCTTGATATAGTTCGTAATGCATACGTAAATGAACTGATTTTTGTGGCAAGATACTCTATGTGATGCTTCCAATTTAACTGTGAATCAATCACAATTCCTAAAAATTTTGTACAATCAGTTGATGTTAGTACTTCGTTGTTGTAGTTCACAACTAGTGGAGGCTCCTTTCTTAGGCTGAATTTTAGCAGATAAGTCTTGTCTATATTTAGCTGTAGATTATTTGTAGTGTACCAGTCATTTAGAATATCAATTGACATTGAAATCTCAGTTTCTAACTCCTCATTAGTTTCCGCTCTGATAACTAATGAATTATCATCAGCAAATAAATTAACAAGATGTTTAACAATTTTTGGTAGATCGTTTATGTAGAGCAGAAACAAAATTGGGCCCAAGATAGACCCTTGAGGGACACCTTTTTTGACCAACTTCCAGTCTGAACTAACGTATTTTCCATCATCCATCACTACAATACACTGCTTTCTGTTCTCCAAATACGACTTTAGGATATTGTGTATATTCCCTCGAAAACCCATAATTTTTAATTTTTCTAGAAGACTATGATGATCTACGCTATCGAACGCTTTTGATAGGTCCAGGAAAAGACCAGCAACTTTATCTTTACTGCTGATTGCATCTAAAATTTCGCAAATTCCTATATATATTGCTCTAACCGTTGATCTCCCTTTTAAGTAAGCACTTTGCATGTCTGATATTATATTATATTGTTCTGTGAAGTCTACGATGCGGTTTAGTAGAGCTTTCTCAAATATTTTGGCAATTATAGAAATGAGAGCTATAGGTCGATAGTTAGTGATGTCGTTCTTATTACCTTTTTTATGCACTGGTTTGATAATTGTTCTTTTCAAATCGTCAGTATTGCAGTCAATACAAAAAAGAGATATATTATACAAAACATATAAAAGAACCAAAGATGAGAACATATTAAATCAATATAAACTTTACAGAAACAGAATAGTAAATTTAGCAACAGAATTGAAAAGTAATTATTACAAGAATATTATACAACAAAATAAACATAACAGTAAAAAATTATGGCAAACAGTTAATGAATATACTAATAAAACGAACAATAAAACCCGTAATGTCACTTTTGAAATTCTAAATAAAGATAACATACCTGAAACAAATATAAAAAAAGTTGTAGAAATTTTTAACACTCACTATGCTACTGTTGGGGAAAAAATGGCACAAACTATATTAACAAACAATCAAACTATTAATGACGAATACAATCAAAATTTCAGTAATATAAACTCATTATTTTTAAAACCTGCTAATGAAGAAGAAATCTATAATATTATTTTATCTCTAAACAATGACTCATCACCAGGATTTGATAAAGTAACTACTAGCCTACTAAAATGCGTATGTAACGAAATTTCAAAGCCTTTATGCCATATAATTAATTTAAGTTTCACAAAAGGAAAATGTCCATCCCACTTTAAGATGGCTATTATAAAACCGATTTATAAAAAAGGGGACCGAAACAAAGTGGAAAACTATAGACCAATCAGCATCATATCTAATATAGCAAAAATTTTTGAGAAAGTTTTAAAAGTCAGGCTTGTACATTTTTTTGATAAAAATAGTATAATTTCAAAGCTTCAATTTGGGTTCACAAAAAATAAATCAACAAATGACGCAATCGCCTTGTTAACTTCAAATATCTATAAATGCCTGGACAATAGTAGACCTTGTGCGGGAGTGTTCATAGACTTGGCAAAAGCCTTCGACACAGTAAGTCCTCGAAGGCTTTTGTCAAAGTTATATAGTGTTGGTATTCGTGGTCTAGCGCACTCCTTAATAGGCAGCTATTTAACAAATAGACAGCAAATGGTCGAAATCGACAAATGTACTAGCCAAACCTTAAATGTTTCATATGGAATTCCCCAGGGGACGGTCTTAGGACCGATTCTCTTTTTAATTTATTTAAATGAATTACTCACATTAGATTGCTCTGGAAAAATTATTTCATTTGCGGATGATACCGTACTACTCGTAGAGGGGAATACTTGGGATGAAGTCGAAAACCGGATCACCAGAGGCCTGAAAACTATGATAGAGTTCTTCGATAACAACTTGTTGACTATAAATCCACAGAAAACATGCTACTTACCTTTTGCTAATTACAATGGCTTACCTAGGAACAATATAATAAATATACATTTACCTTTTAGGAACAGTACATGGGCTCTCGAACGTACTGAACATGTTAAATATCTAGGAATTGAAATCGATTCTGATTTAAAATGGGACTTTCACGTTCAAAATTTAGTAAAAAAGATTAGATCTTTAATGTTCTTGTTTAAACAAATAACTCGAATTTTAGATAGAAAAAATTTGATGACAACCTATTTTGCATTAGTGCAATCACTGATTTTATATGGAATTGTAGGGTGGGGAGGGGCTTATTCTACGACTATAAGACCACTAGAAGTAGCACAAAAAAGAATCCTTAAAATAATATTTAAACTAGATTCACGCCATCCTTCTGAATTAATATACCAACAGTATCGAATACTAAGTATAAAAAAATTATTCTATAAATCTGCTCTCACTTACTTAGCAAAATACAACCATTTAGTTAATACTAGTACACATAACCATACCACACGATTTAGAGTTACAGAACAACTAATTTTACCTAAAACACAACGTTCTATAGGACAAAGAAATTATTATTACATTGGACAAAAAGTTTTTAATGCGCTTCCCCAAGAACTTAGAACCAAAGCTAAATTAAAAAGTTTAAAAAAATTTATTTCAGATTGGCTTATCGATGTTAACTTAGAATTTTAGTTATTATTGTTGAATATATGAAGTATTTTTGTTTTTTTTTTGTTTTTTTTCTTTTCTCTTTTAACAATAGATATAAAAATTAAATTCTAGTATTATGTTTTGGGAATATAGGTAAATAGAAATAATCTCTTTTAGTTTTTACGATGTATGATTCACTGAGTGGATACGACAATATTCATGAATGGCTGACAAGTTTTAACTTAGTAATTCTTGAATATTTTCTTTGATTCATAAATGTATGTTTTATTCTTATTTGTGTTACATTCTTTCCTTATGGAACCCCAATATTTATTTATTTAATGTTAATTCAAAGTTTGTATGTATATGTAAATATTTTGATACATAAATAAATATTATTATTATTATTATTATTATTATTATCTATTTTCCAATATTTGGATATGCTTGTGCTTCAGCGAATGCCTTTTGAGATCAGCTTTACGTTTTGTCTGAAATAAACAATGGTCACATTTATACATTGTTACTTCCGATGGATCCTTGTGTACTAACAAATGACTCTTGCGGCTAGCTTCATATATTGTCTGAAATGAACAAGAGTCACACTTGAACCTTGTTACTTCTGAAGGTTCCTTATGCTGCAGCGAATGTGATTTGAGGTTCTTCTCATATTTTGACTGAAATGAACAAGAATCACATTTGAATATTGTTACTTCCGAAGGCTCCTTATGCCGCAGCGAATGCCTTTTGAGGTCAGCTCTACGTTTTGTCAGATATGAACAAGAATCACATTTGAACATTGTTACTTCTGAAGGTTCCTTATGCTGCAGCCGATGTGATTTAAGGTTCTTCTCATACTTTGACTGATATGAACAAGAATCACATTTGAACATTGTTACTTCTGAAGGCTCCTTATGTTGCAGCGAATGCCTTTTGAGGTCAGTTCTATGTTTTGTCTGATATGGACAAGAATCACATTTGAACATTGTTACTTCTGATGGTTCCTTATGCTTCAGCAAGTGACTTTTGAGATGAAATTTACGGTATGTCTGATAGGAACAAGAATTGCATTTGAACATTGTTAGTTTTGATGGTTCCTTATGCTGCAGCGAATGTGATTTGAGGCTCTTCTCATATTTTGACTGAAATGTACAAAAATCACATTTGAACATCGTTACTTCCGATGGTTCCTTATGCTTCACCAAATGTCTCTTGAGAATAAATCTTTGAGAGGCCTGATAGGAACAAGAATCACATTTGAACATTGTTACTTCTGGTGGTTCCTTATGCTTCAGTGAATGTCTTTTGAGGTAATCTTTACGTTTTGTCTGGAACGAACAAGACTCGCATTTGAACACTGTTACTTCTGAAGAATCAGTATGTTTCACCAAATGTATTTGGAGATCATCCTTATACAACGCTTGAAATGAACAGCATTCACATTTGTACATTGGTACTGTTGAGACATTTTCATTGGCCGTCGTCTGTTGAATGGATGGTTTTGACACATCCACTTCTAGGTTCATTATTAAACATTTCTGTTCCGTACGCAAACTAGTGGTGAGATCCGGTTGTATCAAAACGACACCATCTTCAGGCCTGAAAATTATTAAAATGGTTATTCATCACTGAACTGTGAGTTAATAATAATAATATCTATTTAAATAGGTAATCCTAATGTGCATGTAGATGCATACATGATACATACTTTACAATAGAATAGGGTACATATAAATTTATTATATTAAAAAAGAGGAGCTGACTTATTGGCCTTGACCATCATGACCCCCTATTGTGGTGCTCCTGTTCTAGTTTTACTTGAAGCTCCTTTTATCCAGCTTTGTCTTTTGTATCATACTCCACAGCTTTGATAAGGGCTCCTTGGTATAGCTATCTGCCCTGGACTTCTCACCAAGTAGTTGGAATCCCAATCTATCTAGGACTTCACAATGTCATTGCCTATGTACTAAGGTTTCCTCATCCTCTTGACAGAATCTGCAGGTTGCATCCTTTGCCAGGCCCATTAGACTCATATACTAAGCCTATAATGTCCAGTTAGAAGACCCCCATTATCCTAATAGAATATCTATTTTGGCAGAGTAGATCTTCTGTAAATTTGGCGGGTTGTTCTTTAATGAACTCTGTGGCGTGTCTTCGTCACGCGTAAGTCTTCCACCATTCCGGTGATTTCTTTTGTATCTATTTATTAATGGGTGCTTTTAAGCATGCCACACCACAAAAAGGTTTGAGTCCTTCCCGGGCCAGTTCATCAGGTCTTTCATTTCCCTTATGTCCATTGTGTCCCAGTACCTATGCCATGGTCACTTTGTGATTTACTAGGTTAATAAGGGCATTTATAATGCTATATTAGTCTTGGATCGACCTGCGTGGAACCAATTGCCTTTAGCGCTGCTTGGCTACTCGAAAAAATGGGAATCAGCTGGTTAACAGTTCCTTGCCTAAAATACTATGACGTGTATTCGTAATTAATCCGTGTGAGTAATAGCTATTACACGAAAGTAGAATACTATACTTCTTCTACGACTACTCAACAGGAAGTTGCATTTTAAAGTAAATTTGCCAAAAATAATATCGTGAGAGTTTCACATAATGTTTAATATAATAAATTATTAATAAAATTATATTTCTCCTACTGGTGATTTTATCATAGCTTGAAATCATTTTTTCACAACACACCTGTACAAAGTAGTAAAAAGACAGATTGACATTTGCGTGAAAGATTGAATTGAGATATGGTATATGTGATGTTTTTGAGCTTTAAATCGTCTTTTGTGGTTGCTCCATGGTACTGAATATGAACTCATTTATTCATTATAAGCAATATTTACTAACATTTCTCAAGAAAGAAAAAAAAATGCGTTTTTTTCTATAGTCCAAAGTGATATTTTTTTCTAAAGTGGGTGCTCGAAATGGCCCAAATTGATTGAGCATCTAGGTGTAATACATTATATTAACAGAAAATAATATTTGAGAAGTTTTTTTTTCAGTTATCGGCTAATGACAGTAACAAAATTGCAAGATTTATATGAAAAAATTCGAAGGCGCATATTGTATCAGTCATAACTTTTTTATTTTAAAATTTGAAATAAAATACCCTTACAAAAAAGAAGTTTGCTGGGAGAAATTCTGTTGAGAAACGTGAACGAATATCTATTGGACAATCCTTTTTGTAATACGAATGAATATTTTAGTAGCGAAATGATATAATGTCTGTAAAACAGTCTATAATAGTTGCTATGTCGTGTTTTTGATGAGTTATGAACAAATTCATGATCCACCTCATAGTCTACAGTCCAGCACCCTTTTTTCTTTAATGGTTACTAACAGACTGAATTTTCGTGACTAGCTTCGTTTTGACGAGACAACGTTTCTCTAACCGAAAATTCTCGGTAGTGGTAGCTATATAAACTGCGCTTGGGTATATATGTCGATTGGGTGATTGTTCAAATTTTATTAGTAACAGTAGTTTTTTAGTTAAATCTTAAGATGAATTGATAAAAAACATGAAAAAACGTTTGTCCTACAAAATCGATGGTTTGTCAAAAGCGTCCCCCAAATAACGAGGCCACAAAAAATGATTACTAGCCAGTTGATTTTTTTTACTATTGCTTAATAAATGTTTTTAAAATTCAATGGCCACATCGTCCTACAAACTTAATGGTATGTTTTTTCAGTTCTACACTAGGGTGTGCAATTTACCGGAAATTTTAATAATATTTTTAAATATTTGTAATTCTTCTTTATGTGGTTTACCATTTTTATCAGGGTAAATCAGTAAATAAAAATGTAAATAACCGGTTAACCAGTATTTATTGGTAATTTTTGGAATGAATGATTAGGGTGGCGAAAATGGACATTGTTTTTTTTTTGCATGTACAAAATTATCTAAATTTAACAAAAAACGTTTTTATATGCGCATAATTAATATAATGAACAAACAAAAGGTTTTTTATTAAAAGGAAAAAATATAAATGATATACATTAAATAAATAAATAATCTGTAAATAACAAAAATATCTACTTAACAAAAATTATAAACATAAAATCAAATAGGGCATTTACTGAATACCTAATCTAAAAATACAATAACTTTTAAAATAATAGCCTGTTAAAAGGGTTAGTTTTTCAAAGATGCATCTGTTAGTCTTCTGATAATCATCGATAAGTTAATAAGAATTGGTAATAACGTATTTCTAAATGTTTTCAACATATATTTGCGGCAGTGAAATATTAATATCCTGTCACAAGATATTGTCAATGTCTCTCTTACTTGTATTTCTTAGTGCTTGGTGTTTAGGTTTTACTTTTTATAATGTTATTTATTGTTAAAAGTGCTCAGTGTTGAGACAGTCACTCTGTATTTAGTAAATACTAGTCACTGACATAAACAAAAACGTTGAATGTCACATATCATAAGTTCAGAATTTACTGAACTAACCGGTAAAAGATTTAAATTACCAGTAATTATCATCATGTGTTTTTGTCCGGTTAACTGGTTGACCGGCTAATCGGCAGGTTAACAAAATTGCAAGTGCAAGTGAAAAATTGTAAGTGATACTGATAACAATAGGGAACTTGCCTAAAAAATAAAATTGAATTAAAATACTCAAAATCGTAAACTAGAAATATAAGCAATTAAAATCTGCCAGATTTTACCCACTCCTGAAACGTGACGTCAGAGGGAGAAAGTCGGATGACGGCATCACGTGACACTGACTGCTTTGGCTTTGACAATTCCGCATGCGCATGCGCATTTGTCAGAAACAACTAGCAGTGAACACAACCTAACCGAAAATTTAAATACTACTACGTGTAAAAGCCCATAGCTAGATACTTATTCGTTGGAAAAACATCTTCAATATTCTGAAATGTCAGAAAATTACACTTTTGATTCATTCGTGTTGAGCCGAATTTTTCGAATTTCGCCGTGCAATTTATGATCGGGTTTATCTGGAAGACTTCCTCTTTACGTTGCGACATCGTACGGCCGTCCCAATGGTGTTTTTCAAAAAATATGTGTCAAGATTGCATGTTTTTGCAATTTTTTCGGCTCTGAAATGTAAGCTGTTTTTTGCTATTTTTCGCAGATATCTTCGAAACGGTGGGAGTTAGCTCGAAATAAAAATCAAGGTCAAACGAGTATTTTCCATTACGAATCTTTTGCTACCATCAGAATTTTGATTTTTTGGCAACTTTTTAATCTTGGCTCCTACGCCAAAAGACTACTCTAGCTAATTTAAATAGAATTAAATTTGTTATTTTCTGAATTCCGACAAAAATGAAGGAACTAGAGGGGGCGGGATTTGGGACTTTTTTTTTCGGTAAAATTTCTCCATTTTGTCACCGTAATTAATCGGTAATTAACTGAAATCGATTTCATATATGACGTTCACTTAATATCATGTATTACTTTGAAGCTCTGTTAATCTTGGTCCTTCGAAACAAAGGTTTCTGAGAAAAATTGTTTTGTTAAGATTTACATACACTATAGGAAAACGTGTAATTTCCTACATTTCCTCGAATATCTCGATAATTATCGTTTTTTTCGAAAAATTTGTAGAAAGCTTATGTAAAGAGAGTTGATTGAGCTTTCCGACACACTTTTTTCCCCCATTTTCACTAACATAAAAAACAAAAGACTTATGATATGCGGAATATAATATATAATTAGGATGAAGACGTATCGCCAGTATAATATATTATTAGGATGAAGACGTATCGCTCGGCTAAAGTTCGCCATCTGTGTGACACCACAAGGGACTAGTTTTCGCCAAGTGATGTCACAGTGCTTATTGTGAGGAGTAGTGAGGATTTCAACTTTAATTATTTATTGCAAAGTAAGTACTACGATTTAAGAGCTGATATTCGGTGTGGCGTATTTTTATACATAAACACACACTTTAATGAAATAAAAAAAAGGGCACGTTCCCCATTCAAGCAAAAAAAATGAGCACAATTCGTGCGGGGGCAAATTCACCCATCTTATCTGACTGTGGCCTTTATTGGAATAATTGCATATACAAATAAACTCAAATAACTGTAGCTGCCTTAACTAACCGTTTTTTTCATTTTGGGGACTACAGGCAGCAAATTAACTCTTGACCTTGTTTCGATTCTGTGGCTGGCAAAAGTAAGGTGTTCCTTATTTTTATACACATTAATGGCCATGCTTAGGAAGAAAAGTTGTCTGTGGTCAAATATTTCGGTTTCTTAACCCTTTCGTTGCGGCGCTCTTTTCTGTTATGCGTGCTGTCAGAACGGCTGCGGTAATTGCTTGCGGCCATATCCGCTTCCAGCTGTTATTATTTTTATTTTTTCAAGCTTTAAACTTTTTAAAAATTTTTGGATTATCAAGGCTATAGTGATTACAATAAATAAAAACCAGTTTATAAGTGAAAACTTTATTTTAAATACAATCTGAACATTCTCAATATTTTTGTCGTCGGAACTGGAGACATCCTCTATTGATCACTTTCACTATTAATTTCACCAAAGTCTTCTTCATCACTGTTCATTAAAATGTCATATAATTCATGATTAGATAATAATTTCTGTCTCTGATAGTTAAACTTTGCCATTTTCTGTGAAATAACTCACAAAACTCCATGCACGACGCATTAATTTCGACAAGTAAACAGCTGACCGGGATATGTAGTAGTAGTAGTACAAAGCTTTATTGGAAATTCCAATTGGCTAACGACCTAAGTCTTCCAACCTGTGTACATTATATTATATTTACAATACTTATTAATTTAAAACAAATATAACACATCTTATGTTTATAAGGTTTTTACAAAAAAAAAAAAATAGCAATGAAATATAATATTATGAGTGTATTTTATTCCATTGTTGATTACGTAATAACACAAGGGATTCGTAGATTGTTTGGGATCTTTTGGGTGGGACGTTGGGATTTGTTGGGTAAATTAAAGGATTTATTAATTCGATGTTAGATGAATTGCTGGAGAATTTTTTTGAGAGTCTTTGGAATCTGGAGAGTATAGGTTCAATTTTGTTTTTTTGGTAAAGAAGGTTATTAGAGAGATTGTGCAAGGGATTATTGGGATGCCTAATTTTCATGATCTTTCTCAGACTACTTCTTTCCCCTACTTCGATGTTATTTAAGGCTGGCTTTCGACAATTTCCAAATAGAATGAAACCATATTCCAGTATGGGTCGGCAAATCATTTTGTATATATTATATGCCGTTGACGTATTTATACCTTTATTTCTATATGTAAGGGATCTAAAGTGTTTAGTTCTTGATACAACACTTTGTTTATACCATTTTGAGTGAGACTTAAAATTTAGCTTGCTGTCAATATTGATACCTAGGTACTTGCAAGATTGAGAAGGTCGAAATGTCTGTTGAAGTAGATTAATTGATGGAGAATTATCTGTAATTCTATGGTTAAGTATAATCAGATGAGATTTATTTGGATTTGGAATAGTGCGCCATTTCTTCATCCAGAATATTGTATTATCTGAGAGTTGTTGAAGTTTTTCAATGGTTTCTCTCAAAGATTTCCCATGGGAGACCAAGCAATTATCGTCAGCAAATTGTAGCATATATGCATTATGGTCAACATTCCGTGGATGTTCCAGATTGTAATTATATAAGTTATAGCAGAATATATTGTAGAGTAGTGGAGAAAGGGGAGAACCCTGTGATAAACCTTGTTTAGGAGTAAATGGAGTGGACAATTTGTTTTTAACTTGGACTTGAAGAGATCGGTTTGAGAGATTGTGTTTTAAAATCCATATGATATAGTCTGGGCACCGAATTTGATGTAATTTATACAGAAGTCCGTGATGCCAAACACTATCGAAGGCTTTGTTTATATCAAGAAAGATGGCAGCCGACTTGTTTCCTAGTTTATTGTTGGTTTGGACATTATTGGTTAATACTATTAGGGGGTGTATTGTGGATGATCCATGTCTGAAGCCAAACTGATAGTTGGGTATGTAATTACCAACAGATGCTTCTATTTTTTTTTTAATGATCTATTCAAAATTTTTCCCGATTACTGGTAACAAGGTAATGGGTCGGTAGTTGGCTACATTAGAGTGATCAAGATTTTTCTTTGGTATTGTAATCACATTTTTCCATTCTGGAGGGAAAAATGAGTTCAGTAAGCAGTAGCTGCATATTCGCATTATTTCTTCGTGTATATCTGCGTTTAGTTTTTTTAACATACCGTATGATATATTGTCATATCCGGGTGCAGTGTTCTTTTTTGTTATGGTTGCAGCATAGTACTCATCTGCATCTATCGCAGGAATATCTTCAAAATGCCTTTCTTCAAAATATAAGTTGTACCAATCATCGACTTCATTCTGGTGATTTGCTTCAAAGTTGACATTTTCACTTAATTGGTATGATTTTTTCCGGGATATGTATTTATCCACCTAATGGAAATAAAATTTTGAATAGCCGCAACTTTTTAAACAAATCTTTGTATATATTAGACATTAAATACAGCCGTTTTCCGCAGTTAACCTCCAAACAAGGCTTTTGGATATATCCGTCTACAGCACCACTGGCACAAGTTTTGTTTGCGGTTTTATCCGTTTCCCGCAGTGAAAGGGTTAAATAATGTTGTTAGGTAAGTAGTTTTTTTTATATACAATTTTAAGTAGCCATTTTTGTATTAATTTCAATTTTTTTAAGTAAATATTCATTATACCTCCCCATACAAGTACTCCGTAATTAACATGTGGCTGTACTAGGGCATAGTACAATATTTTGAGTTGTTTAATATCAAACATTTCTCCAAGGAATTTGAAATTACTTAATAAACTTAATTTTTTTTTCTTTTTTAGCAAAAGATTTATTTGCATCCATGTTTATTTCATTAAATACAAGGCGATCACTCAAAACATTTGTGTGTGCCTTTTAAATTTTAATATAGTGCTTAGACTAAACCAAGTATGGTTTTATAATACTCTTCAGATATTCTACAAGTAAAGAGAGATCATTATTTAAAACCTGAAAGATTCAATGGTATATTAAACAAGTGGCATGTAGGTATTTCCCTAGGTGGTCCCCTGTGTTCTTATAAGGGTTTTAAATCAGTCTTGAGTCTTTCCAGACCATTTACGTTTATAAGTAGTCTTAGGATAACAGAGATAAATATCTTAGAGTATTTTAAAAAATTCTCACCTCAGTTCTTCAGTTTGGTTCTCAACGTGTTCGATTTTCACAAAGGTTTCAGACTCTTCTTTAAACTCCAATGGTTCGGTTTTTAACACCTGAAGTTCCGCCTCAAAATTTTCATCTTTAAAATTTTCTAACTTAACAACCGAATTAATCTCATTTTCATTCATATATTCCTCAATGTATGTGTCATCAACATCACTTTTCTTTTTAATCTTAGTAAATTGTAAAACGTTATACAGATTCACTTTGTCGTTACTGCCAGTGCCCTCAGCATCACGATACATATTAATGCTTTCTTCGATACTGAGACAACTCATTTGAAAATTAAACAGGCATTCCAGGGCAGAGAAACAATTTTGGCATATTACGGGTTCTCGTACCATAAACAAATCCTAAAAAAAATTTATTAATTATTACCTTCAGATATGTGTGCATGTTTGCTTATAAGTATTGTTTATGGATAGTGGCCTTGGAACCTTTAGATCTATAATTAATTAGTCATTTCAGGATCGCAGTCACTCAGAGCGTTTTACCCGTCGGGCCAAGGCAGGGGGGCCATATTGATAGATAAAATGTCAGATAGGAATATAATACTAGATTTCAATGTATTTTTAATATAATTTTTATTGTACCTACTTTATTCAATGCCTCCCCTCTGTTAATTCGGTGCCCTGGTTATAACTCACTATTTCCTAACTTACACCTAAATGGGCCATGGACTCACCAACTCTGGTAGACATTTTTGCAGCATTGAATGTATGCCATCTTTCTCTTCCAGATGAAAATAGGCATTCTTCTCACTTAAACTTAAACAAAACCTGCATATCTTTTTATTTTCTCTAAACTCCTCGCTTTCACATTCATTTCTTATCTGCCACAAATCTACATCAGCTTGTTTACAACCTGAAGAAGTATATATTTGCTCTTCAGACATTAGACATGTTGATTTGAAATCGTAAGATTTCCGCAGATTCTCCACACATTCCCAACATAATAGTGGATTTTCGCTGTATTCCCAATTCTAAAATTAAAAACAAACAAGAAATTAAATGAGGTAACAAGTATACAGCAATAAAGTGAATAGTTACCACTAGGTCTAAGAAAATCGCCGTCACCATCACCAGTTCGTCTTCCATAGATTTGTAGTCCTTTTTAACGATAAGTTTGAAACACAGTCTACAAATTTTTAATTGTTCGTCCATTATATCTTATATTCTGCTAAAATGGGCAACAGAAAGAATCTTGCTAGTAAAACACTGACAACTCATAACCTCATTTACAAGTTTTCATCGTTCTTCTTCTTCTTCTACCACTGCCATACAAAAATGAATGAACTCAATCCATAAGAATATCTTATCTACTATTAATTTCACGTGCACCATCCAACTAACTATAAAACACTTTTAAATACGTACTTAACAGCGATAATTTTTTTACATCTGTAAAAGTAACTATTGGTTATTTTATTGAATATTCGGAAACCAGAGGAAAAACAACTTCTAAATACTAGTGATTTAAACAACGCTGAAGAAATCAAACTCAGGAGATTGAGATACAAAAAAGGGCATTCCTTATCTGGCAGTGACTCTCAGGAAGAAATGTCAAAAATTCCAGAGCTCCCTAGACGAACAAAATTTGTTCAAAGTCCAATTTTATTTTGTAATTGCATACAGAGAACAGAATTTAAATGATTGTAAACCCATAAATGCTAGACAACAAAGTTATGGAGTAATATATTTTCCCATATATTTTAAAAACCTGGAAGTGGTCTTATTAGATATATTAATTTGTTTGACATCTCTGACTTGGACTTACCCTTAGTATTTAACAGAAAACCACAGCTCTATGCAAATCGAGAATATAAGGGAAAGTTTGATGTAGTGGTTGAATGTGATATGCGATCATATTTGTTAACTGGGGAAAATCAGAAATAGAAACTATATAGGGAAGTATTAGTTAGGTTACGTTTGTTACTTCAAAAACCAATTCGCCCATAATAAGTGATCAATCATAGGAAAAATGTAACACAATTTAGAATTATCTCTTTCTCTGTTCATAAAACCAAGGAAGTTCAACGTACAAGAGAAGCAACAAAATGACACCCACATGATAACCGCAATGTTCTACTTATTTTATGCGGCATACTTGGAATTTCCAGACGCCATCTGTTGAGGGCGATTTCCCAGAATAATGAAGAATCTTACAGTATAGTATTGGTTGAAATGGAAATTTATTTGACCAAGCTATATAATACAATACTTTTGGCAAGTCAAGGGAAAAAATATCACTATTAGTCTTTGAATGCATTCAGAGATGCATGCAGTCACATACACATTAAACATTAAAAAAAAAAGTAGGTACCTATCTCACGAATATATATACAAAAACTATAATAAAAATACAAACAAAAACATAAACAGTCGGTGATTGGGTCAATTCTCCGACTTTTAATTATTTTAAAACTTCCATAAAACCTAAAGATTTTGTCTAGCACAAAACTTAAAATATTTAAAATCCACCATAAAACTTAACGAGTTTATTGTGGCTGTGAAAAATGCAGCAATTATGTGGCTATAAAACCAATAGGTCTTAAAGAGCAAGGAGGTTTAACAAATTGTTTTAAAGGTAACTTGAAGGCCTTTTTTCAACTACATATTATCTTCAGATAAATTGGTATGCACAAAAGAAATAATAAAACCCGAGAAATACTTGTTGGCATTTAAATTGTTACTTGGGGGGGCACAAAGCAATTCCAACCCAGCAAACAAAGAATGTATCCGTAATGTTATGCAATGTTAAATGGAAGTAACGTTTTTAATGCTCTCTTGCAATATGATATTTATATTACAACAACGTAACTGAGAATGTTAAATTTCGAAATATTAAACAAATATTTAAGTAACATTGGTTACATTAAATAACATCTAATAGTATGACAAAATACTTTCTAGCAACGTTGAAGTTATATTAAAGTAATAATATCTTGTTTAGTGGGAAGGGGTCCCGGGCTATTGAGAAAAAAAGTTAAATCATTTATTCTAAAATCTAAAAATCTAAATATTACACATATACAATTTTATTGAAACCAATTTTTATTGAGAAGGTTGTGCCTGTATTTCTTTGACTAATTTATTAAATCGTAGCTCTATATTTAAAACGCAAAAAATCAAGTCTTGGGGGTCATGAGAGGGTAAACTTGGGTCGTGGTTCAAAAAAAGTTGAAAACCACAGATTTAGAGCACTTAACGTTTTAACTGTGATGGGGATCTACATATATGAGTCTCTGTTTTGTTTACAATAACAGAAAAAATTTTAAAGATGCTCTTATAGACCACCAACACGACACAAGGCATAAAGATAATTATTGTTATCCCATTCACAAGGGTGCTTTGCTTGAAAAGGGCTGTTGTTATAAATGTCTGAAATGGTAAACTGCCTGACCAGACACATAAAAGAAATAAAAACCTTAACACTCTTTAAAAAGACAATCAGGAAAATATTAATACAACCTGAACCGTATAATTTAAACAAGATTAAGATAAGGATGCCATCTTCCTATGACTAATCTGTTGTAATTCTAAATAATAAAGTAACGTAATGTCCTTCATATGTTTCAATTATATTAATATATATGTAACTGTTATAATTACTTCCACATCCAGTGGAAGTATAGTAACGGAAAAAAATTTTTATTGTTCAAATGTGCTTAGAATGTTATGAAACGTCGAGATTTTAAGTTTGCGCAAAAAGAATCTCTGTCTGACTGTCGGTCTGTCTGTTAGTAACTTTTTCTGTGCGGACGATTATTGTGGAACCGTTTAAGATATTGACTTGAAATTTGGTAGGCACACATATGTATTTTAACGAGACCTGGAACTAGATTATATTTTCATCTAATTCCATTGAAGGGTTGGGGGATAAATTGGGGTAAATAGGTAAATTAAGCAGGTAAGAGTCCACAAAATTGGTATTTAGTATATACAAGAGAAGTTAATGTCTCAAAAAACTGTTGGCATTAGCCACTCCCATTACTACTCCCACCCCATTATAAAAGGGGTGTAAAAAAATTGTGATTTAGTATGTGTACAAGAACCAAAGGCCTCAAAAATTGTACTTCATTTACCCTCACTACCACCCCCTTCCACCGCCCCCACCTCTACTACCGATGTGGCATATCGTTTTATGGGTTTTTGTGGTAGACGATTGCAAATATTATATTATTAAAGTTCTGTAAACAATTTCCACGTACAAAATGTTTTTCGTTGTGAGAGGCTTGGATATAAGAACTGAATGTGGAAGTAGTGATTCCTTAGGCAGCAGTTTTTTGTTAATGTTATTAATGTAATTTAGATTATTCATTTTATAACTGTCTAATGTAAATTTTATTAATGTGATTTTTTATTATTGAAGCTCACGTGTTTGATGACATGCACAATACAATTCTGTATATTGTCCTTATATTCTATTCTATTTTATTTGAACATTGTTACTTCTGAAGGCTCCTTATGCTGCAGCCAATGTGATTTAAGGTTCTTCTCATATTTCGACTGAAATGAACAAAAATCACATTTGAACATTGTTACTTCTGAAGGTTTCTTATGCTGCAGCGAATGCTTTTTGAGGTCAGCTCTACGTTTTGTCTGATATGAACAAGAATCACATTTGAACATTGTTACTTCTGAAGGCTCCTTATGCTGCAGCCAATGTGATTTAAGGTTCTTCTCATATTTCGACTGAAATGAACAACAATCACATTTGAACATTGTTACTTCTGAAGGTTCCTTATGCTGCAGCAAATGTGATTTGAGGTTGTTCTCATATCTTGACTGAAACGAACAAGAATCACATTTGAACATTGTTACTTCTGACAGATCCTTATGCTTGAGCAAATGTCTTTCGAGATTACATTTTTGATAGGCCTGATAGGAACAAGAATCACATTTGAACATTGTTACTTCTAAAGGTTCCTTATGCTGCAGCGAATGTGTTTTGAGGCTCTTCTCATATTTTGACTGAAATGAACAAGACTCACATTTGAACATTCTTACTTTTGACGGTTCCTTGTGCCTCACCAAATGCATTTTGAGGTCAGCTCTACGTTTTGTCTGATATGAACAAGAATCACATTTGAACATTGTTACTTCTGAAGGCTCCTTATGATTCAGCCAATGTGATTTAAGGTTCTTCTCATATTTCGACTGAAATGAACAACAATCACATTTGAACATTGTTACTTCTGAAGGTTCCTTATGCTGCAGCGAATGTGATTTGAGGTTGCTCTCATATCTTGACTGAAACGAGCAAGAATCACATTTGAACATTGTTACTTCTGACAGATCCTTATGCTTGAGCAAATGTCTTTTGAGATTACATTTTTGATAGGCCTGATAGGAACAAGAATCACATTTGAACATTGTTACTTCTAAAGGTTCCTTATGCTGCAGCGAATGTGTTTTGAGGCTCTTCTCATATTTTGACTGAAATGAACAAGACTCACATTTGAACATTCTTACTTCTGACGGTTCCTTGTGCCTCACAAAATGCATTTTGAGGTCAGATTTACGTTTTGTCTGAAATGAACAAGAATTACATCTGAACATTGTTATTTCTGATGGTTCCTTATGCTTCAGCAAGTGAATTTTGAGATTAAACTTATGGTATGTCTGATAGGAACAAGAATCACATTTGAATATTCTTACTCCTGAAGATTTCTTATGCTGCAGTGAATGTGATTTGAGGCTCTTCTCATATTTTGTCTGAAATGAACAAGAATCGAATTTGAACATTGTTACTTCTGAAAGTTCCTTATGCTTCGGCAAATAATTTTTGATATTATTTTTATATTTTGTCTGATATAAACAAGAGTCACATTTGAACATTGTTACTTTTGAAGAATCTGTATGCTGCACCAAATGTGTTTGGAGATTATCCTGACACAATGCCTGAAATGAACAGCATTCACATTTATACATTGATACTGTTGGGGCATTTCCATTGGCCGTCGTTTGTTGAACGCATGGTTTTGACAGATCCGCTATTAAATATTTCTGTTTTGTACACAAACTAGTGGTGAGCTCCGGTTGTATAAAAACACCATCTTCAGGCCTGAAAATTATTAAAATGGTTATCATCACCGAAATGTGAACTAATAATAATAATAATATACATTTAAAAAGGTAATCCTAATATGCATACTGTTAAATACATCATATATACTTTACAGGAGAATAGGGTACTTATAAATTTATTAGATTAAAAAAGACGTGCTGGCTAATTGGCCTTGACCACCATGACCCCCTTGCGGTCCTATTGTGGTACTCCTGTTCTAGTTTTACTTGGAGCTCCTTTTATCCAGCTTTGTCTTTTGCATCAAACTCCACAGCTTTGATAAGTAATTTATTACACTCGTGTTTGTATTGTGATTTATTTATTATAAACTGAATAGTTATACAAAGACAGGAAGTTTTTGTGATTAATGTCTACTAGTGGAGTAAAAAACAGGGGAAAAGTCGCTTCCTTCTCGAGTTTTTTTTTTTTTAATCTTAGAACAAACCTAGATATATATACCATTTCGTTAAGTAGGTCGAGGTTCATTAGAAATCATGAAATACGACATTTTTTAGTGGTCACGGACATTGTTATTTTTAAAAAGGTGTGAAATTTTTTTTTTGTTTAATCATGTTTTTTTGAACATATTAGATAACTCAAAAACGAACGAGCTATCCACATGAACTTTTTTTTGTTATAAAACACACACTTAAGCGCTTCTATCTGTGTATAGTATTGTTAACTAAAACATCTTTAAGTTTGTTAAAAACTTAGATAACCTTGAAAGTTCAGAAAATACGCAGTCAAATTTTCACTAAGCGACAAACTTTTTTGTTTTTGGAAATTTTGTATAACATGCTGCGAAGAAAATAAAGCCAAAAGACCAAAAAAGTTTTTGATAGCATAATTTTTATTGTGTCTTTTATAGTTTAGGTACAGTGATTTTTTTAGAGCGTGCGAAGTGCAGAAATTGAGTATTAATATGCCCGCGTCCACTAAAACTAACTAGTCTCAGGGCGGTGTACTATCAACCTTATTCATTTTCATCGAAGGTCAAATTATAAAACCGCTGCCCAAGGAATCACTACTTCCACATCCAGATCTTCTATCCAAGTCTCTCAGAACGAAAAAAATTTGAATGTGGAAATCATTTTTTATGGAACTTTAATAATATAATATTTGAAATCATCTACCCCAAAAACCTATAAAACGATACGCCACATCAGTAGTGCGGCTGAGGGTGGTGGAAGGGGGGTGGTAGTAGTGGTGGATAAAGTAAAAAAGAAATTTGAAGCTTTTGGTTCTTGTACACACACTAAATGATAATTTTATTTTTTTCGCCCCCTTGAATAATGGGGTGGGAGTTGGTAATGGGGGTGGTTAATGCCAAAAAAAATTTTGAGAGCTTAGCTTCTCTTATATATACTAAATACCCGTTTTATGGACTCTTACTTGCTTGATTTGCCTATTTACCTCCATTTACCCCCAACCCTTTAACGGAATAATCTAGTTCCAGATCTCGTTAAAATACATGGTACGTGTACCAAATTTCAAGTCAATATCTTAAACGGTTCCAGAGTAATCGTGCGCACAACGAAGTTACAGATAGACCGACAGACAGAATTTTTTTGCTCAAACTTAAAATCTCGACTTTTCATGACATTCTAAGCCTATTTGGACAATAAAAATTTTCAAAAATATTTTTGTCCATACTATATTTCCACTGAATGTGGAAGTAAAATGCGTAACGATATTCTTTCTCTTATTACCACTTGTATTATATTGTAGAACGTATGGTCATTGTGCGAATTGTGCGTGCATTATCTATTTAAAAAATATTTAAGATAAATAAGCAATCTAATAAGTTTCATTGTAAAATGGAGTGAATTTTATGTGGCGTAGTAATAGAGAAAAATGATAAACTTGTGCACAAGCCATGGAAACAGAGTTTAGAGACTATAATTAGGAAATTAAAAAAGACTTAATTTAGGATGTTTTTTTCTTTTTTGTTACCTAATTTAGGCGAAAATAACACATTTACTCAATTCACAGGTCTACAAAAAAAAAAAAAAATCTGCTCCAAGGACTAAACATATATCATGCCTTAAGTATTTTTGTGTGCTGAATCCGAATTTTCAATTAAAAAAAATTTCTACTGCGTAGTTTTCGAGTAAATTCCGGTTTTTATTGTCAAAAAACCGTATTTTGACGATAAAAACCGAGATTTACTCTAAATCTGTGCCACAGATCTACAAGAAAAAAAGTTCTGTTCCAAGGACTAAATTTATCATTCCTCATGTATTTTTGTGTGCTGAATCCGAATTCTCAATTTAAAATTTTTTTACCGCGTAGATTTCAAGTAAATCCCGGTTTTTATCGTCTTAATACGATTTTTTGACAATGTTTGACGTTTGCTCGAAATCTAAGTGGAAAATACGGATTCAGCACACAAAAATACTTAAGGCATGATAGGTTTAGTTTAGATAGAATTTTTTTTTTGTCGACTTGTGTTATTGTGTGGATCTAGGGTAAAAATGCAATGCATGGGAGTTTCGGATAGGGACTCTGACACAGGAAATGTCGGATACAAATATTAAGATTGCCGCGTGCTTTAAGAAACTGTCTTTTTTATTTAACTCCAATAATAACGCAAAAAAGGAAAACTCGATAGTTTACTTTTTATCAAAACACTCCAAAATTATTACTTTTCCTAAACTTCTGTTCACGGGATTTTATTAGCCCCCTAGTTGCGCAACATTTTTTCCATTTTACTATAATATTATTTTTCACCGTTTCCGAGATCCCAATGCAATGCATACTCCATTTAAGATTTTTAATTCCTTTTTGCCTTCAACCTTAGTCCTTAATGTGTCACTGGAAAAAATAAGTTATCCTTTCAGATCCTAAAAGGTGATAAAACAGTCCTAAACATAAAAAAATAATAATGAAAAGTTCCGTTACACACAATACATAATCATTATTATTCTTAAGTACGGCGCGCGTACGCTTCGACAATTCCTCCATACTAAAAAATTCGTAACTAGCAAACTATTGCTAATAATGAAAATATTTTTTTTCTAAAAACTTTTTTAGTCTATTGACTTCATTTTCTTCACAGCATGTTACACAAAATTTTCAAAAACAAAAAAGTTCCTCGCTTAGTGAAAATTTGATGGCGTATTCTCTAAACTTTCAGGGTCATCTACATTTTTGGCATGTTCACATTTTTTTTTATTAGCAATCCTATGAATAGAGAGAAGCGCTTAAGTGTGTGTTTTATAACAAAAAAAAGTTCACATCGATAGCTCAATTCATTTTTGAGATATGGCAATGGATGTACAAAAAAACATGATTTAAAAAAAATTAAATTTTACACTTTTTTTAAATAAGAATATCTGTGACCACTAAAAAATGTCATATTTTGTGTTCTTATGTGTAAAATGATGTTGTTGGTAATACCCAGTGTCTGATCTTGTTCTAAGCTCATAAAAAAAAAAACGACACAATTTTACCCTTTTTCGCTCCTCTATACCGTTATGACTATTTTAATAATGTGATATATGCAACTATCTTGCCGACATAACATAGATCATGAAAAAACTACATATATTGCTAATAAGTAGGAGGTTCAATTGCCCTTAACACTTCCCCACAATTGAAGCATCCCCTACAAAACAAAAAGAAAAAAATTCCATTAAACAATTTAACAAAAAAAAACTAAGAGTCTGTTAAACCTAAACCTAAACGCAATTTAGTGAATTTGACACTGTTCAGATTTTTTTGTTAGAACATCAGCGATTTGGTCAGAGGTTGAAATGTATTTAATAACTAAAAAATTTTGTTCAACTAGATCCTTAATGAAATTAAACTTCGTATCCACATGTTTCAACCTTTTGTGTTCTAGATGTTTTGTCAATTTTATGCAAAATTGGTTGTCGTCAAAAACAGTGAAAAACGGTATTTCTATATTAAAAACTTTTAAGAGATCCGAAAGCCAAATCCCCTCCCTGGCAGCTTCGGCTAAGGCAACGTACTCAGCTTCGATTGATGAAATGGCAACAGTACTTTGCTTTTTAGTACACCAACAGATAGTTGCTCCAAATACTTGAAATATGAATTCTGCAGTTGACTTTCGGTCCACTTCATCTCCCACCCAGTCTGAATCTGCGAATCCAACCAGATCCATATTATTGTGCTTGTCATAGAATAATTCCAAATCTAAAGTACCTTTTGATACATCGTAGAATCCTTTTTAGAGCCTTCCACAACTTCTCCGATGGTTTATTCTGATATCTACTACAAATAATTACCGCGGCACTTAGGTCAGGACGAGTTCCAAGCATTACGTACATCATACAGCCAATTAGTTTACGTACAGGTTTATTTATCGGTCTTTCATTTGTAGCGGACCTGTATCATTTACATTATTACATTTTTCCATTGGAGTTTTCATGGGTTTGCAATCTATCATATGAAAGCGTCTTAGCAAATCCTCCAGATAATTTCTTTGACTTAAGTATATTCTATTCTCTGTAAATCGAAAATTAATTCCGAGAAAGCAGTAAATAATTCTTTTATAGCAGGCAAAAAAATTACCACCTCTGAAAATCAAGATTAGAAAAGTTACAGCAATTAAAAATACATATAAAACACTCAAAAATTAGACAGTAAAATTAAAGTACCTCAAAAACTACTGCAGATCTGACTTTTTGGAATTATAACAATTTTGTTTAAAATTTAATTCTTAATCGAATGGCATATGTTTCAAACCTTCCTTGATCGAAAAATATTTTTAAACTGCGCCATCTCTGGTGATAATGTTATAATAGTAAATTGTACTTCCTGAAGAAGGCATTAACCATAGAAATCTATTACCATTTACAGAATAAAAATATATTTCTTAGTTTCCGAAATATCGGCTGTAGGAATGTTAACTGAAACACACTGTATACAACTGCCATTATTTCTGGCAGTCAAACAATGTATAAAAATCAGCTATATTAGAATGTTCCAAATTTAACAAAAAAATGTAATTTTTATCTAAGAGAAATTTTTGCTAAAATCAATTTACTAACACTGAGCTGTGTTAAGGGCGGATGCTACCCATTTATTTATTTTAAAATCACCGAAAATAGGAATGAATTACTCATAATATTTTTTGAAATTGTGCTTTTAGAGAGCTTGGTAATTTTTAAGAATTATTTAACTCATGTTTTGCAGTAAACTCAGCCTCGTTGAAAATTGTAGCCCACCAAGAGCCCTAATACTTAATT
This sequence comes from Rutpela maculata, assembly GCA_936432065.2. Lineage (NCBI taxonomy): Eukaryota > Metazoa > Arthropoda > Insecta > Coleoptera > Cerambycidae > Rutpela > Rutpela maculata. Next base: position 144,097,220 of record OW386292.2, on the reverse strand, counting down.
TATAAATAGTCTATAAGTTGAATCCTTCTCAGAGTATGCCAAATGCCCATTTTATAATTATGCATGGCGGCCCATATATCCCATATAGCCTGTGGATCAGGGGAGTGCAGCAAGATTTATTTGCATCAATGTTTACTTCATTAAATACAAAACTTTCATAAAGCATTTTAAATTTATATATAGTGCTTATCCTAAACCAAGTATGGTTTTATAATACTCCTCAGATATTCTACCAGTATAGACAATTCTTTAGAAAGTGAAAGATTTAATAGTAGGTTTAAAAAGAGTAGGTCTTTCTCTAGGTGTGCCCCTGTATTCTTATAAGGATTGTAAATCAGTCATAAAGTCATTCCAGAAAATTCACGTTTTAAGTAGTCTTACAGAAAGCTTTTAGAATATCTTACGGAGTATTTTAAAACTAAAATCAGTAGATTAGTTCAAAATATTCTCACCTCCTCAACTCTTCAGTTTCAGCTTGGTCCTCAACATGTTCCATTTTCACGGAAGTTCCAGACTCTTCTTCAAACATCAGTGGTTCAGTTTTCAAAAACACCTCAGGTTCCACCTCAAACTTCTCATCTTCAGAGTTTTCAAACTTGACATCCGTTTCAATCTCATTTTCAGTCACAAAATCCTCAACGTATGCATCGTCAACATCACATTTCTTTTCAATTTTAGCAAACTGTAAAACGTTATATAGATTCACTTTGTCTTTACTGTCAGTGCCCTCAGTATCACGATAATTATTAATGCTTTCTTCCACACTTAGACAACTCACTATGAAATTAAACACGCTCTTCAAAGCTTCAAAACAATTTCGGCATATTATGGGTTCTCGTACCAAAAACGAATTCTAAAAAAATATTTACTAATTACTTTTACACCATCCAAATGGCGAAGATAGCAAAATGCTTAAGAAGGTAAGGTCTAGCAGGAGCACCAGAAACCATATTAGGAAAGCCAATATAGTCCTCTCCAGAATGGCTTATCCGTGAAACATTGAAACACATGAGAGTTAAGACCATATTTACCGGTATTTAAAATTTTCCTTTCTTTTGTATAAAATCCATGTTTTATTTCGCTTTTCTATTTAACTATTACTTGTACCCAAGCAACACAGTTTGGTATAATAAACGTATTAAAATCGGTTCGATTTTCTGAATATAAGTTACATATACGTGAAAATGTCCACGCCATAAACGTATACTGCCGGTATATGATAAACTATTAACCAAATTAAAAAATGAAAACTGTGAAAATCAATTTAAAAAATTGATTTGGCATAGAAAAAGTTATTAAACATGTATAAAAATTAAATGTTAGTTATATTTAACATTGAATACAGATCTTTTTTTAAATATCAATATAACGTATATTAAAAATTAAAGGGAAACGTCATATAACAATCTGTGAAAATTTTGAAATAAACATGACTGAAATACCAAAACGGAATGTCTCATTATTTAAAATCAGCAAAAATGTAATTAATGTAATGTAATTTTCAATTGAGGTTTAAGGATGTGATAAACATTACGTATAAAAATGCTTATTGTATATACCATATATATATCTATTCCAAAAATATACCCAATATACGTATAACACACCATAAATATACTAATGTGTGTTGCTTGGGTATGTATGTAATATCTTCAGATACTAACACATTTAATGTTGTATATTTTTTTCTATTGTAAACTCAACTTAAAAGCGAAAATTCTCAGAAGTAAAAGTGTAAACACATCTACCACATAACTTCAAATTTTGACAAATTCACATTCAATGGCGCGGGACAAATTAATAGCTTCTCATGTAATTATTACAAATATTTAATGACTCTCATTGATTTGCTCAAAAATCTCAATAATTTTTTGACCCTACAAGAAAATCTGAATTCGATTTTATTAAACAACACCCTAACATACATAGTTTTTACACTGTAATCTCTGTGCCGTATGGTCCACGAGGGCATTCCGTATACTAAATTGTAATTTTCTCGAAAACTGTTAATCCTAGAAAAAAGTTTTGAATAAAAAAGATAGAAGATTATCTTCATATATCCTCATTTATCTATTTCTACAGATAAAAAAGTTTCTCGCTTGTAATATTCGCACCTATAAATTTTCAGTTTATCAACATAGCCTTAGAAAAAAAAATATTATCTACACTTATTAAGATTTAACCTTCTTATTCACACATTTTGAGATTAATTCGTTGTCCCGTTTTTGAGTTACAGAGAGTTAAACGAAAAAATAATTGTATGTATTATTTTACAATTCTCTCACACTTCAGTTAAAGTACATTTAAGTTTACATTTAAAACAAAAATTGTCTGCTGAACTAGTTGACTCTTACGCGACGTAACAGCGGAGACTGCAGCAAGGGGACTTCTGCCTGAGAGTGTATCTCTCTTTGATAGTATCATGGTATCTATCCTGATTTTTTGAGAATTTCCAAAGCAACAGCAAAGGCAAAATTAAACAAAAACTGAAAATGACTCTTCCTCCTGTGACCGACCCCACAGTGGGATATGGAGCTAAAACTTGGCTGAAATTGTTTATTAGTAGAGAGCTAACAAGCCATGTATGCAAAGTCCAATTTGGCTCAGGGCCATTTTTCACTATGCTTATCTGCTTTACCACATCAAAAATATATAAAATGACACTCGCACTATTTTTGGTATTTCAGAAGCAGTATCAGTCATTCTGTTAGTTAACAAATGCTTTAAATGTAAAAAAATACAATCGGTGATGATTTCCTCAAAACTAGACAACAAACATCTCACATCTCTGTTCAGATACTGCTCTTTATCTATCGTGATTTTCTCGAAATTAAAAACATATTCACATCAGAGATATAGCTGCTCTGATATGGTTATAACCAGATTCATCCCTCCAGTTTGTGTCCAAATGACTTTTGTGTTATGGAAAATTCTGTAATTTGTCCAAAAAAATAGAGTTGTCTCCGTAAGACGTGAACTAAACATCCTTATTAATGCGGGAGTAACGCGGAAAGATGAATTACTGATTGTTTTGAGAAATGTGACGGAAGTTGTTGTAGACGAAAATTGCAGAAAAGTGAATGCCCGGGAAAAGATCTCAAAAAGGAGGCGGCAGATTTAAAATCCGATGTCTCTAGGGATGAGAAGGCGTTGAAAACAGAAATGTGTAGGGAAGAGCAACAACCATGAAAGGTATTTCAATGTTGGCATTTTTCTGTTCTAATTACCCCAACAACCTCATTTCTATTTTTCTCTATTCTCTATTATCCATTCTCCCACTCGTTTTGATTGTTAGTTATTTTATATTGTTTATATGATTGATCTCTCCTTTTACTTGCCTCTAAAAAAACCCTATCATTAAACCGTCACTTATTTTATTTACTATGAAGCACAATTTCTTCTGTTGGCAAAAGAGCGTTAACAATATTGATTGAGTACTGATAGATAAAGTGCATAATATTACTTAGGTTTTAATGCATTTTTATTATAATTTATATTGCAATGCTTCCAATGTGTTATCACTGTCTATTTCCTAATTTACACTTAAATAGACTCACCAACTCTGGTAGACATTTTTGCAGCATTAAATGCATGTCTTCTTTCTCTTCCAGCTGGAAATACATGTCCTTCTCGTTTAAACTTAAACAAAACCTGCAAATCTTTTTGCTTTCTCTAAATTCTTCGCTTTCACTTTCATTTCTTATATGCCACAAATCTACATCAGATTGTTTACAACCTGAAACAGTATATATTTGCTTTTCTGACATTAGACATGTTGATTTGAAGTTGTAAGATTTCTGGAGATTCTCCACACATTCGCAACATAATAGTGGATTTTCGGTGTATTCCCAATTCTAAAATTAAAAACGAAAAAAAATATTAAATGAGGTAACAAGTATACAGCAATAAAGTGAATAGTTACCACCAGGTCAAAGAAAATCGCCGTCACCATCGCCAGTTCGTCTTCCATAGATTTGTAGTCCTTTTTACGGATAAGTTTGAAACATAGTCTACAAATTTTTAATTGGTCGTCCATTATATCTTATATTCTGCAAAAATTGGCAATAGAATAAATATAATAATCTCGATAATAAAATGTCGACAACAAATAACCAAATATCAACCAAATTTGCATAAGTTTTCGTCGTTCTTCTTCTATTATTACTACCAAACAAATAAGTATGAACTCAATCCATAACAATATCTTATCTACTGCTAATCTCACGAGTGTAGTATTGTACCATCAAATGAACTTACTTATCAGAAACTAACAAATCAATATTTCAATTGACATCATCTGACCTTAGGTAAAGTTGGCATCTTTTAGAACTTATAAATATTACCAACAGACCTTGTAAACCTCAGTATTAATCATAGATAAGGTATTAATACTCATCATTTTATTAAACACATTTAAACTACAAATGTAATTTTCATTAAGGAATCAAGCTTGATTTCTAGAGATGTAAAAGTGTATAATACAATTGTATAATACCCGGTACAAAACGTATTTTATGGTACGGTATAAAACTTTTTAATACCACTGGTATTAAATAATAGTTAGGTTATGTTGTTTCTACTCATTATTTATTTGAATTGTGCGTATTCGTATTATTTTGTTTATTGTCTTTTTACTTCAATTACAGGATTGAAATGATATGTTTATCCTCAAAATGGGAAGACCTTCCAAGTTTGATAAGTATGATTTTTTATCCTGCTGAATCCAAAGTCAAACGAAGGGAAGTGTCAAACGTACAGGGTCTCTATTCTTGACGGCAGTAGAGATAGTTGCTATTTAACAACCTGTTATTTTATAACTGTTATTTGTAAATAGCATTCACAGACTGTTATTTCCGTTCGAAAATAACAGGTGAGAAAATAACAGATAAGCAGCACCGACAGCAGCATGATGTATAAAATAACGTCTCTGAAATAACAGTTGCAAACTGCGCGCTGCGGTAAGCGCATGCTGGCACTTCTCATCGATCTGTTATTTTTAAACTGTTATTTTAAACTGTTATTTCAAAATAGCAGTAGCAGTTGAAACAGTTATTAAAAAATAACTGCTTTTACCCATCACTAGACGGCAGTAGAATAGAACAATCGAGAGAAAGTGGGCGTGTCTCTATTGAAATTAACAAAACCGTATTCTTAAACTTATTTCTATTTCTTAGAGATGGGAAAAGCGGTTCCACTCATGTAGCGTTACAATCGCGATCGCTCCAGAGAAATACCGCTACTTTGGAACGATGCGACAGAAATAAAATGATCCGACTCGCTCTATCAAACGCGCCTACTGAGTAGAAGAGATCGCGTTTGTCGTGTAACGTGTGGTATTTTCCAAACTCAGAAACGGAAGGTAGAATATGTAATGTAATAGTAATCTATCCTATGCAGTTGCTTAATTCGCGCTTCGCTAATGCACAGGAAACGCTTGTTAATTTATAGTTATATAGGTTTATTAGGTTTTTACATTTTCTTACTAAACAGTAAAAGTAAACACTGGTATTTTATCTATGATAAACACACTATATATGCAACCGGTATATCGATGATTTGAAATTCGAAAAGTGATACCAAATTTCTGTGGCCCTAAAATTTGGGCTGTAAATTCTTACATATTTTAAATAAAAATTTAACATTCTGACAAACTGAAAACATACCGACCAAATTTTACGGATTTTTATTAGGGATAGAAAATTATACACAGCCAGGTCAAAAGATGCAAAAGTCGAATAACTATACAACGCTTGGCAAAACCTATCTTAGTTTAGTTGGGCCACAGTGAAGAGCTTAACATATTAAGCTCGTTATACCTGGTACGGCATTGCATCTTTCCAGCTTGTCGCTAGTGATGGGCATAACAGATTAATTTCAATAACCGAATACTAGGTATTCAAGTGATTTCAATAACCGGATAATCATTCGAGTGATGTAGTGATGCAGATATTCGGATGATTTCGGTACTCGGATTACACGGAATCGGATGACAAGAATATTCGGATTAATCATCCGATGTCGAATTAAATTTTCTCTATAGGTATTAGTAATGTGATATCACGATTTTTCAATCATTCTGTCAACAGTAATTGCGATCGTGGTTAAAGCGAATGCTAGTGGCACTGATAGTAATTTTTTTTCTCCAGATCTCAGAATCGATGAGCGGGGGGGAGAAATCTAAGAAAACATTTTATTATCCAAGTGCACGATTGACAGTTGTTTTTTGTTTTGTAGTTAAAATTAATCCGAGTATATTTTATTCGGATGAAATTTTAATACTCGGAATCAAGCGAGTATTTTGATACTCGGATTAACCGAGTATTTTAATTCGAATTCACCCAACACTAGAGTGATGGTCACTTGAATGCTACGCATAACTTACAAAAGGCTATTTAACAATTTTTGTTCAAATTCCTATTCATAAAAAATTTTTCAATATTTTCATGTGAAAATCAATCAACCAATTTTTGTGAAAAGGAAAAAATTATTCTTTATAAAATCGCACATAGTTTGATTATTTTTGACATAATAAATAGAAATAGAAATAAAATAATTATAAATAAGAGGTAAGTATATATGGATATTGGTTACTACCATTACTACATCAATCGGTTCGAATTCATATGACTAATATTTATTTTAGAAACGTAGGTTAATAATGATGTTCACTCGTTTATTATATGATACGAGTTAACATTCAATTTATTTGTAAGAGTGATCTGAGTGATGAGTGATATGACTACTACAATAACTGTTAAACATAAGGTTATTTTTCACTCGAGTACTCGTTGACAATAACCGAGTAATGCAGGTTATTTCAATAACCGGATAACCGGTTATTTTTCACTCGAGTGATCCCATCACTACTTGTCGCTAGTAACGTTGACAAACAGCGTTATGTGCTTATGTGCTGACCACGTGCTGACGCAGTCAGGCACCAACCGTTCGCTCCGAGTAACCAGTTATTTTAGCGTTTAGTAGCGCGACGGTACGTTACCTAAAAATACCGCGACAAAATAGCGTTACACAGATAACGACCCATCTCTATTATTTCTATCGTCGCTTCTATCAAGAACTTGCAGGCGGATTCCGAACTCACGATACGGGCTCCTATTTTCAAACTCATGCGAGGCGATTCCGTGTGCGAGATTTACTGATTGTCGAACGAAATCAGCAAAACCGTATTTTCAAATCCCATTATACGATAATTTTTGCATTCGTATGCGATTATTTCCGTTTAATTACATCGGATGGTCAAAGCTAACCGAAATTGAAAGTCGCATGCGTAAACAGATGATTATTTGAAGGTTATGTGAATGTATTTTAATCTTAATCATAGGAGTAAATGATTTGATAAATTTAGCAGCTATAGAAGCCCTAGAACAATATTAATATCAACTTTATTAGTTAAAATATTCTCTGGCTATTTCTTCGACATAAAGTGAAAACAGAGGCTAATTTTCTCAGTAATCTACTAAGTATAACCAATTTAAAAAGTGAGATTTACTAGTTCATGTGGTAGAATAATAAGTTCCAACTAGCAAAATACAGAAAAATATCTTCAGTGTTTTTTTTTCTGAAAAACAGTATCCGCAGAGCCCAAAACTTCAGTAGCATGTCTAATAGCCCCCTCCAAATCCTATAACTTCTTTTTAAATGTTTTTTCTAAAATACATTGTTCTGCAAATTTGGCCAACTTAAACGGGACACTGATATATGTATGTTAGATCACGGTTCACATGAATGACTTTTTAAAAACTTTTATTTAGTTACATGGAGCCAACGTTGGCTCTTGGAGAAGGAATATAATAATAATTAGAAGTGTTTCATTCTAAGTGAGTTTAATAACTGATTCAACAAAGCGTGTTTAGTCATATTTATAACATACAGAACCTGAGTAAGCAAAATATATAACAAAGGAATTGCAGTTCTGCAGTCTGCACAAGTTATGAGAAACAAAGGTGTAATATGATATCTTGAAGATAAGCAATTAATAAGAGAAGCTGTTATCGTGAAATACGATATACCTGTGAAGGTTTATTATGGCTAAGTCGCAATAAGATAGCGTGTAATATTATATAACATGTATATTTTTATCTTTGCAAATTTTATTAAAACCAAATGTTCATTGTTCAACGTTAAACATTTTTTTTTCTACGATTGTGTAAAAAACGGTACTTTATAGTGCATCAGTTTGAGTGCAATAAGTATCACTTTGTTGCACTAATGCAATTTTCTGGTTTTATTGCACTATTTAACACTGAAATATTAAAACATTATTTGTTAAAAATGCCAAAATGTGAAAAATGACATTTTATGCAAAATTTTAATTTATTTATTTTGGTGATTTTTGGACTATACGTTGGCATCCCGTGTCGTATGCTATGTTGTCAAGTCTACTTATACGAAATTCAAGTCGCATATAATTTTAAAATCGGGTGATATTTGAAAATCCTCATTTTAAGTGGTATTCGAAAAATTTTCGTGCACGAGTACTCGCACACGGATTAAGACGCATGAGTTTGAAAATAGGAGCCACGATCACGATTGACGATCCGACACCAAGGGCGCAGAGAGGAATTGTCGCGATAATGCGCGCGTAGTAGTCATTTGAAGAACTAAAATTTTTGTTGGCTCAAAATTGATAACACCATATTTTGCGATTTGTCAATCTTGTGAGGTTCTCTCTGATTATCCTTGCTCTAAATAATTTTATTTGGGGCAAAGATAAATCGCAAATATGGCGTTTTCAATTTTGAACCAACAAAAATTTTAGTTCTTCAAAATGACTACTAAGCGCGCATTATCGCCATAATTGCTCTCTGCGACGGATAGTGGATTCTGACGCTCTATGGTCGTGGAAGACAATCGTCTACTGTATTGCGGATAGTCTATATTTCAACGACTGCATTTGAGTTGTCGTCAGTCGTGCGATTATGAGGATTGGCTATTTCATTTCAATATTGTACTTGTCTTTGTTAGTTTTGCTACGACTGCGCCATCACACTGCCTACTTCGATTTTTTTTTGGAGGCTAAAATTCAAATTCAAAATCCTGTCAAGTGAATTTTGTACCAAATTTATTAAATTTTCTCGCTAACGGTTTGTTTAACCTAAATTATTCTATAAATCTGCTATCTGGTAGGAGCAGTGGTAGAGGTCAAAATGCGGAGGTCACTAAGGTTTCAAACGAATCAAATTGTATTTCGGATTCTTGTTCTTTCGCGTATCAGCCGTACATTACCAACTCTTCGAATTCTTCTGGCCATTCCAGATTCCAGAAGCGACAATTGAAAGCATTACTAATAGTAGTCGATATATATCTCCAAACAAAACAAAAATACTTCAATAAAATGAAACCACACAAAAATACAAAAAAATATAGTTTAGGTAGGTAAGCAAAACTCGTCCCGCTACTTCAAAAATTTTCTTATTTCTTAAAATGTAAAATTACTACCAAATTCCTATGTTGACCGACGATACCATATAGGAATCGTCACGTTCAACTTGGTGTCGTATCGTAATCGTATCGTGAGTTCGGAATCTGGCTGATCCCCGATGCTTCTCTTGGTTATTTTCAGGGAACAGTCGGGGAATGCCGCCATTTTCTGTTTTTCTAACCTAGAAAAGTGAATGTTGTCAAAAACTAAATGTTTTATTTCACTTTTGATTAATATTCTTGTGATTTTGGACTTAATATGAAGATGAATCTGCCTGAGGTAATATATTGGGACGAAATAATCCACAACGTGAACGATTCTCAAGAACTCCTAGAGGTTGAGAGAGAGATTCTTCCTCAGAGATCAGTTTTTATTATCAAATGAAAAATTTATGACATTGTTCTGTCTGACTAAGCCCGTTTGCCAGGATTTAATAGAGATCTTAGAGATGTAAAGCAGTCGGTCCCTTGTCTATTAAATGTTAAGCAAGTAAAAGATCCCTACTCTTCTTACGAGAAGAGGTTCGACAAAATTTCCAGGATGGGGGTAGCCCGTCTCCTGGCATAGGTGATAGGCCCTGGTAGCGGAAATAGGCCGACATTAAATAAATAAAAATCTTCCCTGTCTATACAAACTATGTACAAAATATATTTTAAGTAATAATAGGTAGCATTATTTTTTTTTGTTTATTTAAAAATACCAGATCCACAAATTAATGTTATACATGGTAGTGTGTAGTAAGACAATAGATAACAATTGAAAGTAAAATAAAGAACAGAAACAAAATATTTGGTTTAACATAACAATAGAAGAATATTGATATTAATATCAATCAGAATCGCTACTAGAAGTAAGATATCTTATGGTAGTATTTTTCTTAACCTATTATTACCAGTCTTTTCATTTAGGTTTAAATTTTTGGCACTTGCACAGTTGTTTATAGTTTTGAAAAATGTCTTAGCACATGATTTCATAAAGTTTTCAGTTTGTGGCACGTCAAGCTCTCGATGGATTTGACTGTTTCTTATAAGCCAATGGGCATTTATAGCAGATCCCAACACTTTATTTTGAAATGTTTGCACCTTTTTAATATTAGTTTTGCTAGCAGTTCCCCTCATCACACAGCTGTAAGTTACCGATGGTCTGAAGATCGATTTATATATTAATGTTGTGCGCTTCGATTTTCTATTAATAATGGGATAATAGCATTGATAACCTTGCGTAACCATCATTAAGTTTTTTATTGATGTGGTAACTCCATGTGTCGTTTATCTAAGTATACTCTTAGATATTTAATTGCACTGTCTGCAGGATTCCATATTATTTTCTCGTCGCTGATGATAATATTATTGGGGTTTTGTGGTCTTAGGGTAAGCATTATTTTTCAAATAATAATACCTACTTTGGGCTCAACTCTGTTCTTAACAATACATATTGGTACCCCGGCACATATTATGACATTCTCATCTCTTTTCAAAATATAATAATTATATTGCCGCTTATTATACTCTTCGCAAAAACGAAGAGTATATTGTATTTGATCGGCACATTTCTAAATCAGTAAATATCGCTCGTAGAGAAAAAATGTTCATACCATTATGTTAGTGAACGAATTCTGAACAACTTTCAAAATGTCCGTCTGTCTGTCCGTCACGTTTCTTGTAAGCACGATAACTCAAGAAAGAAAAATCCGATTGTACTGATATTTGGACAGTAAGTTAGTGTTGGCTGGAGGAAGAACCCTATTGTTTTTGAATAAAATCGATCAGTAAATAAAAATGTTATTAATGATTTAAATTTGAAAAAAAAATTTTTTGATTTTTATATTTTTGTAATTGAATAGAAATCTGGTGAAATGATATTTCATTTTAATAGCTAAATATTTATATATTTTACCAATATACATTTCGTAATGTAATATACAACTGTGGAAATATGATTTTAGCTCCTCTTATAATGTAAAAATTTACATTTTTTTACGTGTTAGGTGGTGGTGTAGTTCTTAAGCTTTTGACTCTGAATCCAAGGGTCCCGGGTTCGAAACCCAAATGGGGTTTGGTATAGTTTTCTTTTTATTTTTACTCAATTTTACACTGAGTCTTTTACCAACTAAGTTCATACTATAAAATTAATTTCTAAAACTAACATTATTTACAGAAAACTGCGAAGAGAATCCTATAGAATGTGTAACAATTATATAAAAAGTTCAGTGAACAGGCAAAGAGTACGTTTTTAGCTTGTTTTTTATTACACCGAATCTTTCAAAACACTGCTTCATTTTCAGGTTCTAGCAGCTCTGCGTGTCTTTGAATATGATTGTTAATATTATTGTTATTGTTATGAACTATGGTTATGCAGATAACCGATGTCGATTGTCAGAAATGGCTCGTCTATGATTGGAGAATAAGTTTGCCAACGCTGCAGCTTATTCCCTAATATTTTGTTCCCTCCTTTCTGTTCAAGAATACAGTTTAATGCTTGCAATAGAACGGCAGTAGAACAAATCCGGGGAACGTTCTATTCTATCACGGTCAAGAATAGAGGCCCAGATGTACATTTTGTCCAAGGACTGTTATGTAGTTAACAGTCCTTGCATTTTGTCCATGTTTATTTGCAAGCATAGATTAAAGACTTATATGTTTGCAAGAAACTATTTTAGAATGGTGAAGCATTTGTTGAAATGTGAGAAAACACGACGAAAACAGATGCTTCTTTTAATAGACATTATACGTACAAATAAAGTACCTCCTGAAATACGGTATTTTTACATCTCTATTGATTCCTTTTAACTAAATAAATATTTTTTAAAAACTTATAAACACAACTCATCTAATACATAGTTAACTGCAACAAGTTTTTTTTTTTTAAATAATTATTAGTTATTTTGTTTAGATGAATATTAGGAAGCCGGAAAAAAAAACAATAATTGCTTAATATATACTAGTGATTCAAACAAAATGCTGAAGAAATAAAACCTAGAAGACTGAGATACAAAAAAAGGGCATTCTTCATCTGGCAATGACTGAGGAAGAAAAGTACAAAATTTCAGAGCTACCTAGACGAACAAAATTTGTTCAGCCAGATAATGAATCAATAAGATGTACTTAAAACAAGACAATTACTAAAATCAGTGACCGAAATATATTGTAAGTTCACTTTCATTTTGTACTTGCATACAGAGAACTGAACAATTTCACTACCTTAGGCTGCCATTCATTTCATTATTTGTGCAAAGTGGTCTGCTATACAAGGATCTATAATTTTACAATGATAAATATCTAGGGGCAAATTTGTACTTAGGTAATCAATTATGCTAGTGAGTTTGACCATTGCACGTTGTAAATATTCTAGTTGGATCATGGGATGTGATGGTTAGTTCAAATGAGTCCAAGATTTCACGTAAAGTCTGTTTAGCAAGATTATTTTTGCCATAGTTAATGTTAAAATCACCACAAAAAATTATCATTTTAGTTTTTTTCATTACCATTTCTATAGCTGCAGAAATGCTGTTAAAAAATATATCTAACTCGCCTTTCGGTGGACGATAAGCACATATAATTGCTATGTTGTTGTTTTTAGCTTTGTTATCTCTGATGCATTCTCAGAAATATGGTCATTACATAATATTACAGAGCTTCCGTGTATATGATCGGTTCTAGAGAAATGAGAATATATTTTGAAACCTGGTACTATTATATTACTTACATTATTGTTTTGAATATTGCATATTAAAATAATTCACATCCCCTTACTTTGTAGTTTCTGCAAAGAACCAATACAGTTGAAGTCTGTAAAGCTAATAAACATGGTGAAATGGTAAAATGGCCCCAGAAGTGTTTGGGCCTAATTCGGTGTCAGTAGATCGACAAAAGGAAAAGAAATGTTTTCCTCCAGCTTTAGCCCCTCATCGCCATGGGTAACCCCTGTACCATAATAACATGACATTTTGTTTTCATTTTTCATCTCAGCAAGTTGTGCGTTAATTATTATGAAAAAAATAGACGATGCACATATAATTTAAATGCATCTTAGGAAAAAAAATCAGCTGATTTCTTTCTTTCTTTCGAATAAAAAAAAATATTTAAAATTTAGAACATTTATTTTTTCATAAAAATAATGATTCACATAAACAAAACTTTTACCAAAAATACATTGTTGAGTAGTTTATTGTAGATTTTTTTCAAATTTTTTGAAGCGATGCGCCATAATTAAAAAAAAATAAAAACTGTTACGACGCATTGTTTAGTGGTACTTAAACCATTGAAACTTTATGTATCCGTTCGTTTTACGTTTAATTCGTTCAGATATCCACTAAAATTATTTTGCTTTGTGGAGACCTTATGTCAATTCTACTTTATGGGATTATGACATTGCAATGTTTTTAATTATTATAGTCTATTAGTTATTAATTATTTAACCTAACAAAAAACTAATAACTGAAAAAGAGAGGACTAAAAAATTTTTTAATACTTCCGATGCGGATCAACTAGAACTCTTCCTCTTTACGTTGCGGCATCGTTCGGCCCTCCTGCAGGTGTTTTTCGAAAAATAAGAACGGTTTAAGATTGCATGTTTTTGCGCTATTTTCGGTTCTGAAATGCATGTTTTTTTTTAACTATTTTTCGCCAATATCTCTGGAATGGTAAGAGCTAGCCCAAAATAAAAAATACCGTAAAATGAGTTCGTTTCATAACGAATCTTTTGGTTCCATCAGAATTTTGCTTTTGTTTTTCGTTACTGAAATGTGTGGCGATATCCAGCAAAAATCGCGCATTTCTTATTTAATAAGTTTTTAAATCCTTAACCTTGGCTCCTAGGCCAAAAAACTATTCTAATGAATTTAAATAGAGTGTTAGATTTGCTAAAAATCTTTTTTTAAATTTTTTGTCTTGCGATAAAAATGAGGGAAATAGAAGTGAGAACTTTTTTTTTTCTCGGTAAAATTTCGCCATTTTGTCACAGTAATTAACTGAAATGGATCTCAATTACAATGTACTCTTAATATCATGTGTTACCCAGACGCTTCATTAATCTCGGTCCTTCAAAGCGAACGTTTCTGGGAAAAATGTTTTTTTTTAAGATTTACATGCATTTTCTAGAAAAACATGACACTTCTTCCATTTGCCCAAGAATCTCGCTAATTATCAGTTTCTTCAAAATATCCGTAGACACCAATTCTAAAGAAAATTGATTGAACTTTCCGATGCTTTTTTTTATTTTTTCTCTAACAAAAACCAACAAAGTTGTGGCCGAAAATGTGCGCCTCTTCACACTTCCTAAAATTCATAAAATATTTATTTGCAAACTGGGAAACAAGAGGTTAAAACATTAGTGTTACATTTGGTATTGACAGGGCAGCAATCTAACAACAATAAAATTCCCATAAAATTACCTCTATCCGTAGTATTGTTTTTGTGGATTTATGAATAATTAACAAATATCAGAGTAATTTTAATTGCTGTTACGTTATTCTTGTATATTTTACTGTTCAAATTAGTAGGTATTTTTAAGTTTTTTACACACGTGAAATAACCCCATTAATAGATTATCACCCACTGGTTTTTACGCTATCTCCGCCTAACCAAAGAATGATCTTTAATCTGTCCATTTTAAGATCCATTCACTCGATGTTTCCTGACTGAATCTGAACATGGCAATTTATTTATATTATGTATTTTTTATAAATTCATTAGAGTATAAGATAGTCAGTGGTTTGTATGTGGCACCATCTGGAAATAACTTATGAAACAAACTATGTGGTAATGCAAAAACTTGTGTAAATTGAAGAAAATGACGTCGCCAATACGTCACATCGATGTCTCAACATGATGCCATAATTTTGTCAAAATATGACGTTACTGAGGCGTGTTACCAAAAAATGACGTCAAATTAACGTCTTAATCTGGACAGTCGTGTCCATTGGACATTCAATGGATATGTGTGTGTCATTATTCAGTATACACATATATACAAAAATGTACAAAAAAAATGTCTACACTTATATAAATAAAATGTATTATTTTATATTTACATATTTGCTTTTTTTTATTGTGAAATATTAGGTGATGGTTTTTTCTTTGTATTGTGTTAATTTTCACCATTATTTTAATTATTTTAAGCGATTCATTTTAAATGTAATTTTTATAGGTATTTTGACAATGTTCTACACTCAACTGGGTATATTGTGTTATTTGTTTTGAATAAATAAACATTATCTATCTATTTTGCACTATTTGGATATGCCTGTGCTTCAGCGAATTCCTTTTGAGGTCAGCTTTATGTCCTGTATGAAATTAACAGTGGTCTCATTAATACATTGTTACTGCTGACGGATCTGTGCAATAACAAGTGACTCTTGACACTAGCTTCATATTTTGTGTGAAATGAACAAGCATCACATTTGAACAATTACTTCTAAAGGTTACTTATGCTCCAGCGAATGTGATTTGAGGCTACTCTCATATTTTGATTTAAATGAACAAGAATCACATTTGAACATTGTTACTTCTGAAGGTTCCTTATGCTGCAGCGAATGTCTTTTGAGAGTCCTTTCATATTTTGTCTGATATGAACAAGTATCACATTTGAACATCCTTACTTCTGATGGTTCTTTATGTTTTAGCAAATGAATTTTGATGTAATCTCTATGTCTTGTCTGAAATGAACAAGAATCACATTTGAACACTGTTATTTCTGATGGCTCCTTATGCTGCAGCGAATGTCTTTTGAGACTATTTTCATATTTTGTCTGATATGAACAAGTATCACATTTGAACACTGTTACTTCTGACAGTTTTTTATGTTTCAGCGAATGTCTCTTGAGACTATTTTCATATTTTGTCTGATATGAACAAGTATCGCATTTGAACACTGTTACTTCTGACAGTTTTTTATGTTTCAGTGAATGTCTTTTGAGACGAACTTTTTGGTTTGTCTGATAGGAACAAGAATCACATTTGAACATTGTTACTTCTGACGGTTCCTTGTGCTTCAGTGAATGTCTTTTGAGATTAACTTTTTGGTATGTTTGATAGGAACAAGAATCACATTTGAATATTGTTAGTTCTGATGGTTCCTTATGCTTCACCAAATGAGTTTTGAGATTAACTTTATAGTATGTCTGATAGGAACAAGAATCACATTTGAACACTCTTACTTCTGATGGTCTCTTATGCCTCAGCAAATGCTTTTTGAGATTACTTTTATAATTTGTCTGATACGAACAAGAATCACATTTGAACATTATTACTTCCTTATGCTTTAGCAAATGCCTTTTCGGATCATCTCTACGTTTTGTCTGAAACGAATCAGAATCACAATTACTTACTTCTGACGGTTCCTTATGCTTCAGCAAATGAATTTTGAGACTAACTTTACGGTATGTCTGATAGGAACAAGAATCACATTTGAACATTGTTACTTCTAACGAGTCCTTATGCATCAGCAAATGTTTTTTGAGATTCCATTTATGGTGTGTCTTATAAGAACAAGAATCACATTTGAACATTGTTACTTCTGACGGTTCCTTATGCTTCAGCAAATGAGTTTTGAGACCAAATTTACGGTATGACTGATAGGAACAATAATCACATTTGAACATTGTAACTTCTGATGGTTTTTTATGCTTCAGCAAATGTGTTTTGAGGTCAGTTCTATGTTTTGTCTGATATGAACAAGAATCACATTTGAACATTGTTACTTCTGACGGTTCCTTATGCTTCAGCGAATGCTTTTTGAGATAAGTTCTATGTTTTGTCTGATATGCACAAGAATCACATTTGAACATTGTTACTTCTGACGGTTCCTTATGCATCAGCGAATGCTTTTTGAGGTCACCTCTACGTTTTGTCTGATACGCACAAAAATCACATTTGAACATTGTTATTTCTGAAGGTTCCTTATGCTTCAGTGAATGTCTTTTGAGGTAAACTTTACATTTTGTCTGAAATGAACAGGATTCGCATTTGTACATTGGTACTGTCGAGATATTTTCATTGGCTGTCGTCTGTACAACACATGGTTGTGATAGATTCGCTTCGAGGTTCACCATTAAACATTCCTGTTTCATATGCAAACTAGTGTTGAGCTCCGGTTGTATCAAAACAATATCATCTTCAGGCCTGAAAATTATAAAAGTGATTATCATCACCAAACTGTCAACTAATAATATTTATTTAAATAGGTAATCCTAATAGGCATACAGTTATATACATAATATATACCTTGCAATAAAATAGGATACATACATTTGGGAAACAAATGGAAACTTGAGCATAAACGACAGCTTTGATAAATTCTATAGAACGCTAATATGTGCCTTCAATAAATGTTGTCCACAAGTAACAAAAATACAAAAAATAATTTCGTAAAAAGTATCCCATGGTATACAGAAGAACTAAAAGAGATGAAAAACGAAATCCAGTTTTGGTACCAATTTGCCAAAAGTAACAACAATAAACAAGCAAAAGACAGGTATAAGACACTAAAAAAACAGTGCAATGTTATACTACAAACAGCAAAACGCAACTATAATTCAAATTTGATAGCACAATCACAAAATAAAACGAAAGTACTTTGGAACCTAGTCAAACCAAAGGAAAGTAACACAGATTCAATTGATTATATAATAAATAACGATGGCGAAAAAATTGAAGCTCCTGAAAAAATTATCGAGGAAATTAATAGCTTTTTCACAAGCATCGGATCAAATGTAGGCGTATCCTCCAACTACAACCTCTCAATGACAAATATTTCAAACTCGATATACTTACATCCGGGTCACAGAATAAGAAATAAGAGATATAGTGCAGAACTTAAAAACGAAATACACTCAAGATATAGATGGACTCTCCACATTTATGTTAAAAGAAATAATCGACTGCATATTAACCCCACTAACAAACTTAGTAAACAAATGTCTGCAAGAAGGAATATTCCCTGACAATTTAAAACTAGGAAAGGTTATACCCATCTACAAAAAAGGAGATAGACACATAATTAATAACTACAGACCAATATCGATACTGCCAGTTCTTTCCAAAATCTTTGAGAGAGTAATATATAATAGAATTCTGTTCTTCGCAACATCAAATAACATACTGTGCAAAAATCAATTTGGGTTCAGGAAAAATCTAACAACAAACCATGCAATTTGCAACTACCTTAATTATGTTCTAGACCATCTAGATCAAAATAAGAACGTATTCTCTGTTTTTCTAGACCTCACTAAAGCTTTCGATTGCGTACCCCATGAATTACTTATAAAGAAACTAGAAAATTATGGATTAAGAGGTAACTGCTGTTCACTCGTGAAATCCTACCTACAAAATAGAACGCAAGTCACTAGAACACACGTACAAGGAAGCGAGCAGACATCCTCAATAGCTAACCTAACAGTTGGAGTACCGCAAGGGAGCATCCTGGGTCCGTTGCTGTTCCTTCTATTCGTAAACGATCTGCCAGTTCACATAAACTGCGACAACATAACAATGTTTGCAGATGATACCACTGTCTCTAACGAAGATAATGACATTAGTACTCTTAATAATCACATGAACTTATTAATGATTAACATAGAAGAATGGTGCGAAATGAACAATCTCTTAATAAATGCGACGAAAACGTACGTAATGAACTTCAGGTCAGTCTCTGGGTATACAAGAGTGCAATATAATGACGAATGCATAACAGAAGCCAACCACGTTAAATTTCTAGGAATAATCTTGCAAAGTAACATCAAATGGGACCAACAAGTTACCGCTGTATGCTCAAAGTTAGCAAAATATGTATACCTTCTAAACGCCACAAGGAAAGACATAAGTCAAGAAGCTGCTAGAACCATATATATGGCATATTGCCAATCTTAACTAATGAACGGAATAATATTTTGGGCATGTACTACAGCAGCTAATATAGATAGGGTATTCAAAACCCAAAAACGATTGATACGAGCATTATGCAATGTCCCAACCACCACTAGTTGTCGGTCGCTATTCAAATCGCTAAGAATACTGCCAATAATGAGTCTGTATGTCTTAGAAGCAGTAAAATTCGTACACAATAACACTAACCTATTTAACAATCATCAAGTTGACCATCCCTATGGCACTCGTACAATGGACGTAAGACTTCCACAACATACCCACGCTTTCTTCCATAACTCCTTCAAAGTGCAGTCTGTGAAACTATATAATATGCTTCCGAATAAGTATAAGTCTCTAAGCAAGTCAAACTTTAATAAAACAGTGAAAAAATTCATCTTGCAACACTGTTTCTACACTGTTCAAGAATTTATAAACTGCTGTGATGCCATGTGATTATTCATATTATTTTTTTATGTGATTATTCATATTTTTACATATTATTTTATTTTTAGACCAAGCACTTATATTTTATATTTTACAATAAGTATTTTATTCGTTTGTATTATTTTGCATGTTTTATATTGTAATTTTTATGAGTTGCACGCTATGTATAGTATGTATTTTAATGTTTAACGTTATAACTTAATGATCAAGATGAATAATCATCCTTCTGTTTGACCCACCCACAACATTCACTTGTAATGTATTTTGGAAATAAAACTATCTATCTATCTATCTATCTATCTATCTATCTATCTATCTATCATAAAATTTACTAGATTAAAAAAGAGAATTTGGCTAATTGGCCTTGACCCTCGTGGTTCTATTTTGGGGCCTCTGTTCTAGTTTTACTTGCGAACTCCTTTTATCCAGCATTGTTTTTTGTATCAGACTCTACAGCTTTGATAAGGGCTCCCTAGTATTAGCTATCTGCCCTGGGCTTCTCCTCGCCTAGTAGCTGGAATCCCATTCTAGCTAGGCCTTCACAATGGTGTAGCTCATGTACTAAGGTTTCTCGTCCTTTTGACAAAATCTACATATTGCATCCTCTGCCAGGCCCATTAGACTCATACATCTATTAAGTCATAGTGTCCAGTTAAAAGACACCCATTAATATAATAACTTTTCTATTATGACCTAGTAGACCTTCTGTAAATTTGGCTGATCGTTATGTCTTTGCTGTTTATGACTTATAAGTAAATCATTATTGCTGTAGATAAAACCTAACTAGTTTGGTAGATATTACGTATTAACGATCACAATTAAACACAATTTTTCTGTTTAAATTACCTGTTCAGGGAAATGTTCTATAACTAATAGGTCATTATAACTGAGCAGCCTTATTTAAGAGGTATTCATGACGTCGTCATATTTTCCTAAGTGAAAATTCGGTGTTTCTTAGAATTTTCACTTGGTTGTACCTTACACCTTAACAAACAGGTAGAAGTCCTTTTGTGCCAGTTTTCGGCGCTGATGCCTTTCAATATTGTATGTTATGCTCTAAAATGTCTTTAAATGAATCTTTACCTAAGTCGAAATTTTAGGATGGTCTACAACATCCGCAAGGGGGTGTTCTGTCCCCTCTGCTACGGAACTTTGTAGTTGACAGTCTGCTGGTGAAACTCACAAACGAGGGATGTGAAGTTCAAGGATATGCTGTTGATATAGATATCGTAGTTAGGAGGAAGTTTAACAACATAGTCAGGGATCGTCTACAAAAGGCCCCGAATATGGTGAAAAAATGAACCGGCATTGTCCCATTTACCAGAAGGAGAAACCTGGAGGGACTGGGAGGTAAAGTACCTTGGAGTCATTATAGACTCCAAACTTACTGGGATTAATACACAAGTCTGTTACCATGCTGGCAACATGCTAATGATTGTATGGCAAGGGATGGGGGCTCAAGCCTGGCATGGTACACTGGCTCTGTATCAGTATAATAACACCCACTATTACATATGCTGCCTTAGTTTGGTGGCCCAAAGCTACTCAAACAACATCAGCTAACAAGCTGAACCATGTGCAAAGACTGGCCTGCCTGGGAATTACCCATGCAATGAAAAGCACCCCCACAGCTTAGACCTAATTTGATGATTCAGGGGGAGGCCAGAATGGGAGCATACAGGCTACAAAATTCTCAGAGTCCGACTGATTCATATGATATAATTCGTAAGTTTTCATTTTCCTCATTTTCTCGTAATAAATAGTCGT
The DNA here is from genome assembly GCA_936432065.2 of Rutpela maculata. Lineage (NCBI taxonomy): Eukaryota > Metazoa > Arthropoda > Insecta > Coleoptera > Cerambycidae > Rutpela > Rutpela maculata. Next base: position 144,075,707 of record OW386292.2, on the reverse strand, counting down.
AAAAATCTAAAAAATATTTGTAATTTTTTTTTTAATTATCTCTATAAATAAAAAAGTTATCGTCCTTCAAAATTTAAAATGCCGCGTTCATCTGGTCTGAGGCTGGATTACGTCACAGTACATAACTCCGCCAACAGCGAGCGGGCATGGACACCTTTACTTTAGTTCATTCTGTATTATTCTTCCCCGACAAGAAATTTTAACCTCATGAAATGAACATGAGAGCGCACACACTACGTAAAGGGAATATACGGCGCACCGCCGGCACGGCTATTTCACCGAGTTATGTACTGTGACGTCACGGGTGGATCACGGGTGGACTTCAGTCGAGCGCGGAGTATTCAAATAAGAAATTAAATAAGTTCGTGAGTTTTTAAGATATCGAGATGATTTTTTTTTGTTTTGCTAGTTAACTGAAAGACTACTGAATGATGTTGAATGTACATGATATTTCTAAAATAGGAAACTTCCTGATTAACATTGTAGAGAATCCTCTATTGAGTATGAGGTTTGACTACATGGTACCAAAAATCACATTCAACAAGCCCTTCACTATCATCACTGGAGATAAGAAGAACTGGATGACAGGAGCTCCTGATGCTTTACACAAAGGCGTGGCCCGGTATACTGACAGGTCCAGGATGGAAAGAGTAGATGGAGCAGGAACACATGGTGAAATGCCAAAAATGAGTATAAATTTCCCTCTTAGTCAGCATGTAACGGTTTGTTGTCGGGTAGCTGGTTTGGAGATTAGTCAGGGTCCAGATTAGTTAATAAGACAGCCCAATAAAGATATAAACAATTTATTTACTTCCTCAAACAGGTAATGTGTGGCAGTGTTACATAACAGGTCCGTATCTTTTACGGTTCTTAGGATAACATCAGCTCAACATACTGTAGGAGGTCTCCAGGTCAGGCTCATCCGTTCTGATTCTGGCGGCGAAACGGCGTCGGGGAATGACTAACGACTTGAGGGGCCCCAGCTGACCATGGCAAAGGATTCTCAAGGACAGATTGCATTCGTTCCATCATGTTTGTGTTGGGAGGTGCACAAAACTGTAATATGTTCAGCTCACAACACTGAAGACTGATTTATAGAATTGCCCACTCTGAATTAGTTGATTTGAGGCCAGGCTTTTATATCCGAGAATCCTCGCTTACTGGTGACGTAGAACTGCATACAGTTTAGTGTCATGTACAAATCCGTGCCTCTAGATGGGAGCTGGGTAGGTATGCGTGCCGTGTGCACATTGATGTCGTGTGTAAATCCGGAAACTTTAGTAACGGAACATGAATTTATGAATGCTTCGTTACAAGCACTCCACTGTGTTCCAGACAGAAATTCTAAAGAGCTCAAAATTCTGGGTGAGCAGAACAGAGTAAACTACTCTGGGTGCTGGACATACCAGTATAGTGGGCAACGAAAAAGTTGATGAAATTGCAAATAGCAGCTAACATATTCTTTGGCCCAGAACCCGCGCTGGGCATCACAAAAAGCTCAGCCAGAAGAGTGAACACAACCAATACTGGAGAAGAGACATTCCAGGAAATCGACATGGCAAAACACTTCATCAATGGACCATGCTCGAAACAAACTGAGGAACTGCTCTCAAAGAACAGAATCCAGTCGAGAACCGTAACAGGTCTTCTGACAGCACACTTTCCCATTAAGAAGTACCTGCATTTAATCGGAAAGTTTGCTGGCAATCTTAACTGTAGATTGTGTGGTAAGGTACCAGAAATTGTGGAACATATTATACATAACTCTGAGGCGCTGGACCTTATAAGATATATTATTTACGGGCAAACACAAACATACCTGGAAACTATCAGAACTGGCCCATTTTCAGACCTGTATCACCTTACCAGTGGTACAGGAATATTAGAATAGACAGTGTAAATTAAGACAGGGAGAACACAATCAACGCAGGAAGCTGCAGTGCCCCCGGAGTATTTTACAGATGAGATCCAGGAGTCAGACACTCAGACGTATGAGCAGCCCGTGTAAAAATGAACCGTTAAAGTTTTGCAGACCAATATGCTGCTAGGTAACTTTTACACAAAACTTATACAACAAATTACTTACTTTTACGATACTTTCACAACATTATCATAATAAATCTGTTAGAATTGTGTTGCAAATGCAGCCATTGAAACAGTATTGGCATAACTTGCATATTTAACGTAAAAGTTAGAGGTAGCGGATATATAATTTGCAGAGGTGTTTGTATGTTTTTTTTTTATTGTAAATGTATAATCTTAACCTAAGAAACTAGTTGAAGCATGGTCAGTATTTTGGCCTATTCCCAGCAAACACAAAAATTGCAGTCCTTAAATGGGCCATTGTAGCGATCAATGGCTTTCTTATGGCATAGGCTAACCTTTTGTGGTCCATAATAAATTATATGCAGGCGTACCATAGCTTCATGTTGTTATGAATTGCCACATAATAACCAGTAATGGTCAATTATTGTGCAACCATAAAAAACGTTGCTTCGGTTTAGACGTTGATGGTACTTTTATGGTAATATGCAGGCTAATATTTTTATGATTACGGGCATTGTGAAAAATCTCTCAAGGCTTCACCGAGCATAGCATCCGCCATTTGCATTTTCGTTCTATGCTTGACCTGCGGGTTATTAAAATTTGTGTAATCTGACTTAATCTGACCGTTATTTCTGTAAAATTTGTAGTTTATTTTTTATAGTAAGTAATTTGTAATTTGTCAATAATAACTTAATTGTAACGTTTTTTGTAAATTATTATTAATGACATTATTTGAGACTACTCGTAAACATTTATTAAACATTCAAATACTTTCTGCATTTTGAAATAAATAGCTCCATATTCACATAATATAATAAAGACTTCATACACATCACCATAAATACTGCTTTTAGCATCCGTAATAACGGTTATTAAGATAGCTCAGTTGGTAGAAGAGTCAGTACTGTAATACAGACATTGGAGACATGCAGGTTCGAACCCCACCGACCGCAATTGGTACATGTAAGTAAAAATGAATTTAATAACTTAATAAACATTATAATTTGCATTTGTAAGAATAAATTGGAGCTATGGTAAACAATATTAAATATGTAAACATGGATGATAACAAACAAATTCATATTACAATATTTATGCATTAATAATTACTTCATTTTTATCAAGTAAAATACTTACATGTCAAAGCTGTACTTTTTCGTAAAAAGCGCCATGAATAATGTATCTATATAAAAAAAATAGAATCTCCATACATCGTACTTTATGGATGTATAAATATTATTGTACACTGTTGACAAATTGAAGGATGGTCAGCTGCTGGCCGGTGGGACATTTCGCCAATGGTCCGCTTGTCGCTCCCCATAAAAGTGCCAATTATGATAATGCTGGCGACGGTGCGTATGACCATTTATGTGCCAATTATGAGTGTTTGCTGGGTTGATATTTGACTCGATACATTAGTAGTGCAGTGAGTGAAATCTATTACTGCTTCATTTAACTGCTGTGTTTTATTGCCAATACCACTGTTGTAGGTACACGTAATATTTACATAACACATTTTCAATTTTCTTCAAAAAGCACCACTGTCCTAAATCTACATTTTTAATTTCTACTTTTGCATATACGATCTACACCAGTCTGCTCAACGTTACACATACTCGGGGTTTACCATACTAAAATTTACTCTGTGTGCCCAGATCACTATCTCTGTCTTTGTTATTTTTGTAGTTTTCGAAAAAGAGAATAATATTTGCAGAATGCTCAGAGTCAATTTTCGCAAACTTCGATACACTTACGATAAAATATAAACACACAGCTGACACAGCAAATCAATTGAACAACTTACTTTCAGTAGCATAACTATGTCAAATAGTGCATAAAGGATGCATGGGAGAGATATTTTTTAACTCAGAATCGAATGAAGTTTTTGAATGAATGGGCATATTACCACATTTTATAAATAAAGGTTGTTCGTTGAGATTTACATTTGCAATAATTTCAATGGCTTGTTTTTGTTGTCTAAAAATCCTGAAAGCATTGCTTGAGTTTCCCCATAGTACGATCCCATATCTTATATGAGAGTGAATCAGTGAATAATATGCCGATAGTAATGTATTATTATTTACCACATATTTTAGACGTCTCACAAAAAAGGTGTAGCTAGCCAATTTACTATTGAGTTGCTCAATATGGGACAAGCAAGTTAAAGTATCATCGAGGACCACACCTAAAAGTTTGATGTTGTCCCCTTTTGTAATGCCGTTACTTGTGGAAAAAATTAGTTTTTGAGTTTTATCACAATTTAGTTTTAGCATATTGGAGTTATACCACAGTTCAGCACGACTTTCAGTTTCACATATTGTTTCATGTAGATTTGCAAGGCTTTTATCTGAATCGCGTAGAGTAGGGTCATCAGCAAACATAATGATTTGACTAGGGAACAAGTAATAGAATAAATCGTTGACATAAATAATGAATAGCAGTGGCCCCAGTAGAATAAGAATAAGTAGAATATCTAGTCTCAGAGATAAGCTTTTAGAATATCTTACGGAGTATTTTAAAACTAAAATTAGTAAATCAGTTCAAAATATTCTCACCTTCTCAACTCTTCAGTTTCAGCTTGGTCCTCGACATGTTCTATTTTCATGGAAGTTCCAGACTCTTCTTCAAACTTCAGTGGTTCAGTTTTCAAAAACACCTCAGGTTCCACCTCAAACTTCTCATCTTCAGAGTTTTCAAACTTGACTTCTGTTTCAGTCACAAATTCCTCAATGTATGCGTCGTCAACATCACATTTCTTTTCAATTTTCGTAAACTGTAAAACGTTATACAGATTCACTTTGTCTTTACTATCAGTGCCCTCAGTATCACGATAATTATTAATGCTTTCTTCCACACTTAGACAACTCACTATGAAATTAAACAGGCTCCTCAAAGCGTCAAAACAATTTTGACATATTATGGGTTCTCGTACCATAAACAAATCCTAAAAAAAATATTTACTAATTACTTTTACACCACGCAAAGGGCAAAGACAATATTGGACCGGCGGTACATGACCAGTCAGGTGTAACGTTTTTAAAATGCATGCCAATCATATAGTTGAATGTAATTACCATGAATATGCCGGAAACACAAATTTCGTCGCGTGCAGAAGGGTGTGCAAATTGATATATATATATATTTTTTTATTTTAAAATGGATGCCAATAGTGCCAAACGAAAAGCCGTGAAAAAATCCAAAATCAAAATCATCCAAAATTAAAAATACCAAAAAATTTTACGATTTAATGTGCGCACCAAAATTTGTTTTGCGCGTGGAAACTGCATGCCAATGAATTTCCGCTGGATTTTTTTTACGGCTTTTCATTTGGTACTATTGATATCCATTGTAAAATTAAAAAAAGAACACAAAAAAATCGATTTGCACACCCTTCTGCACGAGACGACTGCCTAAAATTTGCGTTTTTGGCATGCATTTTAAAAACGTTGTTCCTGATTGGTCATGTACCGCCAGTCTAATAGTCCTCTCCAGAATGGCTTATCCGTGAAACAATGAAACACAACAGAGTTAAGACAGGTAGTTCACCGGTACTTTAAATATTCCTTTATCTTGTATAAAATGCATCCTATATTTCGTTTTTCTATTTAACTATTACTTGTTGCATGTATTGTAATATCTATCGATACTGACACATTAGTAAGTAAGTACTTTATTCATCATATTAATTCATACCATAGTATGACTTATGAGACTAGTCAGTACAGAAAAAAATACAATAAAACATGTCATATTAAAATAATAACAACACATAACAATAATACCAACAAGTACTAATAAGATAAAATAATAATAACAAAACCTACGATTGTAAATACTTATCTACAGAGTAAAAAACATTACTAACCAAGTACTTCAACAAAGCATTTTTAAAAGAGTTAAAATTCTTAAAATGACCAACGTGAGGGTGAATTTATTAAAACAGTTGATTCCCTTGAAGATATGGGAATTTTGGCACGCACTTAGTCTAGAAAGTGGGGTCCGAAGTTCGTTAAGGCTGCATGTATGGTAATTGTGAATATTCCTATTCTTTAATAACAAACTTTCTTGTCTTTTTATATTAGTTACAATTAGAAATATATAAAGCGATGGTACAGTTAAGATGGATAGGGCTATAAATGCCCCTTTACAGTGTACTTGCATAGATAGACCAGCCATATAACGAATGATTCTCTTTTGGGCTATAAACACTTTAGTAATGTGAGACGAATTTCCCCAAAAAATCAAACCATAAGACAGACTAGATTGAATTAAACCAAAGTATGCCAATTTTAGTACATTTAACGAGACAGAGGACTTCAGGTACCGAATGATAAAACATGACTTAATTAGTTTGCTCAGTATATTTTCAATGTGACTTTCCCATGTCATTTTACTATCTAAAGTTACTCCCAGTAATTTTGTCTTATCTGTATGAACTACTGACTGATGTTCAGCCTTAATTAAAATATGAGTTATTGGCAACATTTTTTGGGAGGAATGACATGAAAACTCTTTTACCAGCATTTAACACCAGACCATTGCTTAAGCATCATTTATAAAACTCATCTACTGATGTATTAGCTTTAGTGACTGTATTCTCTAACGAGGTGCTGGAAATTAAAAAGTTTGTATCGTCAGCATAGATGATTGCTGAGTTAGGTGTTAGGCAAGAATGAGGCATATCATTCACAAATATTAAAAAGAGCAATGGGCCGAGAATAGAGCCCTGAAGCACACACATCTACCACATAACCTCAAATTTTGACAAATTCAAATTCAATAGCGTGGGAGAAATTAGTAGTTTCTCATGTAATTATTACAAATATTTAATTACTCTCATTGATTTGTTCAAAAATATCATTCGCTTTTTGACCCTGCAAGAAAATCTGAATTCGATTTCATTAAATGTACATAGTTTTTGCACCGCAATCTCTATGCTGTATCGTCCATGAAGACGTTCCGTATACTAAATTGTAATTTTCTCGGAAACTGTTAATCCTAGAAAAAAGATTAAAAAAAAAGTTAGCTCCATCCGTTATCTTCATATGCCCTCAATAGATAGATAGATAGATATGTCTTTATTAGTTCTTGTAAAAATAACAAAACCAAAAGGTTGTAGAACATGTCAAAAAAATACAGAATATAATATATAACTGGAACGTATACAATATAATAATACACAATAAATCACATCCAATTTGGATTGGTAACATACTAACATATAGTGTAAATACAAATTAAGACAATTATGAGAAAAATAAAGAAAAATGGATAAAAAAAGAAATTCTATTGGAGTGTATCATTGAAATATTCATCCATTGTATAATATGCTTTTTGTATAAGTAAAGCTTTCAACTTTATTTTTAGTTTTTTTAATGGGATGTTTTTAATTGTTTCTGGAAGTTTGTTGTATACTTTAATTAATGAGAAAGGTATGTTTTTCTGTATATAGGTATAACTAGTTTTGATATTTAGTAGATCTTTTTTATTTCTGGTGTCATATGAGTGATTTCTGTCATAATTCAAATATACTTGGTATTTATTTCGAAAGAAGAAAGTTTCTCGCACCTATAAATCATCTACACTTATTAAAATTTTACCTTTATATTCACACATTTTGAAATTGATTCGTTGTCCTGTTTTTGAGTTACGAGTTAAACGAAAAAATAATTGTAGGCATTATTTTACAATTTTCTTACATTCTTGGCTCTATCTTTCACATACATCCTTCCAGTTTGTATGCAAATGACTTTTGCGTGATGGAAAATTTTGTAATTTGTCTAAAAAAAAAAAAATAAAGTAAAGGTGCAGTTGTCTCCTTAAGACATGAACTGAACATCCTTGTTAATGCAAATGTAACGCGGATAGATGCATTACTGACTAATGTTTTCAGAAATGTGACAGAAGTTGTAGACGAAAATTGTAGAAAAGTGAATGCCCGGGAAAAGATCTCAAAAAGGAGGCGGCAGATTTAAAATCTGATGTCTAGGGATGCTAAGTTGTTGTTGTATACAGTCAAAAAATAATTCCTTTTATTTAAAAAAATGCTGTCTAATTTGTGACAAGGAAACTAACAGAAGAGAGGGAGGAAAATACGATGGCAATGCCAGGGAACAGTAAGAGATCAATTGAATTTGGTGAGTAGCTAAAACAGAAATATGTGGGGAAGACAGCAACCATGAAAAAGTATTTTAATGTTGGCATTTTTCTTATCTAATTACTCTAACAACCTGATTTCTATTTTGTTTATCATTCTAACACTGGCTTTGATTATTAGTTATTTTATATTGTTTATAAGACTGATCTCCCTTTTTACTTGCCTCTAAAACCTATCATTAAACCACCCACTATTATATTTACTACGAAGCATAATTTCTTCTTCTGACACACATAATTATGACACTAGACATGGGAATCTTCTTAGAATACCACATCATAACACTAGCTTATATGAAAAATCACCCTCATATATGGGTATAAAATTTATGAACTATCTGCCTCTTGATATTAAAGAAGAAAAAAATTTTAATGCCTTTAAAGTTAAAGTAAAGGAATTTTTAGTTAGCAAATGTTTTTATAGCATATCTGAATTTTATAATTTTAGTAATTAATTTACCACTTGTGAGAATTTTGTTTCACCTTATTTTATATTTGTGTAAATTACTGATTATATTCGATTATATATATACCTAAATGTTTGTTAGTCAATTGTGTATGTTTGTTATATAAATTTTATGACTTATCCAATATCATTGTATGATCTCTATGGACGAAATAAATTATTATTAATATTATTATTATAAGAGTGTTAACAATATTGATTGGGTACTGATAGATAAAAAAATGTCACATAAGAATATACCAGTTTTCAATGCATTTTTATTATAATTTATATTGCATTTTATTCGATGCTTCCATCTCTGAAGAATTCAGTGTCTTGATTATCACTGTCTATTTCTTAATTTATACTTAAATGGACTTACCACCTCTGGTAGGCATTTTTGCAGCATTAAGTGTATGCCGTCTTTCTCTTCCAACTGGAAATACGCATCTTCCTCGTTTAAACTTAAACAGAACCTGCATATCTTTTTGTTTTCTCTAAATCCTTTGCTTTCACTTTCATTTCTTATCTGCCACAAATCTACATCAGCTTGTTTACAACCTGAAACAGTATATATTTGCTCTTGAGACATTAGACATGTTGATTTGAAATCGTAAGATTTCTGGAGATTCCCCACACATTCGCAACATAATAGTGGATTTTCGCTGTATTCCCAATTCTAAAATTAAAAACAAGAAATAATCAAGTTAGGTAACAAGTATAAGTATATAATAAAGCGAATAGTTACCACGAGATCTAAGAAAATCGCCGTCACCATCACCAGTTCGTCTTCCATAGATTTGCAGTCCTTTTCACTGATAAGTTTGAAACATAGTCTACAAATTTTTAATTGGTCGTCCATTATATCTTATATTTTGCAAAAGTAGGTAATAGAATAAATATAATAAATCTTGAAAATAAAACGCTGTGCACGCCAACACTGACAAATCATAACCACACCTTTGACCACACCCGCAGTTTTCGTTGATCTTCTTCTACTACCACTACCAACACCAAGTAAAAAAAGACGAACTCGATCCATAACAAATCTTATCTACTGCTAATTTCACGTGGGTAATATTGTACGATGAACTTGAACTACAATTTTGGATACGTAGTTTTAATTGTGATAAGTCCTTTTTTACCTCTGTAAAAGTAGTGAATAAATAACTATTAGTTATTTTATTATTTAGATCAATATTCGAAAGCCATAAAACAACAATTGCTGAATATTCTAGGGATTTAAGCAATGCTGAAGAAATCAAAACTTAGGAAAGTGAGTTACCAAAAAGAGCAGTCTTCATCTGGCAGTGACTGAGGAAGTTTTTCCGAGCTCCCTAACGAACAAAATTTGTTCAGTAAGATAAGGAATCAATAAGATATAAAACAAAACAAGGCAATCACTAAAATCAGTGACCGAAATAGATGGTAAGTTTAATTTTATTTTGTATTTGCATACAGAGAACTGAACAATTTAACTGATCGTAAACCCATAAATGCTAAACAAAAAAGTTATGGAGTAATAATATATGTAAAAAACCTGAAAGTAGTTCTATTAGATATATTAAATTGTTTGACATCTCTGACTAGGACTTTGGTACTCTATTTAACAAAAAACCACAGCTGTACGCAACTCGAAGATATAAGAGAAAATTTGATGTAGTGCTTGAATGCGGTCATATTTGTCAATTGGGGGAACTGGGGCAAATCGGAAATGTGGGTGCGACATCTTTTATGTACCTACCCAGCAAACAAAACTTATTGATATTATATAACCTGGTAGTAATGGGTTACATTAACAGTATTTATTAATGTTATTTTAATTATGACATTTGTTATAAAATAATCAGGCCTATGATGGAACGTTTACGTTATTTAACATGTACATGTTATGTTGAGCGCTGACCAGAAAATATATGAGTGAGAGAGACAAATGACCATAACATAGGCATTGTGAATAACGTAAACGTTCCATCATAGTGCAGAATAACATAATCATGTTACAATATAGTGTTGTTTTCGCGAGTAACTTTAACTAACCAATAAGTATGGTGTAGTAAGTAATTTTAAGTTCCCCCACTTCATTAGCATTAGTATGATAATGTAGTTGCGAAAACGTTTGTGGTTAGCTGTAGTGGTTAGTGAACGAAATTTTTGTATTTTAAATACTATGATCATCCCGCAAATATTAATGAAATTTATAGAGAAACTAACAGCTAAGAATATAAACTTGGACATCAGAAGCGAAACAGAATTACTAAACGGTTGTATGAAAATTTACATTTAAATGTCCTCTGTCTTCTATATATTGTATACAGTAATACAGATTTTAAAAATAAAGTAGGTACATTAAAAAATGCATTTTCTCTTTTTCGTTTTAGCTACTTTCCTCAATTTTTAAAGTAAATTTAAAAAGTTTTTTATAAATAGTTTTATTTAATTAATATATTTATAACTATCATAATATCATCCATCCTGCATAAAATGAAAAAATTTCGGAACGATTTTAATGCACTTAATATATATATTTCTACAGAAAAGTCAAATAAATAATAACAGCAAACATAACTTCACACGACAGAATTGATTTATTTCAGTGTTTTAAGGCGTTACCAGAACAAGCTAACTAGAAATAACTACCTGCAAAAGTAGGTTACGTGTAGTATGTTTTGGTTTCATGCACAATGACGTCAAATGGTGACGTCGCTGTATTCCCCTATCTTACCAGATATCACGAAAACGACGAAGTATGTTTTAGTTACTACAAACTGCATACTACAAGTAACAAAGTTACTCGCAAAAACAAGACTTATGTTGTTATGTTTTAGTAATATAATAATTTTGTAGCATTTAAAGTTCAGCCAATATAACAAAGTTATATAACAATGTATGGTTTAATAATATTTTTGTTACATAAAAACTCTTATAATGAATGTATAACTTAAATAATAAAAATTTTATAACTATTATATTGACGTTTGGTAAATTTATATTTATAAACGTTTGTGGTAGAGCGGCAGACTGGCAGGGTGGTGGGGTGGCCTTCGGCAGAGGCCATTTTGCTTGTGTTTTCACTAACATCCCAGCATCGTTGTGTAGAAACTAGTTATCTTGTGCTCTTCGATTTAAATGTAGTTAATATTGGTGATCAGTGTGCATTGAAGATAAACAGGTATATAAAATATATTATAATTTTTATGTCTATCAAATACAAATATGACTTTTTCAATTCTAACCTCAAATCAAAATATGGAAAGAAAAGGTATTTAACAAAATAATTGTTGAAAAATTAAAAAAAGTAAAGTCACTTAAGTAGTCATTTATCCTGTCACGAATCATCAGTGTGGTAGAAATTCAATTGAAAATGTAGATAATTAATGTCAATCATAATTTTCCTGAAAATGATATTTTATTGAACTGAAAATTATATTTTTACAATTAAAAGCAGTTTTTCTCTAAAGTACTCCAATAAACGACATTTTAAATTAGAAACTTTTGCAGTAACCATCACCATTTTCATTTTCAATGTTCGTATATAATATTATAACTGAAGTTTTCAAACTACCTACCTATATTTGACAGTATTGTATTTTAAAAAATATACATTATTATTATATTGATTCCAGAAATAGTGGAAAGAAATAATTCTTGAGATAATATTCTCAGGATCCTAATTTATTTACTAACGAATGTGCTACGAAATGCTCAGGAAGGAATAATTTAAAGCGTTGACCTGGAGGTTATCACGGCAAAGAAAGTTGAGGAACTTTAACCAATAACTATATGAATACCTTATTAATATTGCTATCATTGTTTCAGAAGTTTTTGTTGCAAGTTTTTCATATGTGATGCAACACACAATAGAGCAGGTAACATCAGAGTGGTTTCGCTTAGCAAAACAGAGGCATAAGATGGAAAAGAAACACAAGGCATCTTTTGAGTGCAGAGGAATAACAACATTTGACACCTAGAGTCTGTAGCTGTAGGTTTCTGTAAAGCCAGTGTGTGTGCGTCTAGTTTGACTGGAAATTTGTTATACAGGTTTTTGCATAAATATTCTTAGAAACGACAAAGAATAGAACTTACCAATTTAATAAAAAAATCTAAATAAACCTTTGTTAGAAACTAAGTAATTTCCAACACATATTAAGCATATCAATGAAAAATAATCTCAATTTATTGTTTTTTTTAATATTGTTCAATTTTGCATAGACGTAATAGAACTATTGCAAGTTTTATCCATTTTTACACCATCGAACACAATTTACAATTTTGTTCTACGTGAGTAATTATATTTCCATGATATTTACATATAGTAAATTTAAAAGCACTGTATTTTGGAACCCATCATGTTTCGAAACAAAATTACAAAATTTTTGTGAATTTTGTGTCTAGTCAAGTTTGTCGACACATTTATAAAATGTCCTACAATCTGGACTGCTTTGTATTGACAATGCTATCTTGATCTTAATTTTTTTTTGTCATAAATAGAATGTTGTGCCACCACAGATAGCATATTTTGTGTTATAGAGATTGTATGAATATTTAAAAATTTCGATTTGTATATTTTACACAGTATATCTAAATTCATGTCATTAATTTCGAGATGTAATTTTGTGCCCAAAGATATTTTTAAAAAGTTTATATAGACAAGAATTTAAAATGCTTCCAAAAGAAGCTGCGGCCTGGGACGTCCGGGTGAAACGTACGTCAATCGTGTCTCAGTACTGAAGTATTGGACCTAAATAATAATTTAAGGCATGACTATGTAGACCAAATTAAAAAGTTTTTCAGAAAAATTTGCGATTTAAATTTGGGACAAATAATTAAAAAATGAGCTGTGTCACAAAACCTATCTTTTTGTGAAAATACTACTACTAAAATAATTTAAAAATCAATCTTTTTTTCAGAACAAGGGTATATCTGCAGATTTAAAATTTTGTTGAGAAATTTGTATTTTTTATTTATAAAATTTCAATAGGGTGTAATTTCGTAAAAAAATCAAAATTTTTTGACGAGATGTGAAATCCTTTGATGAATAATGTTCGCTCTTAATCTGAAAATTAATATTTTATAGTAGCTATGTCTTGAGTCCCATACTTCAGTACTGAGATAGGGTTAACTTAATTACACGAATTTAGATAAACTGAATATTATTTAGTACATTATTTATGTATGAAGTGAAGTGAATAATAAATTGTGTACACCATTGTGTAGCAGATGATTTTTATTTTATTTATTTTTTATAGTTTTGTTAACATGTCAATTCTTTCCAAATATAGACTTATAACTCACTGCTTTTTTAATAATTATTACTTTTGAATCCATTTCCTGGTAAATGGAATGTTTGACATGTTCAAAACTACATTTTTTTTAGCGGTAATCTAGTTTTGCAAATACAAAAAAATGTCTACCGCTGCATTACACATATATTAAATTACCATTTGCTACCATAATTTTTTCTAAAGTAACTCTTAAAAGTAAGTCAAAAATATTTCTGACTGAAAGCGCATAATATTCAATCGATGAATATTTCAATGACAATATTACAATTACATAAGTAAAATATTGCATTATTATTATTATTATTATTTTATATTTACGTATTTTATTTTTTTATTGTGAAATGTTATGTAATGTTTTTTCTTTGTATTGTGTTAATTTTTACCATTATCTTAAGTATTTTAAGTGATTCAATCTAAATGTAATTTTATATGTATTTTGACACATTCTACATCCAACTGGATATATTGTGTTTTTATTCATTTTGAATGAATAAAATTTATCTATCTAGGTATCTATTTTGTGCCACTTGGATATGCTTGTGCTTCAGCGAATGCTTTTTGACGCCAGATCTACATCTTGTCTGAAATGAACAATGATCATATTTATACATTGTTATTTCTGACGGATCCTTGTGCACTAACAAAAGACTCTTGGGGCTAGCTTCATATTTTGTCTGAAATGAACAAGAATCACACTTGAACACTGTTACTTCTGAAGGTTCCTTATGAAGCAGTAAATGATTTCTGAGACACAATTCATGTTTTGTCTGATATGAATATGGTTACTTCTGAAGGTTCCTTATGCTGCAGCGAATGTCTTTTGAGGCTCCTCAAATATTTTGACTGAAATGAACAAGAATCACAGTTGAACATTGTTACTTCTGACGGTTTCTTATGCTGCAGTGAATGCCTTTTGAGGCTACCTCTATATTTTGTCCGATATGAACAAGAATCACATTTGAACATTGTTACTTCTGATGGATCCTTATGCCACAGCAAATGTGATTTGAGGCCATTCTTATGTTTTGACTGAAATGAACAAGAATCACATTTGAACATTGTTATTTCTGATGGTTCCTTATGCTTCAGTGAATGCTTTTTGACGCCAGATCTACGTCTTGTCTGAAATGAACAATAGTCGCATTTATACATTGTTATTTCGGATGGATCCTTGTGAACTAACAAATGGCACTTGAGGCTATCTTCATATTTTGTCTGAAATGAACAAGAATCACACTTGAACACTTTCACTTCTGAAGGTTCCTTATGATGAAGTAAATGATTTCTGAGACAAAATTCATGTTTTGTCTGATATGAACAAGAATCACATTTGAACTTTGTTACTTTTAACGAGTTCTTATGCATCAGCAAATGTTTTTTGAGATTCCATTTATGGTGTGTCTGATAAGAACAAGAATCACATTTGAACATTGTTACTTCTGACGGTTCCTTATGCTTCAGCAAATGAGTTTTGAGACCTAATTTACGGTATGACTGATAGGAACAATAATCACATTTGAACATTGTAACTTCTGATGGTTTCTTATGCTTCAGCAAATGTGTTTTGAGGTCAGTTCTATGTTTTGTCTGATATGAACAAGAATCACATTTGAACATTGTTACTTCTGACGGTTCCTTATGCTTCAGCGAATGCTTTTTGAGGTAAGTTCTATGTTTTGTCTGATATGCACAAGAATCACATTTGAACATTGTTACTTCTGACGGTTTCTTATGCTTCAGCGAATGCTTTTTGAGGTCACCTCTACGTTTTGTCTGATATGCACAAAAATCACATTTGAACATTGTTATTTCTGAAGGTTCCTCATGCTTCAGTGAATGTCTTTTGAGGTAAACTTTACATTTTGTCTGAAATGAACAGGATTCGCATTTGTACATTGGTACTGTCGAGACATTTTCATTGGCTGTCGTCTGTTCAACACATGGTTGTGATAGATTCGCTTCGAGGTTCGCCATTAAACATTCCTGTTTCATATGCAAACTAGTGTTGAGCTCCGGTTGTATCAAAACAATATCATCTTCAGGCCTGAAAATTATAAAAGTGATTATCACCAAACTGTCAACTAATAATATTTATTTAAATAGGTAATCCTAATAGGCATACAGTTATATACATAATATATACCTTGCAATAAAATAGGATACATAAAATTTACTAAATTAAAAAAGAGAATTTGGCTAATTGGCTTTGACCCTCGTGGTTCTATTGTGGGGCCTCTGTTCTAGTTTTACTTGCTCCTTTTATCCAGCATTGTTTTTTGTATCAGACTCCACAGCTTTGATAAGGGCTCCTTAGTATAGTTATCTGCCCTGGACTTCTCCTCGCCAAGTAGTTGGAATCCCATTCTAGCTACGCCTTCACAATGGCATAGCTCATGTACTAAGGTTTCTCGTCCTCTTGACAAAATCTACACATTGCATCCTCTGCGAGACCCATTAGACTCATACATCTATTAAGTCATAGTGTCCAGTTAGAAGACACCTATTAATATAATAGCTTTTCTATTATGACATTCTTCCATTTTTTTGGCTGATCATTATGTCTTTGTTGCTTATGACTTATAAGTAAATCATTATTGATGTAGATAAAACCATATTAGTTATTTCTGAGAAAAAAAGACTGTTGAAAGAGGATAACTAGTTTGGTAGATATTAGGTATTAACGATCACAATTAAACACAACTTTTATGTTTAAATTACCTGTTCAGGGAAATGTTCTATAACTAATAGGTCATTATAATTGAGCGGCCTTATTTAAGAGGTATTCATGACGTCGTCATATTTTCCTAAGTGAAAATTTGGTGTTTCTTAGAATTTTCACTTGGTTGTGCCTTACATCTGAACAAATAGGTAGAAGTCCTTTTGAGCCAGTTTTCGGCGCTGATGCCTTTCAATATTGTATGTTATGCTCTAAAATGTCTTTAAATGAATTTTTACCGAAGTCGAAATTTTAGAATGGTCTACAACATCCGCAGGGGGTGTTCTGTCCCCTCTGCTATGGAACTTTGTAGTTGACAGTCTGCTGGTGAAACTCACAAACGAGGGATGTGAAGTTCAAGGATATGCTGTTGATATAGATATCGTAGTTAGGAGGAAGTTTAACAACATAGTCAGGGATCATCTACAAAAGGCCCTGAATATAGAGAAAAAATGGACCGATGAGGAAGGGCTGAAGATCAGTCCTCAAAAGACTGGCATTGTCCCATTTACCAGAAGGAGAAACCTGGAGGGACTGGGAGGTAAAGTACCTTGGAGTCATTATAGACTCCAAACTTACTGGGATTAATACACAAGTCTGTTACCATGCTGGCAACATGCTGATGATTGTATGGCAAAGGATGGGGGCTCAAGCCTGGCATGGTACACTGGCTCTGTATCAGTATAATAACACCCACTATTACATATGCTGCCTTAGTTTGGTGGCCCAAGGCTACTCAAACAACATCAGCTAACAAGCTGAACCATGTGCAAAGACTGGCCTGCCTGGGAATTACCCATGCAATGAAAAGCACCCCCACAGCCTAGAGAGACCCTATTAAACCTAATTTGATGATTCAGGGGGAGGCCAGAATGGGAGCATACAGGCTACAAAATTCTCAGAGCCCGACTGACTCATATGATATAATTCGGAAGTTTTCATTTTCCTCATTTTCTCGTATAGTCGTAAAAATCTAAAAAATATTTGTAATTTTTTTTTAATTATCTCTATAAACAAAAAAGTTATTTTCCTTCAAAGTTTAAAATGCCGCGTTCATCTGATCTGAGGCTGGATTACGTCACAGTACATAACTCCGCCAACAGCGAACAGGCGTGGACACCTTTAGTTCATTCTGTATTATTCTTACCGGACGAGAAATTTTAACCTCACGAAATGAACGTGAGAGCGCACACACTAAATAAAGGGAATATACGGGATTTCACCGAGTTGTGTACTGTGACGTCACGGGTGGACTTCAGTCGAGCGTGGAGTATTCAAATAAGAAACTAAATAAGTTCGTGAGTTTTTAAAATATCGAAATGATTTTTTTTTTGCTTTGCTAGTTAACTGAAAGACTACTAAATGAAGTTGAATGTACATATTTCTAAAATAGGAAACTTCCTGATTAACATTGTAGAGAATCCTCTATTGAGTATGAGGTTTGACTACATGGTATCAAAAATCACATTCAACAAGCCCTTCACTATCATCACTGGAGATAAGAAGAACTGGATGACAGGAGCTCCTGATGCTTTACACAAAGGCGTGGCCCGGTATACTGACAGGTCCAGGATGGAAAGAGTAGATGGAGCAGGAACACATGGTGACATGCCAAAAATGAGTATAAATTTCCCTCTTAGTCAGCATGTAACGGCTTGTTGTCGGGTAGCTGATTTGGAGATTAATCAGGGTCCAGATTAGTTACTAAGACAGCCCAATGAAGATATAAACAATTTATTTACTTCCTCAAACAGGTAATGTGTGGCAGTGTTACATAACAGGTCCATATCTTTTACGGTTCTTAGGATAACATTTTCTGTTATCTGAGAGAGAGAGAGAGAGAGTGTAACGATTGCGATGCGACATTTGTTGCTGCTACTGGAGTGGCATCGGGCGTCGGGCGAATATCGTCGACTCAAGAAGTTTCCCAGCTCAACATGCTGTAGGAGGTCTCCAGGTCAGGCTCATCCGTTCTGGTTCTGGCGGCGAAACGGCGTCGGGGAATGACTAACGACTCGAGGGGCCCCAGCTCACCACAGCGAAGGATTCCCAAGGTCAGATTGCATTTGTTCGATCGTGTTTGCGTCGGGAAATGCACAAAACTGTAATATGTCCAGCTCACAATGCTGAAGACAGATTGACAGAATTGCCCACTCTGAATTAGTTGATTTGTGGCCGGGCTTTTATATCCGAGAATCCTCACTTACTGGTGACGTAGAACTGCATATAGTTTAGTGTTGTGTGCAAATCCTTGCCTCTAGACGGTAGCTGGGTAGGTACGCGTGCCGTGTGTACATTGGTGTCGTGTGTAAATCCGGAAACTTTAGTAACGGAGCATGAATTTATGAATGCTTCGTTACAAGCACTCCACTGTGTTCCAGACAGAAATTCTAAAGAGCTCAAAATTCTGGGTGAGCAGAACAGAGTAAACTACCCTGGGTGCTGGGACATACCAGTATAGTGGGCAACGAAAAAGTTGATGAAATTGCAAGACAAATAGCAGCTAACATATTCTTTGGCCCAGAACCCGCGCTGGGCATCACAAAAAGCTCAGCCAGAAGAATGAACACAACCAATACTGGAGGAGAGACATTCCAGGAAATCGACATGGCAAAACACTTCATCAATGGACCATGCTCGAATCAAACTGAAGAACTACTCTCAAAGAACAGGATCCAGTCGAGAACCATAACAGGTCTTCTGACAGCACACTTTCCCATTAAGAAGTACCTGTATTTAATCGGAAAGTTTGCTGGCAACCTTAACTGAAGATTGTGTGGTAAGGTACCAGAAATTGTGGAACATATTATACATAACTGTGAGGCGCTGGAACTCATAAGATATAATATTTACGGGCAAACACAAACAGACCTGGAAACTATCAGAACTCGCCCATTTTTAGACCTGTATCACCTTACCAGTGGTACAGGAATATTAGAATAGACAGTGTAAATTTAGACAGGGAGAACACAATAAATGCAGGAAGCTGCAGTGCCCCGGAGTATTTTACAGAGGAGATCCAGGAGTCAGACACTCGGACGTATTCCAGCGATGAGCAGCCCGTGTAAAAATGAACCGTTATAGTTTTGCAGACCAATATGCTGCTAGGTAACTTTTACAAAAAATTGCTTACTTTCACGATACTTTCATAATAAATCTGTTAGAATTATGTTGTAAATGCAGCCACTGAAACAGTAGTGGCATAACTTGCATATTTAACGTAAAAGTTAGAGGTAGCGGATATATAATTTGCAGAGGTGTATGTTTTTTTTTTATTGTAAATGTTTAATCTTAATCTAAGAAACTAGTTGAAGCATGGTCAGTATTTTGGCCTATTGATATTTGACTCGATACATTAGTAGTACAGTCAGTGAAATCTATTACTGCTTCATTTAACTGCTGTGTTTTATTGCCAATACCACTGTTGCTAATACACGTAATATTTACATAACACATTTTCAATTTTCTTCAAAAAACACCACTGTCCTAAATCTACATTTTTAATTTCTACTTTTGCATATACGATTTACACTAGTCTGCTCAACGTTTCACATACAGGGTTTACCAAAATTTACTCTGTGTGCACAGATCACTATCTGTCTTTGTTATTTTTGTAGTTTTAGAAAAAGAAAATAATATTTGCAGATCGCTCAGAGTGAAATTTAGTAAACCCCGATACACTTACGATAAAACATAAACACACAGCTGACACAGCAAATCAATTGTTTCAAATATATTTTATTGTATAGTTAGCAGCAGCATTTTTAAATCCTCGTAAACAATTTTATTGCGTAACTACTTTATTGCTGTTGTCATATTACAGTACATTGCAACGCTATATAATAATTATGTAGCAGACTCTGGAACAACTTACTTTCAATAGCATAACTATGTCAAATGGTGCATAAAGGATGTACGGGAGAGATATTTTTTAACTCAGAATCGAATGAAATTTTTGAGTGTTCGTCGAGATTTACATTTGCAATAATTCTAATGGCTTGTTTTTGTTGTTTAAAAATCCTGAAAGCATTGCTTGAGTTTCCCCATAGTACGATCCCATAACTTATATGAGAGTGAATCAGTGAATAATATGCCGATAGTAATGTATTATTATTTACCGCATATTTCAGACGTCTCACAAAAAAGGTGTAGCTAGCCAATTTACTATTGAGTTGCTCAATATGGGACAACCAAGTTAAAGTATCGAGGACCACCCCTAAAAGTTTGACGTTGTCTCCTTTCGTAATGCTGTTATTTGTGGAAAAAATTAGTTTTTGAGTTTTATCACAATTTAGTTTTAGCATATTGGAGTTATACCACAGTTCAGCACGACTTTCAGTTTCACATATTGTTTCATGTAGATTTGCAAGGCATTTATCTGAATCGCGTCAGGTAGCGTCATCAGCAAACATAATGATTTGACTAGGGAACAAGTAATAGAATAAATCGTCGACATAAATAATGAATAGTAGTGGCCCCAGTAGAATAAGAATAAGTAGAATAACCTTTTAGAATATCTGATGGAGTATTTTAAAACTAAAATTAGTAAATTAGTTCAAAATATTCTCACCTTCTCAACTCTTCAGTTTCAGCTTGGTCCTCGACATGTTCTATTTTCACAGAAGTTCCAGACTCTTCTTCAAACTTCAGTGGCTCAGTTTTCAAGAACACCTCAGGTTCCACCTCAAACTTCTCATCTTCAGAGTTTTCAAACTTGACACCTGTTTCAATCTCATTTTCAGTCACAAATTCCTCAACATACGCGTCATCAACATCACATTTCTTTTCAATTTTCGTAAACTGTAAAACATTATACAGATTCACTTTGTCTTTACTATCAGTGCCCTCAGTATCACGATAATTATTAATGCTTTCTTCCACACTTAGACAACTCACTATGAAATTAAACAAGCTCTTCAAAGCGTCAAAACAATTTTGGCATATTATGGGTTCTCGTACCATAAACAAATCCTAAAAAAAATATTTACTAATTACTTTTACACCATGCAAATGGCAAAGATAGCAAAATGCTTAAGAAGATAAGGCCTAGCAGGAGCACCAGAAACCAAATTAGGGAAGACAATATAGTCCTCTCCAGAATGGCTTATCCGTGAAACATTGAAGAACATCAGAGTTAAGAGAGGTAGTTCACCAGTATTTTAAATCTTCCTTTGTCTTGTATAAAATACATCTTATATTTCGTTTTTCTATTTAACTTGATGCATGTATTGTAATATCTATCGATACTGACACATTAGTAATTAAGTTCTTTATTCATCATATTAATACTCCAGTCGAATTAGACATAATAAAAAATTTTGCGTCCTGCGTCCTTTTTTTGTGGAAGTTGTTTCAGAGGGCATAATAAGCAAGCACAGAAAACTACACCCTGCTACACCATGTGCGTCCCCCATTTTTAGGGGTTGAAACTTTGCTTATGTGTCCATATCTTTTCCCCTATTGCTCTTTACCAAATTACACTTTTTGAAGATTCGTCCCTCCTCTACATAATATACATATTACACATTTGGCGTAGGACAAAAGGTTTTGGCTGTACGAGGCCGGAAAGGTCACGCTGTCCGAATTTGGGGGGTCTTCTGTACAGGACAAACGGCTATTATTTCCAATCTACAATACTACACGTACTAATGCCCTTAAGGAGGGATGATGATCTGTGAAAAAACTTTCATCGAATACCGTGCTGTTTCCATGATATGGGATGTTGAAATTTAAAAAAAAAAAGTGAACATACTTTTTTTCGCTCATTTTTTGTGTTTGTGCCCAAATGACTTTTGCGTGATGGAAAATTTTGTAATTTGTCCAAAAAAATTAGAGTAAGGGTGCAGTTGTCTCCATAAGACGTGAACTGAACATCCTTGTTAATGCGAGTGTAACGCGGAAAGATGCATTACTGACTAATGTTTTCAGAAATGTGACAGAAGTTGTAGACGAAAATTGTAGAAAAGTGAATGTCCGGGAAAAGATCTCAAAAAGGAGGCGGCAGATTTAAAATCTGATGTCTCTAGGGATGCTAAGTTGTTGTTGAATACAGTCAAAAAATAATTCCTTTAATTTCAAAGTGACAAGGAAACTAACACAAGAGAGGGAGGAAAATACGATGGCAATGCCAGAGAACAGTAAGAGAGCAATTGAATTTGGTGAATAGCGAAAATAGAAATATGTGGGGAAGACAGCAACCATGAAAAAGTATTTTACTGTTGGCATCTAATTACTCTAACAACCTGATTTCTATTTTGTTTATCATTCTAACATTGGCTTTGATTATTAGTTATTTTATATTGTTTATAAGACTAATCTCCCTTTTACTTGCCTCAAAACCTATCATTAAACCACCCTCTATTATATTTACTACGAAGCATAATTTTTTCTTCTGGCACAAGAGTGTTAATAATATTCATTGAGTACTGATAGATAAAATGTCACATAAGAATATAACATTAAGTAGTTTTCAATGCATTTTTATCATAATTTATATTGCATTCTATTCGATGCTTCCACTGTTATCTCTGAAGAATTCAGTGTCTTGATTATCACTGTCTATTTTTTAATTTACACTTAAATGGACCATGAACTTCAGAAAATAAACTAGACCTCGCATAAGGTCCAAACGGTGACACCTCCCATGCTGGCCACCATGATGGGTGTTCAGATCCGTCTTTCAGAATGTTTGTCCAAAGTCAGAGACGGATTGAAAACATTATCATTATTTACCAATAATTATTTAACACAATATTAAACCTCTGTTTTTCACACATGTAAAATCTAATGTTAGAAAAAACACTCAAATTTAACCAAACTTTCTGACTATAACTTCTAAAAAGAATTAAACACTTTTGAAAACAGTTCTCAACTCACATAGCAATTGTAAACCAAAGACTGATAACAGTTAACAGTCCTTGATTGTAAACAAAGTACAAACAGTACAGTACCTAGAGGTAAAAAATATGCAAAACTTCGGAATAATGTCATATTGAACGAATTTCGTTCATTTTTGGCAGTATAATAGTAAAAGCTTCACAGAAAAGTTTCTATATTGTGCGAGGGCTTGCTAATTTAGAGGGGGTGGATGCCACTCCCTCTCAGGGGGTGGCACTTTAAAAATATATATATTTATTGGAGTAGAATCAAATTTTAAGAAGAAAAGGTTGTATGCAATTTTTCACATAAATTGATAGGTTTTAAGTTATAATGACTTCAAAATTGCGATTTTAGCTTTAAAAAAAAGGTATTTCCAAACGGTTCATCAAGTATCTCGAAAAGTATTACTTTATCGAAAAAATGTTACGAGCCAATTACAGAAAGTACAAACTGGGAATTAATTATATTTTTTGTTTATTGATGTATGATTAATAATTTCGGAGATATTTAAGTTTAGGTACATGGATCCAAGTGTTCATAAGATAATTATTTAGAGTGAGAGATAAATATCTCAGAAACTGTGACACCTACGTCAAGAATGCTAATAGGTAGAATAATAGGTTATTAATTAAGCTTTCAACTATTTTTTTATTTGTTTCTGTAGCATAAAAAACAAAGAAGTTACAACCGAAGCAATGTGCGTATACACATTCTTTTAATAACAACGTCGCCATTTTGTTACTGTAATAAGCCAGTAATTAAAAAAAAAAAAAAGAATTTCAAACACTGTTTCTCATTAATATATAGATGACGTAGATGCTCAAATTGTTTGGTTTGTATACAGCACTTGTTTTAGAAAAAAATACAGTTTAAACTATAACGGTATTTTCGATAAAACGTAATTGTTTTTCCTTTTCCAAATATCTCAATAAATATTAGTTTTGTTGAAAATGGGTAGAGATCAAAAATAAAGCTTATAAACTGATAATGAATTTCGCTTGTTTATTTATTTACATAGATTTAATACTTTCAGAGATATGAAAGTTTACAAATGGCGTCCGAACGTTTATAAGATGAAAAATGCAGTTTAAATGTTAAATATCTCAGAAATTGTGACACCTACGTCAAGCATGCTAAGAAATGAAATTAAAGACAATTAATTGTGCTTTCGAATTATTTTTTACTCGTTCCCATAGCATAAGAAATAAAGAAGTTATGACGGAAAAATGTGCGTATTTATATTTTTTTATATAAAAAGGTCGCCATTTTGTTACTCTAATTAGCCAGTAATTTGAAAAAAATATCTTAAATACAGTTTTTCGTTAAGATGTAGCTCAAATTTTTTTGCTCATTTAAAGCACTTGCTTTAGAAAAAAATGCATTTTAAATTTTAAAGGTAATTTTGAAACACTTGGATACCAAATATAAACTTAAATATCTCCGAAATTATTAATCCTACATCAGTAAACAAAAAACATAATTAATTCCCAGTTTATACTTTCTGTAATTGGTCTGTAACATTTTTTCGATAAAGTAAAACTTTTCGAGATACTTGACGAAAGCCGTTTGGAAATACCTTTTTTTTTTAAGCTAGAATGGCAATTTTGAAGTAGTTATAACTTAAAAACTATCAATTTATGTAAAAAATTGCTTCTTAAAACTTGGTTCTATTTCAGCTCCAATAAATATATATATTTTTTAAGTGCCACCCCCTGAGAGGGGGTGGCATCCACCCTCTATAAATTAGCAAGCCCCCGCACCATATAGAAACTCTTCTGTGAAGCATTTACTATTATACTGCCAAAAATGAACGAAATACGTTCAATATGGCATTATTCCGAAGTTAAAACCTCTAGTTACTGTTCTAAAAGGCAGTGTTGTCAGATTTAATCTAGTATTATCCCGTTGGTTGTTGATAGGCAAATGATTGCCTGATTTTAAAAATAACTTTATTAAAGTGAGAATATCAATAAGTACTTCTTATGATAACTTACTCTAAGTATTATCCCAAATAGCACAATTTGATTCCTGGAATATTCATTGATTATACGTTTGGAAGATTTGATTATTCCTAAAAAAAAATTTGAATATTCCAGACGTTACAGGAATATTCTTTTTTATCCAAATGGCACAGTTTATAGTTATTCTACGATTATCCAAAACGCATATTATAGGAATAATCAAGTTACTCTAGGAATATTTTAAAAATATTATAATAATATTTCCCCTCAATAGAATATTCCTAGATTATTATTCCACTCTTTCATGAATATTATGGGTATAAGCTTATATTATTCTCACATACAGATCAATTCTTATTTTATTGGATTTTTATGTTGCATTATATAATATGTAATAATAAATTGACGAATTATACCAATTTTAAACTGAAATGGCATTTACCAGTTATATATGATTATTTTCTTGGCTTATTGTTTATTATACGAGAACGATACCAGAATGGACCGAAACTACAACAAGAGGCACGATAATTGCTTACAACTATCGATTTTTAACTGTTGGTTATTGTCAGAATCATCAGTGTAGCGCATATTGCATGTAAGATTCTGTCTCAAGTTATCACACCGGAGAATTATGTTAGATTGCCAATACGAATTATTAGGTGAATACTCATAGACCAGTAGTAGGACTAAGTCGGCGACTTATAACCAAATTTATCTACAAAAATCTATCGCAAACTTGGAAAGGCTTCGAAATGAGTCAAATACCAATAAATACGCGATTAATTCTAAATGCACGTGACTTATAACAGTTAATTGCCTTCGCTGACATTATTACATAATTGGCATTTGACGCAATCTCTTACCTATAGTTCCAACCGACGTTTGAGTGTTTAATGGGAATATTCCTGTATTATTTTTCCTGGAATATTATTGTCTTCTTCTCAAAAATCATATATCTTCTAATAATATTAGACTATTGTTCAGAAAGAATATTCTTGTATTATTTTCTTGGAATATTATTGTTTCCTTCTCAAAAATTATATATATACTAAGAATATTATACTATTGTTCAGAAAGAATATTATTTTATTATTCGTATGAAATATTCTAGTATCAACATGTTAAATTATATATATTCCTGGAACAATACAATATTATTTCGAATATATATACTCCATAGAGGACATTTACAGATCATTCTTAGAATATCTTGTGCTATGTGGGATAGTAATCTCACATTATGAATAAATTTCTTGTTATTAGAGAAGATAAAGTAGCATTTTGGGAGAAAAGTATTCAAGTTTATCGAAAATATAAAACATTTGGCAATGCGCTACAAAATAACGATAACCAGCATTACATTAGTTGAGATTCCTACAGAGTATTGCCAACTTCAAATAAGTTGACTGCCTATCATAACGACCATGGTAAATGGTGTCACGAGCTTTCGTTTGGGATATATGCATTGTGAAGTCCACTTTAGTTTAGGAAGTTCGTGAAATGGACTCACCAACTCTGGTAAACATTTTTGCAGCATTAAATGTATGCCATCTTTCTCTTCCAACTGGAAATACGCATCTTTCTCGTTTAAACTTAAACAGAACCTGCATATCTTCTTGTTTTCTCTAAATCCTTCGCTTTCACTTTCATTTCTTATCTGCCACAAATCTACATCATCTTGTTTACAACCTGAAGCAGTATATATTTGCTCTTCAGACATTAGACATGTCGATTTGAAATTATAGGATTTCTGGAGATTCTCCACACATTCGCAACATAATAGTGGATTTTCGCTGTATTCCCAATTCTAAAATTAAAAGCAAAAAATAATCAAGTTAGGTAACAAGTATAAGTATTATTAAAGTGAATAGTTACCACGAGATCTAAGAAAATCGCCGTCACCATCACCAGTTCGTCTTCCATAGATTTGCAGTCCTTTTTACTGATAAGTTTGAAACATAGTCTACAAAGTTTTAATTGGTCGTCCATTATATCTTATATTTTGCAAAAATAGGTAATAGAATAAACATAATAATCTTGAAAATAAAACGCTGAGCACTCCAACACTGACATCGACCTACTATAAATAGACTGCGCGTCCCAAAAAATTGTGTTGTCAGCATCTTAGGCAACCAGCAATACAGATTAAGGGCATTAAGGGAATGTTTATTATTCACACAACCCTCACAAATAACTTATTTATGTTTAATTTCAGAGACTAACTACAAAATATGCCATAAATTTAAAATTACAATTTGGAATTAGTAGGTATCTTTATTTTATTTTTAAATGTACTTAATTTTTTGTAATTTGAACAATGGTTGTATTTCTTCTATATTTGTGATAAACAATTATAACTAATATTGTTTTCAATTAAAAACCAGTCAAAAATCGTATTTGTAACAATTTGTAGTATTCTCTTTAACAACACCTTATGTTTCTAATGGAATTACGCAGCTTTTTGCCCTTAATGCGTAATGTGGGTTGCCTAAAATGACTCTATTATGTTGACAACATTCCACTTGCATTCTAATATAAGGAACGCGCAGTCCATTGTGTAGTATGTCAATGAACACTGACAACACATAACCACACCAGCAAAGTTTTCGCTGTTCTTCTTCCACTACCACTACCAAATCCAAACAAAAAGAGATGAACTCGATCCATAACAATATCTTATCTACTGCTAATTTCACGTGTGTAATATTGTACGATGAACTTGAACTTACTTGTGAGAAATTACAATTTTGGTTCGTAGTTTTAATTGTGATAAGTTCTTTTTTACCTTTATAAAAGTAGTGAATAAATAACTATGGGGCTCGTGCACCGTTCGACAGCTTGGAGGCCGCACAACACTTAACCTCATTAATTCTTCTTCTTCTAGTGCTGTCCCCTTAACAAAGGTTAGCGATCATTAATAAATGCAAAATTCCCAGCTGTTTTTTTTTAGCTTTTGCGTGCTATCAATTAGTAAGTACAAGGAGGTTGAATAAATTTATATTTTACCTCCATGGTAAAGTATGGGGCTCGTGTACCGTTTGACAGCCGACATTCTTGGTGGTCACACAACCTTGTTAACCTCAATCAGTTTTCTTCTTCTAGTGCTGTCCCCTTAAAGGGCTCGTGGACCGTTTGACAGCCGACATTTTTGGAGGGCGGAGAAGGAGACAACCTCAAATTTTCCGATTTCTATATGTGCAGTTGGTAGTTTTCTTGTGATTGTGACGTTGTGTCTCGTTCTCCTCCCTCCAAAAATGTCGGCTGTCATACGGTGCACGAGCCCTTTGAGGGGACAGCACTAGAAGAAGAATGATTGAGGTTAACGAGGTTGTGTGACCTCCAAGTTGTCAAACGGTGCACGAGCCCCATTAGTTATTTTATTGTTTAGATCAATATTCGAAAGCCATAAAACAATTGTTAAATATACTAGTCATATTTGTCAACTGTGGCAAATCGGAAATAAGGGTGCAACGTATCTCTTATGTACCTATATAGGAACTAGTGAAGTGAGGGTATTAGTTAGGTTGCGTTTGTGACCAAAAACCATTTGGCTTTTCATGTGATTAATCGTAGAAAAAATGTCATACAATTTAGAATTCTCTCTTCGGCGTGCTAGAAAATGTTCATAAAATTAGGGAAGTTCAACGTACAACAGAAGCAACAAAATAACACCCACGTGATGACTGCAATATTTTCCTCACTTAATTCGGCATATTTAGAATAAACAAACGCCATCTGTTCACCTTTCCCAACACCCCTAAACAAAATATGTTCAATTTTATAAAAAAGTTACAGACCGACAAATTTAAAATCTCGACGTTTCATGACATTCTAAAGCAATATTAACAATAAAAATTTTCAATTTTTTTTTTGTCGTTAATATATTTCCACTGGATGTGGAAGTAAAATTATCACAGGCAGACATGTGCAGAACAGCCATGCAGAAAACCGCTTTTTAATGTTTTGAGCTTTCGGAATCTGGTCTTATCTCGGACACAATTTTTCAACATCAATTTTTACATTTGTTATAAATCGAAATCATTAAACATTTTTCCAAATACCTTACTTATGGCATTTCACAATCAATTTCACTTTTTTATAATAAAAAATTTAATTCCAAAAAGACTGATTCATTTAATATTAGTAAAAACTGAATTACTTGATTTTTCAAGTGTACGGGATTTTATTGCACAGAAGTGTATGTAAGTATATACAAAAAAAATCAAAATCAATCTTATTACTTATTCAAGGATAAAGAGCGGCTTGAATCGGTGATCCAAAATATCGAACCATTTGGATATAATCAAGACAAAATGGCTTTCTACAATACCAGGAAAAATACATTAGAGAAACACGTTCTCCGTAGGTTAAAAGAAAATGCTATTTACACTTTCTTAAAAATCCGTCAAAACGAACATATTGTGCGGCATCCAAAATATCCAAAAATGCACACACAAATTAGTGAACTTCTAAAATCCCATAAACAAATGGAAAGTCTATAAACGGCAATTATATATAGTCTAGGAAATAGCGTGCAAATTCGACGATGAAAGGTTACTGTCTGCCAGTTGGTAATCGAATATATAAGTACCTAAATTTTTTCTCTCTGGAAATTTTTGGTATGGTGGGGGGATAGGAAGAACATTTTTAATCGAATGATTATCAATATCTGTCCACATAAGTAAGTACATGTACATGTACTTCACATACCCCAATTATGCTGGCAGTTGAAACTTCCGGCCGGCGTGCGCGGTAACCAGTAACTGTGTAAACTTTTTTTTAGTGAGTTCCTGAAAGTGTATAGAATAATGTCCTGAAAAGTTTATACTTCGCTCGGATGCAGAACATAAAAAATAGTGAAAAAAAAATTCCATCCATTATTTCAAAATTTTGAAATGAAATCAAGCTAGAAAAAAATTAAAAATACAGATGAATAGAACACATATTTATGAACAAAAAATATCCTAACAAAATTTATCGTTAAAGCCACGGTTTTCCCGGAAAAAAATAGTCAAGTGTAACGTTATAACTCGGAGCGAGATCCATGCGTGCACGCATTTGGATACGCATGACTGTGAGAGACCGGCGCACTGAATTACATGTCACTAAATCAGAATTTGTTCAAACTATATAAGTGTTGGTTCATTTAAAAGATGGCAATTGTAGCTTTCTGATGCTTTTTTGTTTTAAACAATACAATCAAAGGATGGATGGGAAAAATATACTTATATATATGATCACGCCCGAACTCAATCGTCGCAATAAACAATAAAAAAAGCCCTTCAAAAAAATTCTTTCTTTATTGAGAACTGTTAAAAAGTATGTACACTTAATGATTATTATGGTTTATTAACTTTTAGTAAAGAATATTAAAAAAAAAGTACATCTCAAATAATTTTAATTTCCCTGCTTGATCTTTTTGATAAATATATATATATATTGGAGGCTGTAACTTGTCAAGAAATTGACCCATTGGAAAAAAAATATCATTATTTTGGGAAAAATTTATACTTTTTGAATGTTCAAACACAAAATTGTTTATTTGTATGCATTTTTTTGAATAATCAATCAGATCATGATAAGAAATTGCGATTTTCACGATCTTATCCTTATAATTATGAAGATATCTTCAATTTTTTTGAATATAAATTCTGGAACTTTTCCAATCCATTGGATATAGCTGAAATGTGGATAGGTGTACCTATAATAAATACAATACAGTAAAGGCACGTAAAAATTCAGGCGAGCGGTTCAGCGGCTATGTGTGGTGTCTGTGTATGCGTCCATAATTATATATTTTCCCTGCATACTCACTATTTACCCTCCTATTCACTAATAAAAATGTAAAATCAGATGCATTTAACCGTGCGCTCGCCGCTCAGAGTTACAAAGTTACTTCACTATATTTTTCCAGGAATACCGTGGCTTTACCGGTAAATTTTATTAGGATATTTTTCGTTCAGAAACACGTGGTCTATCCATCTGTATTTTTTATTTTTTCCTACCCTGACTTAATTTCAAAATTTTTAAAAAATGGATAAAAAAATTTTTTTTTTCACCTATTTTTATGTACTGCATCCTAGCGAAATGTAAACTTTTCAGGATATTATTCTATACACTTTCACGAACTCATTAAAAAAAAAATTATTTAGTTTGCAAATTTTTGTGGGTTTCACTATAAATGTCTCTGTCGTCTGGGCTAAGTACTACACACGCCAAAACAAACATTTTGCGCCAAATTTGGTCCGGTAACTAAAAATTTTTTTTTTCATTTTCCAGTTACCACGCATGCCGGCCGGAAGTTTCGTCTGCCAGCATAATTGGGGTATGTGAAGTACATGTAGTTACTACATATGTGGACAGATATCAATAATCTAATTGAGTAATCTAATATGGCCGACGGGCTAGACACACAGTTACAAGCTCTGTGTAAATATTGTGATAAAAGAGTAATCAAAAAGGTGAAATGTGTTAATTGTGGTGCAATATATCATAACAGCTGCGCAAAAAGAAAAATATGTTGTAATAAACAGGAACTACTCAATGAAATACTAAATAACATTCCTGGTGAGGACAATGAAGATGAAAACACCAATGAGATTCTAATAGAATCCTTAAAATCTGAAAATAAACTTCTAATTAACTTCAACACTGAATTAAAGGATATGAACAAACTATTAAAAGAAAAAATTCTTGTCCTAGAAGATAAGTTAAAATCCTTAGAAAACATCATAAATAAATCTCAACATACAATGCAGGAGGAAAATAGTGAAAAAAACTGTGAACTAATGATAAAAGATCTAATACAAAAAGAAGTACATTCATATTTTAATGATAATAAAAACCCACAACAAAAAACATCATTCTCAAACAGTGGAAATAAAACAGAGCAACAAAAAATTAATAAACAAAGAAATGAACATGATTCACACAGAAGTAATAATAAAAATATAACAAACCTAGAAAAAAAACAAAGACATATTATGCAGGAAATAATAAATTTGGAAAGTCCTACATTACAACCTGAAATCAAAACATCAAGTTCAAATATAATGCAACATAACATGGAGGAACAAAATAAAGTTGATAATGAAAGAAAAAATGAAACCAACCCTTCCTACACGCCGACCTACCAACAGGTATTACTGAGAAACAATACACAGTTGACGAATTCAAATAGCCCAAAATCTCTAAATCTTAAGAAACAAATTAACAAACATAAACAAATAAATATCGGGACAGCAGATATAGAAAATTTGGAAAGTGATTTTTCTGGAAAAGAAGAAAACAAAAATAAGAAAGCGTGGTTGTTTATTTCAAGAGTGAAAGATCACGTTACCGAGGAAAAAATAAAGGAATACATTAAAAAAAAGGCAGAAATAATATCTGATGAAGAAGTAGTGGTAAAACATATAAAAACTAAATATGACAGTATAAGGAAAGACTGCCAGTGTTTTCAAGTGGGGATTAGATTTGACCTAAAGGAAAAAGTTTACGAACAAAATTTTTGGCCTAAAAAAGTAGCATTCAGAAGATATGATTTCAATGTAACAAAACGCATTGAAGATGGTCAGGATTTTTAACAAACAATCAAAACCTAAATATATCAAATGATAATCACAGCTCACGAAATGAAATAACCAACATCGAACAAGATATACATATACCCAATAATAATAAACAATCTCATCATCTATACACTGTGTACCATCAGAATATACAATGCCTTAAAAATAAAGTGCCAGAAATAGATATTACTGTAAATAACATGGAGGACAAGCCTTTGTTCATTTGTCTAACTGAACACTGGTGCACAGACCAAGAAATAATTCACGTGTACTTGGAGAACTATCAAATTGTATCAGCTTATTGCAGAAAAAATTCCATTCATGGGGGATCTTGCATATTTGTCCAAGAGGGTGTTGAGTCTGAAGAAAATCAAGAACTGAAATGGAAAAGTATTGAAGGTATCATTGAATGTTCGTCCATAGTATGTAAAGCCATAAAAACTTTAATAATTTGTATTTATAGACCGCCAAAATATGACAAGGGCTCTTTTGATGAATTTATTAATACTATTTGTGAAATCTTGTACATCTGCCAAAATAAATTTAAAAATTATAGAATCGTTTTATGTGGCGATTTTAATATTCATATGGAAATTGATAACAATAATAACACACAAATTTTCTTAAATCTACTTTTGTCCTTTAATTTAACTCAGACAGTCTTTGAACCAACAAGAATTAACAAAAACACAAAATCTTTATTAGATAACATTTTTATAAATTTTGAGAATACTTATGTGGGTAAAGTCATATCAACTGCCCTATCTGATCACGAAGGACAGCTATTAAAAATCGAGTCATCATTAAATATAAAAAATAACCAAAGTGGACAAATAGTAAAACAAAGAATTTTTTCTGAAGCTAAATTGCATCACTGCAAATGTGAATTTGCAGATCTAAACTGGGATGACTTGTACAATATTTCTGATCCAAATATGGCTTATGACATTTTTTTATATAAGGCCAGGACTATTTTAAATACAATATTTCCAATAAAAACAATAAAAACTGAAAATAAATTTAAAGCTTGGATCACACGTGGCATAAAAATATCATGTAAAACAAAACGAACTTTGTACAAACAAAAGCAAAAAGGTGAAATCTCGGTAGAAAAATATACAACTTACTGCAAAATACTAAAGAATGTCATAAATGAAGCTAAAAAGAAAACAAACACATCATATATAAACTCAGCAAAAAATAAAGGAAAGGCTGTTTGGAATTTGGTAAAGAGATTTACAGGATCAAAACACACTGAAAAGGAATCCGTATTAAAAAATATTAACACCAGTGAAAGAAATAAAACATCTGTTCTAAATTCTGTTAATAACCATTTTATAAATCAGTGCCCTAAAATACAGTCATCTAGTATGTATGACAGACATATTTATCCTTTTGAATCAAGTATATTTCTAGAACCCACATGTCCAAATGAGGTGTATAACATTATCATGAGTTTAAAAAATACAAAGTCTGTAGGCGAGGATGAAATTCCAGTGAAGCTATTAAAAACAACAGCATCTGAAATATCTCATCCACTATCATATATAATAAATCTATCTCTAAGTACTGGCATCTTCCCAGAAAGTCTAAAAACATCTCTTATCAAAGCAATCTATAAAAAGGGTAACAAAAATGAATTAAATAATTATAGACCAATAGCGCTATTATCGAATATCAGTAAAATATTTGAAAAAATAATATATAACAGATTAATAAATTTTCTGGAAAAACATAGTCTGCTTTCAGATACACAAAATGGCTTTCGAAAGAAAAAATCAACTGTGCGAGCTGTCTATCAAGCATTATGTAAAGTTATTGACTCTATGAACAGCAAGAAAACTACTGTAGCTGTTTCTTTAGATCTATCAAAAGCATTCGACAGTGTAGAACACAATATATTAATAAATAAAATTACAAAATATGGTATCAGAAGCACTGCACAAAAATTAATAGCTTCATATTTAACAAATCGAATGCAGTGTGTAATTGAAGTAGACGAGACAGGAAATTTATTAAAATCTGAGAAAAAAATAATACAACGAGGTGTGCCTCAGGGATCGATATTAGGCCCCTTATTATATATTTTATATACAAACGACTTGGCTTCAATAACCGATAATTATTTAATACAGTATGCCGATGATAGCACACTGATATTCAATGGGAGAGATGAAGTAGACATACAAAACAATATAGTTAAAGCCTTAGATATACTAGAACAATATTTCACCTCATTAAACCTAACATTAAATAAAGACAAGACTCAAGTAATTAATTTCTCAATTCAAAAGGGTAATAATATGACAATAATAAATAAAAATAATACTCTCATATCAAATGAAAATCTGTCTTTTCTTGGAATACAACTAGACACAAGGCTAGATTGGAAAGCCCACATTGACTCATTAGCACAAAATATGGCCAGTTACTGCTATGCGCTTAATCGTCATCTCTCTAAACATTAATACTGAAGCTGCTTTTATGGCATATCACGCTTATATACAGTCAAGAATTCGATATGGCATTATTTTCTGGGGTATCTCTTCTGAGGCAAATAAAATTTTTGTTCTTCAGAAGAGATGCTTGAGAAATATACTAAATATGAGACAGACAGAATCCTGTAAACAAATATTTCATCAAAATAAATTACTTACTCTAATAAGCCTCTACATCTATGAAGCAGTCATTTTTGTAGCAGAAAATAGTTCTTTGTTTGAAAATTATGAAAGAAGACACATGCATCTCACAAGAAATAAACATGATCTGGTAACAAATGTTCCAAATTTCACGTATGTCCAAAAAAATGTACCCTACTCTATTATAAAAGTGTATAATAAGTTACCGTATGATATTAAGACTCAACCAATAAAAGTATTAAAAAATAAACTGAAAACCCTTCTAATAAACAAGACCTATTATACTATTGACGAATATTTCAATGAGAACCAATTTTAACATTTTTTTTATAGATTTTACTGTTTTTGTATATAGCTCATTTTAGCATCTTAATTATTATATGTTCGTAAAAGTACAGTATACATTTATAGTCTTAGTCCTAGAGTGTAGTTAAATATGTATTATTAGTGTTTTTTTTCTGTTTTTTGACTTGTTCAACGCCTACTAGGCAATGTATTATTTTTTTACATGAACTAATAAACTGTCTATCTATCTATCTAATCATTCGATTAAAAATGTTACCACCCCTCTCTCTCTATCCCCCACCATACCAAAAATTTCCAGAAAGAAAAACTTTGGCACTTATATGGTCTCTTCGATTACCAACTGGCAAACCGTCGAATTTGCACGCAATTTCCTAGAATAAGAACAATTCACGAGAAAATCAACCAATGTGCCTGGCTAGCCATTCTAAGATTAACTGGCTTTCCTAGCCTTGAAATACACCCGCTTGGCGACACGATAAAAGCCAATAGAATTTGGCCTTAGGCACTGCACACACCCAAGTGAAATGTTTGATGCCTACTTTTGGCATATTAAGTGAAATCTAGAATGTAAATAGACAAACTTGCTTTTGACATGGACCATACTTTTAATATTTAAATTTGTATGTTGTATTTTTTTGACGAGTGTATACATTGTATGTCTCATAAGAATAAACTGTCGGTAACTAAGGCATCCCCGTGCACACACAACTCTAAAGTAACCACTAGTCGTAAAAATTAACGAAGAAGAGACTACGGATATGTCAAATGAAATTATTTATACATCAAATTCGTTAATTTAGTGACGGATACGTAATGCTTACTCATTCGAAGTTCCTATCTCAGTTACTGTTACTTTGGTGCTAGTTGAGATGGACATCTACTGGATATCACTAGTACTTAATCTGGACAGTCATGTCCACTGGACACTCATGCCCACTGGACACTCAATGGACATGTCTGTTATTATTTAGTATACTACACTTTACACATATATGTTAGATCAAGATTTACATTAACTTGTTTTTTAAAACTTTTATTAAAATTAGAAGAGTCAATGTTGACTCTTGGAATGGAATTATATTATAAGTAGAACTGTTTATTAAGATATGACTATAAGAACTGAATACAAAAGGTTATCTATCTAATTTATATCCTCGGTTGGCTGTACTTAGTCAGCATTATTATGTTTCCCAAGACAGGCCACAAGGAAATGTGATATTTACATATCAGCGATAAATAATATGAGGAAATTCGTTATCAACACGTAGCTGAAATATGATATGCTGAGATAGTTTAAAGAGGAATAAAAGTCACGTACAAGTTTTATAGTGTACCAAATATTATATAACATATATACAAAAAAATGTCTACCGCTGCATTACACATATATTAAATTACCATTTGCTACCAGAATTTTTTCTAAAGTAACTCTTAAAAATAAATTAAAAATATTTTTGACTGAAAGTGCATAATATTCAATCGATGAATATTTCAATGACAATATTACGATTACATAAGTAAAATATTGCATTATTATTATTATTATTATTTTGTTTACATATTTTCTTTTTTTATTGTGAAATGTTATGAAATGTTTTTTCTTCGTATTGTGTTAATTTTTACTATTATCTTAAGTATTTTAAGCGATTCAATTTAAATGTAATTTTTACATGTATTTTGACACATTCTACATCCAACTGGATATATTGTTTTTATTCGTTTTGAATGAATAAAATTTATCTATCTATCTATTTTGTGCCACTTGGATATGCTTGTGCTTCAGCGAATGCTTTTTGACACCAGATCTATGTCTTGTCTGAAATGAACAATGGTCACATTTATACATTGTTATTTTTGACGGATCCTTGTGCACTAACAAATGACTCTTGAGGCTAGCTTCATATTTTGTCTGAAATGAACAAGAATCACACTTGAACACTGTTACTTCTGAAGGTTCCTTATGCTGCAGCGAATGTCTTTTGAGGCTGTTTAAATACTTTGACTGAAATGAACAAGAATCACAGTTGAATATTGTTATTTCTGATGGTTCCTTATGCTGCAGTGAATGCTTTTTGAGGCTACCTCTATGCTTTGTCTGATGTGAACAAGAATCACATTTGAACATTGTTAATTCTGATGGATCCTTATGCCGCAGCAAATGTGATTTGAGGACCTTCTTATGTTTTGACTGAAATGAACAAGAATCACATTTGAACATTATTATTTCTGATAGTTCCTTATGCTTCAGTAAATGTATTTTGAGATGCCTCAGCGAATGCCTCTTGAGGTCAGCTCTACGTTTTGTCTGAAATGAACAAGAATCACATTTGAACATTGTTACTTCTGATGGTTCCTTATGCCGCAACGAATGTGATTTGAGGTTCTTTTCATAAATTGACTGAAATGAACAAGAATCACATTTGAACATTGTTACTTCTGACGGTTCCGTATGCTTCAGCAAATGTATTCTGAGATCAAATTTTTTATAGGCCTGATAGGAACAAGAATCACATTTGAACATTATTACTTCTGATGGTTCCTTATGCTGCAGCGAATGTGATTTGAGGTTATTCTCATATTTTGACTGAAATGAACAAGAATCACATTTGAACATTGTTACTTCTGATGGTTCCTTATGCTTCAGAAAATGATTTTTGAGATTAGCTTTGTAGTATGTCTGATAGGAACAAGAATGGCATTTGAACATCGTTACTTCTGATGGTTCCTTATGCTTCAGCGAATGTGTTTTGAGGTAAACTCTACGTTTTGTCTGAAACGAACAAGAATCGCATTTGTACATTGTTACTTCTGAAGAATCCGTATGCTGCACCAAATGTATTTGGAGATTATCCTTACATGATGCCCGAAATGAACAGCATTTGCATTTGTAGATTGGTACCGTTGAGGTACATTTATGTTTCATACGCAAACTAGTGGTGAGCTCCGGTTGTATCAAAACGATACCATCTTCAGGCCTGAAAATAATAAAAATGGTTATCATCACTGAACTGTGAACTAATAATATCTATTTAACACGTTGACTGTCACAGGGGAATTACTCAAGTATGATGGCCTACGCCAAGCTGTGTAAACTACTTTATGCGATTAAAAAACATTAAGATATGATATTTTGATACTATTTTTGAAAAAATTAATTATTTTTTTGAAAAAAAAACTCAAGCGAATTATCTCGTAGTTGGCGTCCTGGAGAAATTTGGTACTTCCTTATGCCAACTAAGAGTTATCTCGCTCGCTTCTACTGCTTGCACATATTGTGCAGTGTTGTACCGCGCACCCATGTCCTTAGTTCATGCACGCGTCGATGTCTGAACACGATGATTCCTGCAGTTTTATTGTTGTATGCATCGCGTGCGGTCGAATATGTCGCGAAAAAGAGGTCTTACGCAAGATGTATTAGGAGAGTATGCGAATTTTAGTGAATCAGAGTGGGACGAATTTCTGAGGGATAATTCAGATGTCGATGAAAATTATGAGCCCTTAGATTCAAGTGACGATACTTCGGAAAGCGAGTACAAAGAAAATGAAGACAATGCAGGATCCGAGGATGAAGACATAAACATTCCTCAGCAACCTTCTTGGTGTGAAATTGAGCAAGAACCACCTCAATTCAATTTTGTAGAAGATTACGGCTTGCAATTTGACTCCCGAAATTTGACTATAAAAAATCTTGTGGATCTGTTCATCACGCAGGAATTTTTGGATCTCCTTGTAATGCAGACTAATCTGTATGCTAATCAAGAAATTGCAAAGATGGGCCACGGCCGACTCTAGTTAACAGGCCACAAAGTAATAGGTGGCAACACTGCACACAAGAAAAGATTTAGTCCGATGTGCGATAGTTGGTTTGGATTACAGCAGTTAAATTTAATAGGCGACCGTGTTTTAACTGTATTTTATTTATTTATAATGCGTTTTGATTCATGATTATATATGATACATTTGTTTAGGTAGGATACAGATTTGAAATCATTCATGTGTTTAATAAATTGAGGCTTCAATCGAAGTTTAAATCTCTGCTCGGTCAATTAAATATCACGATATTTTGTACAGAATTATGCCTAATTTTGCACAGAAAAAAAATGTTTAATTGTTCAGCAAAACCAACGAGAAGAGTTACATAATAAAGGGAAAATGGGAAGGGAATTTAGGATGACTCGGGAATGAGTAAATTAAAAATAACGGGACTGTAACAGGCTGTAAGTAAATTTAAAACATAAACAAATATTTACTTATGATATGAATAAATTACGAATATGGACTTGAATTGATACATATAGGTTTCTACTTTGCTGTTTTGAAAGTGTCTAATTTTCGTTTTTTCATTTTATTGACATCTTTTTCAGTAGTTCGTAACCGAGATTTTAATCTACTTTGCTCAAGCGCCCGATTATTCTGCGTTTTTACATCATTATTTAGAAGTACGTTAGCAAATATTGAACAAATAATTCGTAAAATATAGTCAATATTGTTCCCGCATCTACACGTGTTTAAAAAATCTAAATAAAAATTATCTGACTTTAAACTATGTAAAGTTAGATTGACAAGAAAATCTTTTTGATTTTCAATTTGTAGGAACTCCTTTTCTAAACTATTGTTGTTAATGATATGTTCTAATATGGCGTACATGTGAAATAAAACTATGGTCATATTATTCGTGGATACGTTGTAGATAATCACAATATTGATTTCCAGTAAAATACCCTTTATATTCAACACTATGTGAAAGGCAAATATTACAAGAATTTTTTTTAGCTAGTGCATGAGATGCATATCCAGATATAATATATAAATGTTAACTGCTTCGTCTATATTAGGTCAGTATTAATTGAAATTTGATTTTCAATACCAACAATATCAGCATCAGAATTTAACGTATAAAATACGACTTTAGACGTAAAAATGTTTACATTCCAGCTATATAGATAGATAGATAGATAGATACTTTATTCATTCATTAATTTTACATACAAAGGTAAAACTTATCAAACTAGTCAAAATAGTACATTACACATACATATACATACTCAATACACTCACTCGTACATAGACATTATCAAGTACACTTAGACAATCTAACACTCAACATACATGCAAAACGAAATAGTCAATGGCCTAGGTACTCTTCTACAGAATAAAATGCCTTACTAACTAGGTGTTCATACAGTTTTTGTTTAAAATGATTAAAATTCTGAATAACACTAACATCACTACAAAGATTTAAAAACCTGTTGAAACATGTAATGCCCTGATAAATATGCGAATTTTGAGAGACACTTAATCTTGAATATGGTTGATATAAATTACTGTTGTTACGTGTATCATATTTATGCACATTGCTTATTTTCATAAATGAATTTTTTCTCATTTTTATATTTAATACAACTAAATATATATAGAGAGAAGGCAGAGTTAGAATTGACAAGTATATTTGCCTACAGGATGTATGAGGATGTGCTCCTACCATACATCTGATAATTTTTTCCGTATCAGAGATATTATTATTATTATTATTTTTTACATATATAAAACGTTAATAAATTCCTCATAATTTTCAATAATATTCGACTTCTCAAAGTTTTGGATTAAAATTTCATGTTGATGAATTTGATTTTCGCGCCTACTTTCTGGATCTTGTCGACGGACTGAATTTTGTAGATAAGTATTTAAGCAAATTTGGAAAAATTGATGGGACAGTATTTTCTTTTAATTTTTTTTGTTTATAATGGATCATTTTAAATGTTCCATCTGGTACAAGATATTTATCAAATTTAATCTCACCGGGATCAAAATGTATTTTGCATACAACAGCATGTTTAGATGGTATCCAATCTTTTCTGGGAATAGCTGTAAGCCAGTTTTCTCTTAATTCATCGTCCTTAGGGAAACTAAATGTGGTCTTTGGACCGTCTGTTTTCGTTGTGGAAACATAATTTGTCTTACAGCCTGGTACAACACAATGCCTGGGCATTTTAAGTTAGATCGGGTCACGCACTGTTAAACAGAATATAAATAATACCACTTCTTTTAATAAAAATGATAATAATTAACAGAAGAAACACACTTTCGACATGTCGGCTCCCAACGAATAACTGGCACTTGGCAACAATGATGGAAATAAAATAAATAGGTAGGTTATGTTCTCTTATTTACGATTTACGTTGTGATCGTACGGATCTAGTATTTTGATTTCATGACTGTTTCTTATTAATTATTTAAAAGTGTGTGTGTGTGTACTGTGTGTAGACATTAAAAAAATGGAGACAGATTTTGAGAAGGCAGCAAGTGATAATCTCCCTAATATTGACAGTGAAATGGTGAATGACAATTCCTGTTTACTTAAATAAAATAACTGTTACTGATAAATCTTTAGATTTAATAATGATTTTAAAAATTATTTAATAAATGTAAAACGAAATAAAACATTTACCTAGTTGTTTATATTTATTAACTGTAA
This sequence comes from Rutpela maculata, assembly GCA_936432065.2. Lineage (NCBI taxonomy): Eukaryota > Metazoa > Arthropoda > Insecta > Coleoptera > Cerambycidae > Rutpela > Rutpela maculata. The sequence goes on along the minus strand of OW386292.2, from coordinate 144,033,228 downwards.
TTTGTATTCTATGAAAGTAAAATGAATCATGTTTTAACGTTTTTATTCAGTTTTTGTACATACCTATTTAGTTTTATAAATTCAGCAGGTATGAAATACCTGTAACTATAAATGTATTATTATATATTAGTACAGTAACTAGAGGTTTTAACTTTTGAATAATGTCATATGATTTAGATTTCATTCATTTTTGGCAACTTAATAGTAAATGCATCAAAGAAGTTTCTGTAGTTTCACACGTCACTAGACTAGAACTAACAAAGCTTAATTACATGTCTGTCAATTCGGTAAAGATAGAAAGAGACAAACACTTATATTTACAATCTGCTCATATGTAGCCTCAAGGGTGCTAGAGTATATTGATTGGTCATTCCGCCCATTTCGTCATCAGTGCAGAAATATTGCCGCCAATTTTAAATTCATATAACGTAATTTTTTCTGCAGAAAAGAAGCAAATTTCGCAAAAAAGAAAAAATACGGGTGTTTTTTTAAAGAGAACTTTTCAAATATTCAATAAAAAAAACGTGGGATAGGCCCATTGTGCGATATCGTAATATTTTTAAATCAGAAAAAATGGAAGCGGTTCCCGGTTGTTCAAAAGAAGTAGTAAAAGTTCATACCGGTAAAAATTCTCCATTGGGGTACAAAGAGAAGAAAATTATTTTGAATGTATATCTTGCACTGGAGAAAGATAATCCGATGGTACGGAAATCAAGATCAACAGGTTTAATTAATATGACTTTAAGGTATATCGGCGTGTGTGAGCAGACCATTTACAGAATTTTGAGAGAAGAAAAAAATGAAGGGGTTGTTCAGAAACCTAAAGCGAAGTCTGGAAGAAATAAAATAATCTTAGACGAATTCCAGAAAAATGGAATACGACGTAGTAAAGTTCATACATTTTTCTATAATAAAATTCCTACTGTAGAGAAAATTTTACAGTCCTTGAATGAAGATAAAGATATACCCAAAATGGGCAAATCGACGCTTAAAAAATGTTTACATGATATGAACTTTGTATTTGCAAAAGGAAAGAGGAGTAGCCTCCTACTTGAGAGAAATGATATTATTTGTTGGCGAAGAAATTATATTCGGGCAATTAGAGCTGCTCAGGAAAAGGGAAACGCTTAATAATAACGCACATAGGAAGTGATTCAGGATTCGTGGAAGATGGACTTCTATTGTTCGTGTCGAAACACCGATTATCATGAGGACATGAATGCGGATGTTTTCGAGAAATGGTTTGAAAAAATTCTCGCATAGAACCCGGATCTGTCATTATTATGGATAACGCCCCGTATCGCAGCCGATTACTGGAAAAATTACCAACCAATGCATGGCGAAAAGGCAAATTCAAGAATGGTTAGATGATACAGGTATCTCATTCGATCGTACTTCGATTAAAGCCGAACTGCTAACCCTAGCGAAACAGCATTCGCCGATATATAAGAAATATATTGTGGATGAAATGGCTAAAGCTAGAGGTATTGAGGTATTAGGACTTCCGCCTTACCACTGTGAACTTGTAGAAGAACACACTACCGGGCGTCAAATGACGCGACACAATTTAATTTCTCAGGGGGCGCCAGTCGCGTATTACTCTGTTCTTCTACCTTCCAGGCGGGTTCGAGATAAGATGCACTTCGATAGTCGAATAATGGACCAAGGCTGCACTACCTCAGATCGGTAACGACACTCTCTCTGGACGTGAATTCCTCGAATTTAGGGTTTATGTACCTTTTGAAAATTTAAATTTTCGCATTAAAAAATCCCTGTCGAAGAATTTCTCTTCGATGGGATTAATTTTGGAACGTGGAGAGCACGTTTTTATCTGTTAATAACGAATTCTACACCAAAAGATTTCTCAAAAAACGCATAAAAAAATCCCTATCAAACCTGCATAAAGCAGCCAGAAGGTCAAGTGTTTATGTGAATTAACTCGACACATCCGGCTTTCGATACGAAAGTTCCAGGGATTATAGACCGTCAATAGGCCTCAAGATCAATTAAGATGCAATAGTTCAAAGAATTCGTTTATTTAACAAATTTGGTTTTACAATATTCTTATTGTAGAATCGTGCCTTCCCCAATCAAGGCAATGGCTTTCAGACCATACAAGCGAGAGCGCTCACTCTAACGATCGATTAGGTAGAAAAGATTCACGCATACCTTCTCAGTATCGTTTTAGACTCTTTGTAATTGCATAATTACGGCTGACTGATTATAACTTAAAAAAGTTTTACTAATTGAATTTAGTTTCGCTAGAGACTACTTAGCTTTAAAGTTCTTGTATCATGGAAATCTACGTACTCAAACACATTCAGAAGACTTATTACTGCATAAGTTGAATGGCGTTCGGTCAGTCCACAACTTACTTGCCCTTGATGCAGTTGTTCGATATTATCGATATGGCAACAACCCACCTTCGCGCGACTATTAGACAAAATTGAATTTTTGGATTTTCATGCACAAGGCGCTTTCCCCTATAACTTCATTATTTGGAAAGCCCTGCTATTGGCTTTCCTACCATCACTTTGTATGGACCACTCAACGCGCTCGACCAAATTGCGAGCCGCTGAGTTAATCCAAACTCTTTCTATGCGAGAAACCGGCCTTGTGCATGTGCATTGATTTTTTTCAATTTTTGCTGATCGGCGCTACGCTAAATGAAAATTCGGTATTTCTCCGAACTTTTACCTGGTCATTTCTAACGCCTTATAGAACTCATAATGGTCCTTATGGACTGGTCTGTGCCTCTGCAGAGGAAAAATGTCCTTAAATGAAATTTTTGCCTAAGTCGAATTTTGATTCTGTCTTCGACTTAGGACGATTTTGGAGAGTTCTACAACAAACTCAACCCCACTGAGCTTATTTGGGATGCAGTAAAGGGGAATGTTGCATGAGAAAATAGAACCTTTAAATTAGAACATGTAAAAGACCTCCTATCTAGTGCATTAGAAAGCGTTACGCTGAATATTGGCGAAAATGCATAGAACACGTTAAAAAAATTGAAGAAAAAAATGTGGGATACGGATATTCGGATTGAAGGAGTAATTGAGCCAATAATTATAAATGTAGGAGCCAACAGCGGTAGTGACAGTGTCAGTGATGAGTGAGTGGTAACCTGTGATAGTGTCGTGTAGTGATTGTGATAAGATAAATTACTTATTGTGGAAAATTATTGTTAAGTTTTGTTTTTAATTATGTTATTTTAACAAGAAAGTTTATTTATGTTATTAGAACAGTTATTCATTTTTAACTTTTTATTTTCTTTTTTAACCTGTTACTCCCTAATTAACAACCCTGTCACCATCCTTTCCTGGCAAGAGATATGCTCACGCATCCACGTTGGTCCTTGCTGGGCAATAAGAACAACTGGTATGGTTGAAATTTGTGTAAATTTTTATAAACATCAAACATTCTATAGTTTTGATCCCAGATTTCGTAGGTATTCCACTCCTAAACAAAATTATGTGGGCCATTAAACATTTTCTTAAAAGAACTCCAGTTTTTCTTTTCGGCTGAGTTGAGTGTAAGAACAAATTTAATTATACTATTTTTTTTATTTTATGAAATATGAATCCTATTACTATTTTGTTGTTTCTTAGGTTTTCGCAGGTGCTGAATGAAGTGTTGTTCTGTGTTCTCCCGCGTAGTTGATAGGCTGCTACAGGAGCCTAAGTATAAAGGCACCACATTCAAACGTTTATTCTATTTGGTCTATTGTACCAGTTACACATAATGGCCTAGTCGTGGTTTTCATCTCTGGTAGGCAGAAAAAACTTAGTATATTTCTCTGGAGTGTGCAGGATTATATAGTAAAAAGAGAAGCCGCTTAAGTATTACAAATCAGCTACTATCCTTTGACCAGAATGTCGCTGATTTTTTGCTCTACTGACTACACTTTTTGGCTTTACTGTAGACTAGCACCCACTGGCTTTTATGCTATCTCGGCCTAACCACATAATGATCTTTAACCTGACCATTATAAGATCCATGCAAATCACTCAATGTTTCCTGAATGAATTTGAATATTGCAATTTATTTATATTACTAGAACGGGCTAAAGCCCGTTTTAGCCCCTAGCGGAGGGCTTGAGTGCTTTGCACTCAATTTGAGCGCTTCGCGCTAAATTTTGAGCGCTCCGCGCTCAATTTCACGTTTGAATTAATTTTTTTTTCCGTGTATTTCAAATTTCTTTAATATTTTACATATTTCCGAAAATTTTCCATTTTTATAAATTTTCAATTTTTTTTTTTTAATTTGACATTTTTTTTAAACAGACATATTGGAAAATTTTGACAATTTTTATTACCTTTAGTTGGACATTTTCTGAAAATTTGACATTTTCTTAAAATTTGAAATTTATTGAAAATTTGACGTTTTTCTGAAAATTTAACATGTTTTAATAATTTTACATTTTTTTAAAAATTTGACATTTTTTAATCTTTATTTCCTAATTTTGAGTAAAATTCTATAAACACCTTATTCAATAGGTATTTTTCCGAGTGTATTCTATAAAGTTCATTATTCTAGGTTGAAAATGTACAATGTTTAGAAGTAATTATATTTACACAACAGTATTGGATGAATATGTTTCTCCGTGTAGCGTAGGCCTTTTTTATATATAAATAACTTGTGGGTAACAAATATTATGTAGAGCTATGTGAGCTATGAGGTCATGTTTTATTAACTTTTCACTTAATAATAATAATGTACGTTTCAAATATGAAGTCGATATCTTTACCCATCTGTGCGCTATAAGAATTTTTCACTTTTGTGACGTAGGTGTATGTTTGAATCACTCGAATTTCGTTTTTCTTCCAATAGTTCTACCCACGTTTCAAATATGAAACCAATATCTGTACCCGTCCGTGCGCTGTAAGAATTGTTCATCTTAGTGACGTAAGTGTATGTTTGATTTACTTGATTTCGTTATCTTTCAATAGTTCCACCCACGTTTCAAATATGAAGTCAATATCTGTATCCGTTTGGGCACTGGAAGAATTTATTATTTTTGTGACGTAGGTGTGTTTTTTATTCACTCGAATTACGTTTTTCTTCAATAGTGTCACCTAATAAATAAATACCTATTATTTCTGCTTAGATCATTGTTAAAAAATATTATTTTGGGTATTCAGCAGATAACTTTCAAAGAAAACATTCGTTTCTTTCATATACCTTTGGTGCAAGTCTGACCAAAAAAGGGAATATATATAATATTAAGTATCTCTAGCCCTACGAGTTCTAAAGAGAACGAAAAAGATTGTACAATGTTTAAAGGAATTATTCCATCGAAAATATTATATGAAATACTTCAATTATTGGACATGCATGCGGTGAGCGAAATTTTATAACTATTTTCTTTGTGCTTTTTAGTATTTTCTTGACTTTGAAATGTAATAAACGTTTGATTGTGATGTAGTATCCTCTAGGTAGGGCTAGAGATACTTAATATTATATATATTAGCATGATCAGACTTGAATCATCAATATATAGAAAGAGTGGTTGTTTTATTGCTTTTAATGCTGAATCTTGATATGGTAGGTGTATGAAAGAGGTCGACAAGTCACCGTAGGGGGAGTCTTGTCGATCTTCCCTTTTTTGGTCAGACTTGCACCAAAGCTATATGAAAGAAACGAATGTTTTCTTTGAAAGTTATCTGCTGAATACCCAAAATAATATTTTTTAACAGTGTCACCTACATTTCAAATATGAAGTCAGTACCTCCATCCGTTCGTGCGTAGTATGTGTTTTTCTTTTTTTGTGACGTAGGTGCATTTTTGATTCACTCGAATTACGTTTTTTCTTCAATAGTGTCACCTACATTTCAAATATGAAGTCATTATCACTATTCGTTTGTGCGTAGTAAGAGATTTTCGTTTTTGTGACGTAGGCGTATTCTGGATTCACTCGGATTTCGTTTTTTCTTCAATAGTGCCACCTACATTTCAAATATGAAGTCAGTATCTCCATCCATTCGTGCGTGGTAAGAGATTCTCTTTTTTGTGACGTAGGTGTATTCTTGATCCACTCGGATTTCGTTTTTTCTTCAATAGTGTTACCTATACTTCAAATATGAAGTCATTATCTCTATCCGTCTGTGCATAGCAAGAGATTTTCTTTTTTGTGACGTAGGTGCATTTTTGATTCACTCGAATTTCGTTTTTTCTTCAATAGTGTCACCTACATTTCAAATATGAAGTCATTATCACTATTCGTTTGTGCGTAGTAAGAGATTTTCGTTTTTGTGACGTAGACGTATTCTTGATTTACTCGGATTTCGTTTTTTCTTCAATAGTGCCACCTACATTTCAAATATGAAGTCAGTATCTCCATCCATTCGTGCGTGATAGGAGATTCTCTTTTTTGTGACGTAGGTGTATTCTTGATTCACTCGGATTTCGTTTTTTCTTCAATAGTGTTACCTATATTTCAAATATGAAGTCATTATCTCTATCCGTTCGTGCGTAGTAACAGATTTTATTTTTTGTGACGTAGATGTATTATTGATTCACTCGAATTTCGTTTTTTCTTCAATAGTGTTACCTATATTTCAAATATGAAGTCATTATCTCTATCCGTTCGTGCGTAGTAACAGATTTTATTTTTTGTGACGTAGATGTATTATTGATTCACTCGAATTTCGTTTTTTCTTCAATAGTGTTACCTATATTTTAAATATGAAGACATTATCTCTATCCGTCCGTGCGTAGTAACAGATTTTCTTTTTTGTGACGTAGGTGTATTCTTGATTCACACGTATTTCGTTATTTCTTCAATAGTGTTACCTATATTTCAAATATGAAGTCATTATCTCTATCCGTTCGTGCGTGGTAAGAGATTGTCTTTTTTGTGACGTAGGTGTATTTTTGATTCACCCGGATTTAGTTTTTTCTTCAATAGTGCCACCCATATTTCAAATACGAAGTCATTATCTCCATCCGTTCGTGCGTAGTATGGGTTTTTCTTTTTTGTGACGTAGGTGTATTTTTGATTCAATCGAATTTCGTTTTTTCTTCAATAGTGTCACCTACATTTCAAATATGAAGTCATTATCTCTATCCGTTCGTGCGTGGTAAGATATTGTCTTTTTTGTGACGTAGGTGTATTTTTGATTCACCCGGATTTAGTTTTTTCTTCAATAGTGCCACCCATATTTCAAATACGAAGTCATTATCTCCATCCGTTCGTGCGTAGTATGGGTTTTTCTTTTTTGTGACATAGGTGTATTTTTGATTCAATCGAATTTCGTTTTTTCTTCAATAGTGTCACCTACATTTCAAATATGAAGTCATTATCTCCATCCGTTCGTGTGTAGTAAGAGATTTTCTTTTTTGTGACGTAGTTGTATTTTTGATTCTCTCGAATTTCATTTTTCTTCAATAGTTCCACCTACGTTTCAAATATGAAGTCGATATCTCTAAGACTGAGGGCGCTTATGCAGATCGACGGTTTATAAAATTGTCCTTGGTTTCAATCTGCATCGCACAAAAACACGAAACAAATGTCAATGTAGACAAATCGCCCTGTATATGACTTTTTATCGCCTCGCAGATTGATAGCAGTGGACGAATCTGATTGGACGTTTCGATATTTAGCTATGACGTAGGCATGGTCGGGACGAAAAAAAATTAAAAGGAGCCTCCACTTTGGCCGTCCGCAGTTAATTAATTCTTGAAGCAGGACAATTAAAAAAAAAAGACTTTTAGATAATTTAATTCTGTGCAAATTCGTTAGGGCGAAGTTTTTTGGCCTAGGAGCCACCGTTTAGGAGTTATGGAGGTTTTAACTGAAAAATGTACCATTTTGAGTCGTGCATCGCCATACATTTGGGTCGATTTCTCCGAAACGAAAGTATTTAGGACATTCTGATGGAACTGGGCGATTTCCCAAGAAATTATCTGGACCCTTGTGAAAATTTATTTTTGAGCTAGCTGCAGCCGTTTCCGAGATATAAACGAAAAACGGCGGAAAAAAAAGTAGCGTTTTGGAGCCGAAAAAAGTGCATAAACATGCAATCTTCAAATGTTCATATTTGTCGAAATACACCAGCGGAACGACCGTACGATGTCGCGATGGAAAGTGGAAGAGTTCTAGTTGAACCGCATCGTAAATTTCATAGGGCAAATAGAAAATTCGGCCCGGCACGAACGTATGAAAAGTGACATTTTTTGACATTTCAACAAAATTGCAAAATGCAACGACACGACAAAGGAAGCATCGTGAATAAAAATTTGCAAAAATTCGTCCAGAAAGAGACGGACGAATTTAATCAGTTAATTAAGAAGTTAATCGTTAAATGGATTCGACGAAATATATCCTAATCCAGTAAGCATTTTATTGTGTGTCCGTCAATACCGTTTCGCGCCCAGAGAAATGAGCGCGAAAAAAGCCTTTGCTGCAGTAAATTTGGAAAGAGTAAGGGGTACAGCCCTCTCAGATTTTAATATATTGTAATTTTTCCAGAGAACTTATACCACAAAGTTCTCTGATTTTTCTATAAATTCTTTAGAGTATAAGATAAAGAGTGACTGATTATTGTCAGTGGTTTTTATGTGGCTCCATCTGGAAATAACTTATGAAACAAACTATGGGGTAATGCATAAACTTGTTCAAATTGAAAAAAAAATTACGTCTCTAATACGTCACATCGATGTCTCAACATGACATAATTTCGTCGCAATATTAAGTTACTGAGATGTCATCAACCAATGTTACCAAGAAATGAGGTCAAATTGATGTCAACCTGCCACCTGGGAGGTGGCTGGTGGATGTTGGCCACCTTACAGTCCAATGGACATCTACTGGATATCACTAGTACTTAATCTGGACAGTCATGTTCATTGGACACTTAATGGACATGTATGGGTTTTTATTTAGTGTACTAAAGTCCATTTTACATATATATATACAAAAAAATGTCTACGCTCCATTATACATATATTAAATTACCATTTGCTCTCATAATTTTTCTTAAAGTAACTCTTAAAAATAAATTTAAAATATTTTTGACTGAAAGTGATATTTCAATGACAATACTACAATTACATAAATAAAATAAAATATTGCATTATTATCATAACGGTCCCTTATGCTTCAGCAAATGAGTTTTGAGATTAACTTTACAATATGCCTGATAGGAACAAGAATTGCATTAGAACATTGTTACTTTTGATGGTCCCTTATGCCTTAGCAAATGTTTTTTGAGATAAGCTTTAATGTTTGTCTGATAGGAACAAGAGTCACATTTGAACATTGTTACTTCTGACGGTTCCTTATGCTTCAGCGAATGGATATTGAGGTGAGCTCTATGTTTTGTCTGAAATGAACAAGAATCACATTTGAACATTGTTACTTCTGAAGGTTCCTTATGCTTCAGAAAATGAATTTTGAGATTAAATTTATGGTATGTCTCATAGGAACAAGAATCACATTTGAACATTGTTACTTCTGAAGGATCCTTATGCTGCAGCGAATGTATTTTGAGGTTCCTCTTAAATTTTGTTTGAAATGAACAAGAATCACATTTGAACATTGTTACTTCTGTAACGGTCATTTTTATTTCCAAGCATAAAAGCCCTTAAATTACATTATTTTGTATTTTTCGGCATAAATTACCTATTTTGTTACCCTTTAAAATATAAATTACCGCCGCTACTGTCGGATATTTGTTAATCTTATTTTAACCGCTGTGTGAGGATGATGTCATGCAATAGCGCGACGTCTACTTCCATATGAGGCAGCATTTTGAAAACTAGACAAATGATTGGTCCTTTCAAATGTTATGCTATGTCATAATGGTGCTCCCCACCCACCCTTATAAATATCGCGAAAAGAGTCGACCATGACACTTCCACGGCCGCTTTAAGCGTGCCCACAGTCATCACTCATCAAAAATTTGACTTGAATTACGACGAGAAGAATAATCGTCCTAGTGTAAGAGGGTTGAGTCTTTATAAACCCTGATTTTATTACCTATCTTTATAATTTGTTTAGTACAATTAACCATTTCCCGTTAATGGGAGTTCATTAAATGGTTATGTTTGTTTTTTTAAGAGTGTAATCTAAAAATATTCTTTTGTGTGTACAATTGTACGTAAAAATAGTGTTTCAATGCTGTTCTGAGTCTACTTACACTGTAGTGCTCAATTCTGGAGGTGTACTGTGTTTAGAGGAAAGTGTATTCCATTTGACAGGCAACTTCAATGTAAGTAATCAAACTATTCTATATTTCAAAGGCAATCATCGCAAAAACTAACTTTAAGTGCTACGTGCGGCATTTCGAGATCGCGAGTGCCTAGTCCCGTTTAAAAAGACTGATAATGAAATTTCTCATTTAATAGTTATAAAACATTTTCTATGTTTCGTACCTTTTGTTTGTATATGTGCCTTGTAGCATGAAATGCTACATTTCATTTGTTATGTTATTTAACTTTAGTTACATATAGAGATTTGTTTTGATACCTATAAAAATTACAATTTGTTTGTTAGTATGATGTCATTTTACCTTTCTACTTAAGGACAAATCGTTGGCCAACTATTCATATATATTAATAATTTAGTTATCTATATATTTTGCAATATTATTTTGTGTATTGTGGCCTTTTGCCGACAAAAGTGTTTCTTTTTATGGTACCGTATCTGTGATTTATTGTGAGTACCTATTTTATAAATGTCTGTCTCTCTGTACAATTTTTTTTGCTCTGTTTGATTTTTGTGATCATACTCCAAGCACAAATTTTATTTGCTCACCCCTGCTTTGTCAATTGCTCTACCATGTCTTTTCGCTTCATAATAAATTTGTTATTGTTAATTAGATATGTTTTATTTCAACAGCCATAAAAATATAGTTTTTTAAGAAATAGCCGGGCTTTGCTATTTGACATTTTTTTAAAGATTTATAATTTGCTCTCAAGAAAATAACAAACGTTATACTTCTGAAGGTTCCTTATGCTGCAGCGAATGTGATTTGAGGACCATCTTATATTTTGTTTGAAATGAACAAGAATCACATTTGAACATTGTTACTTCTGACGGTTCCTTATGCTTCAGCAAATGAGTTTTGAGATTAACTTTACAGTATGCCTGATAGGAACAAGAATTGCATTAGAACATTGTTACTTTTGATGGTCCCTTATGCCTCAGCAAATGTTTTTTGAGATAAGCTTTAATGTTTGTCTGATAGGAACAAGAGTCACATTTGAACATTGTTACTTCTGACGGTTCCTTATGCTTCAGCGAATGGATATTGAGGTGAGCTCTATGTTTTGTCTGAAATGAACAAGAATCACATTTGAACATTGTTACTTCTGAAGGTTCCTTATGCTTCAGAAAATGAATTTTGAGATTAAATTTATAGTATGTCTCATAGGAACAAGAATCACATTTGAACATTGTTACTTCTGAAGGTTCCTTATGCTGCAGCGAATGTATTTTGAGGTTCTTCTTAAATTTTGTTTGAAATGAACAAGAATCACATTTGAACATTGTTACTTCTGAAGGTTCCTTATGCTGCAGCGAATGTGATTTGAGGACCGTCTTATATTTTGTTTGAAATGAACAAGAATCACATTTGAACATTGTTACTTCTGACGGTTCCTTATGCTTCAGCAAATGAGTTTTGAGATTAACTTTATGGTATGCCTGATAGGAACAAAAATCACATATGTACATTTTTACTTCTGAAGGTTCTGAAGGTTCCTTATGCTTCAGCAAATGAGTTTTAAGATTTACTTTATAGTATGACTGATAGGAACAAGAATCACATTTGTACATTTTTACTTCTGAAAGTTTCTTATGCTTCAGAAAATGTCTTTTGAGATTACGCTTATCATTTGTCTGATAAGAACAAGAATCACATTTGAACATTGTTACTTCTGAAGGTTCCTTATGACGCAGCGAATGTGACTTGAGGCTATTCTTATATTTTGACTGGAATGAACAAGAATCACATTTGAATATTCTTACTTCTGACGGTTCCTTATGCTTCAGCAAATGTCTTTTGAGATAAACTCTACGTTTCGTCTGAAATGAACTAGAATTACATTTGAACATTGTTACTTCTGAAGGTTTTTTATGCTTCAGCAAATGTCTGTTGAGGCAAACTCTACGTTTTGTCTGAAACGAACAAGAATCACATTTGAATATTGTTACTTCTGAAGAATCTTTATGCTGCACCAAATGCATTTGGAGATTATCCTTACACGATGCCCGAAATGAACAGCATTCACATTTGTAGGTTGGTACTGTCAAGGCATTTCCATTGGCCATTGTCTTTTGAACGCATGGTTTTGACAGATCCACTTCTAGGTTTGTTATTAAACATTTCTGTTTTGTACGCAAACTAGTGGTGAGCTCCGGTTGTATCAAAACGACACCATCTTTAGGCCTGAAAATTATAAAAATGGTTATCATCACCGAACTGTGAACTGATAATAAAGATATTTATTTAAATAGATAATCCTAATACGCATACAGTTAAATACATGATACGTACTTTACAATAAAATATGATACATGTAAATTTGTTAGATTAAAAAAAGGAGCTGGCTAATTGGCCTTGACCATCATGACCCCCTGTGGTCCTATTGTGATGCTCCTGTTCTAGTTTTTTAAATAATACTTTTACAACAGTCTTGAAGCATTAGTGATAGAGTACAGTCAGAATTCTATTAGCTCTTGTTAGAGAATAATATTAGTTGTTAGTTAACATGTCCAGTGAAAGTGATGGATACCAAGAGGAGATGGAAGTGGTAACAGATGAATGGATAACAAAAACACCAAAAAAAAGGAACCAAAAGGACAAAAATGCACCGGAAACTACAAAAAAGCAAAACAATTCTCTCAAGTTGAAATAAATGAAGTGATACTTGGAAGGCCACAATCTAATATAACAAAAACTATTAGAGATAACCACTCACAAAAAACGATACAAGAACCCATAGCAAACAAAAACCAACAACAAATACCCAACAGGAACATAAACAACCTTTCTCCTAAAATGAAATAAATTACCCACAAAAAATTTAAACATCTATATTATTTATCAACAAATAATGAGAATTTTACAAGAGGAGAGATAATCAGACTTTGGGAACAAATATATCCTACTCAAAGAGATATTATAATCAAAACAAAAACCGGCTTTATAATAAAAACAGATAATGATTTCATGGAAAACACACTGGGAAAAATGGTCGAACTAGGACAAATATCAAGCTACAAAGAGTCATCCCCCAACGATAATCCCCCATCATATTCTCGCACAGACAGCTACTCAGTCATGATATCATCAATAGAGCAAGACCTGGATGAAAAAATAATAAGTGAAGAATTGGTCAAACAAAAACTCCAACATAGGTTTTGCAAAAGAATAATATCTAAAGCCACACAAAAACCTACTAGACTCATCCGAATTATAACAGGATCACAACAAACTTTTGAAACACTTCTAGCCGAGGGGTTCTATTTCAAGTACCAACATTATCCGGTCTTTCCTAGTAAACCACCAACCCCCCTCCCGCAGCCATGTAAAAAATGCCTATCCTTTGACCACGCAACAGAAAACTGTAATAACGAACTAAAATGTGTCAACGCTACCACCGAAGTGTACTGCTTGTCAATCAGAAGAACATCAAGCATGGTCTATGCAATGCCCTAAAAGGCCTACTAAACCAATTGAAGGAATACCCAACATTCAAATAAAATCCCTTAATAAAAAGACCCACGAGATCTCACAGGAAAAAAGAAAATCAAGAATCCACGACTCAATCACGATCCACGACTCAATCACGATCCACGACTATATCATTAATACATATATCAATGAACTTAACGATACAAAAAATACAAACCGAGAAGAATTATTATTTAAGTTGAAAAAACGATTCACCAACGACTATAACATCGACACAAATGCTGTATTTTCTGGTAGCAGAGTTTATATACTAATGTTCGACCTAGAAAGTAAGGAAAACTCACCAACAGAACCAATCAACAACAACTTTAATATCCAGCACATTCATGTCCTCAATTAATATTTTATATGCCAACATAAACAGCTATCCACGTAAAAGACATATTATCAATAATTATATAGAAAATAATGACATCCAGTGTGCGTTATTTGTCGAAGCTAAAACAAAAAAGGAAAGTACTACAAATTATAGAAATTGGCAAGTATTACAATTTAATGGTAACCAAATCCATAACCATACCAGAGGAGGAATTTTAATCCAAGTTCATCCAAACTTGGCCATGGGTAAAGCAAATAGTCCAAGAATAAATAACCCATTAAATGAGTGCCTGCATTTTACAATTCCATTCCACAATGACAAGCTACATATTTTCCTAGTATATATACACCCAAACTCCAGAATAGAAGAAAATATATTTGTCAAAGCCAGCCACTATAAGTACAGCATCATAATTGACGATTTCAACATTAACAATCGAACCAAAAAGAGACAGTTAACCAATTTTATAGAAAACACAGAATTCACCAAATTCGTCATGCCACCAACATTTATTATGCCAATGAACAATGACACCACTCCCGATCTGCTGCTTCATACTGAAAATATTACCAATAACATTCTCAAGGTAGATGTTATTCCAGATTTATGCTCTGATCATCTTAGTTTGAAAATAAAATTTAATCTGCAAAGATCAGTCACTAAATCACACATTTTAAGATACAATTTCAACAAAAGTAACATCGAGAAAATAAACGAAACAATGACCAAATTTGTGAACATTCATAGCAATCAAGACCTAAATCCAGATATGATCTCCCAATTTAATTCAGAATTAACAGGCTGTCGTGCAACACACCCCAAGGACTGAGACCCGTTTCTTCACCCATGAACTGCCCCCCTTCATTATTCAATTAATTAAAAGAAAACGAAGAATGTATCGTGAGTACAGAAATACAAATGACCCAAATATAAAGACCGAACTAAACAAATTTAACAAAATAATACAAAACTATATCCAAGAATATAAAACCCACAAATATATAACAACCTGCGAGGAAATCAATAGAAAAAAAGGAAAATCATATTGGCACATCAAAAAAATATCCAAATATAGAAACACACATACCAAACAAACAGACATTGAGGAGAATGGAATTAAATACAGAACTAACGATGAAAAGGCCGAAATATTTGCAAATACTTTTGAAAATATCTATAAGGAGACACAATGCAACGAATTTGATAATAACCACTATAACGAAACCAATGAATGGTGCAATACGTATATAAATGACTACCTAATACTAGAAGCTAACGAACAGGAATATAAAATAGAGGAAAATGAATATTTTGATATAGTTAACCAGGGTAAAAATACAGCCCCCGGACATGACCTTGTGAAAAAAAACATAATTAGGAAATTGGAACATAACACACATTTATTTATAATCAAGATATATGAATACTGCTTGAAACATCACTACTTTTCTCACGAATGGAAGCTAGGCACAATAATAACAATTCCGAAACCTAACACAGACCATTCAAAGACATGCAATTACAGACCCATCACTCTACTACCCGTTCTTGGTAAAAACCTGGAGAAAATCATTAAAATGCGGTTAGAAGATTCACTTACGACCCTCATACCAGACTACCAATTTGGTTTTAGATCAAAATCCTCAACTATCCACCCGCTTACCATTTTAGTTAACAACGTAGAAACAGCTAAACTTAATGGAATGTATTCAGCCGCAATATTCTTGGATGTAAGCAAAGCTTTTGACAGCGTATGGAGAAAAGGCCTAATTTACAAACTTGCACAAATGAACTGTCCCAAATATCTCATTGCAATTTTAATAAATCTACTAAAGGACCGCAAACTAAAAGTTAAAATAACAAATAAATACTCCTATGAATTTTCAATGGAACAAGGCCTCCCACAAGGCTCCCCTCTTTCACCTTTACTGTATAATATCTATTGTGCCGACATCTACAACTACTCTTATAATGATAAACAACACTTTGATGTTTCTGAATACATACTTCAGTTTGCCGATGACAATGCTTTAATTTCACATAATAGTTCACTCAATGCTGTAATGGAGAACTTACAAAACTTAATCCAGAAAACATCAACATGGTTTAACAAATGGAGACTCAAACCCAATCCTTCAAAATCTCATCTACTCATATTTCACCATATTCTATCTGCTTCATCCCCAACATTAACTCTATACAATCACACACTCCAACCAGAATCTTCGACCAAATATTTAGGAATATTACTAGACAATAAAATGAACTTCAATCTTCACACTACACAAACGAAAAAAAATACAATATCAAGAGCTAAACACTTCAGCAGCTTATCATATAAAAAAAGGGCATTAACACAGACACAGCCAGCAAGATATACAAACTCATATGCAGACCTACCATTGAATATGGCCATATTCTGTTCCTAAACTGTAAAAACCAAGCTATAAAAAACTTAAAAGTTGCTGAAACACGCACGCTTAGATTGATCACAAAAATACGGCATCCTAACAACCCGATCCATAACCCTCCTAACAATCTGTTATACAACCTAACCCGCACTCAACCTATACAAGAAAGACTCAAGCAGCTATCCAAAAAATTCGCTCAACGGGAAGAAAATATAAATTTAATACAAAAGTTCTGCTTAAGGAGAAACAACAGGAGATCTCGTCATAAACACCCACAACACACACTATGGGAAAGAATAAATGAGCTACAATAGTATTCTACAATAACCATTTTGTTTCAACTAAATATAATATAGATATTTTAGATTTATCATTACTATAAACATGTGGAAATACTCTTCTTTTTGTTTGTTTTTTTAATAGACATATTTTGTAAATAGGCAGAAGGACCTCGGTCAATTGCCCTTTGAAATGTAAGGATTTCAATAAAGTTCTTGTATTATTATTGGTTATCATCACCAAACTGTGAACTAATAATAATATCTATTTAAACATTTAATCCTAATACACATAAGTACAGTTAAATACATAATACACATTTTACAATAGAATAGGGTACATAAAAATTTATGAGATTAAAAAAGAGGAGCCGGCTAATTGGCCTTGACCCCCATGGCCCCCTTGGTTTTGGTGCCCTTGTGCTAGTTTTACTTGCAAACTCCTTTTACCCAGCTTTGTCTTTTGTATCAGACTTCACAGCTTTGAAAGGGCTTCTTAGTACCTCCCAAGGGTTTCCGCTCGGCAAGTAGTTGGAATACCAGTCTGGCTAGGCCTTCACAATGGCGTAGCCCGTGTACTAAGGTTTCCTCCTCCTTCTAACAGAATCTGCATGTTGTATACTCTGCCAGGCCCATTAGAACTTGCCCGATCGTTTTTTAATGAACTCTTTGGTGTGCCTCTGTCATGGGAATATCATCAACCATTCCGGAGATTTCTTTTGTATCATTTATTAATGTATGCTTGTATGCATGTCTCAGCCACACCGCAAAAGGGTTTTGGGTCCGCTTTCCCGGGCCAGTTCATTAGCCTTTTCATTTCCCTTATGTCCATTGTGTTCTGGTTCCTATGCCACGGTCACTTTGTTATGATTTCCTCGGTTAATAAGGGCATTTATACAATGCTACATTGGTCTCGAATCGGCCTGCACAGAACCAATTGCCTTTAGCGCTGCTTGACTAAAGGAAAAAATGGCAATTGTCTGGTTAATAGTTCCTTGCCTAAAATAATGTGATGTGTATTATACTTATTAGACTGCCTTGGAACCGTCCGTATACTATTTGCCACAATATTGGAGGACTGTTTTTCTAATCCTCTCTGTCTGGTATTTTGATTTCAAAATTTTTGTTGAAGTTATACTTTGAGACTGTAGTATCCGTGGGCATTTTTAAAATAGGAACTCCCTCCAGCTCTGAGTATAACTTTTAGTGATCTGTTCCATCATGTTGCCTCATGAGAGTTGTGCCTTGCGCACTACTTAACGAAAATTTTAACACTAATAATATACTAGACGAGATAAATAATTAAATAAATACTTAGACTTAATATAACTGATTGTTTTTTGAACTGTCTAACATTATTTGCATATTTTACTTCGCATGTGAGGTCATTAATAGTATATTATTCAATGAGTGTGTAATTGTGGCTATTTGGTACCTTAACATGTTCAGATAGTGTAACTCATTGTATTAAGTAATATGAACTACAAAACCTATTCTCTTGACTTAAATAACTCTAGTTTCTTAGCACCAATAACTGTTTCTTTATTTCTATTGCTCTAGAAGATGATGGTTATGGCACGAGCTAAAGACAAGTATCGTAATTCATCCGAGTGGGTAATAGCTATTACACACAAGCAGATTGAATTGTTATGGCAGACACAATGTTTCTAAACTTTAAATCATCTTTTGTGATTGCTTCACAGAAACTGTTGAATAATGAATACGAACTCATTTATTCGTTGTAAGCAATATTTATTGAGATTTCAAACAGAAAAAAAAATTTCTTGAAAATGCAACTGTACTTCAAAATGAATTGTTTTTTCCAAAGTGAGTGTTCGAAACGGCCAAATTTATTAAGCTTCTAGTTAATACATTATATTAACAGAAAATACTATTTGAGAAGTTTTTTTTTAATTAACGGCTAATCACGGTAACAAAATGGCAAGATTTAAATGAAAAAATTTGAAGACACGTTTTATCAGTCATAAATTTTTTATTGTTCAAGCAAGAGAAAAAATAAACAATCAACTTTTATTTTAATCGATGGATAATCTTTAATTTAGTTTCTTACCATTTTTGATGCAAGTGCCACAGTTTTTGAGATATTTAACTTGCACAACCCTACAACTTTTATACGAAACTTTTTTTTTTTACTTCCAATAATAACAGAAATAAAACGGGGGTCATTATATATTGACCCCCGTTTAATGCAATTCAGCTTTTACAATTTGTTTATAACGAAATGGACAAAGGTAACCTCATCATAGGATTTTTCTTTGACCTATCATGAGTGTTTGACTCCTTCAATCTGACTTTTGTTAAAGAAAAATTATTTAAGGTAGACATTAGAGGAGTTTTTCTACAGTGGATCATGTCATATTTAACGGACAGATCTATTCAGGTAAAAATCAACCAAACGATTTCAAATGAATATGACGTTAGTCTTGGAGTGCCACAGGGCTCGGTGCTGGGCCCTTTAATTTTTTTGATTTTTATAAACGACTTACAATCATTCATAACAAAAGGTAACATCACCATGTTTGCCGATGATAACTCCTTTAGCATATCTGCACCGGGCCTTGTGGAGCTCCCTGATAATGCTGTTATGACAGAATTTGGTGACTATTGCTGCAGAAATAATCTCATATTAAACCTTGAGAAAACTGTGCATGTATTTTTCACAAAGAAAATCATTACCTTCCAACACTCAGTTAAATTTTAACAACACGACCCTGCCATTTAGCTTGAATACAAGATTTTTAGGTATTTCAATAGACACAAAAGTTGGGATATTCAAATTGAAAAGGATGTAAAAAACTTAACAAAGCATATTACTGCATACGCAAGCTCAAGAACTCCCTAGATACTGAGGCTTTATTGCAACTGTACTATTCAATGGCTTATTGCCATATATCCTACAATATTATAAAGTTGGGAAGTGCGATTAATTTTCAGCGAGTTTTTGTCTGCCAAAAGCTCATAATTAGATTAATTTTTAATCTTGATTTCACCACATCATGTAAAAACTCTTTTAAAAGTCACAGAATATTAATGGTACCATCCATATATCTTTTTCTTCGCTAAAGTACATTAAAAGTAACATTAACCAATTTAAAACTACTGCTAGCTACCATAAATTATAATACTCGTCATGACGACCTGTTAGCTCTTCCTCATCATAATACGTCTCATTTTGAAAAATCACCTTATTACTCTGGTATTAGTTTTTACAACAAATTACCTAGCGAGATTAAAGATGTCAACAATTTTAATAAATACAAATCTAGTCTCAAACAATTTTTACTTGAGAAATGTTTATATTCATAGAATTTTAATCTGTATTTGTCATATGTTTTGTATATTGTGTTTTATATTTGCTACTTATTGTCTCACCTTGTAAACTAAATTATGTATTTTCCTTTATCTTATTGACGTTCACATCTGTATTGTACAGCCCAAGTGATTATATATACCGGCACGGTAGCTCAATCGATTAAGGCGTATTGAGTGGCGAATATGCTGATCGACTGTCTACCGCGCTCTGAGTTCGACCCCCAGCCCCGGTATTGGATGTATGTCTGCGTTTTTCCAAATGTGTTCTTCCGTACAGCCTTGGCTATGGATTTGGGGGTTGTCTACTATCTGTGGTGTGTTTATGTTTATATTTATATATAAATAAATAAATAAAAATAAACAGTGCTTTAAAATAGGTAGTGTTAAAGCTGTGATAAGAAATATTTGTTGGCGTCTCATGTAATTGTGGATAAAGTGTGTCATCACACAGTAGGCAACTCTCAAATACAAAGCCATCCAGAAGGGAGTTACACATTTGAAAAGGCATAGACAGTATCCATTGTGACCAAGTGTACTCGCCACTAACATGCTTTAGCCCACTACTAATTTATAATAATGACAAGCGGTACTACCAATAACTTTTACCAAAAGTGGCAAAATCAAACCGAATTCTTAGGTTAGGTTAGGTTATACAGGTTACATAAACATTATAGGTCTTAAAGCAGTTGTGTAATTGCTCAGGTTTTAAAATATCGTAAAAGTTTTAACAAATATATTAAGACAAATGAAATTTAAATATATTTCTATGAGAATAAATCGGCATACGCAATTGATAATTTAAATAAGTATTTTAAGACAAAACATGTTTGAAGTAGAATTACTTACAACTGATATGGTTTGGGTGCATACAGCTGCCATTATTTCTAGCAGTCAAGCAATGTATAATGCTCAGCCATATTGGAATGTTCTAAATTTAACAAAAAAATGTAATTTTTATCCAAGAGAAACGTTTGCTAAAATCAATTTACTAACTGTACATGAAATGAACAGACTGTAAACTCCATATTTAGTTTTTTGGGAATTTTAATTCTAGTTTATTAACGGCAACAAACGTGACAGCCAGGAACAAATGGCTTACCTTATTTGCAGTTTCCAGCATTCAATGGTGACTTCTCGGTTGTAACCTGGACCCGCCACAGAACACAATAAATAACTTGAGTAGATGAATTGAACATTATTCAATTTAAGATAAACAATTAAAGGTAAATCACAAAGACTAATAAATATATATGTAGATATGGAGACGAGCTCTTGAAGAGAGAGAGTTTTAAAGTAGTCTGTATATCACAGTGTCTTCTCGCAAGCCACCCACACGCTTGACTGTCACGTGGTCTCGCAAAAAAATATCTATAAGGTTTACATTCATTAACAATGAGAAATAAGTTTATTTTATTGACAATAAAAATAGGGACAAAACACCAACACTGAATTATATTAGGGACGGATGCTACCGATTTATTTATTTATTTTCAAGTCGCCGAAAATAAAAATGAATTGCGCATATGTTTAGCTTAGAAATTTTTAAGAATTATCTAAAACTCATGTTTTACAGTTTTATAGTAAACTCAGCCTCGTTGAAAATTGTAGCCCACTATGAGTCTCAATACTTCATTCGTAAGTAGTCTAGAAGTTGAATCATTCTCAGTGTATGCCACATGTCCGTCTTATACAATGTGTCTCCGGATTGTGTTTGCGATAAGTGTAAAATAAAAAAAAAATAGTACAGCTTTCATTTTCTGCAGCCTTGGTCTGCTTGACGTAAAATGGATTTTTACAAAATTTCAGTTAAAATGGGATCCAACGCGTGGAGTTAATCTAAGAAGAAAATAAAAGAAAATAAATTGTTGTAGGTAAACTGGCCTTTCTGTTAATTTTACGGAAAAATTCTATTTGGATAAAATATTTGGCATTGAAAGTTAGAGCCATATGCCAACTTTCATTGCATTTAAACAAAAATAATAATAATAATAATATCTCCTGAAAAGATTAGAAGTTACAGAGAATTAACCCATCTTGTACCATTGTTGCGTTGACGCAACATAAAATATATAATTTCTTTTTGGAAAGGTGGATAGATATTTTATAAATGTTATAGAATAGAATAGAATAGAATAGAATATATTTCGTACTAGGGACAATATACAGAATTGTATTGTACAAGTCAAGCAAAACATGAGCTTAATAAGTAAAAAGAAATCACATTAATAACATTAACATTAGACAATTACAAAATAACTAATCTAAAATACATTAATAAAATCGCAACAGTTACATACTTATTAATATAAATTAAACGTAAGAAGGACATTACATTACTTCATTATTTGGCATCACTACAGATTAGTCATAGGAAGGTGGCATCATTAATTTCATTTAAATTGTATGGTTCAGATTGTATTAATATTTTCCTGATTGTTTTTTTAAATAGTGTTAAGGTTTTTATTTCTTTTATGTGTCTGGGCAGGCAGTTGTACCATTTCAAACATTTATAATAACAGCCCTTTTCGAGCAAAGCACTCTTGTGTATGGGATAACAAAAATTATCTTTATGCCTTGTGTCGTGTTTGTGGTCTATAATAGCCTCTTTAAAGATTTCTCTATTATTGTAAACAAAACAGAGACTTTCATATACATAAATCCCCGTCACAGTTAAAATGTTAAGTGCTCTAAATAAACCTCAACATGATTCGTTTGCTCTGCTCCCTGTCATTGTTCTGACCACACGTTTTTGTATTTTGAAAACCTCTTGACTGTGTGAACCACACCAAAATAATATTCCATACGTCAATACCGAATAAAAATTACCATAATAGGCTGTTAATAGAGTACTCTCATCTACAACCTTTTTTAATTCTTTAATGGAGTAGCAAACTTTGCTGAGTTTTCCACACAGCAACTGTACATGGACCTCCCATTTCATATACTGATCAACAGTAACACCTAGAAATTTTGTTGAATTTGCAAAGGTAACATCTACATTATTAATCTGGATTTCTGCTGGGTAAGTATTTTCATTTCTACTATGCCTGAATAGAATGCAATTGGTTTTGTCCGTATTTAGCACTAATGAATTATTTTTAAACCATTCTGAAATTTGTGTCATGTTAGCATGTGTCTTTTCTTCTATCATCGCAAAAGTTTTTTCAGAGATAAGGACGTTTGTCCTTATACCATAGGATACTTATACAAACAGTCAACTAAAATAAAATAGTTTTTTAAGTTCCCACATCCCTTTTTTATACCTAAAATAATTAAGTCTTCTATGTGTTTTTAAAAGTAAATTGCGACGTAAAATATAAAAATTCTAAATTCATCGAAATCATTGACGAATGAGATTGTAGTTCAAGGTCTAGACAAAAAACATTCCAATGAAAGATATTTTCTATGGTAGATTTCAACAAAGTGAAGTAATCAAAGTTTTCTTGAGGGCGTAACATTATTGTTGCGCAAGCGCAACATTGGTAATATATGGTTACAGAATGGTGCAGGCCGCATTTGTCTGATAGATTGTAGATTGTTTAAGGGGGTCGCTTGGCCCTGGGTTGGCCTTTCTTCACCTCGACCTAAAAGATCTTTTGTGAATTACCCTGCATCTAGTTGTTACCCAGGATTCCAAGACTTTTTGCAAAGCTTGCGATTTTCCTGGGGGCTAATTTCCCTATGTCTTCAGGCGTTAATTCCGCCTGTTCTAGGTACTTTAGCCTAATGCGGATTAACACCTTGCATTCACAAAGTATATGTTCCGCAGTTTCGGTTGCAGCTTCACAGTATCTGCATTTGTCATCTTCTGCCATGCCCATGTTCTTGAGATGGTATCTCAAGGGGCAATGGCCAGTTAGAAGGCCTGTGATCAGCCTTAAATCGGACTTTTCCAGTTCGAGAAGCCTTGTGGCATTCTTTGTAGAATAGGTTATAAACCTTTTTGCTTGTCTTTGTCCTGGAGTGTTCCTCCAGTAGGACTCTTTTTGTTCCTTTTCCCATTTTAGGACCTCCTCCGTTATGTGTCCCCTGGATAGGCCACAGAACGGTTCGGGTCCAAAAAACGGGGCTTCAGCCCCTTTTCTTGCGAGGCTATCAGCTAATTCGTTGCCTTCTATCCCCTCATGCCCTGGCACCCACATCAAGGTAACCTTGTTGTTTTTTGCCAGTTGCTTCAGGGATTGTCTGCATTCCCAGGCAATTTTTGACTCAAAGGTATATGACCTGAGAGCCTTTAATGCTGCCTGACTATCTGAAAGTATATAGATCTTTGCCCTTCGAGTGCCTCTATTTAGGCATTCCTGGGCGCATAGATCTATAGCATAAATTTCTGCTTGGAAGATGGTTGGGGTGTTACCAAGGGCTTTAGATAGCCTGCATTTAGGCTCTGCTACGCCCACACCAACCCCTTCATCCATCTTGGATCCGTCTGTGTACCAGATGTGTGACTCTTTCTCCAACCGCAATGCTCCGGCCCTGCCCGCCTGACGGCTTTCAATCAGCACATCAAACGGGCAGTCAAAGTCATATTTGATTGGCATTGAGTCAGTGGGTTTGGTCATGGATTCGAATTGGATTAACTCCAGAATCCTTAAGTGACCGACCAGGTCGCCTGGTCTGAATTTAAGTGCCTGATGCAGCCTTAAGGCACTAAGTGCTGCCTCCTTCCTCACATGCAAATGCAGAGGAAGTAAGTCCAGCATTGCCTCCATAGCTGCTGTGGGACACGAGCGCATTGCTCCTGTAGTCCCTAGACAGACAAGGCGTTGCAATTTCTGCAACTTTCCTTGTGCTACTTTTTCTTCTGTTTTTGGCCACCATATGCATGATGCGTAGGTAACCATAGGTCTCACAACCGATAGGTATGACCAATGTATCATTTTCGGCTTTAGACCCCAAGTCTTACCAAACAGCCTATGGCACGGCACGTCCAAATGGCCGTTGTTGCCTTGGTAAGTGTCCTTTCTAAATGTGAGTTCCGGGTGAGTTTTTGGTCCAGAATTACTCCTAGATACTTGACCTCACTGGAAAAGGTGAGTACTGTTCCATTCAACATAGGAGCTGTCAAGTTGAGTTTTCTCCTTTTGGTGAATGGAACAATAACTGTTTTGCTCGGATTGACACTAAGACCCTCTGACGAGCACCATTTGGATATTATGTTTAGGGCAATTTGCATGTGGTTTGAGATCATAACCTCATGCCTGCCCCTGACAGTAACGACCAGGTCATCAGCGTAGCCCTGAACGTTGAAGCCATAATTGCTCAGCTTATGGAGGAGATCGTCGACCACCAGATAAGTCTGATAAGAGCCAACTTGATTCAACCGATTAATTTGCTAAATTGAGGCCAATTTTTGACCTAATAAACAAAACATTTAAGCAATTTAGCATATTTACACATCATTTGTCTATTGATGAACAGATGGTGCCATATTTTGGCAAACACTCGGCCAAAATGTTCATGAAGGGAAACGGGTGCGATTCGGTTTCAAATTATGTTGTCGGGCTTCTAGTCACGGATATCTATACCATATAGTGGCAAATCACATAAGAAGAGAGAATTTGGTCTTGGTGGTGGTTACGAGTTTTTTGCATGAACTTGGAAATCCAAACAACCACAAAGTGTATTTTGATAACTTTTCCACGAGTTATGCACTTATAGCTCATCTTCAGAAGCAGGGTTTATTTGCGACTGGAATAGTTAGAGACCGAAGGATTTAAAAGTGTCCTTTGGAAGCAAATAAATTAATGCCTAAAAAAATGCGCGGAACCTATGATGCAAGGTACGATTACGAAAATGACGTAAGTTTATTTCACTGGAAAGATAACTCGATTGTAACTGTTATGAGCAATTTTGAAAGTGTTAAACCTATTGCGCACGTGCAACGTTATAACTGCAAGGGAAAAAAGAAGTCCAAGTTCCTCAACCTCATATGATACAAAAATATAAGGCGTATATGGGAGCAGTTGATCTGCATGTTGACGGTGTGGAAAATTACCGAATAAAAATTAGGGGTAAGAAATGTTGGTGGCCGCTCCTTATAAATTTAGTAGACAGTGCTGTGATAAATGCCTGGAAACTGCACAGGTACATACATGCTGATAAGAAAATGTCACAAATTAACTTTCGGTCTGACTTAGCAAGGTGCTTACTGCAAAAATCTAAATCTGGTGCCATCAACCGTCGACGATCCAATTATAATGTTATGGATGAAATCCGATTTGACAATATCGAACATGTAACTGAAAGTGATCCGAAACGTCGGAATCGATGTGCAATTTCCAAAAGTAACACCATTTATTTTTGCCGTAAATGCAAAAAACAACTGCATGTAAATTGTTTTAATTTATATCATACGCGTAGCTAACGTTTTTACCGTTGTTGCGTTTACGCAACACTATTTTTCTTACATTCCTAATAATTTTTTTTATGCAATTTAATATTTTTGGTAATATAATAATCATAATAAATATATGTTAATACAAGAAAAAGTATTTTTTTTTGTCAATTCCATTAGTGGTAATAGATGGATTAAAAGAAGGGTGGAATTATGTTTCAATTTAGCTGGGGTACTATTTGAATAGGATTCTAGTTGAATTCGTTGAAATTGTTAATTGTGTTAAAAAATAAAAAGCTATTTACTTTCAGTAGTATTTTTTTTTTTTTGTTCAAATGCAATGAAAGTTGGCATATGGCTCTAACTTTCAATGCCAAATATTTTATCCAAATAGAATTTTTCCGTAAAATTAACAGAAAGACCAGTTTACCTACAATGATTTATTTTCTTTTATTTTCTTCTTAGATTAACTCCACGAGTTGGATCCCATTTTAACTGAAATTTGGTAAAAATCCATTTTATGTCAAGCAGGCGGAGACTGCAGAAAATGAAAGCCGTACTAATTTTTTTTTGGTATCTTACACCTATCGCAAACGCAATCCGGGGACACACTGTAACTATGCATGGCGGCCCATATATCCTATATAACCTGTGGATCAAGGGAGTATAGCAAAATATTTATGTTTACTCCATTACAAAACGTTCACCCAAAGCATTTGTGTGTGCCACTTACATTTTAATACAGTGCTTATCCTAAACCAAGTATGGTTTTATAATACCCTTCGGATATTCTATGGGTAAAGATTTAGATAATTCTTTAAAAGCTGAAAGATTTAATAACAGATTTAAAAAGAGGCATGTACCTTTCTCTGTATTCCTCTGTATCCCCTGTATTCTTATAAGGGTTTTAAATCAGTCTTATACAGTCTTTCCAGAGAATTTACGTTTATAAGCAGTCTTAGAGATAAGCTTTTAGAATATCTTACGGAGTATTTTAAAACTAAAATTAGTAAATTAGTTCAAAATATTCTCACCTCTTCAACTCTTCAGATTCAGCTGCATCCCCAACATGTTCTATTTTCACAGAAGTTCCAGACTCTTCTTCAAACTTCAGTGGTTCAGTTTTCAAAAACACCTCAGGTTCCGCTTCAAACTTTTCGTCTTCAGAGTTTTCAAATTCGACAACTCTTTCAATCTCTTTTTCAATTACAAATTCCTCAACGTATGCGTCGTCAACATCACATTTCTTTTCAATCTTAGTAAACTGTAAAACGTTATACAGATTCACTTTGTCTTTACTATCAGTGCCCTCAGTATCACGATAAATATTAATGCGTTCTTCCACACTTAGACAACTCACTATGAAATTAAACAGACTCCTCAAAGCAACGAAACAATTTTGGCATATTACAGGTTCTCGTACCATAAACAAATCCTAAAAAAAATATTTAGTAATTACTTTTACACCAGGCAAATGAGGAAAAGTGCTCAAAGTTTGTACTAACTAAGATTTCTATAAATCGATGGAAAGCTCTTTTCGCCCTCTATCATATACTGAATTTGCCACTTAATCCCTTGTATGTGTAGCTCCCCATTTTGAAAAAATGGCGGAAATCGGTCAATCATGATGACATACTTGACCATTTGAACTTTTTTCTTTAAACAAAAGAGAGTACTGAACCCTGGATTCAAAGAACCAACAAGCACCACCCAAGCAGCATTGAAAGTGATGGGAACTGGCATCTGAGGCATCGGAACTTTAATACAGTAGGAATGACATAACTGTTACTAAATTTGCGGCTTTAAGATAATATTCACTTTGTGGTATGCATTTGTATTAACAATTATGTAGATTCTACCGAATTCAGGCATTGTATAGTTATAACACTTTCTAGTAACTGCCGCAGAATCTGCAACGACGCAGATACTACTCTGCATTACTTTGAAGCATCCTCAACTGCAAAGTGAAAATTGGTAGTAATGCCGACTGCACAGCTTTACCAAAGGACCACTTGAAAGTAGTCTAACTTATTAGTGACATCTCGAGTAAAAATGAGGTTATTTCTACGAACATAGGGGCTTTGAAGTTATCTTTACTACTCCCCACTAATTGAAAATTACTTAAAAGTTACATATACCTTGAAAATCTACTATAGAGTAATATTAACTTTTAAGACAATTTATATAATTATTGGCATTGAATAAAATGGCGGCATCTGAAATGCTCAGTAAAAGCAAAATAAAGTTTATCGGCACTCATCATTGTTTTATAATATTTTCATAAATGATTTTCCAAATATTGTCAAAACCACTGAACTTGTAATGTTTGCAGATGATGCCAGTCTCTTAGGTAGATCCTCGAATGAGGAAGACCTAAGAATTAAAATGGGTGCCACGGTTGAAACCTCCAGCACGTGGATGTCTGGTAACAAACTACTTTTAAACCAGGAAAAAACAATTTTCATAAAATTTTCCATAAATCATGCAGCAAATGATCAAAGTACTTTAATAAAATGTAACGGTATAAGTTTAGAACAAAAATTATCACATAAATTTCTGGGAGTTGAAATCGATAATACTCTAACCTGGAATCACCACATAGACAAGGTTTGTAATAAAATCTCCAAATTATGTTTTACTTTGAGGCATTTAAAGACTCATGTCAATAATTTTATATTAAAAAATTTCTATTTCGCTCAGATACACTCGAAAATTTCATACTGTTTGATATGTTGGGGCTCAGAATCCGCAACCCAGAGAGTGTTCATAATGCAGAAGCGTGCAGTAAGAATTCTTGCCAATGTCAATAACAGAACAACATGTAGACCTTTATTTAAGCATTATAGCATACTTCCACTCCCATGCATATATATTTATCAAATATTAATACATACACAGAAAAATATCAATAACTATAAGAGACTGGGTGATAACCACCATTATGATACAAGGAATGTAAATATACTTGAAACTCCAGGGCACAGAACATCTAAATTTGAGAAGTGCCCAAAATATAAAGGGATTATATTATACAATAAATTATCTGACGAATATAAAAATCTGTCCGTCAATAAATTCAAACAAAAAATAAGGAAACTGCTATTAACTCACTGCTTCTATAGTGAGGAAGAGTTTTTACTGCATGACTTTGCATGAGAACATCCATATATATATATATATATATATATATATATATATATATATATATTAAAACTGAACGTTCAGGCACCAAATTCACATATATATGGACGGAGTGGCACCTATATATACGTTCTGGCACCAGATCGAGGTGCCAGAACGTTTTATCGCATATTTGAACGTCTAAACATCATAACATCCTTCCCATAAAATTTCAAGATGGAGCTACTTGGTCGATTTTTCTATAAAAACTGGATTTTGGTTCAACCGTATAATCTGCAGAGGGCGCGCCAACCACTGATGTCTAACCGTACTTAGTGGCACCATGCATTTGCGCTTGATTCCCGATATTTAAAATGACTTTCTGGCACCTCAGGGTTTCTACGGCTAGTGAATTTTAAATCATATTATAGATGGAAGAAAATCCGATAAATTTTTCGGGTACCTAAGTAGTTTAAATTAAATCTAATTTGAAAGAAATTAAGAAAACATTCAATTACTTACAGAACTATATCTCGACGTCGTTCTAAGCATTTGATGTCCAGGACAGGAGATATAGTATAAAAAAGTTACGTTTTCGTTACAACTTTGCAACTTTTTTTTAAACAATAAAACTATCATTAAAAACGGTTAAGAAATAAATTAACTTCAAAACATGACAAATTTTGAATGATGCGATCATTTTGTCCGTGGGTATATTATATAAGACATTACACAGAATATTAAAAATTGTAAAGAAATCACAGTACATTACATTTATGGTACATGCGACAATGCCCTCTAATCATCGTTTTCTTAATGCCTTTGTCGACAAAATAACCGTAGTTTACATTATTTCTCGTTTTGAAATCTACAAACCCCTTTATCTTATTATAACTCTGTGAACTGCCTATTGAGGTCAAATTCCTGGGCAGGTAAAAAATATGTGATGACTTCTCTTAATTTATATCTAATATTAGCTGATTTATTTACTTATTGTTTTTAATATAATTAAAAATCTTTAGCTGTACTTTCTTCATATTCTATACAGAGTGTCAGAAAATATCGGTAACAAACTTCTGGTACAAATTATATCCGAAAAAATTTGAAAAAAAATGCCGCAATGCCCGCAAATGCTTCCTAATTGAGCTACAGCACTAATTAAAAATATTAAAAAGGTCATCTTTCATTTTAATCGAAAAACTAACCGCTTATAAGAAAAATCGTGTAAATGAGAAAACACGAAGTGCTTCAAGTTTTCACGTAACAATTAAGTCAAGTAGAGTAACAATAAGCTAATTGTTAATTAATTTTCATTGCCATTATTTAATTTAAAAAAAAATGAAAATAGCAGAATACCAGTTTTTGGCTTCAATCTTCAAAGGGCTTTGAGTCCATAAGGAAGCATTAGCTGACATATTTATATAAATTTTCTTTCATATTTTTGCATGTAGAATCGGCACCAGACCGGTATTACCGGACACCCTGTATAGCCGAACAACGAGACCACTGAATTCGACACATGCTATGTAACTCTCAAACACACAAAAACAGACAGTTAACTCTTATTAACACACACACACACACACACACACACACACACCACATTACATATTATTGAGGTCGTGCTTTGATTGGGAATTGGCAAATTTTCGCATTTTTTATGTTGAAACTCCTCTATATCTTTCATTCATAATAGTAAAAACTTGATATTTTAGTATTACTATTTAATATTATTTTAGGATTACCTTTCTTTTTCCCATGGTGTATGCAAACAGTATATTTGTCTTGAAAATATGACTGAATAATTAATTAATATTAATGGAAGCGATCACTTTGTGTAGTTTACAGCGGAAAATGTGATCGAATTAACTTTTTTATTTTTCAAAATAACTGCATACTGTAACCGAGTATCTATAATGGAATGAGTAAATATTTTATTTGTAGTGTTTTTATATATACTGTATATAAAATTCGTGTTTTTTCGCAGTTTTTAAACATCTCTAGTTATATAGAATAATAAACTAAAATAAATAAAAACTAGAATGTCCGTTATGAAATTGCGAAGAAAACTCGATGAGCCCGAACTTTTTGTCAATATGTTAAGTTGCAAAAAATTTAAACAAGATAATTCTTTAACAATTGATTATAACTTACGTAATAATGCATATATTTTTACTCTCTCCTACTCCAATATATTTCTAACCTAAATAAATCATCCTGTCAAAATTTAAGTCCAAAAAATAACACCGGCACACACAAAAAAAGTCGAGTGCGAGAAGGCAGGCCCTATGTAATATGTATTCCCATTAATTTTAACCTGCTGAACATGAATTCGATGTCCGTTTTGCCCGATTGGCTCTTGTATTTTCCTAACCTCAAAAAAACCTTAAAAATGCCCTAAAAACCTCAAACAAGTAAATAAAAGGCTTAAATGAGCTGACCACCATTTCCGTGCATATTATGGGGCACTGAGAGCGAATCTGAGGTCAGAGTTGGCCGATCAGTTAGAAATTTTAACATAATCTCAAAAAAACACCTAAAAAATGCCCGAAAAATTCCAAACAAGTAAATAAAAAGCTTACATGAACTGATCACTATATCTATACGTAATTTGGGGCACTGAAACCGAATCGGTCAGAATTTATGCGCGACGATCGAATATCTTGTAAAATCCTTATTTAGGATGAAAACGTATCCAAAAATGACTGAATCATAGCCCGAAATTGACTTTGCTCTACATAATATCTGAACATATAATTTTCGACGTATTTGCAACGTGCTGAACACAATACAGAAGTCAGAATTAAAGCGCAATCTGCAAACTTCATAGAGAAATATCACTTCAGCATAAACTCTCATCAACCCTAGTGAGCGGAGATGGGTAACTTTTAAATTTTCAAGGATCCTAAGGAAAATATTACTAAACAATGAAATTTTTCAAAGTTTGCTCTATTGAGAGAGGAATATCGTTTGGACTTAACATTTACCTACACCCTCCCTTGATGATTTTTTACTTTTTTTTTCTTAGAGCTGTTCTAAACATATGTATAGTTTTCTTTATTCTGTTTGTTTGTCATATGCCATTTGTTTCTTTTTCTATTCTTGCGACTAGGACACCTCCACGTGGTGACGGCGGGCAAAGATTTATTTCGACTAAGTTCCTAGGTAAAAAAATGCCTTCATGGCAGAAGTAGAGACACAGTTTACGATGTAGGGGAGGGAAACCCCAGTATCGGCGGCAGGTCAGGTTGAGAAAGCGGGACTGCGGGCGTCATCATGCAACCGCAGCTCTAGTGAAGTAAGAAACTTGCCTTCCTATGAGTATAGGGCTACAAAAAATTTTGCACAACTGTGTAAATAATGTGAATTCCTTCTGTTTTGTTTGTAGTAAAATCGAGGGTCCGAAAAATCGAAAAAAAATCAGCGATAAAATAAAAAAATATTTATCTAAAATCTATATATGATAGGTTTAAGTATATTCATCAAGTGTTCTTTTCCTTGTGTAAAATATTTTCCAAAGTCTTTTTCTCTTTTTCTGTATGAGCTAGAACGAACATCACTTGATACTAAATTGTCTTTTTTCATAATCGCCGCAAAATATTCTTCCCTACCATTAGATAGACCAAGATTTCTAACAACATTATTAAGTTTATCATTTCACCAAATATTGGGAGTTTTAATTCTTATCGAACACTCATATTCACTGTCATCTTCTTGACTTTCGGAACAGTCAGTTTCCATTAACCCTTTTTAGCATTAATTCCGGAAACATTTGTATTTCTAAAAAATAACACTCATCACGGATTCCAGGCTCCTTCGATATCATTGGATTTTTATATTTTACTTTTTAACGTTCTTTCCATTTGTCCAACATCTTATAACATATGATGCAAGGTATCATGGAAAACCTGTATCCACTATTTCCATACTATAACATTTTAGATAAATATTTTTTATTTTATCGTCGAATTTGCTAAAAACAAGGCAAGAATTTTACACAAAGAACTTTAAACCGAGAACTCTAGATGTAACATATTCTGAGACAGGAACTTTACACAAAGAACTCTGAACCAAGAACTCTAAATCTTAATAGTTCTTGCCTTAGGAACTTAACAGTCTTGTCTTAATTTATAATAGGTTTAAGTTTTTGGTTTAAAGTTCTTGTCTCAGGTTATGTTGGGTTAACAATTCTTAGTTTAAAGTTCTTGGTTTAAAGCTCTTAGCTCTTGCCTTAGGTTATGTTAGTTTTAAAGTTGTTGGTTTAAGCTTTTAATTTATTTGTTTTGGATTTTCAGGCATTTTTTGAGGTTATGTTAAAATTCCCAACTGATCTGCTAATTCCGACCTCATATTCAGTTTCAGCGCCCCAAATTACGTATAGATATAGTGATCAGCTCATTTAAGCTTTTTATTTACTCGTTTTAGGCATTTTTAAGGTGTTTTTTGAGGTCAGCAAAAATGCAAGAGCCAATCGGGCAAAACGGACATCAGATTCGTATTCAGCGGGTCAAAATGCATGGGAATACATAGGCTTTCTCGCATTCGACTTTTTTTGTGTGTGCCTGTGTAATGAACAAAAGAATAATAAAGTAGTAAATTAAATCGTCAATTGTTCAAGTAGTCCATGTAAAACGCGGGGTTTGACGCTCGGAATGCCCCCATCATCGGGACTACTTTTATTTCATGTTTTTTGGGTCTCTGATCACGAAAATCAGTCCCGCGGCTCTAAAAATAGTGCATTACCCCTAAAAATGCCAAAAACCACCCCTTTTGGGAATAATACTGTAAAATAATGTTATGAATGTGCTAACTGTAATGACATTTTGCCAGTTCAGTAAGTTCATCTAAAGTAAGGATAAATTTTATGCTGAGGGCTAACCAGAGGGACGTAAAATAGAAAAATGATTGAATTTTTTTTATTCACTTTTTTATTTAAATTTAGATAAATGGGGATTGTATAATGAAGAAAATTTTTTTTCAACCCTTCAGGGGTGAAAACTGGATAAATGATTGAATTCTTTTTATTCACTTTTTGATTTAAATTTAGGTGAATGGGGATTGTATAATGAAGAAAATTTTTTCCAACCCATCAGGGGTGAAAACTACCCCTGTATCGCCTTTAAATTGAACTAACGCTTAGACATTAAGTAGATATGTATACTTTTCAGTTTGCTTGTAATTTCTGATAAACTTCCGTCGAAAAAAATATCACAAAACTTTTTCACCCCTAAGCGTTAGTTCAATTTAAAGGCGATACAGGGGTAGTTTTCACCCCTGACGGGTTGGAAAAAAATTTTCTTCATTATAAAATCCCCATTCATCTAAATTTAAATCAAAAAGTGAATAAAAAAAAAAAATTCAATCATTTTTCCATTTTACGTCAATTTAGGGGAAGTTTCACCCCCTCTATAAAATTTGTCCTTAATTTAGATGAACATACTGGACTGGCAAAATATCATTACAATTAGCACATTCATAACATTATTTTACAGTATTATTCCCAAAAGGGGTGGTTTTTGGCATTTTTAGAGCCGCGGGACCCCGATTTTCGTGATCAGCGACCCAAAAAACATGGGGTAAAAGTAGTCCCGATGAGGGGGACATTCCGAGCGTCAAACTCCGCGTTTTACATAGACTAAAGTGGACGAGTCGTAGAAAAACAACATATATTTCTTTCAGAATGTAGATTTTTTTCATGTAATTTTCAGTGGTATTGAAAAAACTGTATTTTAAACAAATGCATATTTTCGCGCAAACAAAATCTTTTATCTCTGTTCCCAATGGGCATAGAAAAAAAAAACAGATTTTTTAAATTGTTTCTTTTTTGTATATTTTTGATGCATAATAATAAATTTAATTTTCGAATAGAGTTTTGATTTGTTCAAAAAAGATAATTTAAAGAAAAGCAAGAAATGACTTTAAATATTTCAAAAAACAATGTAGGTTATTAAACCTAATAAAAAGTACATGAAAAAACCTTTATTGTAAAAAAAAAGATGTACGACTTGATGCATTTACAATCGACTATTCAATTTTCGACAGCTATTTTTTTTAGGCGTTCGCCTTAATATTATTCCATGATGATTTGCTCAACTAGAAGCGTTATTTCCTAAAATTTCGTTGAAATGTATGTATTATTACTTAAGTCACCGTCAATTGTTTAAAGGCTATCGATTTTAATTGTCTTAATTTTTTCGACAAATCGACGAGAAGGGTTCGGCACATCTGGTTTTCATCGCAATTTCATAATAAACACTCTCGTTTGTTGTTTATTGTGATATGACCTATACAACCAGAGGTAGCTAAGAAAAAAGACGAAATACTCTACTTTAAACATTGTTTTGTTTACTCAAATACCGTCCGGAACTTAGATTGAATCAAAAACTTTTTGTTGCACCAAATAAAATCCATAGGTTTTTATGTAGATAAAAGGCGCTTAAATAAAATTAGGTTGTATGGCATCGTTATCGACCTTAATTTAACCTTTTATTACACTGTAATAATTAACTAAGTTTTTAAAGTTATTTGAATGTATTTTAATTTGTATGCATAATTTCACATTCGTATAATAGTCTCTTTTTTTGTATTGTTTTGAGGAAATGCTTGCCCTGTATGACTGATATGCTCTAATTTCTTACAAATGTTCGAAATTTGAAATAAAAATTTTCAGTCTAACTACAGTCATCATGTTTAATATGTATTAGCATTCGGTAGCACACGAATGCAACTTTCATTATTAAAAACACCTCAATAGCATTTTGAAGTTAAATTGATAGATCCTTCAATCTACGTAAAAGTACTTTCGAACCTTATAGACACACTATATTATATAGTTTTGATATCCTATATATCTTGATATTTTTGTATAGTAATATTTTGCTCTACAATTATAATAAACACAGTTTATGTAAAACCTGATCATTTGTACGCCTCTGGCTATCGCCCTGTATGGCGGATATGGCCCAATTTCAACAGGGAGTATTTTACCACACTATTTTACATACGCGCCAAAGAAATAATTATTTTAAGTCTAATAGAAGTTATCGTATTTACAAGAAACGATCTACACACACATACATTCGATATGAAACGGATTTCTGTACGATTTTTTTTTCTACTATGATTATTATAATTTTTTTTTGGTTAAAATATACCTATCTGATTAAATCAAATAGGTATATTAATAAAGTAATGTGAATAGATATTTAATAGCAAAATTCATTTCATAAACGAGTTCATAAGATGAGAATTTTAGGGCCAATAAAGCCATAAATTCATTTTCTACGCCATGCTTTAAGCTGTTCAATTGTCAACAGAAAAGGTTAGCAAAGATAATATTTTACAATTACAACAGTATCCAAGTAGAGGGATGCTCTTAAAAATAAAGTTAACCATGAACATGTGTTGCTAGTAAAATCTACCAGAAATTCAAATATTTCTCTCTCGATCCTAGTAATTGCATCTCAAAAATAAAAATACCAAATTGTTCCCAATAAAATTTGAAATAAATAAAACTTCTAAATAAACTTTCTAATAATTTGTTAATTTACAAAAAATATATATTTTTTAAAATTTACTTTTTTGAATAATATAAAGAATATGATGTAATAATAATACACAAATCATTAATAGGAGTATTCCCTTTTATCGAGCTAAACATTGATGTCTAATTTTAATGCAAAATATTTATTTAAACAGCTGAAAATAAAAAAGACTTCGAAATTTCAGTTGATTAATGTTTAAATGCACCGACTCATAGAAGCGCATTTTTTTAAATATAAGTTGTTTTAATGTATTTTGCAGCACAATTAAGAACATGTTTTTTTTTAATTTAAACATTTTTTTTGGAATTTGCTTATAATTTTCACAGTTGTAATTATAAACAAATTTTAATAAGTCTGGATTTTTATGAAATCAAAAACAGTCAAGAATTATGAATGTAGATGAATAAACCAAAATCTGAAAATTTGGGATTGATTTACTTGAATTTGGGCCCGAGATACGTTAATTTTTGTGTTTTGGTGTCTTATAAATAAAAAAATTCATATTTCTTCTTCTCTAAAGTTAGTCCTCAATGTTTTGGTCTCACTTTCTAAAATTCTAAACTAATTCCAAAAAAATCGTTTAAATGAAGATGAAAAGAGTTTTTCTTATTACCATCATCAAATATTTGTAAAATTGTATATATAAAAAAAATAATTGCCTTCTTACGAGTCTACGCACTTAAATAATAAATGACTGATATTTCAAAATCTTTTTAGATCTTTAGTCGTTTAAATAAATATTTTGCGCTATTTGGTAAGAAGGTGTAATTCACCTGCAAATTTTTTTATTTCTTTTATAATTACAATTCACATTTTTTAAAATGTCTCCCCATAAATTTTAGCAGTTTTGGATAAGGAACAGAAAAATAAAATATTTCTAAGAAACCGATTAGATACCTTTCGATTTATACACAATATTTAAAATACTAGCATCCCAAAAACAACTCAATCTTGGTTTCGACACCTTA
Source organism: Rutpela maculata (assembly GCA_936432065.2). NCBI lineage: Eukaryota > Metazoa > Arthropoda > Insecta > Coleoptera > Cerambycidae > Rutpela > Rutpela maculata. The sequence continues at coordinate 143,995,218 of OW386292.2, read as the reverse complement.
AAAAAATGGTCAAGCTTCTCAATTAAATCTGGAATTAAAAAGTATGTAATGTTTGGTTGATCCATTTAAAAACCGAAAAAGTCGTACTACATATATCTTTCCTCTGCATTTTCAGTAGTAATTAAGTAAAATCAAGCTAGAAAAAAATAAAAAATACAGACGGATAGATCACATATTTATGAACATGTCCTAACAAAACTTATCGTTAAAGCCACGGTTTTCCCGGAAAAAATAGTCAAGTGTAACGTTATAACTCGGAGCGATATCCATGCGTGCACGCGCTTGAATACGCATGACTGTGACACCGACGCACTGAATTACATGTCACTAAATCAGAATTTGTTCAATCTATATGAGTGTTGGCTCATTTTTTCGAAAATGCATACAAATCAGATCATGATAACAAATTGCGATTTTCACGATCTTATCCTTATAACTATGAAAATATCTTTGATTGTTTAGAATATAAATTCTGGAACTTTTCCAATACATTAACAAATGTATAAGGAATCCATTGGATATAGCTGAAATGTGGATAAGTGTACCTGTAATAAATACAATACAGTAAAGGCACGTGAAAATTCTTGCGAGCGATTCAGCGGCTATGTGTGGTGTCTGTATATGCGTCCATAATTATATATTTTCACTCTATACTCACTATTTATCCTCCCATTCAATAATAAAAATGTCTAAAACGTGTAATCAGAAAGAGAAAAAAGCTTTATTTTACTCGATAGAACAGCTAAGAATTTTTAGAAGTTCCATAGTGTACATTTAACCGTGCACTGGCCGCGCAGAGTGACAAAATTATTTCACTATTTTTTTTTTCAGGAATACCGTGGCTTTAGCGATAAATTTTATTAGGACATTTTTTGTTCAGAAACACTTGGTCTATCCACCTATATTTTTTCCTACCCTGACTTAATTTCAAAATGTTGAAAAAATGGATAAAAAATTTTTTTTTCACTTTTTTTTTATGTTCTGCATCCGAGCGAAATGTAAACTTTTCAGAATATTATTCTATACACTTTCACGAACTCATTAAAAAAAAATTATTCAGTTTGCAAATTTTTGTGGGTTTCACTATAAAATGTTCTGTGTCGTCTGAGCTAAAGGTTACTCTGAATAATCTGTCTGCTTCCTAATAAAACCATAAATCATTGCAACACATAATTTTTATTACTCTTTTAATATCAATGTTACTATATCCACCCAAATAGTTAAAATCTGATAATATATGGTCCAATCAATAGGTACATCCTGAGTATTCTATCAAGTGGTGGGGGTGGCGGGGGTGTGAGTTAGCTGCTATATCTCTTCAAAGTTCAACGTATATATCTCGCGAACCGTTGCTGCTATGACAAAAATGGTAAGAACTCACTACAAATTGATTTACATGCTTATTTTCGTAGAACTAACAATTTAAGAGCTACAGCTCAAATATTGCGGCTAACGCACACCCCCGCCGCCCCTGCCAACTTTTCAAAATACTCAGGAGGTACCCTCGAATAATTAAAGAAAATAAAATAACGTACCTAACACTGTTGTTTCAAGGAAAAAGTATCTATGATTGGACTCTATAACAAGATGGGGGGGTAAAAGTGGGATATGCAGAAAAAGGATTAATGCAACCGTAACGTATCTATTAATTCTTTGTTTATACATTCATTATATCCTTTGCACTAAAAAATACGCTATCAATATCGATTATCTTGTTCAGGTCGTAAATAACGCATAGCAACTATTATGAAAATGAAGGACCATATGGGGTGGCATCGTACGCTTTGCCCAGGGAAAGACATTTAAAGATTTAATTAATATTGTTACATATCTAATATGCAAAAAGGACGAGTCATTAGATAACTTTAAAAATATAGTGGAGGAATTAAAACTTTTGCGAAAAATGAATGAAATTGGGAAGTTTAGTTGGTAGTCTTGCTCTCAAAGAGCTGAATAGAAACAAATCGATAAACCATTCAAAAGAACTACTTTCGTTTACCGAAGACGTTATGACACTAAGAACATTTTGTATAGAAAAAGCTGTAAATACTGTAGAAATTTTAAAAAAGAAACAAATATATTGCAATAAAGCATTCTTGTTAAGGTAACATTAATGTTACTTCTCCTGCATAACAGGAAGAGAGTTGGAGATATTCAGTTTATTGAATTGACTGATGTCACTAAACAGGACAAAACAGACCAAGCAGGTGAAGTTTTCGAAGCGCTAAGTCCAACCCAAATTTATTTCCCCTTAACTTTTCTCTCTAGCACACAGCCTTATCAAAATGCACAGTTTGCATACTTTAGTCATTAATTACTTTCTCTGTTAGATGTACCGTATATTATTATTAACTAAAAACTATGGTTATTTTCCTAAGATTTGTGTAATTTTTCTCCATCGCATTTTTTTTTGCATATTTTTCATATTTTTCTCCACGGCAGTTGTGTTAACTACATGCCAAATATTATCGTTCACCGTCATATATTTTCTTTGTGTTTAGGGTGACCACCTTGTATGTTTTTTCAAATGTTTCTTTGACAGTTATGTTAGCTGCATGCGAAATATTATCGTCCTGCGTCACATTTTTTAATTTTTTTTGGTAACCACACCATATTTTTTCAAATTTGTTTAGAGTGACTACCCTGTATATTTTTATTTTTAAAAACACAAAACTTATGGGTTATTATAAATGTTACAAACCCTTTATATCACTCGGTATGTCATATACACAAATGCACAGTGTATTTTACAATAACTAAAATTGATATTTTAATAAAATGTTTTCGTAAATGATTCATCACCACTGAATAATAAATAATGAATTTGTTATTTTTTTAATCAATCTGCATCATCTTGATTTTTTTTTCCAATAATTTCTTTAGACCTCAATTGAAACTAAACTCAATAACAATTTATTTAGCTCACTCTTTGAGAATTATTTCTCATCTTATTTTCTTCATTTCTAAAATTACACTACATAATAATAGCGCAATCAGTACATATTTACTTGTCTCAATGTTCCACGGGACACGTTTCTAGACGACTTTTTCGAATTCTGTACCTCTACTATTACACCTTTTAATTATTTTTTGTGGGATTATTTGAAGTCATATGTCTATAAAAGTCTATGTCAACACCTCAAAATCTAGAGGATGTATATATCGAATTGGGGTGAAATAAGAAGCGACTCACAAGGTTCTAGAGTAAAGCCGGAAGTTGCAATTTTTTACATTTTTAAGTGAAAACCATTTTTATTTCAGCAGAAAGAAAGTCATAGGAAAAATTGTCAAGCAATAAAATTCAGCTGGCCACGGAGTCTTCGTAGAACAGCGCATAGAAAATTTTCAACACCTCTGCATTTTATTTATTAGTATGCCAATTTTAAATTTTTATAAAAAATTCTAAATCTTAAAAAAACCATTGAAAAGAAGTGTCTTAAAAATATATTTTCTAAATGAAGAGTGCGCAAAAAAAATTGGAAAATGATATCACTGCATTTTCTTTAAATTAATATGTAAATTTTAAACATTAAAACACAAAATTAAATTATAAATAATTTTTGTATTTGTGAATCAACTGTTTGAAAATTACACGCTTGTCGAAACTGCGGTAACGTTTGGTTATAATAAATTAATGATAAAAAACAAAGAAAGGTGTTTTCATCTGTTTCATTATGATTAATTATCACAATGTAATGGCTTCCACTATTTAATTTGTTTAATAATTGTTGAAAATAAATCATTTTAAAACATTTTTTGAATGGGGGAAGTCTCCATATTTTTCTATTATTTGAATCTCCGAATATCTACCTTTTTGCAGAAAATATAAACTTAGGTTTTACTAAAAGAAAACTTTGAGAAAGTAATAAAGTTGTAAACATGCACAATGCAATTTACAGGAAATTTTAATAACCGGTAAATCGGTAAATAAAAACCGCTGCCCAAGGAATCACGACTTCTACATCCAGACACTCTATCCAAGTCACTCACAACAAAAAACTTTGTATGTTAAAATAATTGTTTATGGAACTTTAATAATATAATATTTGAAATCCTCTACCCCAAAAACCCATAAAACGATACCCCACATCGGTAGTGGGGTGGGGGTGGTGATAGGGGGTTGGTAATGGGGGGGGGGGGGTGGATGAAGTAAAAAAATATTTTGAGGTTTCTGGTTCCTGTACACTAAATCACATTTTTTTTCATCCCCTTTAATAGGGGGTGGGGGTGGTAATGGGGGTGGCTAATGCCGAATTTTTTTTGAGACCTTGTATATACTAAATACCAATTTCGTGGACTCTTACCTGCTCGATTTATCCATTTACCCCAAATTTACCCCAATTTTCACCCCAACCCTTCGACGGAACAAGATGAAAATATAATTCAGTCCTAGATCTCGTTAAAGTACATATGTGTACCAAATTTCAAGTCAATATCTTAAACGGTTCCAGAGTAAACGTGCGCACAAAAAAAAGTTAGACAGACAGACCGACAGACAGACAGAAATTTTTTTTTCGCTCAAACTTAAAATCTCGACGTTTCATGACATTTTAAGCCTATTTGGACAATAAAAATTTTTTTAAATTTTTTTGTTACTATACTTCCACTGGACGTGGAAGTAAAATGAACATAACCGGTTAACCGGTATTTAAGTATGTACCGAAATATGTAAAAAAATTATGTAATGAAGGGTAGGTTAGAGGCAACTTTTTGATGTGCTACAAAATGTTTTTACGTAATGTGCTTGAATTAGAAATTTTATTTCTACCGTGTGGTCCACGGTACACAATGATTCTTTTCTCCATAATTCCCGCCAACTAATTAGTTTAAAATGTGTCATATATTCCTTAAAATGAGCAGTGGTCCATTTACTTTAAAATTCAGTCAAAGTAAGTTCTAGTATCTTCTTTTGTGTCTTATTATTAACACGTGTTTGTTACCTCTCTGTCCCTTTTCAACATTACATTGAACCTTTCTGGAATCTTATTCATTTTAAACATTTATGTTACAGGCACTTTTTCTAAGAAACTATTCAGTTTTCATTAATTTTATATAATTCTCTGTTACTTAAATAAAATTAAATGGAAAACACATATTACAAACAAATAATAGAAAAGAAAATGGGACTATTAAAAAAAAAATGTTTAAAAAGATTTATTTTCAATAATTTTTGAAAATTTTAATTCTTATACAAGTTTAAAATTGACATATTGAATTAAGGAAGGTGGTTTTATGTTTTTTGTACACTCCATGGTAAGCTTGTTAAAATTTTGCAGCTTATATAATTTTTCCATGGCATTCTTTCTACTGAGATGTTAAATTTTATTTTTACTCAGCCATTCTTAAATTCGAAAAAAGGAGTATAAAGAAAATTGAACTTCGGATTACGAAAGAAAGTTAATATTAAAAATAAAAAAGTTGCAAACTTCGGCTAAATTGGAAGTAACCCAAAAAAAATTGTGTGCCGGTGACTTCAAGTAACCAAAAACATTTTGTAGTACTTTACTTCCTACTGAAAAATGCCTAACGCGTCCATAGAAGTTTCACGGTAAAAACTTGTCCCCATCCTTTATCTAGAAAGATAGAAGTTTCTCGCTGTATTAATGAATGCAATTTTTCACTATCGACATGGTAATAAAAATCCATATTTTCTACACTTATTAAAATTTGACCTTCATATTAACAGTTATTGTTAACAAATATGTAAATATGCTAATATACTAAGGTAAATACTTTAAAACACTCATTATTGGAGAACCAATCAAAACAACTATCTTCTAGCTAATACTGACGAAGTATTGAATTACTAGTATATTAGCGTGCCCAGATTAGGGCAACAATATACAGAAAGTAGGTATTTTCATAATAAATAAGAAAGTGTGTAAGTTGTGATTTGCATAATACCTAAATAATATTCTCTAATCATGATAAAAGCAAATAAATAAAAATAATCGATTGTAAATATGTAAAATATAAAAAAAAGGTGAAAACTTGAGGCCAATTGATTGATCATTTCTGAAAAATAATTAACGTAATCTAAACGTTGCCTATACTTTCGTAACTACTTTCGTTAACATAACCTGTTTGTTATGAATAGCTCCCTACTGAGAAGTGCCTACCTAATCTTTGTTAATTACATTTTTTTTCAGAGTTTTTCAACTGATACGTGATATATACAATGAGTGTCAATATCACATACAATTATTTAGCTTACTTTTTCTGAATTTTACTTGACTATTTCCTGTATTCCTACAATTACTCTACCTATATTGCCGCATTGGCATACGTATATTATAATGACAATGCATAGTCATTGTTCATCCCTGAACTAGCTTCATCTGATAATGTAATAAAATTGTAGTATCTGTCTGTATTATGTTCTTTCAGGCAGGAGGAGTCTGGCCTATCTACAAATTGTTGTTTACATTATTTCTCACTTTAAACTATACTTTATAATCAGGGCCCCAACAGGGGAGGGGGGATAGGTCCAGTAGGTACCGTGGTACCAGGGCCCGACCACTTAGAGGTCCGAATAAACTAGGAAATGCAATGCAAAAATATTAAACTAATTAAAATTTGGGTACAGGTAGTGTAGTTATAATGAAAGGGGCCGGGGCCCATGATTTGATGTGAGTGCCTGTTAATAAAATAAGTCTATGAACTGACAATTGACAAAACTTTGATGCACCGACCATTTGAACCGTAACTAAGATAATATATAAACATATATAAACATTTATTTATTACGGCACTTGTCCCTTTTATAGACAAGAGAATGGGATAACTCTGAAAACAACCTATTTAGCAGCGTTAACAAATTTAAGAGCTAAAGCTCCATATACTTTATAACTTTCACCCAAACTAAATCTAAGAGCATATTATATATGTATAATTTTCTGAAAAGGCATAAATAAAATCAAGAGTATCGAAATCAACCGCAGTTTAATCTTTTATTGCAATTAAGCCGCGAACGTAATTCGACAATTTCTCCTACATTCCTAAACCGATTAAAATAATTTTTTGATAGGCTTTTATAGGCAACTTTATAGAATGGTACTAGCCTATTGAAAACTAAAGAAAGAAAAACATTTTTTTCTTGTGTGAAAAACAAAAAAAAATATATTTTTTGTTGACTTCAATATTCCAGTATCATTCTATCAAGTATTTTCTAAAAGCCTGTCAAAGTATTTTCTCAATCGGTTCATAGGAGAACTTGTCGAATTACGAAATCATTTTTTTAAGCCACACCGCCACCCTTAAAGCAATTGTACAAATTCAACAAAATATATTAACGTTGAGATCCAACGTTACCGTATGTAACAGTTCATACAAAATAAGGTAATAAATTATATTTTTAAATCATACTACCTATTACACTATTTCATAATATAATATTTAGAATCAAAAGATTGTAAATAAATTGACATTTTTATTAGATGAAATTAATATTTTACTCGCTTATTGTTTTGTAATATACATTTACCCACGATCACTACTGTAAATAGTAAAAAACACACTACCTACCATTCATGTAAGTTGAACTTTACGTATTGTAAACAAAACGCACTGTAAACAAATCGCACGGTAAACAAAACGCACGGGACACCTAATTATAGGTGGCTTTTATCGCTGACGCGGGGTTTAAAAAAACAAATGCACCTACGCAATTTTCAAACGCTGTCAAAACTGACATAATATTTGTTGAATGACATTGTTGACAAGTAAACTAAATCCAGATTTTACTAAATAAATAAACAAATATGATCGTAGGTAAAGTATAGTACATAATTCGAGTTGTAAAGCAATTACGCACTCATGGAAATACGCACTCGCCGCTACGCGGCATCGTGCGTAACTTTTCCATTCGTGCGTAATATGCTCCTTACAATTCTCATTACGTAATATACTATTTTGTGATTTTAAGAATTTTTGAGGGAAACGATTATTATATTATTTACCTACGATCACTACTGTAACTAGTCAAAAACACACTACCTGACATCTATGTAAGTTGAACTTTACATATTGTAAACAAATCGCACTGTAAACAAGCCGCACGGTAAACAAAACGCACGGGACACGCAATTATCGGTGGCTTATATCGCTGACGCGGGGTTTAAAAAAACAAATGCGCCTACGTAATTTTCAAACGCTGTCAAAACTGACATAATATTTGTTGAATAATATTGTTGACAACTAAATCAGGATTTTACTAAATAAATAAATGAATATGATCGTAGGTAATAGTATATTACGTAATGAGAATTGTAAGAAGCATATTACGCACGAATGGAAAAGTTACGCACGATGCCGCGTAGCGACGAGTGCGTATTTCCATGAGTGCGTAATTGCTTTACAACTCGAATTATGTACTATACTTTACCTACGATCATATTTATTTATTTATTTAGTAAAATCTGGATTTAGTTTACTAGTCAACAATGTCATTCAACAAATATTATGTCAGTTTTGACAGCGTTTGAAAATTACGTAGGCCCATTTGTTTTTTTTAAACCCCGCGTCAGCGATATAAGCCACCTATAATTGGGTGTCCCGTGCGTTTTGATTACCGTGCGATTTGTTTACAGTGCGTTTTGTTTACAATACGTAAAATTCAACTTACATGAATGGCAGGTAGTGTGTTTTTTACTATTTACAGTAGTGATCGTAGGTAAAGTATAGTACATAATTCGAGTTGTAAAGCAATTACGCACTCATGAAAATAACTTTTCCATTCGTGCGTAATATGCTTCTTACAACACTCATTACGTAATATACTATTTTGTACGACATGCTTTGAAATTAGCCGAACTGTCAATAATAAATGTCAGTTACTATTGGTATGTCATATACACAAATTCACACTGTAATTTACAATAACTAAAATTGATATTCTAATTACATGTTTTCATAAGTGATTTATCACCAATGAATAATAAATAATTAATTTGTTTCTTTTTTAATCAACCTCATCTACTTGTCTTTTTTTTTTCAAATAATTTTCTAGACCTCAATTGAAACTAAATATAGAATATGATGAGTCAACATCAATAACAATTTTTAGTTCACTTTGAGAATTATTTCTCATCTTATTTCCTCTATTTCTGCAATTACACCACGGATATCGCACGTATGTGATACGTTTCAAAAAGACAAGCAACACAATGGCCTATTTTTACAGAGTGCGTTAGCAATCCTAAATGTATTAACAACACAGTGAGTATCTAAAGAAAAAGTGTCTTCTCCATATATACGGTGCCAGAACGCATATACATATCGGGAATATATAGGGAGCCACTTGCTCACATTAAATGCGGAAAATATTGGGTGCGAGAACGTCAATTTAGTTTTCGGTGCCACTTGGTGATTTTACGCGTATATATATATATATATATATATATATATATATATATATATATATATATATATATATATATATATATATATATATATATATATATATATATATATATATATATATATATATATATATATATATATATATATATATATATATATATATACATATATATATATATATATATATATTTTTTTTTTTTTAAATACTTTTAATTTATAAATTTTAATGTGTTGACGTATACTGTAATTATGAATGTATTACCATGATTTGATTTGAACTTTTTTAAATACTTTTTTAATAATGCATTGTTTTTAAAATTGTTTTTTTATAATTCTAAGATGCACCTCAGTGCATCATATACTGTGACATATCCTATAACTGTATAAGTTCCTTGGATGAATAAATTATTATTATTATTATTATTATTATTATTATTATTATTATTATTATTATTATTATTATTATTATTATTATTATAGAAAACTGAAGAAACAGTTAAACAGTAGGAGAAATAGTGATTCTTCAGAATATGATGCAAACATGAAAGATTATTTCGCCACAGCAAAACCATCATCTTTGGTAACAAGTGCAAAAGTGTTCCCATCAACACAAGGAGAAGAGTAATCGAAAACTCTATAACAGTTGTAGTGATTAATGATACTGTGTACTGCTCGAAAATTACAACTTGTCTTTAACACACAGATTGACTCATAGTTCAGTTAGTGATCCACTGAGCATATTAAATGAATTTGCCGATTAAAAACTCCAAATTTAATAAATATTGTGTCGATGGGGAACGGATGACAATGTCGGTATAACGGCATAAGACATTGTTTATGTACAATAAATTGAATTGAATGAAATTAAATGTAAACTGATCACTAAAATATGAAAACTCTTATGTATTTTTTCCATTATTACACACCTTACGTTAATAAATATATTTATCCAACACTTTCATATAAAGTGATCTTTATTGATGAGATTTTGAAGGTATAAAGTGACTCATAAGTCACTAGTGAGATAAAGTAGTAAGCTAAAGTGAGGTAAAGTGATTTAGTCACTAAAGAATAATTTTAATATAAAATAAAGTCCAAGGAATTTATTTGTCTCCATTATATGGAAAATTAACAAAACAAAGAACCCATGCACTAACACTTATTTATTTATATTTATGTTAACATTTATTGTCATCATATTCGATTTTCCACAAAGAAAACTGCTCTTCTGTACACAATTTTTCTCTAGTAACGACGTCTGTATCCCCTGACTCGTGCTGCTCTCCCTGAATTTTTTTAGCAATAACAATCTTGTTGAGACTGAATCTTCTAAATAACCCTCCGCCACGGTGGATGATTTCCACACACCGTGACGTTTAATGGTGGTAATGTCACCCCCAGCATTGGCCAAGAGTTAAGGAGGAACGGCGCATGCTATGGCCAGTATACAAATCTGCATCAGGCAATTGCAAATAATCAGCTACAATTCTTGGAATTTTTAAGAGCTTATTTAATCCAACGCATTGGACAGTGCACTTTCCCTTTTGAAAATTTACGAAAAATCTTTAGTGAGACACATTTTGCGGTCTTAAAGACATATTTCCTAATCGAATCAAGTGGGTTCACCGAAAATCCTTCATTTAAAACCGTGAAACTTGTTGATTTATTCGTCTTGGTATCTGGTATGGATATATATAGATATTATTCTTTATCTCATATCTTCGACGCTTAAGAAGGTCAGTTTACCGCAACGGCAGGCACCCCAAACTCTCAGTATCAATGCAACCTAAAAAACCCAAACATTTAAATAGGTATATAAAAGCAAGATCATAAAAAACACCTACCTCTGACATAAGATGCTCACCGTCAGGGGCATCCATCAAATATTGTTCGATATGTGCTCTTTCCAAATAATATCAGATAATAAAAAGTACTTAAAAATTATAATAATTGTTATTTTTAATAATCCACATATTCCCATCGCACACAGTGACAGTGACACTTTAACAGTTATTACCGCGTTGCCAATTAAAAAAAAAATTACCTATATCGATTCTGCCAATTCTACCAACATGAAAATAAGTTGGTAGCAATAGTTACTAAGATCTTCTAGCGTCATTGGTCCCATTTGCTACATCTAGGTAAATATAACTACACAGTGAAATTGTTGCAGTTGCCGTCACCACTTTTAAAGTAACAACAACTAAAACGTTGGTGGCATCTGCTACTTTATAGTAAATGTAACGTGTTATTATAGTCATTTACAAATATGTTTTCTAAATAGATTATTACTTTATAATATATAAAATTAAAAAAAAAAACGTTTTCCATAAAAAATTTTGCAGTTTTGCTTGTACACATAATTTTTGCAAAAAATTTTTTTTCTGAAAAAACCATTTTCTCGAGGGGGCGTCTTTTTTATCGAAGCATCATGATAACATTTTACAGAAAACAAGTGGTGGTTTTAATATCCACACCCATGGTAAACGCAAAACATCATGATTTATAATATATGCTTATGCATGTTGTATATAATCACCTTAACTTGGGCCTTGGACATATCATGTGCTTAAACTCAGTAAGTCATTAATTTGCTATTCGAATAACAGAGAGCCAAATATATATTATTTATTCTCATTTCGGTCAGCTGAGCTGTTCCAAAAGTTAGTCATTTCTACTACTTGGTTACATCCCGTTTACGTAATAACCTAGTCTTCAAACGGTAATGGTAGAAGTACCGGAATAGTAATTTGTTACGTAATTATTATTCCCCATTTTGGTGAATACTTGGTAGAAGGATGGTTCCCATTACGTAACAGTCCTTAGTTGCGGAAACCTTTAAAGTTCCCCTAATGGCAACTATTACGTAGAAACTACTAAAATTGCTGCTTGGGCAGTAAGCGCAAATTTGGAAGCACAAATCAAGAATAAGTTAGAGGAGGGGACCAGGGACCAAATTAGGGAAGCTAATATAGTACTTTCCAGAATGGCTTATCCATGAAACATTGAAACACATGAGAGTTAAGAGAGGTAGTTCACCGTTATTTTAATCTTCATTTGTATAAAATCCATCTTTTATTTTGTTTTTCTTATTGCTACATTTATAGTGGAGGAAAATTAAGGAACAAAATAGGTGAATAAGGAAATCTCTGGCTACATCAATTTGATTGTTTTAATTTGTTGTAGGTATAATAACAAGTGTTATGAGCAATGGGCCTTCCAACGTTTTTTTTTATTGAATATTTGAAAAGTTCTCTTTAAAAAAAACTCACCGTATTTTTTCTTTTTTACGAAAATTGCTTATTTTCTACAGTAAAAAATTATTATGTTATATGAATTTAAAATTGGCGGCAATATTTCTGCACTGATGATGAAATGGGGGGAATGACCAATCAGTATACTCTAGCACCCTTGTTAGAGGCTACATATGAGCAGATTGTACATATAAATGTTTGCCTCTTTCTATCTTTACCGAATTGACAGACATATCATCAAGCTTTGTTAGTTCTAGTCTAGTGACGTGTGAAACTACAGAAACTTTTCTTTGATGTATTTACTACCAAGTTGCCAAAAATGAAGGAAATCTAAATCATATGACATTATTCCAAAGTTAAAACCTCTAGTTACTTTACTAATATATAATAATATTTAGTTACAGGTATTTCATACCTGCTGAATTTATAAAACTAAATAGGTAAGTACAAAAACTGAATAAAAACGTTAAAATATGATTCATTTCACTTTTGTAGTATACAAATTACAGTTAATAAATATAAATAACTAGGTTTAAGTGTTTTATTTTCTTTTACATTTATTGAATAATTCTTAAAATCATTATTAAATCTAGAGATTTATCAGTAACAGTTATTTTATTTTAAGTAAACAGGAATTCTCATTCACCATTTCACTGTCAATAATAGGGAGATTATCACTTGCTGCCTTCTCAAAATCTGTCTCCATTTTTTTGTCTACACAGTACACACACACACACACTTTTAAATAATTAAGAAACACAGTTATGAAGTCAAAATACTAAATCCGTGTGAAAGAGAATATAACCTATCTATTCATTTTACTTCCATCATTGTTGCCAAGTATCAGTTATTTGTTGGAAGCCAACATGTCGAAAGTGTGTTTCTTCTGTTAATTCTTATCATATTTTATATGAAGTGGTATTATTCAATGGAAATTCATTATTTTCAAAAGCGGAGATAAAAAGTAGACATTCTTTAGTGAAATAATTAAAGCATTTCCTCTAACGTTAAACATTCATATACATTAGGCAACATGGAAATAGTCTCATCGGCAGGTTTCCAGACGAGATGTAAAATTCAGAAACATCAAGAGGTTCGGTTAATTTTTGTATGCGGCATCTGCATCATAACCTTAAATTTTAAGTTTTTCAAGTTTATTCTCATTTTAAATGTTTGTATATGCATTTTTAGCTCCAAGCAAATATTAAGCATTACACTGAACTAGACCTTAGTTGAAAATACGGGAACCAAGCAGAAATTCTAATAATAGCTGGTTAATACTCTTAAATCTTAAGAAACACATATTTTTGAGGTTAGCTGTGACGTCAAGTGCAAATGCCCTATGAATCCAGAAATTGATTAGGTGTTAATAAATGAATTATGACAAAATAATCATCAAGTTCCATTACATGGGAAAGGCCCATTTGGCTCAAGGGCATTTTTTACTATGCTTATCCATCTATACCCTTTACGATTCCCACGTCAAAAATATATAAAACAACATCCGCACAATTTTAGGTATTTTAGAAGCAATTTTAGTCAATCTGTTAGTTAAGAAATGCTTTAAATGTATAAAAATACATTTGGTGATAATTTCCTCAAAACTAGACTGATACACCTGACATCTCTGCTTCAGATACTGCTCTTTATCTGTCGTAATTTTCTCGAAATTACAAACATATTTACATCAGAGACTTAGCTGCTCCGATGTGGTCATAACCACACACATCCCAACATTTTGTGTCCAAATGACTTTTGCGTGATGGAAAATTCTGTAATTTGTTCAAAAAAAAAAAAAAAAAATAGAGTGAGGGTGCAGTTGTCTACATAAGACGTGAACTAAACATCCTTGTTAATGCGAGTGTAATACGGAAAGATGCATTACTGACTAATGTTTTGAGAAATGTGACAGAAGTTGTAGACGAAAATTGCAGAAATGTGAATGCCCGGGAAAAGATCTCAGAAAGGAGGCGGCAGATTTAAAATCTGATTCTAGGGATGCTAAGTTGTTGTATACAGTCAAAAAATAATTTCTTTAATTTCAAAAAATGCTGTCTAATTTATGACAAGGAAACTAACAGAAGAGGGAGGGAAATACGATGTCAATGCCAGAGAACAGTAAGAGAGCAATTGAATTTGGTGAATAGCGAAAAAAGAAATATGTGGGGAAGACAGCAACCATGAAAAAGTATTTTAATGTTGGCATTTTTCTTATCTAATTACTCTAACAACCTGATTTCTATTTTGTTTATCATTCTAACATTGGCTTTGATTATTAGTTATTTTATATTGTTTATAAGACTGATCTCCCTTTTACTTGCCTCAAAAACCTATCATTAAATACAATACAATACAATACAATACAATACTTTATTCAGCTTATAGTACAATACATTGTCATAGCCCCGTCAAAACATATTTAAACAGTAATAAACACTTTACAAAATATAAAATCTTAAAAAAAAATACACTAAATATACAGTCTTAATTATAGATAAAACCTTAAAAAATATATAAAAATAGATAAAACATCTTAATCTAGCAGATTATATTATGTCACTGTAAATAATTTACAGTAAGTCGTTTTCATTAAAATATTCATTCATGCTATAATATGCCTTGTCTAGAAAATATTAAAGTAAAGCTGCTTTAAAGGGGGCTAACTGTTGTATGGTCTTCACTTTATCTGGCAGGGCATTACCACCCACTATTATATTTACTAGGAAGCATAATTTCTTCCTCTGGCACAAGAGTGTTAACAATATTGATCGAGTACTGATAGATAAAATGTCACAAGAATATAACATTATGTAGTTTTCAATGCATTTTTATTATAATTTATATTGCATTTTATTCAATGCTTCCACTGTTATCTCTGAAGAATAGGGAAGATGCATGAAATTTTAAAATGCTTGAAAAAGTGATTTGCTCTTAATTTCCATTACGCAGAAAATGATTATAACAAAAGAAATTCAAAATAAAATTTATTTTCCGTAAAATTAATATTTAGATTATGCTGTAATTTGTAAATAAAACCACGTGACTGCAAACGGTTTCTTATTGGCGTGAAGTCAATGACGACATCAGTTAGTTGGATAATTTGTCCAAAGTAGACGCAGTGTCCTAACCTCTCGTTGACATCTGTCTACGAATTAATTTTGGAGAATCTTGAATGTAAAATTACCATATTTGTAGTGATACTCTTAGTTTTACATTTAGGCACAATGCAATATTTGTAATTCATAAGTCATAATAATGTTGTTCACTAGCTCATTAACCAAATAATAACACAATAACACCACAAACAAGAACTTGGTAAACTGACTGTAAACAATAAACAGTAAAACTGACATTTGACAAACCCATCGAAATTGCTTTAGATATACGAAACTACAGAAGCATGTTTCTACGGAAAAAGAAACTTTCATTCACTATTCCGTCCTTGCCTGACAAGATCTGATTGGTTGAAGAAAACGTCCGATTGGCTTAACTGTCTGTACACAGACCGAGAAAAAGGATGGAATATAGTGCACGCAAGTTTCTCTCTCTGTGTCACTTTCTCTAGTCGAGTGCACCTTCCAGTTTGTTATTAATTTCGATGGAAAATCATAACGGGAAACGTCACAGTTAATGGCGCCAAATAACTGCCGTTTTGAAATATCAAAATTCCTCACGGATGAAATTATTTATTTTCTCGCTGTATTAACATTCAAAAAATCGTAAATTTTACATTTTTATAACTTTTTTTTGATGCTGTATCGATTTTCATTATAAAAAAAAATCATGCAACTTCTCTATTCGGTATCTTAATTATCTCCGTTTATTTCTTAATTTATACTTAAATGTACTCACCACCTCTGGTAGACATTTTTGCAGCATTAAGTGTATGCTGTCTTTCTCTTCCAACTGGAAATACGCATCTTTCTCGTTTAAACTTAAACAGAACCTGCATATCTTTTTGTTTTCTCTAAATTCTTCGTTTCCACTTTCATTTTTTATCTGCCACAAATCTACATCAGCTTGTTTACAGCCTGAAGCAGTATATATTTGCTCTTCAGACATCAGACATATCGATTTGAAATTGTAAGATTTCTGGAGATTCTCCACACATTCGCAACATAATAGTGGATTTTCGCTGTATTCCCAATTCTAAAATTAAATACAAGAAATAATCAAGTTAGGTAACAAGTATAAGTATGTAATAAAGTGAATAGTTACCACGAGATCTAAGAAAATCGCCGTCACCATCACCAGTTCGTCTTCCATAGATTTGTAGTCCTTTTTACTGATAAGTTTAAAACATAGTCTACAAATTTTTAATTGGTCGTCCATTATATCTTATATTTTGCAAAAATGTTTAATAGAATAAATATAATAATCTTGATAATAAAACGCTGAACACTCCAATCCAACACTGACAGCCCATAACCACACCCGCAAAGTTTTCGTTGTTCTTCTTCTACTACCACTACCAAAACCAAACAAAAAAAGATGAGAACTCGATCCATAACAATATCTTATCTACTGCTAATTTCACGTGTGTAATATTGTGCCATGAACTGAACTTATTAATGAGAAATTACAATTTTGGATATGTAATTTTAACTGTAGTCCAGGGAAATAAGCAAAAAAAATATCCTGTCAGGGACACTCAACCATCCAGACAGTTGACAAGTTTTTCAGGTCTATATGAACAAAACCTATACTTTTCCTGCAGTGGATTTGGCGTGGTTTTTTAGTTACCTATTAACAATTAAAGACCAGAAATTATATATTTTTGCACATTTTTGCCTACCAGTAAAAAATAAAGTATTTGATCAACAATTCGGAGAAACTATCTTGTAGGGAATTAAAAAACCTTTAAAATGGCTTTTTGAAAATGTCGATATGATTATTTGTTGCTTAGAAAATTGCAAAGAACGGTCTATATTCGCATAATATTTAATTAACAATAAATATTGCAAAAATCAACCTACGACTTTGTTATTACGTGAGAAATCGGGTCTGTAGTACTTAATATATGGTAAAAATTTCAAATCGATTTATTGAATAATTTTTGCAAAGTTGTAAATGTTTATCCCAGAGATCTTTTTTTTGCAATACATTATACGCACAATAATGAAAATACAATGGTTCTACGGGTATCTCATGAAAGGGGAAGAGTTGTTTTATCGAAATAAATTATTAGATCTAAAAAAAAATGTTTTATATTCAGTTTACAATCAGTGTTATACGTAGTGTGTGAATTTATGAATCGTGCGTAGGGTGACCATACGTGCGGAATTTCGCTGGAAAGTCCAGCATTTTGGAGTACTGTCCAGCATTTACAAGTGTCCAGCGAAAGTCCAATACATTATACGCACAATAATGAAAATACAATGGTTCTACGGGTATCTCATGAAAGGGGAAGAGTTGTTTTATCGAAATAAATTATTAGATCTAAAAAAAAATGTTTTATATTCAGTTTACAATCAGTGTTATACGTAGTGTGTGAATTTATGAATCGTGCGTAGGGTGACCATACGTGCGGAATTTCGCTGGAAAGTCCAGCATTTTGGAGTACTGTCCAGCATTTACAAGTGTCCAGCGAAAGTCCAGCATTCTGACCATATATGTCCGGAATTTCACTGGAAAGTATTACAAGTGTCCAGCATAAGTTCAGCATTCAGGTTATAGTGAAGTTACAGTATTACATTTTTTTTTCCGGATACTTGCTTTCTGCTCATCAAAAATTTTGTGATCAAAAAAATTTTTTTAGAAATTCTCCCTCCTGCTCATCAAAATAATTTTGGGACGAAAAAAATTTTTTTTCGGATTTCTCCTTCACGCTTATCAAAAAAATATTTCTCCCCCCCATGCTTATCAAAAAATTTTTGGGACGAAAATTGTCCTTGGGCATTCCCAAAATGGGATCTGCCTTCAGCTCTGAGTATAACATTTGGTGCTCTGTTCCGTGTTGTTGCCTTATGGGCGTTGTGCCTTGCATTAGCCTAAGTACAACTGAACGAGCTTCTCCTTGGATAAATATGTGTAGTGGTGTCGGGTCTAAAAGGACTCCCATTGCAGCCATGGGAGCAGTTTTTATGGTCCCAATGGCGCACAGGCAAGCAAGCCTTTGTACGCTACTTAATAGCCTTACTGCTCCAAGCTGCAGTGTCTTGGTCCACCATACCACCGATCCATAGGTTATTATGGGTCTTAAAACCTCAGTGTATAATCATATGGTCATCTTGGGGTTTAAGCCCCAGTTTTTTCCACACATCTGCCTGCGCCTTCCCAGGGCAACGGTTGCTTTCAGTGTGACTTTTTGGATGTGGCAATTCCATGTCAGCCTTTGGTCGAAAATGACTCCTAGGTATTTAACCGCGCTGGCAAATGGAATTTCCACTCCATTGAGCATTAGGGCTTTTAGGCCTCCCAAGGCTCTTTCCTGTGTAAAGGTGACGACTGTAGTTTGGTGAGGATTTATGGAAAGTCCTTCCTCACTACAACGCTCTGATATCGTGTTCGCAAATCACCCCTTGACTATTATCGCTAGATCGTCAGCATGTCCTAGGCAGTAAAAGCCTTCTGCAGAAAATTTTCGGAGTTCGTCCACAAGTGTTGCCCACAGCAATGGAGATAATGCCCCTCCTTGAGAGCAGCCTGTACTCACTTTTGCCTCAGTGGTTGCCTCGCCTAGATTGGATACTATTATCCTCTTTTCTAAGCTGGCTTTAATCCACTGGCAGAGTACTGTTGGGACTCCTCTATTTAACAACGCATTCGTTAAAGATTGCGTTGTCACGTTATTGAACGCTCCTTCTATATCGAGAAATGTTGCCACTGCCATTTCTTTGTCATCTAATGACTTTGTCAGTAGCGTATTTAAATCATCCAGCACGAGGTCTGTTGACTTTCCCGGCTGGTATGCACACTGATGCTCACTAAGGGTGTTCAGTCCATTTTATCTATTAATTACATTTCTGTAACAGTTTTTCATAGGAAAGTGAAAAAAAAAACAAACTATTCATTTTTTTATAAGCTTCATTTTTGTACTTTGGCCATTTTTTATAAAAAAATATTTTCTGGACAGTTTCCAAAAACCCGATTTTTTCAAAAAATTATGAAACTTAATCATTGAAAATGGGTACGAATGAAAAATATTTATTTTAAAAATTCCAAAAAAAATTGAGCATTTTAGCAATAATATGCAGGATTTAAAAAAAAACTGAATTAATAACAAATTAGACCAATAAAACTAAAAAAATGGCTACATTTTTAAATGCGCTACTTTTTTTTGATTTGCAACTTTTTTAGTTTTCAGTATAAAAGGTCGTAATACTTCTCAATCGAAAGAAAATTTTAATACCTTCAATTTTTACAAGAATAACAATTTTTTTAGTTGTAAATTTTGAGTAATTTTCGATTTTAAAGTCGTATATTTTTTCTGAATGTTTTGGCGCCATTTTGAAAATGCCATATTTCCAAAACTAAATATCGGAGAAAAAAAAAAGAAAGACCTTTCGATTTGATTTCGTAGTTTTGTACCCTTGCATTTTTTTTAAGTCCACATTTTTCGAGTAATTTAAAAAAAAAACTTCTAGGAATACTGATTTTAGGGAGTGAAAATTTTCAGTTCGCAATACCTCGAAAAATATGCATTTTAGCAAAAAAGTGTATAAGATCTTTCTTTCTCATAATTTGATTCTGTATCAGATTATGTATATTTTTTATTTTTTTTGCGACAACCTAAGAAGGGGTGGGAACCACCCAAGGGCGGATCTGGACCTTGAGCTTACCCCCCCATAAATCCGCGCCTGGAACCACCCCTGACAAAAAGCAGAAAAAATGACAATATAGATTCTTATGTACATACTTTATGAAGCATGTTGAAAATTCATTACATCATTTTCGGGTTAAGATTTAAGAGCTTCACTTCCTGTACTATTCATTTATTTCATTTTTTGGAGCTTCTATCTTCAAATTAATTTTAAAGTTTCATTTTTCTACTAATTCTTTAAAAACAACCTCAAAAACTATAGAGCGGGGAGCTAGGTGGCTTTTTCAGCAGCTCATCGTTTTATGAACTTTGAGATATTTTTATGGTTTAATGGATGATAATGATTCATAGAATCGACTTCTGGCAGGGCACCTCCTGTCAGGAGCGTCACGAACACTGTTTAAAAATCAGTGAAATCATGTCATCGTTACAAGGCTCATTTTTTTGTGTGTACACATTTTATGTTTAGAATGAATAAAATATGATCGCCAGAAAGTGTGGGCCGTCAGGAGACGCCGCCAGAAAGGTAATAATGATACAATACATCTGAGGCACGGTACGGAGTCAAGTTAGCCGAAAGTGTTAAATTCCTGTATATTTAAGAGCCTGTGGAGGCTATTCATTGTTGAAGGAGCTTATATTTACGTTTTAAAAAGGAGCCAGGACTTGTAACGATGAGTTTAGAGTTCTGAGATGAAATATGCGAAAAAAAATCCAATTTTCTTCAAAAATCCTAATATTTTCTTTCTGGCTAGCCTTACTGACGGGAGTTTCTTTCTGGGAATTTTTTTCTGTGTTCAAAACATTTAAATAAACATGCTCAACCTTAAAAAAGTTTGTAACGATGATGTTATATAACTCCATTTTTTTACCTCTTTGACCTTTCTGGTTGCTCCCCTGATGGCCCACACTTTCTGGCGATTTTATTTTATTCATTCTAAACATAAAATGTGTACTCACAAAAAAAATTGGTTTTGTAACGATATAATTTCAGTGATTTTTATATCTTGAACCATGGCCAACTCGACGGGCTGACATATGCCAGAAGTCTATTTTGTCGTTATTTAAGTTCGATAGAATTAATCAGCACATAGAAAATGCTTGTAACGGTGAGTGTCCGAAAAAGCCACTTAGCTCCCGCACCACTATAACAATCATTATTTTCTTAAAAGAAATATGAAAAAAATTCAGATAATTGTATTTTTCGTTGAGATTTCTTTTTTTTTTTTTTATTTACGGATTTTCGAAATTGCGGTAATTTTCAATGGGTAAACTTTTTAGTATATGGCATTAGAAATCCAACAAAAAAAAAATCATTCAAATCCATTCACTATAACTGGGCTCCGGCATTTTTCATTTATATATAGTATTGAGTCAGTGATTTTTTTTTAACGGGCCAAAGTCATATTCTTGCGCGCTCGGCTGTAGCAAGCCTGCCGACTGCAACGATCTGAAGGTTCCGGTCGGGGTGTATATAGTAGTTTAACTTATATCAATAGGCACAAAACCAGTAGTGATCAAAAGCATCTAGGGGATCAATATTATTGTTCAATATTTCATATATTGTACAGTAGTATTGATCATATGTTGTTAATATTAAGAAATTGTATAATAAATATTAAATAGTCTCCTTTTAATAATAAAGACAGGTGGTAGTAGTACAGTACCTAGAGGTAAAAAATATGCAAAACTTCGAAATAATGTCATATTGAACGGATTTCGTTCATTTTTGGCAGTATAATAGTAAATGTTTCACAGAAAAGTTTCTATATTGAGCGGGGGCTTGTTAATTTATTTATATGTTTTAAGTGCCACCCCCTTTGAGGGGGTGGCACTTAAAAATATATATGAAGTACAATCATATTTTAAGAAGAAAAGGTTCTATGCAATTTTTCACATAAATTAATAGTTTTTAAGTTATAACGACTTCAAAATTGCGATATTAGCTTAAAAAAAGGTATTTCTAAACGGCTTTCGTCAAGTATCTCAAAAAGTATTACTTTATCGAAAAAATGTTATAGACCAATTACAGAAAGTACAAACTGGGAATTAATTATATTTTTTGTTTATTGATATATTGATATTTAGGATTAATAACTTTGGAGATATTTAAGATTACATTTGGCATCCAAGTGTTCATAAGATAACTATTTAGAGTGAGAGTTAAATATCTCAGAAACTGTGACACCTACGTCAAGGATACTAATAGATACAATAATAGGTTATTAATTAAGCTCTTAACTATTTTTTTATTTGTTTATGTAGCATAAAAAACAAAGAAGTTATGACCGAAGCAATGTCGGTCTACATACATTATTTTAATAACAACGTCGCCATTTTGTTACTGTAATTAGCCAGTAATTAAAAAAAAAATTTCAAACACGGTTTCTCATTAATATACAGCATGACGTAGATGCTCAAATTTTTTGGTTCGTATACAGCACTTGCTTTAGAAAAAATACAGTTTAAACTATAAAGGTATTTTCGATAAAACGTATTTTTTTTTCCTATTTTAAATATCTCAATAAATATTAGTTTTGTTCAGAAATGTGTAGAGACCAAAAATAAGCTTATAAACCAATAATGAATTTCGCTTGTTTATTTATTTACATAGATTTAATAGTTTCGGAGATATGAGTTTACAAATGGCATCCGAACGTTCATAAGACGAAAAATGCAGTTTAAATGTTAAATATCTCAGAAATTGTGACGCATGCTAAGAAAGGAAATTAAAGACAATTAATTGCGCTTTCAAATTATTTTTTACTCGTTTGGTTACTCTAATTAGCCAATAATTTAAAAAAAATATCTCAAATACAGTTTTTCGTTAAAATGTAGCATTACCTAAATACTCAAATTCTTTTTTGCTCATTTAAAGCACTTGCTTTAGAAAAGAATGCATTTTAAACTTTAAAGGTAATTTCGAAACCCTTGGATACCAAATGTAAACTTAAATATTTCCGAAATTATTAATCCTACATCAATAAACAAAAAATATAATTAATTCCCAGTTTGTAGGGTGCTTTCTGTAATTGGTCTATAACATTTTCTCGATAAAGTAATACTTTTCGAGATACTTGACGAAAGCCGTTTGAAAATACCTTTTTTAAAAGCTTTTATTTTAAGCTAAAATCGCAATTTTGAAGTCGTTATAACTTAAAAACTATCAATTTATGTGAAAAATTACATGGAACCTTTTCTTCTTAAAATTTGATTCTATTTCAGCTCCAATAAATATATATATTTTTTAAGTGCCACCACCTGAGAGGAGGTGGCACATATTTTATGAATGATATCTAATTTTTTAGATGACAGTTAGCAACTCCACCCCAACCTAGAATGCCATATATTAATCTAGATTCAACTAACGCTACTTCTACGCGACTAAACTGACCAAACCTGCATGCGAGGTGTATTAATTGCGTCCCAATGTCGCGTTTAGCGCTGATAAAAAAAATCGCTGTTGCCAAACGGTACACTTTAGGAAAAAACATATTTTTTCAAAAACTTTTGTGATTATTAGGCTTTATTTTCTTCGCTGCATGTATGCAAATATTTTCAAAAATAAAAAAGTTTATCGATTGGTGAAGATTTCAATACACAAAATATGTATTTTTAGTTTGTTTGATTTTTAGAGAAATGAAAGTGCGAATTGTGCCCAAACCGTTTATATTGGTAAAAGCGCTACAGTGTGTGCTTTAATTTGACACAAAACAAATTTCGGTACCTTTAATGGTTTTAAAGATATGGCGGTGGAAACAAAAAAAAAACAATTTTCTTTAAAAATACATTTTTTTCACTTTTTATGGATTTAAAAAGTTCGAGACCACAAAAAAATGTCGTAAAATATGATTTCATATGTCCGGTGACATACTCAAAGGAACCTAATATGTTTGACCTGGTTCTACGCCAAAAAAAAAAAACGACACGATAGACTTGCGAAATCGCTGCTCTAAACGTCTTTTTTACATGGATGGAACAGTGGAATCATAACACTATAACACTGGAATCTTTGTATATCATTTATTATCACAGCTCTTACAATCACATTAATATTACCACCTATTTTATTTCGTTATTTACATCGAATCGTCCAAATCCGAATTGTCCAAAATATATTCTTCGTATCTTGGTGGTGGTTTACACTTACGCTTGGGTCTTAAACTGCTGCTGACTGAGTACGTTGTTGACGTTGAATTGGTTGCGATGGAGATTCTCTTACTCTGCTTGCCTCGACTGCTGACGTCTTTCTGGCTCATCATCGTATTCTTGGGCCTATTGAGAGAATTTATATTAGTAGGTATATTATCACGACCCGAAGATCTTTCCTTAAAATAGCTTTTGCTAACATCGTTAAAGTTTTCAACACATTGTTAAAAAAATTATTATTTTGGGTATTCAGCAGACAACTTTCAAAGAAAACTTTTGTTTCTTTCATATACCATTGGTGCATTCTGACCATGGTATATGAAAGAAACGAATGTTTTCTTTGAAAGTTATCTGCTGAATACCCAAAATAATAATTTTTTTTAACAATGATGTAAGCAGAAATAATAGGTATTTATTTTCTCAACACACAAATCGTCATTGTTTTTGCTACAAAAAGTTTTATTTGAACCACAACAGTTCTCGTCACTCAACTCACTAACTTCATGTACAATCTTAGTATTAGTTTTACTTACGTGAGTATCTGTGTTATTTTCATATGTGTCTTACCATCGAGCTTTTGCATGAAATTCGATTTGGTTGGTTTTCTTGCTCAATTCCCCCACTGTCAAATTTTTACCTGTCCTGCCTCCTTTAACCTTATTCCACTGACCTCCGTTTATTACCTGGTTCTGATGACGCTTCCAAGTTTTTCAATTTTTTAATACTCGGCAGGGATAGACTGACCTGCCTATCTTCACCTCGACCTCCTCCACCTCGATAATCTCATCTGACCTATGTGGAAATTTGTGCTGTTCTGATAATACTTAGCTTGTTTCAATTAATTTCTTTTTATGAGGTTCGAAGTTTCATTCTAATGCTTTTGTTGAGGTTTTCTTAACAAGTCGAATCTGCTGCGTAATTTTCTTGCCAACAATATTCCTGCTGGTGCAGATTTTGTTATCTCGTGCTCTGCATTTCTATATGCCAAAAATCTGCAAATAAGAGTATGTAAAGAAATATTTTTATTATCAATAACTGGGAGCGTAGAGGCGACTTCAATGTGAATATCAGTGGATATTCCGTTGAAGCAACGTCGAGCGCGGTTAGTACTTGGATGGGCTCCCATCTTGGGAAATACAGCGTTCTCGTCCCACCTTCTAGAGGCTTGTATATCAGTGTATACTCGGAAGTTATGTAATTTCAGACGAGGATTACGTAGTGGATATACCATCCTTCGGAGGGGATGTAAAGCAGGCGGTCCCTTGTCTATTAAATGTTAGGCAAGTAAAAGATCCCTACTCTTCTTAAGGGAAGAGGTTCGGAAAAATTTCCAGGTTGGGGGTAGCTCGTCTCCTGGTGTCGGTGATAGGCCCTGGTAGCGGAAATAGGCCGACGTTAAACAGTTAAAAAAAAAAAATTATCAATATCACAAACTGCTGCTTTAAACTTCGCCTTAAATGTTTTAACTAGATTTTCTGCGTGTCCGTTGCTTCATGGTGACGCTACTGGCGTTCATCATCCAGCTTGATCGGCCATTTATTGTCTCTGACATGTTTCGATATTCTTTTTAATAAATGATCTTTGGTAGTTTCGCTGGTTATTTCTTCTCCGTATTATACTATTACTTTTGTGTCTGGTACTGGGTTCCTAGAGAAAACTTGTTTTAATATTTTTGCTTGTGCTTTAGCGATTGCTTTTGAGGTCAGCTTTACTTTTTGTCTGAAATGAAACAGAGTTGCATTTAAACATTGTTCCTTATGCAACAGCAGATGGGGTTTGAGGCTACTTTCTGAAATGAAGAAGTATCACATTTGAACATTGTCACTTCTGACGGTTTCGATGGTATAAGAACCATCAGAAGTAACAATGTCCAAATGAACAAGTATCACACAGTTGAACATTGTTACTTCTGATGGTTCCTTATGCCTTAGCAAATGCTTTTTGAGATTATGCTAATGGTTTGTCTGACAGGAACAAGACTCGCATTTGACCACTGTTACTTCTGAAACTTTCTTCCTTCCTTCGGAGAATGTCTTCTGAGGTAATTTCTATGGTTTGTCTGATATAAACAACAGTTATATTGGCATGTTGTTACTTATGGACGATCCTTATGCCTCTGCAAATAATTTTTGAGATTATTTTCATATTCGGTCTGAAACAAACAATGGCCACATTTGTATTTTGTTACTTCTGATGGTTCCTTATGCCTCAGCAAATGCTTTCTGAAATTATCTTTATGGTTTGTCTGATAGGAACAATTGTTACTTCTGATGAATCTTTATGTACCAGCGAATACACTGAAATTATTTTCTTATTTTGTCTGATATGCACAAGAATCACATTTGAACATTGTTACTTCTGAAGATCCGTATGCTGCAGCAAATACATTTGAAGATTATCTTTATACAGTGTCTAAAATGAGCAGCAGTCACATTTGCACATTGGTACTGCTGAGGCATTTTCATTGGCCCACGTCTGTTTAATGCAAGGCTTGATAGATCTGCTTCGGGGTTTACCATTAAACATTTTGGTTTCATATGCTTAGCGGTGCGCTTCAGTTGTGGTAAAACGACGGCATTTTCAGGGCTGAAAATTATAAAAATAGGTATCATCACCAAACTATGAACTTAATATTTCTCTGTGGTCAGATATAAGCAGTATATACATATAAGAAAAATATAAATCTACAATAAAAAAATATATCATTTGTAATATTGATTGCCGATTATTCTCAGAAGTTTACTAAATCACTTGTACGGAAAAAGACAAGCTGAGACACTTGCCTGTGTTGCACGTCGGTACTAGTACTCGTTACTCGTCAGTTGTGGCCGCCAAAAGTACTCGAGTACCTAATAATGCAAAGTACTTGAAAATTTCGAGTACAGAGTGCCATTCAAATAAAACTACTCGCGAGTACTTGTTACTGAGTACTTTTAGACATTTTAAAGAAAGATTCTTAAAGAGGAATAAAGTTCCAATAAAGACTCCCAACTCCCGAAACTGTATCTCTTTTATTAATAATTTTAATTTTAATGTTGAAAATAGAGCTCCGCGCGGCGAACACTAAGCCGTTTAGATGCTCTGAAACCGGCCGTAATAAGTAAAAATATTTTTTTATGTTATTAAATATTAATTTAAAAATTTTTAAAAATTATGATATTTAGACACTTGAACAATATCCCGTTGGAAAAAAATTGTTTCACCGATTTTTCATAAAATGAGGCTATTGTTAATTAACAAATTTTTTTAGAGTTTGCGTTTATATTTTAAGTCGGATAATTGTTAAACAAAAGCCACTAAAATTATTTCGCTTCGAGGAGACCTTGTATCAACTATACTTTATGGGATTATGACATTGCGATGTTTTTAATTGTTATAGTCTATTAGTAATTGATTATTTAACAAAAAAAAAACTAAAAAATGAAAAAGAAAGGTTGAAAAATTCTTTTTAAGAATCATTCTTTAACATTTCTTAAATTTTAATAGTTTTCGAGTTATTTGCAAAAAACGAAACTCGTTATTTTTTCAATCTTCATTTGTTTAACTTTTGCAATTGTTTATGTGCGGGTTTGAAACTTATGCACATCTTTCTTAGAGGTCATTCCGAATCCAATGAGCCCTCACTCATATTTTTACCAGCTTTATCAAGAATTAACATGACTTTGAACTTGTGAACTAGTCTATATATTGTGTGGCGAAATACAGAAAAATTTAGGAATCCCAAAAACAACTGCATTGGGTTGCTTAAAAAAAAATTCATTCATTTGCCAGTGGTTTTTGCATCAGTGCAACAAAGTGCCAGGATTTGAAGGAACAATTATATGGACAGACGAGGCCCATAATAACCACAATTGGGCTCATGAAAATCCACACGTAACTGGTACATTATTATTAGCCTTGACCATATTTCCTTAAGCAACCCATCACTTTTTTAGCATATATTTTTTTTCATAAAAAATAGATTTCGTTTGGTTACCCTATCGGTGAAGGTTGACCTTAGTATGTATTCTGTACTATCTGTACAATAAAAGCACATAAACTATAATTCATTCCAATTGTTATTATTTAAAAAAAAAAATGAATATTGCAAAATTATTCTTTCAAAAATAATGGATAATATTCAATAAAATTTTGGAGAAATATAGCTCTTATAAAGTACAATCACCACTTTTTCAAATCAAAATGATTATTAAAATGGCTCAAATATATAATTGCCGCTAAAAGTTTGCACCCTTGTGAAACCCTGCCATCAAAACCAAGAAATATATACGATGGCTCAAATTGTAGCTATTTATAAGCACAAGATCACAGAGAGAGAGAATAAATTTTTACTTCCACATCCAGTGGAAGTATAGTAACAAAAAACTTAAAATTTTTATTGTTCAAATAGGCTTAGAATGTCATGAAATGTCGAGATTTTAAATTTGAGCTAAAAAAAATTTTCTGTCTGTCTGTCGGTCGGTTTGTAACTTTTTTTGTGGGCACGTTTACTCTTGAACCGTTTAAGATATCGACTTGAAATTAAGTGCACATATGTACTTTAATGATATCTCTAACTAGATTATATTTTCATTTTGTTCCGTCGAAGGGTTGGGGGGTAAATTGGGGTAAATTTGGAGTAAATAGGTAAATCAAGCAGGTAAGAGTCCATAAAATTGGTATTTAGTATATACAAGAGAAGCTAAGGTCTCAAAAAATTTTTTGGCATTAGCTACCTCCATTACCACCCCCACCCCATTATTAACCCTTTTAAGCCGGATGACGTATTTATCCAACATGCCCTAAATTGGCCCACAGCCGGGTTTCGGATATATACGGGTTCTCGTATCAGAGGTTCTCGAGATTCCGTGGCGGCTAACGTTTATATCCGGGTTTTATTTTAAATTTACATCATCCGTAGGACGAACGTCGCGGATATTCGACAGTAAATACTTGATTCACATCCGAACGTCGGAAAAATCCGACACAATCGGAAATACTCGACAGTAGACAAGCATCCAACTATGTGTACCGTCAGATATATGCGACGTACACGTCATTTAGCCATTGCAAATATCGCCGTCTGGGATGCCATTTGCTACCGGACTGCGGCCGGCTCGAAAGGGTTAAAGAGGATGAAAAAAAATTGTGATTTAGTGTGTACGAGAATCAGAAACCTTAAAATATTTTTTCAATTCAACTATCCTCACTAACAAAAAGTTCTTTAAAATTTAACTCTAAAGTTAAAGTGCATATTGAGGTCTATGTGTAAGAAAATATTATATAATTTTAGACTAAATTATTAACTTTGGAGTCGCTGTCTTTTGTCTGAATATAAACAGGGAAATTTTACCAATTTTTTTCGTAAGTATAACCTGAGTTTTGTCTTGTCCTTGTAGTCAGATTTAAGTTATAACTTTAACCTCATGGTCACAAATAGTCCCAATTTTAGGTAAAATTTATTCTAATTTTACTTCTCCACTAAGCTAACATATGTGTTTAACCTAAAGGCAAATATTACTTCATAAATTGTCCTGAAAAGTTATTTTTACTTAAAAAATAGAATGGAAAGCAAAATTACGTTTTCATTGTCTAAATTACTTCAAAGGACTATAATGATTGTTTTACGTTGATGCCCTTCCCAGTGTCAACTGTACTTTATTAGTGGGATAATGTCCTAATTTGTAGCAATTTATTTTGTTGTTGTTTGGGTTTTCTGTTTTCGTGTTTTTGAAAATAAAATTGGAGGTGTTTTGTTTTAAATGCGAGAAAGTATTCTACAGCCAGTCAACCTATAGTCGGCACAACTGAAAAGTGCATAAGCAAATAGGACATAATCATAATTATATCGAATATACGGTATACTTAAAGATACTTGTAATTGTATTTCAACTTTTCTATTACCGACTTGTTTGCATTCGAAGTAATGACTACATTATATCAGGTAAAACAGTTGTTAATCTTTCAGAGAGTTTAGTACAATATAACTGTTTTTTCTCTAGATTTCAGTACTTAGTTTGCAGAATGAAAAGCTAAGTGAAGTTCAGTAGTGTTAGTAGTGTAACTCAGTGACTTTATTTGGATTGTATTCAGTGAATGTACTCACTGAAGAGAAGTTGTGAAAATGGTTTATGGCCCTATAGAAGGTTTAAACCTATACCTATGAACAAATTTAAATTGATAGATGGGGAAGTAGTAATTAAGAATTAAAAAACAAGTTTCATATGATGTGTTTTCTGTTAATACGTTTATTCAAATAAAAAATAAAGTATTAAACTAACCAACAAAAGATTAATTATTTTACCTGAAATATTTTTAAATTCCAAATTCACCGAATCCGTGATGTGATCATGTTTTTCTATCAAATGCAAACGCAAGTCGTTAGTAAAGTTAAAACACAATTTGCACTCTAAGCACAGGTATCTTTTGGGCACTGTAGATTTGATATAAGTACGTTGGATTTGTTTATTTATACACAATTCTGTTGTGCCGATTTAACGCTGACTGGCTGGAGAATACTTTCTCACATTCAAAACAAAACACATCCATTTTTATTGACAAAATATAAGAGAAAATTGAAGGAATAAACCACAAACTCACAAAACAACAATTGCGGCCAAAGAAGTTTGAGGTTAGAAACAGAAGTGACGTCACTTAATTTACCGCCTTCTCTAACCTAATTTGGGAAATATGACCGATTTAGTTCTGCATGAACACTAAAGACTTTACAATTTTGAAGACTACAAAATTATTTTAACCTATATTGGTCCCATTTAACTTTAAAGTAAATAATATAAGTTTTAACACTTCGTCTCAAGGAAAAACGTGAATGAGGCCTAAAATATTGGAAGAGAATACTTTGAAGTCGCATGGCACTATGTTCGCCATATTTTTCAACCAGCTGCAAGAGGCCATTTTACAATGAAATTTTGATGAGTATTTAATTGAAAAAAATCATTAATATAAGGTTATTTAACAGATACAAAGTACAATATTATAATATTTTATGCTCCAGGAAAGTCCTGCCGGGCAATTGAATAGGCTTTTACAAATATTTGTAAAATACATTTAAGCTAAAAAAAAATTTTTTTCTTTAAAAACGTAAAATACTTGAGGCCCCTTTAATATTCCGAGGTAAAATGAATATATTTACAATGGAAATTGATTGGCAGTAAAAAACACACACAGAGGGGAAGTGGACACATTATTTCACAACTACGTATGACATTATATGATGCACTCCTACTCCATCATTATAATAGAGATGTCTGAAGGTCTCTAGTTATGTCTTTGCTGCTTATGCCTCGTGACTTATAAGTAAATCATTATTGTTGTAAATAAAATCTTATTAGTTATTTCTGAGAAAGATAGATTGCAGTTGAAAAAGGATAACTTGTTTGGTAAATATTACCTATCAACGACCACAATTAAACAAAAATTTTACGTTTAAATTACCTGTTCAGGGAAATATGTTCTATAACCAATAGGTCATTATAACTGAGCAGCCTTATTTAAGAGGTATTCATGACGTCGTCTCATTCCCCATTTACTTATATTTTATGTAAATTTTAAGTCAATTAGGTTAGGTTAAACGGGAAAACGGGACCAAAACGAGGGCTACATTACGTAATTCTGACTTAAGGTGCTACTTGGGTTACTTGAATTTGTTTATAACTAAAATTTAGAAAACTACAAACTGCAATAAAATGGGTATAAATTTTGGAAAAAAAAAATGTTTTTCTCCGTGATCTTAAAATACTTATAGAATGATACAATTTGAGCCATCGTACGTGTTTCTTGGTCTCGATGGCAGGATTTCACAAAGCAAAGTTTTAGCAACAATTGCATATTTGAACCGTTTTAGTAATTATTTGAAATTTTAAGTGCTGATTGTACTTTATAAGAGCTATATTTTTCCAAAATTTCATTGAATATTATCCATTATTTTTGAAAGAACAGTCATTTGTTTAAAAACGCATAATTTTTCAATGTTTATTTTTTTTTAAATAATAATAACAATTGAAATGAATTATAGTTTGTGTACATTTATTGTACAGCTCAAAACTAACATCTTCCTTCTTTTTATTGTGTTCCATAGGACATTTCGAGATATTCAAAGAAAACCGATGGAAAACACGGTCTAAAAAATTAAATTGTTTAAATAAACAATACGCCTATCTCGCAGAAATTGCAAAACTGAGTTGTGAACTTAAGTTGACCCCCTGAACACGTTATAAATAGAAAAACTGCCCTAACCAGACAATTCACATTAAAATCCTAATTCCACTAGGTATAAAGTTTTCCCAAGGAACAATTTAAAAGTCTTTTGGACTTGAGGAGGTTTTAAGAAAAGTTTGTCAGGGTTAGGAAATAGTCATGTGCTTTATTGATGTTGTAGTTAAGGCATTTTAGGCTTCAAGTATACTTGCTCTTAATAGTAAGTTTTAAAGCATTCTGTAAGACCTAATTATAAAGCTAATTTGCTTCTAAGACAATATGTATTTGTAATGGATTTATCATAACCTACATAAAACTCTCCATAAAGCTAATTAGTTTTATGAACGTCTTAAATTCCACTTAGATTTAAAGAGGCTTTAAATTATTCTTTATGGTTTTAACATATTTGCAATAAATGCATTTTAAATCCTTTTTAAAACTAGACATTTTCAATGCCTATTAGTACTTATTAAAGGCCATTACAAAACTAGATGCTTAAAACATCCTTGATAAATGTTGTGATGAAACCGTTATGAAGAAAAAAAGGCCTCTATAAATCTAAAAGGCAAATTTTAATTCCATAAAACACTTTCCAAAACCTCAATAAAACATTTATTATAAAAATAATAAACAATATGTCTGCCTGAAGTGTCGTTGATGCATGTGTGTGTGTGTGTTAATTAAAAGCATTTCACGACTTACTGATGTGTAATTAAGTCTTTTTTGGAAAGGTGGAAGAAAATAAAAAAGAGTGGCCATTTTAAAAGGATTGTTAAAACACACACGCAAACAAATTATTTTGTACGGCTCCTTATTTTACCAACCTAAATACCAGACGGCTCCATTTTGAGTGGCGTAGGGACAGTTGCCTTATATATACGGCGTCTTTTTTGTAAGTCCAAATGCATTTAGTGCCATATTTAAATGGCATTTTATAAGTTTCATTTATTATATTACTTTTATTAATTGTCAAAAACAAACACAAAGTAAACAAAGTTTTATTCAACATTCCGAAAATACATGCGCCGTTTATGTACGGCATCTGGTCGCGCAGAAGTGCCGTTTTTATAAGGCATTCGTCTGGTGAAGAAGTTTGAATAAGCCGTTTAACTACGGCAACCGTTCCTCGAGTTTGCAATTTTTAAAGTTAAGTGCATTTAAACGGCGGCCGTCCCGAGAGCAAAAATAACCTTTAACATATATATACGGCAGTCGGCGGTGGGACAAAGTCAGGTAAGCCGTTAATATACGGCAACCGTCCTTAAAGGGTTAAGTTTTAAGTTTTTTGTATCAAATGTCAACGTCCCAAACGTTTTATTACAGCTTTTATCAAGTCTATGTGATCTTCGCCAAGTGCATTTGCATTTTTGTAAGGAAGGGATTATTTGCGATAAAAGGGCTTCATTTAGAGTAAATGTTCTAGGTCATTACCACCAATCTTGCATTACCATTCTTAGAATATATAGTGTAATGAGAGGACCAGTGTTGCCAGATCAAAATTTTAAAAGTTATCAGACGACGCTTTAAAAAGTTACTAAATCTTAGTAAAATTTCACTAGATTTGAAATTAAAGCTCTCATCTTTAATTTTCAAAAGTTGCAGTGTCTGTAGGACACGTAATTTTCTTGAGCTTTCTGAGCACAGCATAGCTTTGAGCGTCCTCTATCTGATTATTTCGTTGCCAGACTTCGTACTCTGTATTGTATTAAATGGTTTGTAACTAGAAAGTACTGTTTGTCTACGAGACGCTAGAGGGCAAGGAGCCCAGGCTATTCGATTGTAGCGATTCACGGTCAATAAACTATACGGTTACCTCAATTAGCAGCTTTTAGAAGAGAGAGACGTGCGGAGCGGGGAATCGAATGAAAGATATTCTGTTAGGGTCTACATCCTATGTCAGCTGTAGACACTACAGGCATCTTTGACTGTGTCTTTTGCACGGAAATCAGATATGTCTGTCTTTTCCATTCGATTCCCCACTCCGCGCGTCTCTCTCGTCTAAGAGCTGCTGATCGAGGTAACCGTAGAGTTTACTGACTGTGGTAGCGATTAACGTGAACAGTTTTGTATTAAATGGATCGCAACTCGAATTTAATGTTTGTCTACCTACCAGTAGCGGGCAATAAATTGGATGATTAAAAAATAATTAAAAATGGGCATTTTCATAAAAGTTTTCACTAAATCACTAGATTTAAAAAAAATCACCAGATCTAGTGAAATTTTACTAGACCTGGCAACATTGGAGAGGACTGTAAAATGACAATTAGGTTTTTAGTTGGCCGGCCATGTTTTTCTTGTTATATAAAAATATTCAAGGTCAATCTCACAATTATAATTATCAATAATTATCACTTTTTCGTTAGCAAATTAAAGTAGAATTACAAGAAACGACTGAAAATTACCGTGGGAACCGAGAAGCAGTCCACTTTTTTAAATTTGCTGATTACGTGTGTCTATGCAAATTTTGTATGGATATTAAAATCATTATTATTTCTGAGGGGCTCTTGTTTTTTGGGCGTTTCTTATGTAGTTTTAACGATAAACTGCCGTTGGTTTTAATTTTTTTGTCATACCTGATGGCTTTTTATTACCTTTTAAATCGGCCTTAGAGGGGTTATAGTGCTCTACGCTTTATACATTTCTAATTCCATTTTATCTTCAATAAGTCTGATGGTGTGTTTGCTTAAATCAGTTTAGAAAAAATAAATGCAATAATAAAATTATTTGAATTCCTTCGTGGACATTCTTATAGCTTCTCAGTTCTAATATGGACTTATAAGAGTTTTAAAAACCAGTTTTAAGGTAGCCTTCTAGGTGTTTTCTAGAAATGCAGGAAGCTAATAGAAAAGCTTCTGACAGCTTTAAAATAGGTTTTAAGAAAGGTTTTAAAACGGCCCGAAGAAGATTTTCAAGAGCAGCACTATGCCTCACTAAGGAGTTTTATGATGGAATTTAAAAAGGCCTTAACAACCTTCATAAGGGTGGGCCCTTTTAGTCTACAAGTCGCTTTATGATGGTATTAAGGATATTGTTACAGCAAAATAGATTTTTCAAGGCATTTTATAAATAATTTTATAGCACCCTTGTATACATTTAAGAAACTAAAATTGTTCCTTGGGTTATTAGATAATAAGGAAGAAATTTGTAAAAATTGTTTGAAAATTCAACGATACAGAAAAACATCGGAAACAAATGAGTTATCAGTAGGACGGGGAAAACATGAGAAATTGAATAAATATAATAAGGGAAATCAATTAGTATAAAAGGGTTTATTAAATTTAAAATTATGAGAGTTAAAAAACATATTACAAAATACTCATTTGTATTTCAAAAAACTATTTATATAAAATGAGTTGTGAACAGAGTGGGTATTTTTATTTGTCTGAAAGCATCCAAGCAGAGAGGAGCTCTGAATTTAAGGTTAATTTTCACGAAAACGTGCATTTGCAGAAAAATATATTTATTTATTTTCAAATATAATATTCAGATTAAAACATAAAAATTGTCAAATAGACATTTTGACTGGTTGAGCTTAAACTTAATTAGTTTTGTTAAAAAAGACAATTATTTTTAAATACTAGTTAACGCAAGTGAGAAACAAAGTATCAGAAGTAAGATATAATGATTAAATAATAAAAGTTGAAGTTAAAAATTAAATGTTTAGTCTTAGTCCTGTCAATGAATGGTTTCTAGAGGGAAATGCCGAGACCACAATTTTTTACTTGAGAGCTGTGTTTGGACTATTTAGGAGGTAAACATACCAAAAGTCCCCGAACGTAGGTAGTGAGGGGGGTGCAGGAGGGCACGAAGAAGGTCACGGTTTTTGGTTTTTCGCTCAGCTATATGCAAAATTAATGCTAACTGAATTTTCTACAATAATGTTTCTATTAATTTTTTCAAATCTGTTACGGTTCAGTAATGGATTGTATATCTTCTAACTGTATTCTATCTTTATTATAAATTTATTATGAATTGAAAAAATTTTTTAATAATCATCGTAGAAAAACATTTTTTGTACAGATATCCGTTTCATAGCAGGCTTAACTCAAATATCAAATAAAAAATGTCTTTGTGTCTGTAAGAGTGTGTGTGTGTGTGTGTGTGTGTGTGTGTGTGCGCGTGTGTACACATTATCGGAAAGTGTTTGTTTTGGTACGGCAATAAGAGCAAGCGAGAGCGAAGCAAGCAATCATGTATAAATTCTCTTGAGGGGGCATGTCACTGTTTACCTCTGCTGGAGTACTGGTAGACGTCTTTATTGTAGGCGGTCAATTAATAGCGCAATGCCAAACACATGACTTTCCGATTCTGTATGTATGTGTGTGTATATATCGTTTCTTGTAAACATGATAACTTCTACAATTTGGAACATCCCTAGTAGCACAACATATTGTGTCGATATAGGTACAATATGTTACCTATATTGCATACTGGGCCAATATATGTAAGATCTAGCCAATATTGTACCATTATGCTTATCAGCTGTATTTTCAATATATTAATCCAATATATATTCAATGTAGATAGTAGACAACCTCCAAATCTATAGCCAAGACTGTGCGGAAGGGGGTTACACATTTGGAAAAACGCAGACATACATACCGGTGTTGTCAATACCGGGGCTGGGGGTCGAACCCAGAGCGCGATAGGCAGTCAATCAGCATATTCGCCACTCAATACGTCTTAACCGATTGAGCTACCGCGCCGGTATATTTTAATACATGATGGACATTTCTAATTTTAAATTTATCGCCCATAGCAAATTCAGAAACAGTGACACATTCGAGTTTCGGAAATGTTGCCGTATGCCGGTCGGTTGTTGGTGTTTCATAACTTCGTCAATTTCTTTAATGAAATACAGTGTGCAGCTTGCGACAACTACAATAATTTAATAGGTAAGTGTGCATATTCCCATTCCAATAAAAATTAATAGTAAACATAGTTTAGTTTTTAGTAATTTTCCATATTCCTACAAAGGCGTATTTGTCTTCTTTCTGCCATGTTTAGTGTAGAAATCGTGGCCCAGTGGGTGTATAATATCCAGGACATTTTTGCAAATCATGCATATTTAGACACTATGAACATTCATAAATATACTAATGTATCCAAAATCCATAATCACAATACTCGTACAAACTCCAACATATATATCAAATATTTAAGGCTAAAAAAATCAAGAAATAGCGTAGATTATTATGGTCCACTATTTTATAATAAATTACCTCCTTACCTAAAAATGTTGTCATTAAATTTATTTAAAATAAAAGTTAAATCAATCTTAGTAGCTTCGGCATTTTATAGTTTGAATGAATTCTTAGAGAGTGATTTGTAGTCAACCATTCTCTGTGCAGTTGTCAATTCTGACATCCTATATTGCTATATTATGATTAACTAGACAAGTAGATATTTCCCTTTTGTAGATGTTTTTATATATTTTTAATGTTGTATTGTATGTTTTAATAATTATCTGTAATATTTATTGAATTTTATGTAAACTTTTGACTTGTGTAATGATTATTTTTTTCAAATGCACCAATAAATTCTATTCTATTCTATTCTATGATATTTATTTCTAATTACCTGTATCTCTCTTCTCTCTCTAAATACCTATGCGTAATTATTTTATAAATACAAATTGTATATTGGGCCAATATTTTCCCAAAATTAGCAAATCTGATTCAATATTAACATTATTTAACCAATATTGGCGCAATATGTAGAAAGTAATATTAGACACTAAGGCAGAATGATATATTTAACTTATTCGTAGAGTTTTTTTAATATTTCAGCATTTTTTCTCAAAAAGACCAAGGGTCCTCGGTGCGATGTAAACAGCATCAAGTGTGAGAATGAAAAGATCAACTCACAACATTTTTAAAATATGACTTTCACCACAGGCGAAGAACTAATGGGTGTAAATCAGCAATTAGCAGAAACAAAGGAAAATACGAGGAAAATGGTATGCGTATTTATTGTTAAAATACAGGGAACATGCTAGATTTAAATTCGATATTTAAGAGAGGACACCCACACAAAAGCTATGAATACCCAACTAACGAAAAAGGAAGTACCTAGCAATGTTCTATTCAGGAGAAGTAAACAAAAGAAGAAATCAGTGTGAAAGCTCAAATTCTTTGACGTAGTGTCTAGTAAGTAAAACATTAAACCATTGTAGAGGCCGATTCAAAGAAGTCACAGATGGGCAAATAAATCGAGCAATATTAGCATACTTAGCTGGATCATCGGATAAAGATGGGGAAGTAAATCTCGCGAATATACAAGAAATCATGGTACCTCAAGAAATGAAATAGATGAATGGGTATACAATAATAATAATTACACTTATTTCTGACATGGGAACTCGTGCAGTAGGAATTCCCATGTCAGAAATTCAGACACATTGTGTAGCTATATGGCGCCTAAGTTGATATCCAATATAGCACCTATATGTTAGTATCCAATATAGTGCCTATATATTAGTATCCAATATGACACCTATATTAGTATCTAATATGAAACCAATGTTGATATCCAATATGATGCCAATCTTGATATCTAATATTATGCCAATATTTGATTGCAATATTGGGCAATTATTGTCAAAATCTGTCGCTCAGTATATTGGCCCAATATGTTGATGCCTATATTGGCCCAATCAACTTGTGCTACAGGGGATATGTAAAACAGCATAGTACAATAATCCTTATTGAAATTGGGCCATATAATGTAATACATGGTGATAACCAGAGGCCTACAAACTCTCACAACATAATAATCTAATTAAAAACACCATGTTCCAAATTTTAGGATAACATTGATATATCATCTAATTGGATTGAACCTAACATACACCCGGTATATTGCGGTTTATAAATCTTATACATCTTCATATTTTTGTATGCTTAATAAAAAAAAAAAACGGATTTTGCTCTGAAATTAAAATAAAACCTATTTTACGTAAGAGTGACAGTTTGAGGCCTCTGGTTATAACCATGTATTACAGATATGGCCCAATTTCAGTAGGGATTATTGTACTATGCTGTTTTACATATGTTCCAAATTGTAACTAAATATTTTAAGTCTAACAGAAGTTATCATGTTTACAAGAAACGGTATACACACACACACACACACACATATACACACGCACACACACTTACAGGCACAAAGACATTTTTTATTGGATATTTGAATTCAGTCCGCTATGAAACGGATATGTTTACCTCCTAAATAGTCCAAAACTGTGATCTCGGCATTTCCCTCTAGACCCCCTTATTGAACGCTCATTGACAGGGCTATCTCTCAATGTAAAAAATAAAAAAATCTTAAATTCTCCCTAACACAAAAATTGAAAAATAAAAAGGAAAACAAATGTACCAAATAGAAACAAAAACTTTAAATGAAAGTGAAGTATATTATAGTAAAAGTTAGTGGATTTTAATGCTCCTCTTATGTATATAAGAACACAAAAAAACTAGTTTTTTGTACTTTGCAACTTTTTTATTTGTATGTTCCAGCTTAAGAAATAACGCAAGTGAAGTTAACGTAGGTGCGGTTTCAATCCAAATTTTCCGCTAAAAAGCAGATAATCTACTTGAAAAATAGCGCCATTTTAAGAAGATATATTCTAGCAAAATATCAAACAACGATAACTAAATAAATGACATATTGCATATTTTTGCCTAAAATTTCTTGTTAGCAATTATGCTTACTGTTTCTATGCATACAATCATTTTGTGCCAAACCAGTAAAAACTAGCACTAATTACTCACTCGTTTCCAGAGCTAGAACCTCAACTGGTAAAATAAAATGTATATCCTTCAGTCCAGTCAACGAAAGAGTTGCAGAGAACATGGAGGAGGGTAGAACTTTCCTCTTCGGGAATGTGTTGAGGGTGGTTAGGAGGTAAACATACTAAAAGTCCCCGCCCCTAGCCCAGCCGCTTCAGGGGCGAGGGAGGTGGAAAGGTTCCTTTTTTCAATTCTTCGCTTATAACTCAGAAATAATTAATTGTAAAAAGTAGAAATGAAGTGTC
Organism: Rutpela maculata; assembly: GCA_936432065.2. Lineage (NCBI taxonomy): Eukaryota > Metazoa > Arthropoda > Insecta > Coleoptera > Cerambycidae > Rutpela > Rutpela maculata. Next base: position 143,954,462 of record OW386292.2, on the reverse strand, counting down.
ATACAGAAAAAGGTAATCTATGCAAAATTAAATATTACTAAATTTCCTACAAGAATGTCTACATTCATTTTCTTCCTATGTGTTATAGTTTACGAGATATTCGAAAGCCAAAATAAATAAATAAATTAATTAAGTGCCTTGAATATTTCTATCAAAGCTTCCGAGTTATAAATGAAGAATAGTAAAAAAGAACCTTTTAACCTCTCCCCCCCCCCCCCCCCCCCCCCTGAAGCGGCAGGGCTAAGGGCAGGGATTTTTAGTATGTTTGCTCCTACCTACCCCCATCACATTCCTGAAGAGGAAAATTCTCCCTTTCTCCATATAGACCAGTAGAATTAGTAAAAAAAAGTCTGAAATTTATTGTAATTCGTTTCAGGATGCCACGCGGATTAAACGATAGTTTTATTGATTACGAACATGACCCTGAATTTGGTCCACTTTTTGACCGCCGGAACATTGTTTATTTAACGATTTTTTGTTGAAAAATTCCAAAAAATCGACTTTTTTAAAGATAACTCAAAGACCTTTAACGATAGGTTTTTCAATTTGTAGATACTGTTAGACTTTTGGAAAACGGTTAATTTGAGAGGTGGTTCGTTTAAAATGCTTGAAAATTTGTTTAAATAATTGCAAAAAACCGCGAAAATTTTCGTAATTTACAAATATTTTTCATTCTTTAACAAAAGCACTTTAGTACCTGAAATTTTGACAAAATATGTCTTTTGTTACCCCAAAGTTACCCCTAAAATTTCATAAAAAAATTTTAATTAGTTTAAGAGATATTCAATTTGTTTATTAAAAACATAAATAATGTAAAGTGCAAATTCACCCAGTTCCCGTTATCGTAGAGGGTTGATCCGGGCATCATTTTTTTGGTTGAGACTTAAACTTTATGTTTTCATTAATGGTAAATCAAATTTGCATTATTTTCAACTTCAAAATGGCGTTTGAAAAAGTGTCACATTTTGAGGTTGGGTTTTTTTGCTAATAACTATTAAACAAATGAAGATTTTGCAATATTGTCCTCATATCTTTGTTGCTGGGTTCTTTTCACACATTTTCAAAAAAAAAAATACTGTGCAGCCTTACTAGAAGCCGATGTTTTTTTTTTAATAAATTCGTAAAAAATTTTTTTAACAAAAAATAATTATTTATAACAAATTATTGTTTAATTATGAAAAAAGCGACATGACAGATATTATTATTTCATCACGCCAGATTTTAAAAAAAAGTCAAAATCGGAGAAACGGTAAATTTTTGGTTGACGGATTTGAACTGGTCATCATTTTATGAACATGTTACAGATATGACTCATGCTTCTCACTCCTATTCTGACGCTGGTTTAAAATTAATTATTGTTTTCGTTGCAAATTGAATTTTTTCCCCCAAATTCTGATCTATTACAAAAATAGACTATTAAACTAGTTGTTCGCCAAGTTTCAGCTGTTAATGTTTATTAATAAACAAATTACGAATTTATTGAAAAAAAAAGTCATCTCGGCTTCTAGTAAGGCTAGTCATTTTTTTTTTGAAAATGTGTGAAAAAACGCCAGCAACAAAGATATGAGAAGGATATTGCATAATCTTCAATTGTTTAAAAGTTATTAGCAAAAAACCTAACCTCAAAATATGACACTTTTTCAAACGCCATTTTGAAGTTGAAAATAATGCAAATTTTATTTACCATTAATGAAATCATAAAGTTTAAGTCTCAACGAAAAAAATGATGTCCGGATCAACCCTCTACGATAACGGAACCTGGGTGAATTTGCACTTTACATTATTTATGTTTTTAATAAACAAATTGAATATCTCTTAAACTAATCAAAATTTTTTGATGAAATTTTGGGGTAATAAAAGACATATTTTGTCAAAGTTTCAAGCATTAAAGTGCTTTTGTTAAAGAATGAAAAATATTTGCAAATTGCGATAATTTTCGCGGTTTTTTGCAATTATTTAAACAAATTTTCAAGCGTTTTAAATGAAACACCTCTCAAATTAACCGTTTTCCAAAGTTCTAACAGTATCTACAAATTGAAAAACCTATCGTTAAAAGTCTTTGAGTTATCTTTAAAAAAGTCGATTTTTTTGGAATTTTTCAACAATAAATCGTTAAATAAACAATGTTCCAGCGGTCAAAAAGTGGACCAAATTCAGGGTCATGTTCGTAATCAATATAACCATAGTTTAATCCACGTAGCATCCTGAAACGAATTACAATATGCATATTTTCTAATTCCACTGGACTAATATTCTCTACAATCCCCTTTTGGGCATTCATTGATTGGCCTACATACATTTAAGGAAGGTCATCACCACCCACTCGATTCTAAACAGTAAAATCAACGTGTTAACTAAAGTGAGAATACTTACTGGAGACACTTAATAAAGTAGCATTTTGAAGATAAATTAATTTTTAAAGTACCATATGTTCGAAAATTAATACATTTTTTGAGTTTTTCAAGACGTTTCTTCTTTCTTTTAAATCTATATTGCTGTAAATTTGACAGGTCAAAGTCTAATATATTGGGGTAGGAACAGTTAACATACGTGATATCTCACATAGGTACTGTTATATAAAATTCAATTAGAAAGAAAACGATTAATTCGAAGAAAATGTGTTATATATATTAACCCGATTTTACTTTAAATATGGAAGACTGAAAACAACTAATTTTTTTTAAACTGAACATTTACGGTGAAGGGAATGCAAAATGCACATTTTTCGTGACAATGACCCTTAAATGATGTAACCTAAAAATAATAATTTAATGCTAAAAACTAATCAAGTAAGGAAGTAAAGTTACTTTTTCAAAGATGGCATTCAATTATATCGTTAAATAATAATTTACGAAGATTAAAAAGAGGTAAAGTGAAACTCAATGAGTGATATTTAAGGTTATATCTCACAGCAAAATTAAGACAGAAAAATTTGTACATACCTTCCTAGACGTACATTTTCAATCTAGAAGTCAAGAAATCCAAAAAATAGAAAACAAACACTTTTTGCACAGCAAATTGGACTTACAGGACGAGGACGTGGTTGGCAAATGTCAACGAATATCTCTGCATGGAGATTAGAGATGGTAGAAAATACCTGTAACAGGTATTTCGGAACTGTTACTAAGATGGAATATCCCGGTACAAGTATTAAGTTTCAGGTAGCAGGTATTTCGAAACAGCTACTAAGGTACCGGAACAGGTATTAACTTTCAAGTTTACCTGTTCCAACTTCCAACGACGGACGTACGTACATACGTCGCGCGTCGTACGTAGGCGGTCGCTAGTATACTATCGGTTTTGTCTTATGAATGTTGTTTCACCTTGTCTTTCCGCTATGTCTGGGTTGTCTGCCAGATAGACCGTAGGAGTATTAGGTCTGGGTGCGTATGCTGGGCTTTCTTGTTTCGAGTATTTAAATCAGTATTTTTATACGTTCCTAGTATTTATGTACTTCGCATAGATAAATACTAGCATATCAATCGCGCTATAAATTATCGATGCGATGCCACAGATTTAACACGAATGTTAATAAACCTGTGGCGGTGAATTCTCTAATCTTTGCTAGTACTTATACTGACTAGTTGTCTCATATTTAAGTCTTTGCTAATTAGTACGCTAGTAACAGATATTTGGAACTGGTATGACTCTGGAACAAGAACAGAACGTACCTGTTCTCGATAAATATCGGTGTGTACCATCTCTAGTGAAGATAGCTATTAGCTGATAAATTGCCAGTATCAAGGCAGTGAACTATATTACATAATGGCTTATGATAATGGAATGATAACTTCGTGGCCGTTACACAATAAGAACTGTCGTTAGCATTAAGGAGATAAGGCAACATAAAGCACGTTGCAAACACACGTGATTACACGTTTACGTTTATAAAGAAAGGTTATCATCTTCCTCTTCTACATTTATGGCCTTTACCTATAAGGATAGTTGGCCAGCTCCTTCTGGTTCCGTTCATCAGGCGGTAGGGTTCACTTATCACTTATACGAGTTGGTTTAGATCCGCTGTTTATATCAGATAAATAATACTCTCCGTCTCCGCGTCACATACACAACTTCGTTTATTGTTTACATGTCTATCGAGGCGTTCATTGGCTTCCTTCTGAAGGGCGCTGACCATTGTTTACTCTTGCGCCGCCACATTGATTTATTGCTTCTAAGGCTGTTTTTATTTAGTTATAAGTTATAAACAAAGTTTTGTCACGTTTTATACAGTTCAAAGATGACTAACGCTGGTTCCACACATTGGGGCCAACACCTTTGTCCAATGTGTAGATCAACAAAAGAGCATTGACGCCAATGCTTTTTCGTCGATCCACACATTGGACGAATGCTGTTGGCTTCAACGTCGGCCCCAATGTGTGGAGCCGGCGTGAGGATTGTTTAATTCACTTAAAGACCTACAAAAAGGGATAATCTTGTTCGATTTATATGTAAGCATACGTTATGTTGTTATTCCGTAAGTAGAAAATATTACGCTTAGAAAAAAGTGACACGATGTACTCCAGGTAACTGACCAAAATTTGAAGCATTTACAATTACGTATGCTTTGACAGGAAAAGATGTTTAAAAAAAATGTTCATTTCCTAGTATTTTTACCAAGAGAGTCGTTTCACTTCCGTATTGTATCAAGTGTGTCATATAATTTGCTTTTTAATACTGACAAGAGAAATTTGAGTTTTATTTAATTTTCTCCATTGTTTGCCTCTAAGGAATTACTTTTTTTTTATGGGAAGTACATCTGGTGCATCTTTCCAACTGACCACTTTTATGCAAACAGTGTGCGCTATACATAATTGCTTTACTGAACAATACTCTTGAATCTATATGCTATCAATTAAAAATTGTAACCTGACCAAAAATGTATTTTTACCAATGAAAGTGTTCAATTTTGGATTTAAATACATCATTTGAAATATGTTCTCTGCTGTTGAAATATCATGTGGTTTCAGTTTTCTACTTTCCCGGTTTAGAGATGCTCATTAAATTAATTTATGAATACAGCATGAACGTAAAAGTAGGATAAATAGTATAAGGAGAGTGAGAACTAAACCTGTTTTATTTTCTAATCAGTAGGGAGAAGAAATAAAGCCTAAAATTTAGTTTTATTCATTCCAATAAAGTAAAATCTCTGCTTTATATTTGCTTTTACTAGAATTAATACAGAATCAATGCCTGTATCCAGTACATATCCGAGATACCAATATAAATTTAATTTACCAAGCTAGAAAATTAACTGCAATTTATTATATTTTTTTATAGCCATATCAGTTTGAAATAATTTGATGAAAGTTGTATTTGTCAGAGGTCATGTGAATCATACAAAGATTAGGTGTAGACTGGTTTATTATCATTAGTGTGTATCAGTACATAGAGTGGGGGTTAATACTTGACATCTCCCCTTTTACAAAAATAATTATATAGTTAATATTAATGTTACATAAACACTATCACCTACATTTGGTTGTACACGCTTAACTGTAAATATTTTATAAACATATAGATATACCTATACAATACATAAAACGAACATAATGAATACAATATTTTATATAATGTTTTATTTGTTTTTTACTTATTTATTTATTTATTTATATATATATATATATTTTTTTTTTTTATTATTATTTTTTTTTTTTTTTTTTTCATATATACACACACACATATACATATAAATTGCCAAATAGTTACAACAAGAAAATATTAATAAATCACACATATAATATATAAACACTTACATTCATTACAACGTACACACAACACTACACATAGCATACAGAAAATGAACTAAGTTCTTATAATTATGTATTTCTTTTTAAGTTATTAAACTTTAACAATATGACTTAGAACTTGTGGTTTCAATGTTTAAATAATTAGGCTTCTTAATAGCTCTACCAAAACGGCTAAAGTCGCCAGAGTTTGTATTTTTCGAGCTATTTTCATTGTTTTTTGAAAAGTTAGGAACGTTTTCACAATCATTTTCTTCATATTTATCAAATTTCTTTGGTCTTAAATGTATTCTATTCCTTCTTAAAATTTTGTTAGTTTTTAAAACTTTTACCCAATATGATCTATCATTATGAATTTTTTCTACGATACCCGGCGTCCATTCGTTTGTTTTTATGTCCTGGATGTATACCTGCTGACCTACTGCAAGTTTTGACATAGGCTGTGATTTTTTGTCATGATAAGATTTTGTTTTTTCACATCTGTTTTTAAAATTATGCATAACCTTTTTGTTACTAACAACTTTAGGTTTTAGCTTTTTATTTAAAATAGGTAAAACACCTCTCATACGCCTACTGTTTAATAATTGTGAGGGACTGGGTATAACATTAGTAATAGGAGTATTACGTAATTCCAACATAGCCAAATATGGATCGGATCCCTCATGATATGACTTTTTAAAAATGTTTTTTACGGTTTGTACGCTGCGCTCTACCAGGCCGTTCGATTGATGGAAATGTGGACTAGATGTTATGTGTTCAAAATTCCATAACGTACTGAAATTTTTGAATTCCGAGGAATTGAAACATGGCCCATTGTCTGTGCATACCTGGGTGGGAATGCCTTGTCTAGACATTATACTTTTCATATGTTTAATGATATTTTTACTACTCATGTTGTTAAAAACGCAAGATATTTCCACGAATTTTGAGTAATAATCAATTAGAATTAAATAATTTTTATTTTTGAAGTAGAACAAGTCAACAGCTATTTTATACCACGGCTGATCCGGTATTACGTGATTAATTAGTGGCTCCGCTCTGTTAGATTTTTTAAAAACGCTGCAAGTTGCACATGCATCACACAAATTATCAATTTGAGCGGTTAATCCCGGCCAAAAAATTAATTCACGAGCTTTATTTTTCATTTTTTCTTTACCGAAATGTCCTGTGTGTAACCTTTGCAGCGTGTCTGCTCTCAAGGACTCTGGAATTAAAATTCTATCTGATTTAAATATTAATCCATTTATAAAACTTAATTCATCTTTATATGGATAATATATTTTAAGGAAGTCTTCCAGATCATTTTTAGTTTCCGGAAATCCATTTTTTATTGTTTTTATTAATAACTGTAAATGCTTATCGTTTTGAATACATGTTTTTATTAAGGCTATCTTATTATCTGAAACGGGTAAAGTTTTTTCTAAAGAGCATATCTGATAATCTATTTCCTTCAAAAAGTCATCATTTTCAATGACGTATGCACGAGAAAGTGCATCTGCAATTTTTAATTTGCTTCCCGGTTTATATACTAAAGTTATGGAATATTTTTGAATTTTTAACAGCATGCTCTGTAGTCTAGGGGTTGTTTTATATAATGGTTTTGAAAATATTGAAATGAGTGGTTTATGATCAGTTTCAACTGTGACATCGGAGCGTCCAAATATGAACTGATGATATTTAGTACAAGCAAAATATATCCCTAGCATTTCTTTGTCAATTTGTGCATAGGCAATTTGTGCACTATTTAGAGACCTGGATGCGTAAGCCACTGGTTTATTGTTTTGTTTTAAAACAGTCCCTAAACCTGTGGACGACGAATCGCATGCGATAGTGATAGGATCATTTACTGAGTAATAAGCTAGTACGGGTGTAGTTGACAAAATATGCTTAAGTTTTTCAAATGCATTTTGTTGCTCTGAGTGCCATTGAAAATCTGTACCTTTTTTCAATAAAGACCTTAAAGGTTCTGTAATTTGTGACATATTAGGTATAAATTTACCAAGATAAGTTACCATACCTAAAAATATTTCTATATCTTTTTTATTTTCAGGAACTTTATAGAGTTTAATGGCCTTAATTTTTTCATTGTCTGGTCTTATACCCTCTTGTGTTAATAAATGTCCCATATATTTTATTTCCTTTATTGCTATCTTACATTTTTCCCTATTCAATTTAATTTTCTTTTCTCTACAGATTTCTAATACTCTTTTTAACCTTTCATTATGAATTTCTAACGTTTCCCCCCATATTAAAATATCATCAATGTAGGTATCAACTCCCTCTACAGAATCAAAATGTTGTTTAATCAGTCTTTGGAAAACCTCAGGTGCTGAGCACAACCCATATGGAAGGCGCTTAAAAGAGTATCTCCCAAACGGAGTGTTAAAAGTACATAATTTTTTGCTCATGTTATCTAATTTCACTTGATGAAACCCATTGCTACAATCCAGGACACTAAAAAATTTTGCATTTTTTAATTTGTGAGTGATTTCGTCCAACGTTGGTATGTGAAAATGCTCCCTTTTTACTGCTTTATTTAAGTCCTTTGGATCTATACATATTCTTAAGTCTTTGTTAGGCTTCTGGACTATTACCATCGAGTTGACCCAATCAGTAGGCTCAGTACACTTTTCAATAATATCATTTTTTTCTAGATCCTCTAATTTAAGTTTTAACTTATTATGTAATTTAAATGGAACTTTTCTTGGCGGGTGGATGACTGGTCTAATACTTGTGTCAACTACGATGTGATAGGTTCCAATATTGCCTGTACCTACAAATAAATCATTGTATTTGTTTAAAATGTTCAAATGAGATTCAATTTTAATTTCATCAACACTCCTTTGTAATAAATTAAATTGTTTGATGGAATTTAACCCCAAAATAGGACATTTATGAGTATCAATTACGTGAAATTTTACGTTTTCAATCATATTTCTAACTCGACAAGATACATTGCATGTTCCATATACATTTATAATCTCATTTCCATAAGTTGTAACAATACCTGATTCTTTTTTATTGGTGTCAACGGCAATTTTCAGTTTTAGAAAATCTGAATAAGGTAACACATTTATTTGTGCCCCGGTATCCAGTTTAAAATTAATTTTAATTTTGTTGTTTATTATAATTTGCTCATACCATTCGTTTTTATTATCTAATGCGAATAGTGTTGACTCAATGGTGCCTAAAAAAGAGTCAAATTCGTTACAACTTGAATCGTCTGAGGAGTTTTCATCGCATTTAAGCACGTCCACATTCCGAAATTTGCACATGTGAGTATAATGATTAAATTTATTACACTGTTTACACTGGTATCCATTTGCAGGACATCTTGAATGGTAGGGATGAGAAGAACCACATCGGTAGCAAGAAGGTCGCTGTCTATGCGTTGAGCTGGAAGCGTGCGCACTTTTAGATGCGTAAACTGGTGAATTTGGGTACCTTGACTGTGACGTAGATGCGTATGGCTCATTTTGGAATCCTTTTTGAGTATCACGTGAATATCGAGGTAGGGAGGCTTCAGCTCTTTGGTGGGAGAATTGACTTTGATTGTAAAATGGGCGATGATTGACTGCTTTTCCCTTTTTCGCTTTTGGACTATTATTCTTGTAACCTCTTTGAAGTACATCTAGCTGCATGGTACTGCTAGTTTTACAGATGTCTTCTACTTGTTTGTCTGCTTGCTCAGCGGCTTTGCACGTTGATGTTGCCAAGGTGAGGTCTAACTTGGGAATGCGAAGTAATCGATTTTTCAGCGCACCGTCATTGATGCCTAATATGAGTCGGTCTTTAATTAAGCTATCAGTTAGAGTTCCAAATTGACATGTTGCACTTAGCCCTCGTAGTTCGTTTACATAAACATCAATTGACTCACCAGGACCCCTGTCTCGGGTAAAAAACACGTGTCGTTCATATGTTTCATTTCTTTGTGGTATGAAGTACTCATCAAACTTAGCAAGTATATCACTATATTTATCTTTCATTGCCGGAGGAGCCCACACGAAATTATTATAGATTTTTACAGCTTTATCACCTATTATATTTAAAAATAACGAGCCCTTATAATTTTCATCACTGGAATTCTGTCTCGATGCTAGGAGGTATATTTCAAATTTTTGCTTAAAAAATGTGTAGTTATTACTGAGGTTACCATTGAAGTCCATTTCATCTGGTATTTTTACATTAACGTTTATTACAGCTTGATCCGCCATTTTGGGATCAGCTGTACTGCACTTTATTATTTTAATTATTGAAAATTATGTTTCACTTATCTTGTTTATTTACTTCACTGTCTATTGTCTATTTATAATACAACTTCTGTACGCTTAACACACTTGTAATGAATTAATTAGTTCAACTGCCGACTGCGCCATGTCAGAGGTCATGTGAATCATACAAAGATTAGGTGTAGACTGGTTTATTATCATTAGTGTGTATCAGTACATAGAGTGGGGGTTAATACTTGACAGTATTGAAAAGAGATTTGATAAGGAATTTGTATTATCTTTATAGTAACTATATTCATCCATAGAATAATTAAAAACCGGAAGTAAAATGTACCGCATTATATATAGTATATTTGTTTACACTATTGAGGGTTAAAAGTAATATGTTATTTTTGTTTTATGTATATGGTACGGGTAGCGTATGACCAGATTCATAATAAAGTAATAAGTATGTAAACACGAAAATATGCACGAAAACATGGAAAAATGGATTCGCTGTTTCCTTATGAATATTGTTAGTTCCTGATTGGTCAAAGGTGCGTTAGAATGAAAATAACTAGTTCCTGGTTGGTTAAATATGTGTTAGAATCAGATTATGTTCATTATACGTTTGGTTGGAATAATGACTATCATGATTTGACAATTGTTAAATGTAGAATGCAATGATTATACGATGGTCGTGGATAAACATATTCTTATTCAATACATACCACAATATGTGGTTTTGAGAGTTGACACGTTTAAATTCGCACGCAACGTCGACACTACTACGACTCCCGCGGAAACGATTTTGTTTTTTATACATTGAAGCGCTTGATGAAACAATATAAATTAACCATTATTTAAAAGCTTAAATGCTCAACAATGAAATGAGGTACAGTTTATCTTGTTTCATCGAGCACATCTGACTGAAATATACATTAAAATTTCGGAAAAGGTCAAAAATTACTAAAATACTGCAAACATGTCCACTTTGAAATGATATTACTATGACCTACTGTTGTTTTTCAAATGTAAAACATATAGAAACATAAAGATCATATGTTCAACTGTAAATAAATAACGCTTAATGACTTTAAGGAAAACTTTTCTTTTTTATGAAATTAGTGGGCGAAAATTATATAGCTTATCTGCCCTTGTCCTTTGTGTCGTAAACATTTATGCAGCTTTTATAAAATATCAAATTGCTAGTTGGGTAGTTTTTAGCTTTATAATATTGTTCAGATGAAGAATCGACTTATTTGCTGCTAAATAACTACCCTTGAACCTGAGTCAGCTCTGTCTAGTGTTGTCAACAAAAGATGTACATTTTGTAGTTATCTTCAATCTATTTCTTAAAAAATCGCCATTTCATTTTATTTTTTCAGCGAAAGTTAGCAAAATGCTCGACATTTTTTAGAAATTGAAATTATGAATTATGAAAGATTTTAGAAGACATTTTTATTTTTTAAGAGCTTTTTAAGTATTTTATTTAATTTTGTTTGGCAATAATTATAAAATACTTTAAGAATAGCCATCATCATTACATTTTTACCAAGAGTAAATTGTTTTATAAATAAGTCTCCATCACTGGCTATACAAACTTATAATAAAGCCTTTATATAACTAGAATGCATATTTGAAAGCCATTTTATAACTGTTTCTAAATACTGCTATAAATCAGCTATAATGTCGTTATAAGGTGAAAAGCCGCACCTATATATATTTGTCATAAATGAGATTCTAATAATATATGAGCATCCAAGAGTTCTGCAGATAAAAAAATTATTAAAAAATTCTAAAGTACTAAAACACAAGAGGTGCATAAAAAGCCGCAGCTACATGATTTTCCTAATTAATATTTACTAGTTGGGAAAAGCACAAACGCGTTTGTTACTTTCCTCGACAACCGACAATTTACAGATGCGACTATTCTCCTTATGACGGCAGTATAAAATGTATTTAGCTTAAGCGAAAATAGTCCTATAAGTGTTGTTATATAAACATCCCCGAGCAAGATTATTGCTCTACTTTTAAAACTGTTTTATTAATTAGTCTTAAAAACTTCCATATAACAATGTAATAAAATCGAGTAGTTCTACAGCAAATTTGTGTTTGTGGTTAATATTAAATGATATATCGGTGTCTTCAAAAGCTTTAATAAATCGGATGTATAACACTACTTCAGTCTAATAGTAAATATTCATGGGCTACATGCTTGTGCTTCAACGAATGATTTTTGAGGTCAGCTCTACGTTTTGTCTGAAATGGATCTCTGTGGATTAACAAATGTCTGAGGAAGCTTTTTCTATATTTTGTCTGAAATAAACAAGAATCACATTTGAACATTGTTACTTCCGATGGCTCCTTATGCCTCAGCAAATGCTTTTTGAGATAATCTTTATGGTTTGTCTGATAAGAACAAGAGTCACATTTGAACACTGTTACTTCTGAAGGTTCCTTATGCTGCAGCGAATGCTTTTTGAGGTCACCTCTATGTTTTGTCTGATATGAACAAGAATCGCATTTGAACATTATTACTTCTGAAGGTCCTTTATGCTTCAGAAAGTGCGTTTTGAGATGACTTTTATATTTTGTCTGATATGAACAAGTGTCACATTTGTACACTGTTACTTCTGATAGATCCTTGTGCACCAACAAATGAAATTTGAGGTTACGTTCATATATTGTCTGAAATGAACAAGTATCACATTTGAACGTTGTTACTTCCAATGGTTCCTTATGCCTCAGCAAATGCTTTTTGAGATAATCTTTTTGGTTTGTCTGATAAGAACAAGTGTCACATTTGAGCACTGTTACTTCTGAAGGTTCCTTATGCTGCTGCGAATGCTTGTTGAGGTCACCTCTACGTTTTGTCTGATATGAACAAGAATCGCATTTGAACATTATTACTTCTGAAGGTTCTTTATGCTTCAGAAAGTGAGTTTTGAAATGACTTTTATATTTTGTCTGATATGAACAAGAGTCACATTTGTACTTCGTTACTTTTGATAAATCCTTGTGCATTAGCGAATGAAATTTGAGGCTATGTTCATATTTTGTCTGAAATGAACAGATATCACATTTGAACATCGTTACTTCTGACGGTTCCTTATGCTGCAGCGAATGTGTTTTGAGTGCATTTTTATATTTTGTCTGAAATGAACAAGAGTCACATTTGAACATTGTTTGTGAAGGATCCGTATGCTGCAGCAAATGCATTTCGAGATTATCTTTATACGGTGTCCGAAATGAACAACATTCACACCTGTACGTTGGTACTGTTGTGACATGTTCATTGGCAATTGTCTGTTTAAGGCATGGTATTGATAGATCCTCTTCGAGGTTCCCCATTAAACATTTCTGTTCCGTACACAAACTTCTAGTGAGCTCTAGTTGTGGTAAAACGACACCATCTTCAGGCCTGAAAATTATAAAAATGGTTATCGTAACCAAACTGTGAATTAAAATAATATTTATTTAAATGGGTGATCCCAATACACACAGTCAAATACATGAGTTGGGCCCCTTAACTTGTGTGAGTAAGTGTTGATAAATTCACAATATTGGACATCAAAAAGAAATTACTAGCGATCTGTGACAATCAATGCGAATTTTCAGATGAAATCTTTGTTAATGACAGAGGTTTTAGGGTGTTAGTGTGAATGAAGTATAATCTTAAATGATTTGAAAGTGAATATAGTGCTTTTTGTGATCACTGGAACTGTAATTTTACACACTTTATATGATGTCACGTTATCGCGCTTTATTACAGGTAACCTTCATTCATAATCATGAAGCGTACACCTTTTTGAAAATGAATAATGAAACGAAACTAATTTTCTTATATTACTTCGAAGAGGGCAAGGAGGTGGTGCCAAAAATTTTCATGAAATGAAGTTAATCAACGAGTAGCCAGTACGGCTCCAAGCTAAAAATGTGTATACAAACATTAAAAATGAGAATAAACTTGAAAAACTTAAGGTTGTGTTGGAGATATGATGCAGATGCCCTATAGGAATTTAATCGAAACTGTTGACGTTTTTGAATTTTACATCTCGTCTGGAAACCTGCCGATGAGACTATTTCCATGTTGCCTAATGTATATGAATGTTTAGCGTTACAAGAAATGCTTTAATTATTTCACTAGAGAATGTCTACTTTTTATCTCCGCTTTTGAAAATAATGAATTTCCATTGAATAATACCACCTACTATAATAAAAATGATAATAATTAACAGAAGAAACACACTACATATCGGCTCCCAACAAATAACTGACACTTGGCAACACTGATGGAAATAAAATAAATAGATAGGTTATGTTCTCTTATTTACGATTTACGTTATGATCGTACGGATCTAGTATTTTGACTTCAAAACTGTGTTTCTTATTAATTATTTAAAAGTGTGTGTGTACTGTGTAGACATTAAAAAAATGGAGAAAGATTTTGAGAAGGCAGCAAGTGATAATCTCCCCATTATTAATAGTGAAATGGCGAATGACAATTCCTGCTTACTTAAATAAAATAACTGCTATTGATAAATCTTTAGATTTAATGATTTTTAATAATAAATTAATGTAAAAGAAAATAAAACATTTAAATCTAGTTCTTTATATTTATTAACTGTAATTTGTATACTACAAAAGTGAATCATATTTTAACGTTTTTATTCAGTTTTTGTACATACCTATTTAGTTTTATAGATTCAGCAGGCATGAAATACCTAAATGTATTATTATGTATTAGTACAGTAACTAAAGGTTTTAACTTTGGAATAATATCATATGATTTAGATTTCATTTATTTTTGGCAACTCAAGAGTAAATGCATCAAAGAAAAGTTTCTGTAGATTCACACGTCACTAGACTAGAAACTAGAACTATCAAAGCTTCAAAACTAGAACCACAGAAGACTAAACAATCAGAATGGAATCTTTCAGGGAGGGGGAAGGTTAGCGCATTTCTAAGCGCGCATCGAATCCCTGGAATAGAATACAGCGATGCCACATTTGGTACATTGAGAACAACAAGTAATCTGGTACTCAATACAGAGTTGCCAGATGTACAAAGAAATCTGATTTGTACAATAATTTAGTTACATACTTTGTAATTTTGAAAATAGATTAAAAAAAATCAACAAAATGACAAGTTCAGCATTATGTCAAACTAAGACAACTTTTAGACAATTCAGAAAGAGTGATTTTGCAAATTTGATTAAAGTTGAAGATTTGTGCAAAATTAAATTATAAACTCCTAATTGCGACCCTGACTACAATATTACAAAATACGCCCCTGATATCTATTTGTACAAAGGATATGCCGCCAGTTTCCATTCTGATTGTTTAGTCTTCTGTGCTAGAACTATCAAAGATAGAAAGAGACAAATACTTATACGTACAATCTGCTCATAAGTAGCCTCTACCAAGGTTGCTAGAGTATACTGATTGGCCTATCTGTCCAATGCGTCATCAGTGGAGAAATATTGCCGCCAATTTTAAATTCATATAACATATTTTAAGTTCATATAACATAATAATTTTTTGTGCAAATTTCGCAAAAAAGAAAAAATACGGGTGAGTTTTTTTAAAGAGAACTTTCAAATATTCAATAAAAAAAATACGTGGCAAAGGCCCATTCAATAGGCATTTTAAGACAAAAAGTTTGAAGTAGAATTATTCACAACTAATAGAGTTTATGCGTACAGCCACCACTATTTCTGCGGATCAAGCAACGTATAAAGGTCAGTCATATTGGGATGTTCCAGATTTAACAAAAAAAATATAAATTTTTATCTAAGAGAAAAATTAATTTACTAACAATGAACCATATTATGGGGGGATGCTACCGATTTTTTTATTTTTAAGTCACCGAAAACAAAATTGAATTACCTGTATATATTTTTTAAATTTGTGCTTTTAAAGAGCATAGGAATTTTTAAGACCTACCTAACCCATGTTTTACACTAAACTCAGCCTCACTGAATATTGTAGCTCACTATGAAACTTCATATATCAGTGGTCCATCTATAAGCTCAATCGTTCTCAGTATTTGCCATATGTCCATTTTATAACTGTGAATTTGTGTGTGCATTTATAATACTCTACAAATATTCTACGAGTAAAAGTTTATAAAATTGTTTAAAACTTGAAAGGCTAATAGCAGATTTTAAAAGAGGCATGTATGCTTTTCACTAAGTGGGCTCCTGTTTTCTTATATGGGTCTTAAATCAGTCTTAGAGTTCTTCCAGACCATTCTTGTTTATAACTAGTTTTAGCATACCTTATAAAGTATTTTAAAACTAAAATTGTTACTTTGACTTGCTCATTCTTAAGTAAATCAGTTCAAAAGATTCTCACCTCTTTAACTCTTCAGTTTCAGCTTGGTCCTCAACATGTTCTATTTTCACAGAAGTTCCAGACTCTTCTTTAAACTCCAGTGGTTCAGTTTTTAAAAATACCTCAGGTCCTGCCTCAAACTTTTCATCTACAAAGTTTTGAAACTTGAGAACCCTTTCAATCTCATTTTCACTCACAAATTTCTCAAAGTATGCCTCATCAACATCACATTTCTTTTCAATCTTAGTAAACTGTAAAACGTTATATAGATTCACTTTGTCTTTACTGTCGGTGCTCTCAGCATCACGATAAATATTAATGCTTTCTTCCACACTTAGACAACTCACTATGAAATTAAACAGGCTCTTCAAAGCGTTGAAACAATTTAGGCATATCACGGGTTCTCGTACCATAAACAAATCCTAAAAAAATATTATACTTTATATTTACCAATATAAAATGTTATTTAGACGGAAAAACACAATGTGTCATTGAAAAGGAGAACTCTGGATAAATGGTAAAGTGAGTCACTAATGATAAAAAAAAAAAAAAAAGGTGTTCCACAAGGATCCATCTCAGGACCCTTACTCTATATTATATACACAAACGAGGTACCATCACTGACTCACAAGACGATACTATCTGCAAACGACACATCGATCATAATTAGAGTTACAAATTCCACAGCTTTGGAGAAGAAAGATTTTCATATATTGAATACTTTGAATAAATGGTATGAAGCAAATAATCTGATGTTAAATGTAAATAAAACTCAAAACTTTCATTTCAAAATACCGTGGACGACCTCGTTTTTAGAAACGATAACTAGGAGATAAGGCCTATCATGTCTATGTACACTCAAGATTATGGTATGGAATAATCTTCTGGGGAAATTCTACTCACACTAGTGGAATTTTCATCCTACAGAAGCGATGTCTTAGAAATATTCTAAATCTAAAGCAGATATGTTTTTAAACAAAAAAATATACCTACTTTTGTAGTGGTACTCGGAAACTCCCTAGTTAATATCTGAGTGACAGACAATACATCGCAATAAACTGTACTAAACAATGGACAATCCAATGAAAGGCTAGTTTTATGAAGATAGTTTTAGAAAAGATATAATGGCCGGAAATCCCAAGAAGTATAATCTTAATTTGTAAGTATGATACTATTTTAGCATCTAAGTCTAGTTCTGTGGACAAGATACTCGTAATGTAAGTAATGAAATAAAAATAGATTCGGTTCTGTCGATTTCATTTCTTAATTTTCTTACTGACAATCGCACAATAGGCTTCCACACTTTTATAGCTCTTTTCATATGTGAAGCAATCATATTTGTAAAAAAAATTAAACACTTTTTGAAAGAAGATCGCATAATCGTTACACAAAAAATAACCTAAATAAATCCTAAAAACAGTTTCTCATATATCCAGAAAAATGCACCGTATACTATAATAAAAATATTCAACAAAATACCCGAACCATTAAAACATCTTCCAACTAAATTGTTAAAAGCTGTAACGGCCCCTTGTGGCCATTACATCACATTCATTTAGTGAGCTAAATAACTATGAATAAAGATTGCAGGGATCGCTAATATCAAAACGTTTAATCAAGTTAACTTTATTTCAATAGTTCAGATATTAGTATGTTTTCCATCTCGCGAAGGCGTGGGCTGTCACTTTCGGTTGACGACGGCGGTATGGATTTTAAAACCGCTCTCTCTAGTCCGAGATTTCGACCGATATACACGTGTTGGCGAACACTCCGCCAAATAAATTTTACAATCACTTAAATGGATTAACTAAGTAAGTTAATTATTTGTTAATTATGATTTTCGTTATATTCTAAACAAGGTTATTTTATTTTAGATACAGATTGGATTTATATAATGATTTGTATGGTGATTTATATAATGATTTATATAATGACTTATATATAATTTTTTTGAAATTCTAAAAATTTAAAATTCAAGAATTATGGAGAAATTAAAAGTTATGGAGTAAAATCAATTTAAAATCTATGATTTACAATTTATGGTTTATGGGTAATGATTTATAACTATATCTTCACATCTTAACAATCTTAAAATTCCACGTTTTCATTTACGATGAAACTTCGGACGTAGAAACGATTCTGGTTATCGCCATTTTAAAAAACAAAAAACCTCTTATGATCGTCGAACATTGATGGACATCATTATTTCTTTATAAATGGGAAGTTAATCTCACAATTAAACTAAACTGGAACGATTATTATATTACCCTTGGGACGTATCGAGGTATTAAGAAGAAATAAAATTTTACTATTTTTTATGGAAGCCATTACGGGCAGGCAAATGACATAAAGGATACCGAATGTGAAGCCAAGCGGTCAGGTGACGTTAGCTGGGGACTTTTGTTTCGTGTTGACAGTGGCAACCCATGTAAAGTGCAGTCTCCTACCTTCTCGGCAAGCAGGGAAGTGTCAAATTTCCACCTGACATCCATAAACATCACGTTTGATTTGGAGGATCCCTCGAATTAAGACCGTACAAACGTCTTAATCTTAAGATAAGTTAACTTTCTATTAATCATTTACTACCCTTCCAACAAGTGTTACGGTTGTTTTATAGCGACAGCTGCTTTAAGCAGGATATAAAGTTGAAAGTAAACAAAGTGCTGTAGAGCCAGTTTACTATTAAGTTGCATAGTTTGTAAATGTTTTAGCCAGTATCTCCTTTAACGTGTCGTGTATTATAGTATTATAGCGATTACTGCCATATGCAGGATATAAACTAAATGTAAACAATGCTATAATAATATTTTGTGTCTTCAACTAGAGAGCCATTGACGAATCCAGATCGTGGGTGTATTTTATCGTTGTGTATATGGTTTTTGACCTTTGAGGTCGTGTACACTAGTGATCTGGATTGTTTTCGAAACTTTTAGTAGTGTTTTGGCCATGTGGTCGTGTACTGTATAGTAATGTATAGTATAATCAGTACGTTTTCTTTATCATGTAAATATTGTGAAGGTCCAAAGTACAGCTGTGCTTAATTCCTTTCGTGTAACATTTTAGCGTAACCTGTGTACATATGATATTTCTATTACGTAAATTATCGTTATAGTTAACGCTATACTTATTGCTTGCCTAATATAGGTTAGTTCTACGTTATATTTTTAGTGATAGAATTTTTTTGGAGTCATAGGAGTATGTAAAATTTATGGTGTTTTAGTGATAAACAAGTTTTATTAGTCAGCTACTAGGTTGTGATTTTTTTAGTAGTGTTTTGGCCTAAGTACGATAAATTTCATAACGTAACTTCTGTTATTCCAATAAAGTTGATCACCAGGTGAGGTTACACCTTTTTACTATAATTTTGTTTGCCAGTTTCGCAAAATAATTAACAGTGAACCTTTACAGAGTAATGTCAATGTTTATAGTGGTAGGAAGTTTGCTTCTGTTCGTTATTTAGTTGGGAATTTGTCTCTATTTACCTCGACTTTGACGAGGAGTTCACTATAAATATTTGACCTTGCCATATGTAAAATTTCCCTAAAAGTTTTGTTATTGTTGGCCTTATGCCTAATAACATTTTTTTGATTACCATTTTTCGTGGAGAACTATTTTGTAAACTTGTAATAAAATTTAAATTTTGCTTATCTTTTGTTAATCAAATCATTGGAGGATTTCAACTTTGAACTTCAAGTTTTGTAACATAGCCTGGGCAACTTAAATTATTTCAGATCTAATTAGCCGAATTTTTACTGGGATTTTGATTATCGACCACTAAGCTAGGTCGTTATTTCGTGTTTTCATAGTTTATGAAATTGTTTATTGCTAATCTCACCCCGTGATTCTAAATTGGGAATATCGTCTACTAACCTCAAAATTTTGTCTGCATATAATAGTTTTTTGAATTTAATGCCGCGAAATTGGCAAGTACTAACCATTGATATCATTAGCTAACCTGTTAAGTCACACTGTTGGCTAATATTAAATTTGTTATTAAACTGTTGTCATTTTAAAATTTTGTTGTTTCTTTAACGTGTTTGTTGGATCGTACCTTTCCTTTCTGGCTCGTCTTTTGAGCCTGGCGCCCAAGGTAACTCTTGTAATTTTTGCTTTCGAAAACCAAATTCTTTGACCAACAAAAAAAAAAATTTTATTTTTTTAAAATTTCTTAAAGAATTTTTTTAACTTAAATCACTCTTGGCCTCATTGGGACTATCGCTTACGCTTACCCATGGCCCTTGCCTCCTAAAAAAACTGGCTAGCCGAGCCTAATTTGTTTTGGGTAACAGGTTATAATTTTGTGAGTTTGAATAATTTAAGTGTCCAAACAAATTAGTTTTGTGTCATACAGGGAATATGAATTGTCTAATAAATACCATAAATTAAATCGTAAGTGATGATGTCAGTTTGGGCTTATCCCATTTAATTTTGTGGTAAATCTCCTTAGGCAAGAATTCAACCATCCAAGAGTTTTTTTAAATATTACCCTGAAGACAGGTAAGATTTCACAAAGCCCAAGCTAAAGCAAATACTTATTCAGAGTACTATAGACGAGTATTTTTATGATAGAACTATAATATAAGCACACTCTTCGTGCTTACACAATTTCCTTAAAAAAAAAAAAACTTTCTTTAAACAATTTTAAACTGTACTTCTATGTGCAGCTATTACAATGTCTGTTGATTTTCTTTTTGGTGTTCTAGTGATGTATAGGACTAGTTTTATAAAATTTATTATATAGTTTGACTCATTCAACACATTTGTAAAACTCTCTCTTTTCATGAACAAATAAAGATATACATATCTATCTAAAGCTACGCGACCCTGAAAACTGCCTGAAGATTTTCTGAATGACAAAACAGACATCAAATCATTAGTCATGTGTAGAATGACCAACAAAGTCTAAAAATGCAAAAATGTATATGGTGTCCCATTTAAAAATTAATAGTAAGATCACTTTCGGAGAAACTGGTGCAGAGTTTAGTGAAGTGTGGCATAGATTAAAGCTATGCCATACTTCACTGAAGTTGTTACTGTAAACAAAGATAGAGATAGTCACTTGACAAAATCATAATAAAAAAGTAATTTCAAAATTTAGAAAATTTTTGGCAAGACAAATTTTAAGCCTAAAAATTTGAAAAAAAAAATTGCTGATGTGCAGCTGTAAGACCATATCTCCTCTGACTTTTTCAGAATTTTCAAAACAACAGAAAAATTGAACTTAAAAACTGAAAATGACGTTTGCCTCTGTGACCAACCCCACAGTGGGATATGGAGTTGAAACTTGGCTGAAATTGTTTATTAAAAGAGAGCTAACAAGCCATATATGCATAGATCAGTTTGGCTCAGGGCCATTTCTCATTAAGCCTATCCCACTATACCCCTTACGATTCCCACGTCAAAAATATATAAAACGACATCCGCACCATCTTAGGTATTTCTGAAGTAGTTTCAGTCATTCTGTTAGTTAAGAAATGTTTTAAATATATAAAAATACAATCGGTGATGATTTCCTCAATACTAGATAGACACATCCGACGTCTCTGTTCAGATAATGCTCTTTATCTGTCGTAATTTTATCGAAATTACAAGCATATTCACATCAGAGACATAGCTGCTCTGGTGTGGTTATAACTACATTCATCCCTCCAGTTTGTGTCCAAATGGCATTTGCGTGATTGAAAATTCTGTAATTTGTCCAAAAAAATAAAGTGAGGGTGCAGTTGTCTCTGTATGACGAGAACTAAAGATCCTTATTAATGCGAGTGCTAAGGCAGAAAAATAAATTATTGACTAATGTTTTGAGAAATGTGATGGAAGTTGTGGTACAAGAAAATTGCAGAAAAGTGAATGCCCGGGAAAAGATTTCAAAAAGGAGGTGGCAAATTTAAAATCCAATGTATCTAGGGATGCGAAGTTGTTATCTGCAATAACAAAAAAATACTGCCTTCAATACAATAAAAGATGTTACGGAAATTGAATTTGGTGAGTAACTAAAACAGAAATGTGTAGGGAAGAACAGAGCAACCATGGAAATATATTTTAATGTTGGCATTTTTCTGTTCTGATTACACTAACAACCTCATTTCTATTTTGTTTGTAATTCTCCCAATTTTTTTGATTATTATATATTTTATATTGTTTATAAGATTGATCTCTCCTCTTACTTTTACTTCTAAAATCCTATCATTAAACCACCAATTATATCTACTATGAAGTACAATTTCTTCATTTGGCATAAGAATGTTAACAATATTGAACGAGTATTGACAGACAAAATATCACATAGGAATATAGCATTACTTAGTTTTCAATTCATTTTTATCATAATTTATATTATACTTTATTCAATGCTTCCACTGTGTTATCTCTGAAGAATTCAGTGCCTTGATTACCACCCACTAACTGGACTCACCAACTCTGGTAGACATTTTTGCAGCATTAAATGTATGTCATCTTTCTCTTCGAGCTGGAAATACTCTTTCTCGTTTAAATTTAAGCAAAACCTGCATATCTTTTTGCTTTCTCTAAATTCTTCACTTTCAGTTTTATTTCTTATCTGCCACAAATCTACATCACCTTGTTCACAACCTGAAGCAGTATATATTTGCTCTTCAGAAATTAGACATGTTGATTTGAAATCGTAAGATTTCTGGAGATTCTCCACACATTCGTAACATAATAGTGGATTTTCGCTGTATTCCCAATTCTAAAATAAATAAAAAAATTAAATAGGTAAGTAACAAGTATACAGCAATAAAGTGAATAGTTACCACGAGATCTAAGAAAATCGCTGTCACCATCACCAGTTGGTCTTCCATGGATGTGTAGTCCTCTTTACTGATAAATTTGAAACACAGTCTACAAATTTTTAATTGGTCGTCCATTATATCTTATATTTTGCAAAAATGCACAAGAGAACACATATAATAATTAGGATAATAAAACGCTGACAACGCATAACCCCGAAACTTGCATAACCCCACCTATTATAATCCTATAAAGATAAAGTATTCTTTGTTCTTCTTCTACTACCATTACCACTACCAAACAAAAAGGGTATTAAAACAATCCATAGTATTATCTTATCTACTGCTAATTTCACGTGAGTAATATTGTACGACTAACCTAAGATTTGTAAACTAATAATTGGTTGCCTAAAGAACCAAGGAGGTTTAAGGTATAGAGGAGCAATCCCAATTGACGATTTGCATGAAAGAAAGTTTGGTAAAAAGTGTCATGGCGCACAGTATAATGGTATCATTGTAATTCACTGCACATGTTGACCAACTCGTCTAATTTCCAAACTTTGCAACAATTAAATACCTATAATATAATAATCATAACATTGTTTTCATTATCTTTAATGTTAAACCTACTTCCACTGAATATAAATCATCTTTATTAGGTTGTTTCGTAGTCTACAATAATTAAAAAATGTCAAAATATGCAGTTTGTCAATCACTGCTGCCAACTCTTCTAGTAAACTGAGAGTTGGAAACAATGTTTGACAAATTGCATAATTCGACATTTTTTAAATATTGTAGACTACGAAACAACCTAATAAAGACTATTTATATTCAATGGAGGCAGGTTTAACATTAAAGATAATGAAAACGATGTTATGATTATTATATTATAGGTATTTAATTGTTTCAAAGTTTGGAAATTAGACGAGTTGGTCAACGTGTGCAGTGAATTACAGTGATACCATTATACTGTGCGCCATGACACTTTTTACTGAACTTTCTTTCGTGCAAATCGTCAATTCAGTATCTACTGTTTGTTTTGACCGCATTACAATTACTCGAGGATACAGTGGCGGTAGGGTTGCCAGGTCTAAAATTCGAAAAACAGGGCTTATAAATTTGGCCAGACATTTGGTACAAGAAGCCAAACAGCATCCGTTCGCCATAAAAAAAAATAACTAAAACATAAAATCAGTCTTTTAATATTTTTATTAAACTTGATTAATTTAAAAATGAACATTTGTTACGTAGGAACAAAAAAGTCTCATCGCAAAACATTAAAATGTAAGCGACTAGAAACGAAAAAATCACGTTTTAGAGCCTTATGCAAAAAACCAAAAAAGCCGAACATGTTAAATTTTTCCCGGACGAAACCGTAAAAAGCCAAACATGTCCGGCAGAAACCGAACGCCTGGCAACCCTAAGTGTGGGTGTGAATTGGCTGGCCATAGTTGCAGTGGAGTACTGCTTTGAATAATTCAATTTTACATTTTTATAATTTTTTTTGATGCTTTATCGATTTTCACAATAAAAAAAAAATCATGCAACTTCTCTATTACTGTTAAATTATATTAGATTTAAAATCGGTGTAAATTATGTTCTATACATTTTTAAAATATTGGCAAAATACTTAACTTTGTAAATGTCCTCATCGGTCATATCCTCAAATGTAGGAATAATCCTTTTCCCTCCCAAATCATTTTCAGCCCCATCCCTGTTCATTAACACCGATTAAAATGTTGTCCAAAATTACATACCCACCCAGTATCTTCATCATTTGCCCCTCCTAGGATGACAGCTTCCAGAATTTGTTCCATTTAAACAAAACAATAAGTACATAAGTACCAGAGCATAAGGGATAGAAAAAAATATATAGAAAAATTATTTATTTATTATTTTTGCGAGGCTAGGGAATGTAGTGCATAAGCGTCAGAACTGCTCAGAAATAATGTCATGAAAAACGAAGGTGTTCCAATAACTAACCTTTCGTTGATGAAATAAAGTTGATGCACTAATAAAATAAGGTAGCCCCTTAATACTCAATGGCAATATTTAGAATTTCCAATAACTCTAAACTCCATTATCATTAAAGTTAAATAAAGCCTACTTTAAAAAGAAGTTAGAACCCTTAAAATATTCCAAAAAATAATGGATATCACGCGTCTCTTACAAACAAGCTAATTAAGAATAAACAAAGAAAACTTTTGAAAAAATGCACTAATAAAATAATGTAACATCTGGATAAAAATTGTGAAACAGTAATACCAAGTACTCTTAATACTTATTCTATTTAATATGTTTCATCAAGAACCTACCGCAGCCTCAGTTCAATTAACTAAAAAAGTGTTATTTTAACGCGAAAACCATTCATTATAAGTCATATTTATTATATCTTATTAATTTAAGATATACATTTGTTTATTTCTAGGTACGTCTTATTTTAATGCTCAAAATAATGATTTTAATAATGTTCAAAATGTTTATAATAATACACGTTTAAATCATATCCTTACTGAATTTATTCTTCCTCATCAACTTGTGTTAGGTATTAAAACTTGTAGACAGTTGCGTAAAAGTATTATTATCCTTTTCTAAATAACTGTAATTATTTCCAAGATTCGAAGGATTTAAACCAGGGTTTATATTTTTCTACAGAGACACGAAAGACAAAAAATTTCATAACTATAACCAATGTTTGAGGTTTGGGACTGCTAGCTTGGGCAATATATTATATGTCCCAACTGAATTCAGTTAAACTTCTTTTAATATTTTTGAAAATTTTCGCACCTAAGTTCATCATGTTGCCTATTTTCAGGCAACTTCCACCTTAGCCAACTTCTTCCCTACTAAAATCTATCTTTACTATATATTTATCTTTACTTATCAACTTTATAATTTTAACCCCTCTCTATTCCTTTTCTGGTTGTTCATTGTTTTATGCATTTTGTTCTTTTTGTTCCGAAATTCACCTCTCAGCCGATAATCTTTTTGAAAATTATAGCTTTTAAAACCACAACTTTTAACTTTCCTCTGTTTTTTTTTGTTATGTTCTGTTTCCTCATGACAGTAATCAAAATTTATTGTTTGTGCAAGCACAGCTCCGACAACCTTAAAGTGCAGTTCTTAATTAGTTTCAGGTCCTTGTGAGTAGCATAGTTTATAAGTTTATTGTTGTTTTTAAATAAATTGAATGAAATTGAATTACCGCTTTAGCCGAACCGAACCTACCCCGTCCAACCTCACACTTACACTCGCATTTACCGCGGCGCTGCACACAGTGGTCGTCTGGTTGGCTTCGGGTCAGGTTCCAGCTAGGCGCAGCTATATATTTAATTTAAATAAAATTTTGTTGAATCGAACTGAATTACAACTGTTAGAGAGATAACGCAGGCGTGCAGGTTCAATCCCTACCGACGGCAATTAGTAAAAAGGTAAGTAAAATAAAATGAATTTAATAAACATTATAATTTGCGAGGATAAATTGGAGTTATGGTAAACAATTTAGACATGTAAATGTACATAAAATTAAAAACATTTTTACATAAAAAAAAATGAAGTATTTTATGTATGTGTTAGATAACTTTTACACAACAAAGTAATGTAAATAAGATATACATGGAGGCTAACAACATTACTGATATAGTACATAAAAAAAATTAAGTATTTTATACAGGGTGTTCCTTAATAACGTGCTAATATTTCAGGGTGTGATTCCTTAGGTCATTTTATGAAGTAAAATTTCTTTAGATCTTATTTTTAATTTTGGTATGTGTTAATAGGATATAAAACCACATATTTTAGTTAGGAAAGTTATTTTATCACTCCACTAGTAGCGTCTCTCCAAACATGTACTCTGATATTTTTTACCAAAAAAGTGGTACACCACTGACATTTTTCCATGTGGCTATTTTTTCTGATTAGCCTGGTTAATTCTTCATGAAAACAGTCTCTTGCGTTTTTCTCGTCAAAAAACGGTTCATGTAGAATTGACCAGGCTAATCAGAAAAATGTCAGTGGCGTACCTCATTTTTGGTAATAAATATCAGAGGACGCCACTGGTGGAGCGAAAAAATAACTTTTCTAACTTAAATATGTAGTTTTATATTCTATTAACTCATACCAAAATTAAAAATATCTAAGGTAAGGTAAGTTTATTGTTGTTTTTAAATAAATTGAATGAAATTGAATTACCGCTTTAGCCGAACCGAACCTACCCCGTCCAACCTCATTCTTACACTCGCACTCACCGCGGCCCTGCGCACCGTGGTTGTCTGGTTGGCTTGGGTCAGGTTCCAGCTAGGCGCACCTATATATTTAATTCAAATAAAATTTTGTTGAATTGACGATTTGCATGAAAGAAAGTTTGGTAAAAAGTGTCATGGCGCACAGTATAATGGTATCACTGTAATTCACTGCACGTGTTGACCAACTCGTCAAACTTTGCAACAATTAAATACCTATAATATAATAATCATAACATTGTTTTCATTATCTTTAATGTTAAACCTACTTCCACTGAATATAAATAATCTTTATTAGGTTGTTTCGTAGTCTACAATATTTAAAAAATGTCAAATTATGCAATTTGTCAATCACTGCTGCCAACTCTTCTAGTAAACTGATAGTTGGAAACAGTGTTTGACAAATTGCATAATTCGACATTTTTTAAATATTGTAGACTACTAGAAACAACCTAATAAAGACTATTTATATTCAATGGAAGCAGGTTTAACATTAAAGATAACGAAAACGATGTTATGATTATTATATTATAGGTATTTAATTGTTGCAAAGTTTGGAAATTAGACGAGTTGGTCAACATGTGCAGTGAATTACAGTGATACCATTATACTGTGCGCCATGACACTTTTTACTGAACTTTCTTTCGTGCAAATCGTCAATTGAACTGAATTAGAACTGTTAGAGATAACGCAGGCGTGCAGATTCGATCCCTACCGACGGCAATTAGTAAAAAGGTAAGTAAAATAAAATGAATTTAATAATTTAATAAACATTATAATTTGCAGGTTGTGAGGATAAATTGGAGTTGTGGTAAACAATTTAGACATGTAAATGTATATAAAATTAAAAACATTTTTACATAAAAAAAAATGAAGTATTTTATATATCTGTTAGATAACTTTTACATAACAAAGTAATGTAAATGATATATACATGGAGGCTAACAACATTACAGATATAGTACATAAAAAAAATTAAGTATTTTATACAGGGTGTTCCTTAATGTGCTAATATTTCAGGGTGTGATTCCTTAGGTCATTTTATGAAGTAAAATTTCTTTAGATCTTATTTTTAATTTTGATATGTGTTAATAGGATATAAAACCACATATTTTAGTTAGGAAAGTTATTTTATAACTCCACTAGTAGCATCTCTCCAAACATGTACTCTGATATTTTTTACCAAAAATGTGGTACACCACTGACATTTTTCCATGTGGCTATTTTTTCTGATTAGTCTGGTTAATTCTTCATGAAAACAGTCTCTTGCGTTTTTCTCGTCAAAAAACGGTTCATGTAGAATTGACCAGGCTAATCAGAAAAATATCAGCAAGGAAAAATGTCAGTGGCGTACCACATTTTTGGTAATAAATATCAGAGGACGCCACTGGTGGAGCGAAAAAATAACTTTTCTAACTTAAATATGTAGTTTTATATCCTATTAACTCATACCAAAATTAAAAATAATACTTAAGGTACTTTCGGATATCAAAAAATAACGATTAAAAAAAAAATTCAGCACCCTGTACCAAAAAAATTTAACAGTTGCAGACATATGTTCATATGAACTTTTCTTCATAAATTGACCTAAATATTAGCACGTCATTAAGGAAAAGAGCTCTTTTATCGCATCAAAAAATGTGGCATTTTCTGTCATATTTTCAAGCATATTATTGTAACACAATTTTTACATTTAACAGCTTGTTACAACAGCTTTTTGCTGCTTTTTACAACGTATACATTAGGGTGCATCGATTTTCTTTTTTTTTACCTAATCCAAAATGGGGGGGCGCCCAAAAGTTGTGTGATTGGGTTGTAAATAATACGTTAAAATTTCAAATTAAAATATTAACCCTTAGAGGTAGCGGGTTGAGGTCAAAGGTAAACATTTTTGATATTCTATATATTCAAAATGGCGGGTGTGAAAAAGTTGTGCTTTACAGTTATATATAAGAGGTAAAAACTTAAGACAAAAATATTAAGATTTAAGGGTAGTGGGTTAGGGTTAAAAGTCAACTTGATATTTTCTTTGTTCTGCATCGGATCCATTTCTATTCCCTACAAGCTGAAAGATCCCATTTTTTTTAAGGGAAATTATTTGCTTTATCATCATAGTGTGAAACAATAAATTTTATTTTTACTTTAATTTCTTTATTGAAAGTTTGATAACAAATTGTACTTATGTGAAAATAAACTTGATTTTATTAAAGAATTAAAAGTAAAAATAAAAATACTACAAACATTATGGTAAAACTTGCTTGTAGTAATCTTACGTTGTGTTGAATTTGGGAATTTTGTCACAGGATCTAATAGTTGTTCTAATTAATCCATCCAGCGCTGAAGCTTCAGTTACAAGCTTTACTGCCCTTTTCACAGCTTGTGTGTGATTAGGAAATTTATTTATTTCAATTATCAAACAATTCATGATTATTTATAATTTGATTAAGGTCCTCTTCGGATAAATCAACTGTTAATGGTGGCTCATTATATTCACATTCTTGCCAATCAATCATCTCATACTAATTTGTAGCATTTAGTTTCAACGGAGCAAGTGTAAACATTTTCAAGTCGGCATTGTTGCCTTTTCTAGCTTTTAATATTCTGCGAACAGCCAACTCCCTAATACACTGGTTTTCATCGCCCAGCATTCCCAGTTGTATCTTCTCAGGATGTGCAAAATATCCATTTCGTATTACGACGGAATCAACTACCTACTCCTTTCAACTCTTCTGATAAATATTTGGATAATTGTATGGTCTTCCATACATTTGAAGCACCTTGCAGACATGATGGATGTGCTTCTATTTTGAACCACATTGGCGCATACACTTTGACAACATACGTTGCTGATATAACCAAATCTGCCAAGCAACATATAAGCGAAGTATTTTATTTACTGTGGTCAGCCATCGCGAGTGGACTATTTTGCCAGGTTCTCGTTTTGAAATATTAATAGAAACATATCCCGTTATTACTGCTTGGCATATTTCATAAAAATATAACTGATATGTGTTAAGATCTTTCACCTTAACTATAGGAATTTCGGATTTAATAATCTTAAATGCAGCTACTGGCATCTGCTCGCATTTGACTAACGACTTTCCTATTATACCTGAAAATTCTGAAATACAGTTCCGTCAATATGTTCGATCAAGTGCCTTTTAGTGGAAGTTCATTTGCATGCAGTTCGCAAATGAACCACTGAAGTGGTCTCCTAAAATGTTTTTCAAGTAGAGCTATAACACCACCTTTAGGACCAGTATTTGTAGCCGTTCCATCACATCCGACGACTTTTAAGGTGTTAGTTGGGATTCGAGAGTTTTCAAAATAACTGATAATGGCGTTAATGATGTTTACAGCTGAACCCGTAGAAGGTGTGACATGTCCCAAATATGATGATCCGGACTCTCCAATTAAAACTATATGTTCTTCGGTTGTTATCTTTCGACGGTTATCTATTAATTTCATGGCCTTGTCTTTACGCCCATCGAAATAAAGTCCACGTAATGATATTGGCGTACACATGATGATAATTCACCTCTCTTCTTGCTTATAGCTCTTCTAGTTTTGTTTTTATCAATTACATGCGTTGTTTTAGATTCATTAATTAATCCAAAATCTTGGGAGTACTGAAGAAGCAATCAGTGCTCCAGCTCTATCGGAAATACCGCATCTATCTAAACTTTCGGCTAAAACTGACAGTGTTCAGTGTTCACTGTTCACCGAGCTTTCATGTATGCAGAACACAGCGCATGCTATATTATGGGCATGCGTACATTAGATAACAAATACGTAGGTAGTAATAAGTAATTTAAATTCAAGAAAATCGATGCACCCTAGTATACATATCTGAAACATTCGACACGCTTAACAGCGTGTCGTCAAGTTGTGTTTATCATGAGTATTAAATGATATATCAGTACCTCCAAAAGCTCTAATAAATCGGATATATAATACCCCAGTGTAATAGTAAATATTCTTGTGCTACTTGGGATGCTTGTCCCTCAGCAAATGCTTTCTGAGGCTCTCTCTACGTTTTGTCTGAAATAAACAAGAATCACATTTAAACATTGTTACTTCTGAAAGGTCCTTATGCTTCAGCAAATGTTTTGTGAGGTAACCTCTACGTGTTGCCTGGAATGAACAATAATCACATTTGTACATTTTTGCTTGTGGATCATGTAATAGGAAATGTCTTTTGAGAGTGTCTTTATGCTTTGACTGAAATGAACAAGAGTGACATGTGTACATCGTTACTTCTGATGGATCCTTGTGCACTAGCCAATGTTTTTTGAGGCTACTTTCATATTTTGTCTGAAATGAACAAGAGTCACATTTGTACATTGTTATTTCTGACGGATCCTTGTGGACTAAAAAATGCCCCTTGAGGCTAGCTTCATATTTTGTCTGAAATGAACACAAATCACACTTGAACATTGTTACTTCTGAAAGTTCCCTATGCTTCAGTGAATGTACTTCAAAGTGTTTTCTACGATTTGTCTGATATGAGCAACAGTTACATTGGTACGTTGTTTTTTGCGGACGATCCTTATGCCTTAGCAAATGATTTTTGAGACTATATTTATATTTTGACTGAAATGAACAAGAATTACATTTGAACATTGTTATTTCTGACGGTTTCTTATGCATCAGCGAATGCCTTTTGAGGTAAACTCTACGTTTTGCTTGAAAAGAACAAGAATCGCATTTGAACAATGAAGAATCCATATGCTGCAGCAAATGTATTTGGAGATTATCTTTATACAATGTCCGAAATGAACAATATTCGCATTTGAACATTGGTACTGCTGAGACATTTTCATTGGCCGTCGTCTGTTTAATGCATGGTTTTGATATATCCGCATCTAGGTTCGTCACTAAATATTTTTCTTCAGTATGCAAACCAGTGCTGAGCTCCGGATGTATCAAAAGGACACCATATTTAGGCCTGAAAATTATAAAAATGGTTATCATCACCAAACTGTGAACGAAAAATAATAATAATAATGATGGTAATGATAATAAAAATGACAAAGCATCTCACAAATAATATCGAAAAAATAGGCTATTCACTCACCCCACGGGCGTGGGGAGTGGCTGCCGGTACTACCAGCTCCCTTCTGTGAGGGTCGGAGCCACAGAGAAGGGTGACTGGTTTTTAACAAAAAAAAAGATAAATAATAATAATAATAGTAATAATAATAATAATTATGATTTATTGATATTAAGTATTTCAGTCTTTCTCTTTAATATGTCCCTGAAAACAGGAATTTTTCCAACTAATCTGAAAGATGGTGTGGTCACGCCAGTTTATAAAAAAGGAGACCCTGAACTAATTGAAAATTATAGATCTATAAGTCGACTAATGAATTTTTCTAAAATTCTTGAAAAAATTGTTGTCAACCGACTTGAATCATTTATTGCTAAACACAAACTATTGTCAGTAAACCAACATGGGTTCAGGAAAAATCACTCAACATGCACTGCAGCATTCCAACTTGTAGAATTCACCTATAAATCATTAGACGGAAACAACTATACACTAGCTTTATTTTTTGTTCTCACACTTGCATTTGATTGTGTGGATAGTGATTTTTTGATAAACAAATTGTTCACGATGGGCATAAGGGGTTGCATGAATGATTTGATAAAGTCATTTCTGACTGACCGAAAAATTAGAGTTGAAATTGGCCAAGAGTTAGAAGACTTCGGATATCTAAAACACGGCGTACCCCAAGGCAGTGTCCTATCACCACTTTTATTTACGCTTTTCATTAACGATGTGGGAAAATACATTGGGAACAGCATTGATATACAATTAGTTTTGTATGCAGATGATACCACAATCGGCCTATCTACTTTCTCAGAATATAAGCTATACTGCAAAGCACAAACATTGCTCTCTGAATTTTATAGGTGGTGTAGTAGAAATAAACATGTTCTTAATCCCTTTAAAACTCACTACATAATTTTCTCTAAAAGACGTAAAACTCCAGAATTTCAATTAAAACTTAATGACACCATGTTGGAAAGGTTAGATAATTGCAAGTTTCTAGGTCTCCATATTGACCACCAGCTAACGTGGGATGCACATGTTGGCTTTGTAGCCAGTAGGCTAAATTCAACATATTTTGCAATCGTTAATCTGAAAAATATTCTTGATACCAAGGACTTAATGAATGTCTATTATGCTTTGTCCTACTCTCATTTAAGCTATATGTCGATTTACTGGGGTCAAACAACTGAACTCATCCGCATTTTCGTTATACAAAAAAGAATAATACGAAACATATTTTCTGTTAACCTAATGGAGTCCTGTAGGCCCATCTTTAAAAAGCATCAGATTCTACTGCTTCCCTGTATAGTTATTTATGTGGCACTGATTTTCGTTAAAACAAATCAAGGAAAATTCCCACAAAATAATTCAGTGCATGCACATGATACCAGGTCTAATACCAATATTCACATTTCAAACTTCAACTTGTCAATGTATAGAAAGAGTCCTTACTGTTTTTGCAGTCATTTTTAATCATTTGCCCAACTCGCTCAAAGATATTAATCCAATAAACAAGTTCAAAAACCACATTAAGCCCTATCTTCTAGAAAATTGCTTCTACTCTTTCCAGGAATATTACTGCAGTAATTAATTTTAATATTTGACGTTGTGTACTTTGTCTTCAAATTCTTTGTGTAACTAACTACTGTTTTTTATTGTTTTTTATTTATATTTTCCTATGTGTATAACTACAATTAATCAATTGAGACTGTCAATATCTTTTATAAGATCTTACGACAATAAAGTAATTATTATTATTATTATTATATTATAATAGTATTTCCACACGTAAAATAATTTAAATAATTACAAATACATTTACTGTTACGTAGTTCCAAATATAAAAAATTTAGAAAAAAAACCATTATAATATTAATATAAATAAAGAACAAACTGGAACAATGAAATGTGTATAAATTATATTGAAAAATATTATGTTGGGTATAGACAAAAAGAAGTGTATGCTGGATGGCAGAAGCAAATGTTCTACACGTATAAACTACATTTCGGAGAAATTGTTTGCAAGAGTTTCATCAAAATTATAAAACGTTTTTTCTTTAAGTATGCCTTAATTTTATATTTGAACTCATTTAATATGCAAGTCTTTTATATTGGTTGGTAGGATATTACAGAATTTAACGCAGTAGTATTCAGTACCATTTCTTGTCCCTGTAAGACGTAGGAGGCTTTGTTCTAATTTTTCTTTATTTCTTGTATGGTAATTGTAATCTTCACTGTGTTTTATAACATATAATAATATTTATTTAAATAGGTAATCCTAATACGCAAAGACACTTTACAATATAATAGTAGCTTTGTCTTTTGTATCACACTCCAAAACCTTGATAAGCGCTCTCTGCCAACTAATTGGAAACCCAGCCTAGCTAGGTCTTCACAATGGCACAGCCAATGTACTAAGCTTTCCTCGTTCTCTTGGACCCCCATTATCCTAATTTCTATTTTGATGTAGTAGATCTTCGGTAAATTTGACCGACCTTTCTTTAATGAACTATTTGGCATGAGAAAGTCTTCTACCAATCCAGAGATTTCTTTTGTTAACAGATGCTTATTAACAGATGCTCATATGCATGGCTTAGCCACACCATAACGGGGGTTGGTTCCCACAAGAGCCTTGGACGCACCTCCCTGGGCTAGTTGATCAGCCTCTTCATTTCCCCTATGTCCATTGGTTCGTGGTACCCATCCACGGTCACTTTGTTGTGACTTCCTAGGTTCATAAGGGCATTTATACAATCTCATACTAGTTCATTTTTTATAAATGAGTGTCCAAATGTCAGAACAAATAAAAATGTAAACCGGGTACGTACAACAAGCAATGACAATTAGGTTTTTAATTGGCCAGCCATGTTTTTCTTGTTATATAAAAATATTCAAGGTCAATCTCACAATTATAATTATTAATAATTATCACCTTTAGCAAATTAAGGTAGAATTACAAGAAACGCATCTATACAAATTTTGTACGGATATTAAAATCATTATTTCTGAGGCCCCCTTGTTTTCTGAGCCTTCCTTTTGTAGTTTTAACGATAAACTGCCATTAGATAGATAGTGAAGGCTCAATGAGCAAATACTAGAAAAAATTCGATTTAATAGACTGTAATTTCTAAACTATCTAGTGGCAGCAAATTTATGTTCTGGAACACTATATAGGATAAGGAAACAGGAGATCAGGTTCCAGAGTCTCATATAATCACTAAAATTTTATGCACTATTCAATCAAAATAACTGAGCACGTGTCTGTCAAAGGTTACGTCTGATCTCTCTCTCTCTCTCTGCCTATGTTTTTTAAAAATCACGCATGCTCATGAATTCTCTCTTAAGGCGCGCAGCATGTTGTTACCTTTTGGCAGTGATTGGATGAGTAAACAGATAGATAGATAATACATTTATTTAGCCTTTGGTTTTAATTTTTTTGTCATACCTGATGTCTTTTTATTACCTTTTAAATGGGCCTTAGAGAGGTCATAGTGCCACTCTATGCTTTATAAATTTTTAATTCCATTTTATCTTCAATAAGTCTGATGGTGTGTTTGCTTAAATCAGTTAAGAAAAAATAAATGCAATAATAAAATTATTTGGATTTCTTCGTGGACATTCTTATAGCTTCTCAGTTCTAATATGGACTTATAAGAATATTAACAACCAGTTTTAAGGTAGCCTTCTAGGTGTTTTCTAGAAATGCAGGAAGCTAATAAAAAAGCTTCCAACAGCTTTTAGAAAGGTTTTAAAATGGCCCGAACAAGGTTTTCAAGAGCAGCACTATGCCTCGCTCAAGAGTTTTATGATGCAATTTAAAAAGGCCTTAAAAACCTTCATAAAGGTGGACTCTTTTAGTCCACAAGTCGCTTTATGGTGGATTAAGGATATTGTTACAGCAAAATAGATTTTTCAAGGCATTTTATAAATAGTTTTATAGCACCCTTGTATATATTTAAGAAACCAAAATTGTTACTTGGATTCTCACCTCTTCAATCCCTCAGTTTCAGCTTGGTCCTCAACACGTTCTACTTTCACAGAACTTCCAGACTCTCCTTCAAACTCCAGTGGTTCAGTTTTCAGAAACACCTCAGATTCTGCCTCAAACTTTTCATCTTCAGAGTTTTCAAACTTGACAACCTTTTCAATCTCATTTTCAATCACGAATTTCTCAACGTATGCGTCATCAACATCACATTTCTTTTTAATCTTAGTAAATTGAAAAACGTTATACAGATTCACTTTGTCTTTACTATCAGTGCCCTCAGTATCACGATAAATATTAATGCTTTCTTCAACATTTAGACAACTCACTATGAAATTAAACAGGCTCTTCAAAGCGTCGAAACAATTTTGACATATCACGGGTTCTCGTACCATAAACAAATCCTAAAAAAATATTTACTAATACAAAATGTTAAAAAGTTAAAAATTTACAACACTATAATAAGACCTGTAGTTACATATGGCTGGGAATCTTGGACCTTGACAGTCAACGATGAAATGCAACTCAGAATATTTGAGAGAAAAATATTAAGGAAAATATTTGGCCCGGTACGGGAGAATCAGGATGAACCCTGAAATAGATAGGCTGATTGACGGGGCAGATATAGTACGGTTTGTTAAAGCACAATGAATACGATGTTTAGGACATGTAGAGAGAATGAGAGAGGAAAGGTGGCCAGAAAAAATAAAGGGGTGGAAACCCCCAGGAAGGAGAGCAAGAGGAAGACCTAGGAAAAGGTGGTTAGATGATGTTAGAGAGGATCTGGAAGGAATTGAAGAAGAAAGGCAGATGATAGGGACGAATGGCGACAACTGGTGAAGCAGGCTAAAACCCACCAAGGGTTGTAATGCCAAGGAAGAAGAAAATGTTATTTACACAAAAAAACACAATGAGTCATTGAGAAGGACAACTCTGGACAAATGGTAAAATCAGGCGTCACTAATGATAAAAAAAAAAAAAAAAAAGGTGTTCCACAAGGATCCATCTTAGGACCCTTACTGTATATTATATACACAAATGAGGTACCATCACTGACTTACAAGATGATACTATTTGCAGATGACATATCGGTCATAACTAGAGATTCAAATTCCTCAGCTTCGGAGAAGGAAGTTTTTCATACATTAAATACTTTGGACAAAAATATTTTTTCTACCTTGTCACTTTTTCTCTAGCACCCCTCTTATGCCCTAAAAACGGCAAAAAAAAGGTCTTGTCCTAAGGTTCTAATCTAACTTCTTTGAAGCATTTTGATGCGCCGAAGCCAATTTTGGACAAAAAAAAATTTGTATGGTGTCAGTTTCCCTCTACCATCCCCTTTTATCCCCATAAAAAGGCAAAAATGAGGTGTTGCTTGTCCCAGGGTTCTGATTTAACTTCTTATTTTGACGCGCTGAAGCCAATTTTTCTACCGTGTCAGTTTCCCTCTACCTTTTATCCTCTAAAAAAGGGGCAAAAAAAAAGGTTTTGTCTGAAGGTTCTGACCTAACTTTTTTTAAGTATTTTGATGCTCTGAAGAACATTTTGGACAAGGAAAAAATTCTATCGTATCAGTTTCATCCCCTAAACATTTTTTTTGTCCAAAATTTATTTCAGCGCGTCAAATTACTTCTGAAAAGTTAGATGAGAACCTTAGGACAAGACCTTTTTTTTTTGCCTTTTTTAGGGGAGGAAAATGTTGAAACGAACGTCACCTTTTGTGATGTATACTGTATCTATGTTTACATTTATATACAGTGTGTCCCCGGATGGAGTTGACAAGGGGAAAAACATCTCTATTATTGATTTTACGAAGAAAAGTCATTCTTTATAAAAAATTCTGCTTGTCGAGAAAATGAATTTACCATATAAAAATCTTAAATCAGATGTACCGGGTGTTAATAAATTAATAAAATGCCTCAAGAGAGAAGTACCTTTATTTATTATTTTGGACAAAATGTTTATAAAACAAAGTTGTTTATAATCCAAAATAAAGCCTAAATACAAATTATGAAGTCTAAATTTTGACTTTTATGTTTTTATTGTGTTTATCTTTTTATGTTGAATTTATTAATATGAATAAGAATTCAAATTAAGAAACAGAGTGTGCTGTCGATAATATTGAACTGACAAACGTCATTGTGACATTGTGTAGAATATTACTATCTTACATCTGCATTTAGTAGTATTCTGTTGATTATTTAAAAAATGTTTACCAAACAAGAAAAAATTTAATTGATCAAATTTTATGGGATGAAGATGTCTCTTATCGATGTGAAATTAACTTTTCCACCAAAAGTTCCCTAAAATAAATCACTGACTAATCTTTTGAGAAATGTGAGGGAAGTTGTGGTACATGAAGATTGCAGAAAAATTGATGCCTGGGAAAGGATCCCAAAAAAGAGGTGGCAAATTTAAAATCTAACGTATCTAGGAATGCGAAGTTGTTATCTACAATGACAAAAAATACTGCCTTCAATTTAAAAAACTGCTGTTTAATTTGTGATGAGAAAACTAATAAAACGAAGAAGGAAAATAGGATGGCAATGCCAGAGAACAATAAAAGATGTTATGGCAATTGAACTTGGTGAGTAACTAAAACAGAAATGTGTAGGGAAGAACAGAGCAACCATGGAAAAATATTTTAATGTTGGCATTTTTTGTTATGATTACACTAACAACCTCATTTCTATTTTGTTTCAAATTCTCCCAATTGTTTTGATTATTCGTTATTTTTATATTGTTTATAAGACTGATCTTTCCTTTTACTTTTTTCTTCTAAAACCCTATCATTAAACCTCCCTTTATATTTACTATGAAGTACAATTTATTCTTTTGGCATAACATTGATTGAGTACCTATTGATAGATAAAATATAACATAGGAATATACCATTACTTAGTTTTGAATGCATTTTTATCATAATTTATATTGTACTTTATTCAATGCTTCCACTGTGTTATGTCTGAAGTATTCGGTGTCTTGGTTATCACTGTCTATTTCCTAACCTACACCCAAGAAAACTCACCAACTCTGGAAGACATTTTTGCAGCATTAAATGTATGCCACCTTTCTCTTCCAGCTGGAAATACTCGTCCTTCTCATTTAAATTTAAGCAAAACCTGCATATCTTTTTGTTTTCTCTAAATTCTTCGCTTTCACTTTAATTTCTTATCTGCCACAAATCTACATCAGCTTGTTTACAACCTAAAGCAGTATATATTTGCTCTTCAGACGTTAGACATGTTGATTTGAAATTGTAAGACTTCTGGAGATTCTCCACACATTCGTAACATAATAGCGGATTTTCGCTGTATTCCCAATTCTAAAATTAAACACAAAAAAAATTAAATGAGGTAAGTAACAAGTATACAGCAATAAAGTAAACAGTTACCACGAGGTCTAAGAAAATCGCCGTCACCATCACCAGTTCGTCTTCCATGGATTTGTAGTCCTCTTTACTGATAAATTTGAAACACAGTCTACAAATTTTTAATTGGTCGTCCATTATATCTTATATTCTGCAAAAATGCACAAGAGAACACATATCATAATCATGACAATAAAACGCTGACAAGTTAACAACGCACAATCCCACCCGTAAAGTATAGTTTATTCTTCTTCTACCACTACTTGTAAAGGAGATTATATCAATCCACAACAATATCTTATCTACTGCTAGTTTCACGTGGGTAATATTGTACGATAGTGAAGAGTACGTACATAGATACAAAAGTACATAATTCCCTAGTCTTTGCTAATAGGTTGCCTAAAGAACCAATAAGGTTAAAAGTATAGGAGCAATTCCAATTGGGCTCGTGCACCGTTTGATAGCCGACATTCTTGGAGGTCACACTACCTCGTTAACCCCAATTATTCTTCTTCTTCTAGTGCTGTCCCCTTAAAGGGTTCGTGCCTTGCTTGACTGCCGACACTTTTGGAAGGAGGAGAACGAGACACAACGTCACAATCACAAGATAACTACGAACTGCACATGGAGAAATCGGAAAATTTAAGGCTGTGTCTCGTTCTCCTCCCTCCAAAAATGTCGGCTGTCAAACGGTCCACGAGCCCTTTAAGGGGACAGCACTAGAACAAGAGGAATGATTGAGGTTAACGAGGTTGTGTGACCTACAAGAATGTCGGCTGTCAAACGGTGCACGAGCCCCATTCAGACTGGGGTAAAGAGCAAAAGTCCTGCTCAGCCCCAGACATCCGAGACCGTCATCTTTAGCCAGAGACGTAACTATGGCAGGGCAAACCAGGGCACTGAGATCGGGTATTAGGATTAGATATTAAGAAAATATATGGGGACGCCCAACAATTTTTTGCCCTGGGGCCCTGTGAGGTCTAGTTTCGCCACTGTCTTTAGCCAAGAATATTGGCCAATTCAGTACCTACGATTTGTTTTGACGGAATTACTATCGCTCGAGGACGCAATGGGGGTTAATTTGCTGGCCCTAGTTGCAGTGAAGTAGGTACTGCTTTGAATAATTCATTGTTCTTCATTGCTATTCTATTATTAGGTGAGCTCAAATCTATTAGTCAAATTACTGTATAAGTAATAATAAATTAATTTAGATTTAAAAACAGAATAAATGTTGCTGTATACATTTTTAAAATATTAGCAAAATACTTAACTTGTCCTCAGCGGTCATATCATCAAATGCAAAAATTGTCCTTTTGCCTCCCAAATCATTTTCAGCTTCATCCCTGTTCATTAACGCCGATTAAAATGTTATTCAAAATTGCATTCTCGATATCCTCATCATTTTGCCCCTCCTTGGATGCCAGAATTTGTTCCATAGTGAATTTAAACAAAACAAAACAAAACACGAGTACGAGAGGGACAAAGGATAGAAAGAAATGTATAAAAAAATTATTTATTTATAATTTTTGCGAGGTTAGGGAATATTGTGCACGAGCGTCAGAATTGCTCGTAGTGGAGTGCTCACGTTCACAAAAGTCGCTTAATTACTTCCACATCCAGTGGAAGTATAGTAACGGCAAAAAAAATTTTAAAAATTTTTATTGTTCAAATAGGCTTAGAATGTCATGAAACGTCGAGATTTTAAGTTTGAGCGAAAAAAAATTTTCTGTCTGTCGGTCTGTCTGTCTGTAACTTTTTTTTGTGCGCACGTTTACTCAGGAACTGTTTGAGATATTGACTTGAAATTTGGTACACATATGTACTTCAACGAGATCTAGAACTAGGTTATATTTTCATCTTGTTCCGTCGAAGGGTTGGGGGGTAAATTGGGGTAAATAGGTAAATCAAGCAGGTAAGAGTCCGTAAAATTGGTATTTAGTATATATAAGAGAAGCTAAGGTCTCAAAAAAAATTTTGACATTAGCCACCCCCATTACCACCCCCACCCCATTATTAAAGGGGATGAAACAAA
The DNA here is from genome assembly GCA_936432065.2 of Rutpela maculata. Lineage (NCBI taxonomy): Eukaryota > Metazoa > Arthropoda > Insecta > Coleoptera > Cerambycidae > Rutpela > Rutpela maculata. Next base: position 143,912,739 of record OW386292.2, on the reverse strand, counting down.
TTGTGATTTAGTGTGTGTACAAGAACCAGAAACCTCAAAATATTTTTTACTTCCCCCACCCCCACTACCACCCCCTATCGCCACCCCCGCCCCACTACCGATATGGGGTATCGTTTTCTGGATTTTTGGGGTAGAGGATTTCAAATATTATATTATTAAAGTTCCATAAATAATTATTTCCACTTACAAAATTTTTTCGTTGTGAGTGACTTGGATAGAAAATCTGGATGTGGAAGTAGTGATTCCTTGGGCAGCAGTTTTTTGTTCCCGTTGGCACTTATAGAGAAAAATGTATGACCTTGCCAGATATGTAGCTGACACCCTGTAGCTGAAACTCCCTAGTTTACTGTTTGCAAGATATTTTCAGCTGGTATGTATTTTTTCAGTAAAATTTTCTACCTTATGATGTATGTGCTTTTCAGAAGAAATTAAAATGGAAAGTACTACTGACGTCACAAGTTCTAAAAGTGAGGTAGAGACAAAAATAAAGTTTAGTGTAGTAAGAAATTTTGTAGGAAACCGGTCCCTGTAATCAAAGGTTCTGAGAAATAATTTGCAACATTTATTGACCATTTAAAATTCCAAAAAAAAATAATAATAAGCAACCAAAGAGAAGATTATCTATATTCTAGAACTATATCATTTTGAAAAACAAACAGTTTTGACGGTTTGGTTGGGCACCAAAATTGCTATTCTAGTTTTACTAGCAAAAGAAATATAGAACATTTAAGAAAAAAAAAATAGTAAAAGAGAAGGAAATTGAAAACAGTTCTATGGATCCAGTGCCTGTCCATCAACATCTTCAGGTGTGCCCTTGCCTAAAACTAATTTTTTTTATAGAGAAATGTATTTTTTGTCAAAAGGCATCAATAATAAATAAGGTCTCTCAAGTAATAACCACGAATACAGAAAGAAAAATAAGACTAATAACAGCTCAATAAAATTCCATAATTTTCGAAAGAATTGGTGCTAACGATTTAATAGCTATGGAAACTAAATATCATGTTTCATGTTTCTTAAGTCGTAATAGAAAATGCTATCTAACAATAAAAATAGAAGGGGAAAACGTAAAATCAGAAGAGATCTGGCATTTACCAAAATATGTAAAATTCTTGAGAAAGGTTTTGAAAGCAAAAAGGGTATGGTATGAGAAGTATGAGAGGTATTTAGAATGTCCAAAAGACAGATCAGTAGACTATTTAAAAATGCATTTACTGACAAAGGAAAGGAAAGCAGAGGAAAGGAAAGTAAAATAAACATATAGGTACATAAAAGAACGCTACTCGCACACTTAGTTCAGTGTTACGAACTTATACAGGTCCTTAGATATTTGATGTTTTAAAAATTCTTTTCTTTTAGAATGAGGCAGTAAGGTTTGTTCTTGTAAAAAAAAGAACATGGCATGCATCTATTTATGCTCCTGCATGGGGAAAAAGTCCTGCAAGAACTCCTCGTTCAGAAGAAATAAAAAACTACTTAAAGTTAACTACACAATTCCTATACATGTAAAAAGTGTCTGTTTCTCTGGTGCCGATATTTTTTACACGCATAAGAATTGTGTAGTCAACTATATCAATAAAAATATATTTGAATTAGATGAAGAAAGTATGTAGTGTATAGGGGAGAAGGGGCCACAATGGAACATGTTCTACAATGAGACAAACTATTTAAATTTTTGGTTGGTATTAATACCAACATTACCTCTTAGTATGGTTAAGGTGACAACGAAATTTGCAACAAATCGTGTTAAATTTCAAAGTATTATTGGAAAATAACGATTTTCAGGTAGGCAATCTTTTTCAAAGTATTACGCAAATCCTTAATTTTCCGAAAATCCATAAATTGAAAATAATTACTATGAATTCTTAATAATCATCAATCATTTAACTATCGATTGCAGTATAGGTTAAGTTTCATTCTACAACTAAATATTTTTGCGGAAATTTTAAAAATTGTCATGTCATGGGGCCACAATGATACAACATGGTCTGGGCCACAGTGAGACGCGTCTCACTGTGGCCCGACGTGACAAAATTATATAGAAATTTTATAGTTGTCTTTATTTCAGTTTATGTAATACAAAGATGTAAACCAACAAAGGGCAGTTCACCGAAGCTTCGATGAAAAATGCTGTTAATCAAGTCTTATATCATGGACTAAGTTTGCGCCGAGCAGCCGAACTAAATTCATTGAAATTTCAAACTGTGGCCAGATATGTACAAAAGAAAAGGGTACATCCGCAACATGAAATTAAAATGAGGCCCAATTATGATTGTAGAAGAGTGTTTACTGATGAGCAAGAAACCACCTTGGCAGAATATGCTATTGAGTGTGCCAAGATGTGCTATGGGCAATCAACAAAAAACCTTAGACAGGTAGCTTACGAAGTAGCTGTTGCAAACAACCTCAACATGCCACCGTCATGGATTCAATCAGAGTCAGCTGGTATTGATTGGTTTCAGGGATTTATGAATCGTCATAAGGATTTAAGCTTGAGACAGCCAGAAGCATGCAGTTTATCTAGGGCAACTTCGTTTAATAAACACAATGTAAACTTGTTTTATGATAATTTGGAAAATGTATTGAAAAGAAACCCAGAAATCTTTGCTGATGGTGACCGCATTTTCAATTTGGATGAAACTGCCACAAGCACTGTGCAGAAATCGGCGAAAATAATAGCTAGAAAGGGCATAAAGCAGGTAAACAAATGTACTAGTGGTGAACGAGACACATTAGTGACAACCTGCTGCATTATAAGCGCATCTGGGAATACTTTACCTCCCGCAATGATTTTTCCTCGGAAAAAAATTTCAGAGTCATATGCTCCATGGAGCACCACCTGGAACTTTGGGTTTAGCTTTTCCTACCGGATGGATGACGACTGAAAACTTTGTAACTGTAATGAAACATTTCATTAAGAAAAGTGCTAGCTCCAAGGAAAATCCCTCCCTACTCATAATGGACAATCATGAGAGCCTTATTTCGGTGGGGGTTCTAGATTTGGCTAAAGAGAATGGAGTTACTTTGGTCACTCTACCTCCGCATTGTTCCCATAAACTACAACCGTTAGATGTTGGAGTATATTCATCCTTCAAAAGCCATTACAATACTGTGGTTGATGCATGGCTTCTAAAAAATCCTGGAATACCGCTAAATATTTACAATATTGCTGCTTGTGTCGGGGTAGCTTTTGAAAAGGCTATGACTAGAAGCAACATATCCTCTGGGTTTAAAAAACCAGGCATTTATCCGTTTGATCGTAATGTTTTTACGGATGATGATTTTCTGATGAGTAAGGTTACTGACAGAGAAATGCCAGATGTAAATTCTAATAACAATTCCAATACCACTACAGCTGAAAACGAAAATCCATATGTTCAAGTAGGCGTTGAAAATCCTATAGCCAACACTAGCAAAGACAACACCTATCAAACAGTCAACTGCCCTTCAGCGATTCCAGAATCTGAAGTTTCATCTGGCTTCCTCTCCCCAGTCGTTATCAAGGGTTATCCCAAAGCAAAGCCATTAAAAACCAATAGAAAAGGCAGACGTAAAGGAAAAAGTACGATTCTGACTGATACCCCAGAAAAACTTTATATTGAACAAAGAGAATTGGAAAAACAAAGAAAGAAAGCACTCAAGAGGTCTGCTGCTTCACTAAAACAAAGCAAAATCAAGGAGTTAAGCCAACTATCTGATGAAAGCGAAGAAGGAAATTCCGATAATTCCGGCGCTTCATCAGACGAGATAGATTGGACAGAGCAAGAAGAGACAATTGAAGAATATAACTTTAAAACTTTGGAAAAGAAGCCAGAGGTAGAAGACTATGAGCTCGTTCAATTTCAGTCAAAAAGTGCCGCGGTTTATTACATTGCTAAAGTTTTAGGACAACTGAAAAACAATGATTTTGAAGTTACTTTTCTTAGAAAAAGTGAAAAATTTGATAATAGTTTTGTTTTCCCAATCATTCCTGACATATCAAATGTCAGTATCGGCGACATCAAGATGATCTTACCGTCACCATGTTACCCTGGTACTACCAAACGTCAACAAGGGGTTTTAAAATTCGCAGTAAAGTTTAGTTCACTTGATATTCGATAAACAATTTGATTGGCCCCATTTGTTTTGAAAAAGAATTACTTTCTCAGTTACTCTTATATTTTACTCATTTTCCTAGTTTTAATATTTACAATAAAGCTTGTATTTTCCTTTACTTTGAATGTTTCTATTGTTTAGTTACCTGTCTCATTGTACCTATATGACTTGTCTCGTTGTACCCTTATCGGTGGGCCACAATGAGACAAAAACAGTCTTTTTTAAAAAAAAGGAAAGTCTGACTTTTAAAAACAATAAATAAAGTGATTGTCCCAAGTGGTGCACAAAGGACTGAAGTTATCTTGAAAAAAAATTCACACCTCCATAGTCAAAAATAAAAATTAGTGAAGGAATTTTGCAAAAATCGTCTCACTCTGGCCCCTTCTCCCCTACCTTTAATTGAGATTTAAATTTTGTTATATTATCTTTCATTTTTCATAACTTTTTTATTTTGATATGGATGCCAACATTGTATTTTAAAATTAATAAAATTTGAAAATCAATCGAAATATGTATACATTTATGCTATTAAACACAATATTATATAAATTAATAATTGGTACAAGATAACTACAAATCAGTATACAACATTTAAAAAATGTCGAATTACGCATTTTGTCAATCACTGCTGCCAACTCTTCTAATCTGAGAGTTGGAAACAGTGTTTGACAAATTGCATAATTCGACATTTTTTAAATATTGTAGACTACGAAACAACCTAATAAATATGATTTATATTCAATGGAAGTAGGTCTAACATTAAAGATAATGATGTTATGATTATTACATAATAGTTATTTAATTGTTGCAAAGTTTGGAAATTAGACGAGTTGGTCAACATGTGCAGTGAATTATAGTGATACCAATCTAGACACTTTTTACTAAACTTTCTTTCGTGCAAATCGTCAATTAGTTTTAGGGCCTTGTGGACAGCATAGTTTCGGAGTTTATTTATGTTTTTAAATTCACCTAGGCGAATAGGAGTCACAACTCACCATTTGAATTACTGTTTTTGCCGAACCGGACCTACCTCGTCCAACCTCACACTCACCGCGACGTTGTATGCCGTGGTTGTCTGATTGGTTCAGGTCAGGCTCCAGCTCGGCGCACTTGTATACAGGGTGATTCTTTTAAGGCGGCCATTAGAATATCTCCCACTTGCAGATGAGATAGCCACTTGAGATTTGGTACCCTACCCTAGTCGACCATTGCGAGTCCGAAAATAATAATTTCAAAATGGCGGCACTTCCGGAAATACCGGAAGTCGATACCAACTTGCTTATTTTAAATAGAACACCATATATATCTTCGACTTTTCGAAATGACCATAAAATTCTGAGTCAAAACATGTAGCAAACCGAGCAGTTTCGGAGATATTTGACATTTTATAAAAAAATTTGACAGGTGCAGTGGTTTGCAGTGCGTTATAACTTTCTTCGTGTAGGAGATCCTTATTTGCTATTTGGTACGTAGAAAGAACACAAGATGGGCTACTCTCTACAAAAAAAATAGATTCCAAAATGGTATACCAAGTGTTTTATTTTTCACGTTACATTTTGTCAAATTCAAACCTCAAAAACTTTTTTATTTCAAATGGACCATCCTGTATTTTTTTACATCAAATTATGTTAAATTAAATTCCCTTTTTTTTCTAGTATAAGCATTGTAGGGGTTAAAGTTACAACTTTTCGAATTATTGGCGATTTTCTTAAATGTCCAAGAATTTTTAGTAAAAATTTCCATCAACTCACCCATGATTAGAAAGAATCATTAATGTCAGTCATTAATTTTTGTTTAAAAAAGTCTGCACGTTTAAATTACATCCACGAAGACTTTTGGATCTAGATCTATTATTTATAGAGAATGTGATGAAGTAATAATACCAAGAACATGTAACACATTTGCTAATCGACACCCACTTTATTGTTTCAATTGTTTCATAGGCTTCTACGTTTTTTTGGATAAATTATAATTTTCAAATAAAAATTTGCAAATAATTCAAAAAGTACATGTGTTAGATATAGGACATGCTGATTCAAGTCCACCTCAAATTTAATTCTACATCGATTGCCATAATAAAATTTGGCATGTCCCATTTGATAGCCAAATATTCTAAAATTATCCAATATGCGTTTTACAATGTACGGTGGATGGTTTCTGTTCTTGTGGGTATCGAGTAGCAAATGTGTTACATGTTCTTGGTATTACTTTATCACATTCTCCATAAATAATGAATAAACCTAAAAGTCTTCGTGGGTGTAATTTAAATGTGCTGGCATTTTTTAACATAACAGAATGACTGACATTAATGATTGTTTCTAATTATAGGTAAATTGATGACAATTTTTAAAAATTTTTGGACATTAAGAAAATCGCCAATATTTCGAAAAGTTGTAACTTTAACCCCTAAAATGCTTATACTAGAAAAAAGGGAATTTAATTTAACATAAATTGATGTAAAAAAATATAGGATGTTCCATTTGAAATAAGAAAGTTTTTGAGGTTTGAATTTGACAAAATGTAACGTGAAAAATAAAACACTTGGTATACTATTTTGGAATCTATTTTTTTTGTAGAGAGTAGCTCATCTTGTGTTCTTTCTACGTACCAAAGAGCAAATAAGGATCTCCTACACGAAGAAAGTTATAACGGTTCTTGCAAACCGCTGCACCTGTCAAATTTTTTATAAAATGTCAAGTATCTCCGAAACTGCTCGGTTTAGGTATAGGGTGTCTACATGTTTTGTCTCAGAATTTTATGGACATTTCGAAAAGTCGAAAATATATAAGGTGTTCCATTTAAAATAAGCAAGTTGGTATCGACTTCCGGCATTTTCGGAAGTGCCGCCATTTTGAAATTATTATTTTCGGACCCACAATGGTCGATTATGGTAGGGTACTAAACCTCAAATGTGCAAGTGGGAAATCTGCAAGTGGGAAATATTCTAATGGCCGCCTTAAAAGAATCACCCTGTATTTAATTCAAATAAAATCTTGTTGACCTGAATTGAATTAGAAGTGTTATAGAAATTATGCAGGCATGCAGGTTGGATCCCTACAAAAACGGCAAATGGTAAGTAAGTAAAATGAATTTAACAATTTAATAAACATAATTTTTACATAACAAAGTAATATAAATAAGATACACATGGATGCTAACTAGTCCAATCAACGGAGTACTAAAGCCCAGAATTATTCCGAAGTGAAAATCTCTATTAACTCCACTATTATCATGACGTTAAATGATACATCAATGTCTTCAAAAGCTTGGACATATAACACTTCAGTCCAATAGTACTACTCTTGTGCTACTTTAGATGCCTGTGCTTCAGCGAATGCTTTTTGAGGTGATCTCTACGTTTTGTCTGAAATGAACAAGAATCACATTTGAACATTGTTATTTCTGATGGATTCTTGTGCAATAGAGAATGATTATCTAGGCTACGTTTATATTTTGTCTGAAATGAACAAGAATCGCATGTGAACATTGTTACTTCTGAAGGTTCCTTATGCTTCAGCAAATGTCTTTTGAGGTAAAATCCACGTGTCGTCTGAAACGAACAATGATCACATTTGTGCTTTGTTACTTCTGATGGATTTCTGTGCAATAGCGAATGTACCTTGAGGGTATTTTTATATTTTGTCTGAAATGGACAAGAATCACATATGTGCATTGTTATTTCTGATGGTTCCTTATGTAGTAAAAAATGTTGTATGAGCCAACGTTTATGTTTTGTCTGAAACGAACAAGAGTCACATTTGTACATTTTTGCTTCCGGAATATGTACTATCAAATGTTTACTAAGGGATCCTTTATGCTTTGACTGAAATGAACAATCATCACATTTGTACACTGTTACTTCTGACGGATTCTTGTGCACTAACAAATGAATCTTGAGGCTAGTTTGATATTTTGTTTGAAACGAACAACAATCACATTTGTACTGTGTTACTTCTGATGAATTCTTGTGCATTAGCGAATGTACTTTGAGGGCATATTTATGTTTTGTCTGATATGAACAGGAATCACATCTGTGCATTGTTACTTCTGATGAATCCTTATGAAGTAAAAAATGTTTTTTGAGCCACCGTTTATGTTTTGTCTGAAATGGGCAAGAGTCACATTTGAACATTGTTACTTCTGATGGATCCTTGTGCAGTAACAAATGGCCCTTGAGGCTAGTTTCATATATTGTCTGAAATGAACACAAGTCACATTTGAACATTGTCACTTCTGAAGGATCCTTATGCTTTACCAAATGTCTTTTGAGGTCAGCTTTACGTGCTGTCTGAAATGAACAATAGTCACATTTGTACCTTGTTACTTCTGATAGATCGTCGTGCATTAGCGAATGTAATTTGAGGTTACGTTCATATTTTGTCTGAAATGAACAAGTATCGCATTTGAATATTGCTACTTCTGAAGTTTCCTTATGCTGCAGCGAATGTGTTTTGAGTGAACTTTTATATTTTGTCTGAAATGAACAATAGCTACATTTGAACATTGTTACTTCTGAAGGAACTGCGTGCTTCAGCGAATGAGTTTTGAGATGCCGTTTGCATTTTGTCTGATATGAACAGGAGTCACATTTGTACTCTGTTACTTCTGAAGGATCCCTATGCTGCAGCAAATGCATTTGGATATTATCTTTATACAATGTTTGATATGAACAGCATTCGCATTTGTACATTGATACTCTTGAGGCATTTTTATTGTCTGTCATCTGTTCAACGCATGGTTTTGACAGATCCTCTTCGAGGTTCTCCATCAAACATTTCTGTTTCGTATGCAAACTACTAGTGAGCTCTGGTTGTGTCAACACGACATCATCTTCGGGCCTAGAAATTATAAAAATTGTTATCATCACGGAACTGTGAACTAATAATAACGATTGTTGTATGAGATTTTAATTAATCAAAAAATTAAACTTGAGGTGTATGAGAAAAAAATATGTGCATTTAAAGAAGTCAACAGATAACTTACAAATCAGCAATATCAATGTCTGAGGCGAAATGGGCCTTTCCCACATTTTTTTTATTGAATATTTGAAAAGTTTAGAGAATATTATTTAAGTATTATGCAAATCACAACTTACACACTTTTTATTTATTATGAAAATACCTACTTTCTGTATATTGTTGCCCTAACCTGGGCACGCTAATACACTAGTCAGGTAAATACTTTAAAACACTCATTATTGGAGAATCAATCAAAACAACTACTCTTCTAGCTAATACTGACGAAGTATTGAATTACATGATAGGATTCTTAGCATCTTAAAGAAAAAAAAATATATTGAAAATACTTAAATCATTTATTCAAATTTAATCATTCACACTATTTTATTTAATATGAAATTATCTACTTTCTGTATATTGGTGCCCTAATCTGGGCACGCTAATATACTAGTCAGGTAAATACTTTAAAACGCTCATTATTGGAGAATCAATCAAAACAACTAGTCAGTATTAGCTAGAAGAGTAGTTGTTTTGATTGATTCTCCAATAATGAGTGTTTTAAAGTATTTACCTAACTAGTATATTAGCGTGCCCAGATTAGGGCAACAATATACAGAAAGTAGGTATTTTCATAATAAATAAAAAGTGTGTAAGTTGTGATTTGCATAATACCTATATAATATTCTCTAATCATGATAAAGGCAAATAAATAAAAAATAATCAATTGTAAAAATAAATCAAGAATAGGCTTGTAAATAATGAATGAATGTTTCTATACTCTACTGATGAGAACGAGTTCGAAAAAACTTGTACAACTTTTCTAGAGTTGAAATAGAATGTATGGTTCAATAATTGTTGTGAATGACTGAATTTCAATAAATAATTTAACTATTTTCAATATATGTTTTTTGCCTTAAAATGCCAGGAATCCTATCATGTAATTCAATACTTCGTCAGTATTAGCTAGAAGAGTAGTTGTTTTGATTGGTTTTCCAATAATGAGTGTTTTAAAGTGTTTTCCTAAGTAGTATATTAGCGTGACTCGATTAAGGCACCAATATACAGAAAGTAGATAATTTCATATTAAGTAAAATAGTGTGAATGATTAAATTTGAATAAATGATTTAAGTATTTTCAATATATTTTTTTTTCTTTAAGATGCTAAGAATCCTATCATGTAATTCAATACTTCGTCAGTATTAGCTAGAAGAGTAGTTGTTTTGATTGATTCTCCAATAATGAGTGTTTTAAAGTATTTACCTGACTAGTATATTAGCGTGCCCAGATTAGGGCAACAATATACAGAAAGTAGGTATTTTCATAATAAATAAAGTGTGTAAGTTGTGATTTGCATAATACCTAAATAATATTCTCTAATCATGATAAAGGCAAATAAATAAAAAATAATCAATTGTATTTGAAAAGTTCTCTTTAAAAAAAACCCACCTGTAGTTATTTTTTTCGAAATTTGCTCCTTTTCTACAGAAAAAATTATTGTTATATGAATTTAAAATTGGCGGCAATATTTCTGCACTGATGACGAAATGGGGGGAATGACCAATCAGTATACTCTAGCACCCTTGGTAGAGGCTACATATGAGCAGATTGTATGTATGTGATTGTCTCTTTCTAGCTGTACCGAATTGACAGACATGACATCAAGCTTTGTTAGTTATAGTTTCTAGTCTGGTGTCGTGTGAAATTACAGAAACTTTTTTTTGATGGATTTACTCTTAAGTTGCCAAAAATGAATGAAATCTAAATCATATGATTTTTATTCCAAAGTTAAAACCTCTAGTTACTGTACTAATATATAATAATACATTTATAGGCATAGGTATTTCATACCCGCTGAATTTATAAAACTAAATAGGTATGCACAAAAACTGAATAAAAACGTTAAAATATGATTCATTTCACTTTTGTAGTATACAAATTACAGTTAATAAATATAAACAACTAGATTTAAGTGTTTTATTTTCCTTTACATTAATTTATTAAATAATTTTTAAAATCATTATTAAATCTAAAGATTTATCAATAACAGGTATTTTATTTAAGTAAGCAGGAATTGTCATTCACCATTTCACTGTCAATAATAGGGAAATTATCACTGCCTTCTCAAAATCTTTCTCCGTTTTTTTAATGTCAGTACACACACACGCAGGGACGCTGCAAGCGGGCGTGCAAGGCGTGTAGGGCACGCAGGCGCCCTTTATCAGGGGCGCTGGAATTACCAAATATATAATATAATATTTATACCAGAAAGTTTTTCGTCGATTACCTATTAACAAACCACTCTGACAACAGCGCCAACAGCAGCACAAACCATAATTGTATGTACGTATTTTAAAATGGTTGTTTTTGTTTTAATTATATTTTACGTTATTAATTTGTAACAGTTACATTTTGATTCCCCTATGTAATAAAAATTTCCAACCCATATTATTCACATTTGATGGAATAATATTCTTATATCCTCTTAGGTATGCAACCAGTAATACCTACATTAAGATTATGTATTTTGTCTAAGACTGTAGAGCTTCGATTTACTTATTATTGTTCTTAATATGAAAACTATTTCTCTAAATCATGTCAGGGGCTCAAAGAAAGGTTGTAGGAATTTTCTTGCCAAATTTAATTTTCTTTTGGTACCTGAAAGGGAACAATTTGTAGGCTAAAATATATTTTGTTATTAAGGTATTATTTACAGCTAAGGCAGACAATTTAATTATCACATACAGATAGTTACTATTATTTTATTATCTTTCTTTTAAATTCAAATTTCAAACATAGTGGATTCTCTTAGTAATTAATTTAAGTTGGCAAACATAATTTTTTGCTGAAAAGTAAAAAGCTAACAAAAAAGGGTCTTTTTGTCCAAGAAAGAGCAGCCATGCTGGCAATTAAAAATTGTGAAGAACATCTTCCATAATTTTAACAATTTTTTGGGAAAAACGCCTAATAATAAACTAAGGTATGTCTTTTTAATTTTCCCTATCAATTTTGATATAAATTTCATATAATTCGATACTTAGACGGAATTATATTTTTAGGCTCGTTCCGAGATTTCAAGAGGCTCGTACTTTTGTTTATTACCTCAATGAAACTCTTTGTTAAACGTAGTACGCCGATCTGCGTAGAAACATATATATATTAGATTTTGTTTGTCTGTGGTAAATTAATTTTGGAACTGCTTTGGCTGGAGTCAGGAGAATATTAGAGAAATCACCTACACATTGTTTTGTTTCGGGGCACCCTGGAGATCATCAGCCTTACACCTGTTAATCATGGTCTCATGGTAAAACCGAGAAGTAAGCATGTACCGTAATTTTTCTTGGATTGTCCTCAAGTATCACCAGCATATTGTAAGTAATTTTGGCATTTATTTTGTTGTCCACCAGAAGTTGCAGAGAACCAGCGTACAGCATATCTACAAGTAACGATAGTGCTACGTTATCACTATAGAAGCTCACGGAGTAGCGTAAAAGCAAGTTAACTAAGCAATTTATTATTCATATCTTGTTTACGAGAATAGTGGATTTGTTACCTTTCAATAATATTAATATTTAGTTTAGTCGATGGTAATTTTGTGTCTCGTCCTAATGGTATACCGCTGGATAATCATTGATTAAATCCATATGTGTTATAATAATTAGAAATTTCATGTGAACTCGATAAACGGCCGTTCAACGAGTATTAATATAGGGGCACTCATTTTGACTTGTCGCTAAAGTAAAATTTTTATCAATTCATATTTCTCTACACATAACATTATGATTAGACGTGAATAATTAAATACTTACTGTAAACATTGTACATAATCGTTGCTGGTTTAGTGTACTTAATTTACTTTGTAAAAAGCTTACATGTAATTTAAAAGCCAGCATTCTATATTTATATGTGCTGAATTTGAATATTTGAGGTTATATTAACTTGCGTCTTATATCACATTGGTTGTTTTCTGCTTCTGCTTACCTTTATGGACACTTGGCACACGGGGCAAGTGATAAGTAGGTCGTTTGACATAATACATAACTGCCATAAGGATTAGTGGCTGAGTTGTTGATCTCTATTGTTCGTCAGTTTAATTTTAATGTTATATTATATTTATTGTCCCAATTATTTATCCATTTCATACATATACACGAATTAATTTTAAGCTTGTTTTATACATTTCTATATATACTTTGTCATATACTCACTAAATTTTTTTAGTAACTTTTTCACTATTATCTTGAGGTTTAATTTAGTTTTGCCTATACACCTCTGTCAATTTTAACAATTGGCTGGCGCCCAGGGTAGTTTAACCGGTGCACCCCAAAATTCTAAAATTCAGAATAAGAAAACGAATTCACACCCGCTCTTCACTTTGGGCTTTCGGGCATAGTTGGGGTGTTCTTAATTTTGCCATTAGGGACACGTCACAAATTTAATTCGTAATTAGGAAACAGGGCGCCAAAAATTTGGTTGCACGTGGGCGCACTAAGCTCAAGCAGCGTCCCTGCACACACACACACACTTTTAAATAATTAAAAAGAAACACAGTTATGAAGTCAAAATACTAGATCTGTACGATCACAATGTAAATCGTAAATAAGAGAACATAACTTATCTATTTACTTTATTTCCATCAGTGTTGCCAAGTGTCAGTTATTTGTTGGGAGCCGATATGTAGTGTGTTTCTTCTGTTAATTATTATCATTTTCATTAGTAGATGGTATTATTCAATGGAAATTCATTATTTTCAAAAGTGGAGATAAAAAGTAAACATTCTCTAGTGAAATAATTAAAGCATTTGCTCTAACGTTAAACATTCATATACATTAGGCAACATGGAAATAGTCTCATCGGCAGGATTCCAGACGAGATGTAAAATTCAGAAACGTCAATGGTTTCGATTAATGTTCGTGCATCATATATCCAACATAACCTTAAGTTTTAAGTTTATTCTCATTTTTAATGTTTGTATACGCATTTTTAGCTTGGAGCCTTACTGACTCCAAGCAAATATTTAAAAGTCCACGTAAATAATTTTTCAATATTGTTGATTAATAAAAATAGACTGCTAATGTGCTAATTACAGGTTAGATCTCCAATCTTTAAAAAGAGTCCTATTTTATTAGGACAAGGTATTTGGAACTTCATAAACATTACAGTGAACTAGATTCTAGTTAAAAATATGGGAACCAGGCAGAAATTTTAATAATAGCTGGGTAATACTCTTAAATCTTAAGAAACACAGATACCCTATGAAGCCAGAAATTGTTTAATTTTCATTGGAGGTCTGCCCGTGACGTAACTTGAGTGCGTTTACTTTGAAATATTGATTAAATTAGACAATATTTTTATTTTTAAAATATCCATTTAAAATTAAAATATTATACGATATGACGAGTTTATGCAATATTTATTAGGTGTAAATAAATGATTTATGATAAAATAATCATCAAGTTCCATTAGGTGGGAAGGGCCCATTGTATCAGGATTTTTAGTATGGAGGAAAATGAGAATGAAAATGTGGAAAAGAAAAGATAATACTTAATTTATTTAACAAGATTGAAATTTAAATTAAATATTAATGCATCTGAAGAGAAGTGTTTTCGAGTAGGTAATCGTCCTACAGAGAATGGAGATAGTAATACTAGAAAAAATTCAACAAAAACCATCCAAAAACATAGAGCGATACTGGTGAGATTTGTGAATTATAAAGACAAAAATTTATCAAAAGCAGAAAAATATTAAAAGACAGTGGCATAGTTAGGGAAGTTTTATTAAAATCCAGACTTGAAAAAAAAGCAGTTCAAAATACTCTACTAAAAATGTATGGACCATGGACAGCGGTATATATGTTAAAATAAACGACTAGACGATAATTATTAGATCTGTAAAGGGATCTGTAAATGTGGGAGGCGGAGGAAAATATGCACGTTATTACATCACGATATATTTAATTAAATTTTTTAAAATCTCATTTTAACGAGTAAAACGCTAGCTTTTTTTTATGCCGCAATGTTTATGCCTAAATCTACCCCAAAAAGAGATAAGGCTAAAATAAAAAAACACAAAAAATTGCATTTTTTCGTTTTTTTTTTGTTTTTTGGACGTATTTTTGTAAAAAAAAAAAAATTGTCACTTCTGAAGGTGCCACTTCGATTGAAAATTTTATTCTCTACAACTTTTCTATTGACGTGTTTATAAGAAATATGCATAGTTTTCGAGCAAAACTCAAAAATGTGAAAAGTGGACCTTTTTACTTCGATCTCAAAAACGCACCCTTTTAAATGGTAGCACTCCGCGGTTTTCTCATATTGTGGGATCAATTGAACATAAGAAACAATAAAAACCCTTTAACGTTTTAGTTCCTTTCAACCCCCTTTTTTTGGACACAGACAATAACCTATTTCTACTTAATTAAAAATACATATTTAATTTTAATACAAAATAATTATTGTTTGCTAAATATTATTTGAATGTCTAGAGTAAGTGTATATTTTCAAAATTTCAGGGGACTGAGAACGAAATAGGGGCGCTATTTTTTTTTTATTTTATATTTAAGTACTTTATTAAATTTTATTTAACCCGAACTTTTTTATTTTGCAATCTAAAGGCATTTTAATAGTGAAATTAATTATGTAGGCCTTTCTCTAGGTGGGCCCTGTACTCTTATAAGAGTTTTAAATCAGTCTTATGAGTTCTTCCATACCATTTACGTTTATAAGTAGTCTTACAAATGGGCTTTTAGAATATCTTATAAAGTATTTTAAAAATAAAATTATTACTGTGACTTACCTATTCTTAAGTAAATTAGTTAAAAACATTCTCACCTCCTCAACTCTTTAGTTTCAGCTTGGTCCTCAATATGTTCTACTTTCACAGAAGTTCCAGACTCTTCTTTAAACTCCAGTGGCTCAGTTTTTAAAAACACCTCAGGTCCTGCCTCAAACTTTTCATCTTCAGAGTTTTCAAACTTGACAACCCTTTCAATCTCTTGTTCAATCACAAATTCCTTACTGTATCCTTCGTCAACATCACATTTCTTTTCAATTTTAGTAATCTGTGAAACGTTATACAGATTCACTGTGTCTTCACTATCAATGCCCTCAGTATCACGATAAATATTAATACGTTCTTCCACTCTTAGACAACTCATTATGAAATTAAACAGGCTCTTCAAAGCGTCGGAACAATTTTGGCAAATTACAGGTTCTCGTACCATAAACAGATCCTAAAAAAATATTTATAAATTATTTTTATACCAGGCAAATGAGGAAACGTGTTCAAAGTTTGTTAAAGATTCTATACCTCAAAGGTAAGCTCTTTTTGCTCTCTATGACATACTAAATTTGCCACTTAATCCTGTATATGTGTAGCTCCACATCCCAAGCAGCAATTTTAGTAGTTTCTACGTAATAGTTGCCATTAGGGGAACTTTAAAGGTTTCCACAACTAAGGACTGTTACATAATGGGAACTATCCTTCTACCAAGTATTCACCAAAATGGGGAATAATAATTACGTGGAAAATTACTATTCCGGTACTTCTACCGTTACCGTGTCGAGGACTAGGTTATTACGTAAATGGGATGTAACCAAGTAGTAGATATGACTAACTTTTGGAACAGCTCAGCTGACCGAAATGAGAGCGCAAACTATATATTTGGCTCTCTGTTATTCGAATAGCAATTTATTGACTTACTAACTTTGAGCACATGATATGTCCAAGGTCCAAGTTAAGGTGATTATATACAACATGCCTAAGCATATATATTATAAATCATCATGTTTTGCATTTACCCTGGGTGTGGATATTAAGACCACCACTTGTTTTCTGTAAAATGTTATCATGATGCTTCGATAAAAAAGACGCCGCCTCGAGAAAATGGTTTTTTCGGAAAAAAATTTTTTTGCAAAAATTGTGTGTACAAGCAAAACTGCAAAATTTTTTATGGAAAACGTTTTTCTTTTAAATGCTATATATGATAAAGTAATAATCTATTTAGAAAACATATTTGTAAATGACCATAATAAAAAGAAATTTTTTATTGAATTATAAATTTTTATCCGTGCAATATGGCGTCTTCATTCAACAACAGAAAAATGGCGATTTTAATTGCAGTAACTTAGAGGTTGCAAAAACCAAAATTATTTCCCTACAAGTTACATTTACCATAAAGTAGCAGATGCCACCAACGTTATAGTTGTTGCTACTTTAAAAGTGGTGACGGGAACTATAACAATTTCACTGTGTAGATATATTTACCTAGATGTAGCAAATGGGACCAATGACAGTATAAGATCTTGGTAACTATTGCTATCAACTTATTTTCATGTTGGTGCAATTGGCAGATACAAGATAGGTAATTTATTTGTTTTTAATTGGCAACGCAGTAATAACTGTTAAAGTGTCACTGTCACTGTATGTGATGGGAATATGTGGGTTAAAAATAACAATTATTATACTTTTACAAGTACTTTTTATTATCTGATATTATTAGAAAGATATTATTTGGAAAGAGCACATATCGAACAATATTTGATGTATGCCCCGGACGGTGAGCATCTTATGTCAGAGGTAGGTGCTTATTATGATCTTGCTTTTGTGTACCTATTTAACTGTTTGGGTTTTTTAGGTTGCATTGATATTGGGAGTTTGCGGTGCCTGCCGTTGCGGTGAACTGACCTTCAGCGTCGAAAATATAATAGATAAAGAATTATATCTGTATATATCCATACCAGATACCAAGACGAATAAATCAAGAAGTTTCACAGTTTTAAATGAAGGATTTTCGGTAAACTCACTTGATTCGATTAGGAAATATGTGTCTTTAAGACCGCAAAAGATTTTTCGTGAATTTTCAAAAGGGAAAGTGCACTGTCCAATGCTTTGGATTAAATAAGCTCTCAAAAATTCCAAGAATTGTAGCTGATTATTTGCAATTGCCAGATGCAGATTTGTATACTGGCCATAGCATGCGCCGTTCCTCATCAACTCTTTTAGCCAATGCTGGGGGTGACATTACCATTCTTAAACGTCACGGTGTGTGGAAATCATCCACCATGGTGGAGGGTTATTTGGAAGATTCAGTCTCAACAAGATTGTTATTGCTAAAAAAATTCAGGGAGAGCAGCACAACGAGTCAGGCAATACAGACGTCGTTACTAGTATAGAGAAAAATTGTGTATAGAAGAGCAGCTTTCTTTGTGAAAAATCAAATATAATGACAATAAATGTTAACAAAAATATAAATAAATAAGTGTTAGTGCATGAGTTCTTTGTTTTGTTAATTTTCCATATAATGGGGACAATAAATAAATTCCTTGGACTTTATTTTATATTAAAATTACTCTTTAGTGACTAAATCACTTTACCTCACTTTAGCTTACTACTTTATCTCACTAGTGACTTATGGGTCACTTTATACCTTCAAAATCTCATCAATAAAGATCACTTTATATGAAAGTGTTGGATAAATATATTTATTAACGTAAGTTGTGTAATAATGGAAAAAATACATGAGTTTTCATATTTATTTAGTGATCAGTTTACATTTAATTTCATTCAATTCAATTTATTGTACATAAATAATGTCTTATGCCGTTATACCGACATTGTCCGTTCCCCATCGACACAATATTTATTAAATTTGGAGTTTTTAATCGGCAAATTCATTTAATATGCTCAGTGGATCATTAACTGAACTATGGGTCAATCTGTGTGTTAAAGACAAGTTGTAATTTTCGAGCAGTACACAGTATCATTAATCACTACAACTGTTATAGTTTTCGATTACTCTTCTCCTTGTGTTGATGGGAACACTTTTGCACTTGTTACCAAAGATGATGGTTTTGCTGTGGCGAAATAATCTTTCATGTTTGCATCATATTCTGAAGAATCACTATTTCTCTTACTGTTTAACTGTTTCTTCAGTTTTCTATAAAACATGGATGAGTGCCGATAAACTTTATTTTGCTTTTACTGAGCATTTCAGATGCTGCCATTTTATTCAATGCGAATAATGATATAAATTGTCTTAAAAGTTGATATCACTTTATAGTAGGTTTTTAAGGTATATATAACTTTGTAGTCATTTTCAATTAGTGGGGAGGAGTAAAAATAACTTCAAAGCCCGTATGTTCGTAGAAATAACCTCTTTTTTACTCAAGATGTCACTAATAAGTTAGACAACATTGAAGTTCCAGAAAATTTCCCAACAACGTATCAGGGACTTAAAATTGAACACTTGAAGTTATCGTTACTTTGAAGTGGTCCTTTGGTAACGCTGTGCAGTCGGTATTACTACCAATTTTCACTTTGCAGTTGAGGATGCTTCAAAGTAATGCAGAGTAGTATCTGCGACGTTGCAGATTCTGCGGCAGTTACTTGAAAGTGTTATAACTATACAATGCCTGAATTCGGTAGTATCTACATAATTGTTACTACAAATGCATACTACAAAGTGAATATTACCTTAAAGCCGCAACTTTAGTAACAGTTATGTCATTCCTACTGTATTAAAGTTCCGATGCCTCAGATGCCAGTTCCCATCACTTTGAATGCTGCTTGGGATATTGCAAAAATGGCAGAAATTGGTTATTCATCAGATAAAGGAATATATCTCATGACATACTTAACCATTTGAACTGATTTTTTTTTTAACCGAATCAATCTAAATATGTTGGTGAATTGAGTCATGCAGTTCAAATGATTGGCACATCTCATATGAAGAGGAGAGCAAGACATTAAATGAGTTAATATTAAAAAAACGCACAGTCGAAAAAGAAAACGACATGTGGAAACTGGTTCAGAGGCCTCAAAATGAAAGAGCACTGCAGAATCGTTAAGTGCTGTGTATCAAGCAATCCAGCAATAAATCTTGATACAAAGCTCGTGTTGCAGCCAGAGGTCATGTACAAAAACAAGGTGCATACTATGACGAAACCTTCAGCCCTGTGGCACTGTTTGTATACTTCTTGCTGTCGTAGCCATAAAGTAGATAAAACTTAAACGGTTCGATGTAAAAACTGCATTTATATATAGTCCTCTTCAGGAGGTTTTAATTGTGCAACCAAAAGGTTTTAAAGATGACTCGGGACATGTGAGCCATTTGGAAAGAAATTTATATGGATTGAAGCAAGCCCCATGTTGCTGGAACCAGCTATTCCTTCAGTTTATGAAAAAGTCAGGTCTAGAAAACAGCAGTGCTGATCCATGCCTCTTTTACCGAATACAGTACGAAGGATCTTTGTATGCAGCAATCTATGTGGACAATGATATTGTTGTTGGTGGCTGTGACTATGAATAAAAGATTTTCTGGAACGATTGAAAGAAGAATTTAAAATTTCAGTTGGAAATCTTGAAAATTACCTAGGAATGAAAATTCAGCATTGTTCTGATGGTGTCTGTCATCATGGTTAGGCAGGAAGCTTACGCACAAAGTATCCCGAATAGATTTCAGTTGAACGAATTAATCTAGGGCCTACTTCTCTCGGACGTGAAGAAGCACAGTCCAACGAAGATGCTATAACGTTCGTTATTTTCTTGAGGGCAAATTATAAATCTTTAAAAAAATGTCAAATAGCAAAGCCCGGCTATCTTTAAAAAACTATATTTTTATGGCTGTTGAAATAAAACATATCTAATTAACAATAACAAATTTATTATGAAGCGAAAAGACATGGTAGAGCAATTGACAAATCAGGGGTGAGCAAATAAAATTTGTGCTTGGAGTATGATCACAAAAATCAAACAGAGCAAAAAAATTGTACAGAGAGACAGACATTTATAAAATAGGTACTCACAATAAATCACAGATACGGTACCATAAAAAGAAACTCTTTTGTCGGCAAAAGGCCACAATACACAAAATAATATTGCAAAATATATAGATAACTAAATTATTAATATATATGAATAGTTGGCCAACGATTTGTCCTTAAGTAGAAAGGTAAAATGACATCATACTAATAAACAAATTGTAATTTTTATAGGTATCAAAACAAATCTCTATATGTAACTAAAGTTAATAAACATAACAAATGAAATGTAGCATTTCATGCTACAAGGCACATATACAAACAAAAGGTACGAAACATAGAAAATGTTTTATAACTATTAAATGAGAAATTTCATTATCAGTCTTTTTAAACGGGACTAGGCACTCGCGATCTCGAAATGCCGCACTTAGCACTTAAGAGTTAGTTTTTGCGATGATTGCCTTTGAAATATAGAATAGTTTGATTACTTACATTGAAGTTGACTGTCAAATGGAATACACTTTCCTCTAAACACAGTACACCTCCAGAATTGAGCACTACAGTGTAAGTAGACTCAGAACAGCATTAAAACACTATTTTTACGTACAATTGTACTCACATTGGAATATTTTTAGATTACACTCGTAAAAAAACAAACATAACCATTTAATAAACTCCCATTAACGAGAAATGGTTAATTATACTAAACAAATCATAAAGATAGGTAATAAAATCAGGGTTTATAAAGACTCAACCCTCTAACGCTAGGACGATTATTCTTCTCGTCGTAATTCAAGTCAAATTTTTGATGAGTGATGACTGTGGGCACGCTTAAAGCGGCCGTGGAAGTGTCATGGTTGACGCTTTTCGCGATATTTATAATGGGTGGGTGGGGAGCAACATTATGACATAGCATAACATTTGAAAGGACCAATCATTTGTCTAGTTTTCAAAATGCTGCCTCATATGGAAGTAGACGTCGCGCTATTGCATGACATCATCCTCACATAGCGGTTAAAATAAGATTAACAAATATCCGACAGTAGCGGCGGTAATTTATATTTTAAGAGGTAACAAAATAGGTAATTTATGTACGGAAAATACTAAATAATGTAATTTAAGGGCTTTTATGCATGGAAATAAAAATGACCGTTACAATGCAACAGATAAAGTACCATCCAGAGAAGCAGTCGGGTGTCTTATGCATTTTATGACAGCAATCCGGCCGAATATTGCATTTGCTGTTAGCAAAGTGTCTCGAGTCCTGGACAAACTAACTCACAGTGACTGGAATGTCATCAAACCCATATTTGGATACCTTAGAGAAACTCTAAATTGTTAAATTATCTATAAGGCAAAGCTGTATAGTGATGCTCATTTTGGTGATATACACACCAGATGTTCCACAACAGGTGCTGTAGCGATGATATCAGGAGGCGCTGTATAGTGGATGAGTCAATTTCAAAAATCCGTTGCCTTATCTGCAAGGGAAGCCGAGATAATGGCAGCTAGTAAAGAAGCAGAGGAGGTTATCTGGTTAAAACATTTGCTCCACAAGACAATCGATATTAAAGAGACTCCAACATCTTTTATTGACAATGCCAGTACTGTGAAGCTTGCAAAAAACCAGAACACCACAAACCCTCCAAACATATAGACACACATAGCACAAGATATTCTAAGAATGATCTGTAAATGTCCTCTACGGAGTATATATATTCGAAATAATATTGTATTGTTCCAGGAATATATATAATTTAACATGTTGATACTAGAATATTTCATACGAATAATAAAATAATATTCTTTCTGAACAATAGTATAATATTCTTAGTATATATATAATTTTTGAGAAGGAAACAATAATATTCCAAGAAAATAATACAAGAATATTCTTTCTGAACAATAGTCTAATATTATTAGAAGATATATGATTTTTGAGAAGAAGACAATAATATTCCAGGAAAAATAATACAGGAATATTCCCATTAAACACTCAAACGTCGGTTGGAACTATAGGTAAGAGATTGCGTCAAATGCCAATTATGTAATAATGTCAGCGAAGGCAATTAACTGTTATAAGTCACGTGTATTTAGAATTAATCGCGTATTTATTGGTATTTGACTCATTTCGAAGCCTTTCCAAGTTTGCGATAGATTTTTGTAGATAAATTTGGTTATAAGTCGCCGACTTAGTCCTACTACTGGTCTATTAGTGGAGCGAAAAAGAGGTCGTTTTTTTTTATGAGCTTGGAACAAGATCAGACTCAGTGGGTATTACCAACAACATCATTTTACATATAAAAACACAAAATACGACATTTTTTAGTGGTCACAGATATTCTTATTTAAAAAAAAAGTGTAAAATTTAATTTTTTTTTAAATCATGTTTTTTTGTACATCCATTGCCATATCTCAAAAATGAATTGAGCTATCGATGTGAACTTTTTTTTGTTATAAAACACACACTTAAGCGCTTCTCTCTATTCATAGAATTGCAAATAAAAAAAAATGTAAACATGCCAAAAACGTAGATGACCCTGAAAGTTTAGAGAATACGCCATCAAATTTTCACTAAGCGAGGAAATTTTTTGTTTTTGAAAATTTTGTGTAACATGCTGTGAAGAAAATGAAGTCAATAGACTAAAAAAGTTTTTAGAAAAAAAATATTTTCATTATTAGCAATAGTTTGCTAGTTACGAATTTTTTAGTATGGAGGAATTGTCGAAGCGTACGCGCGCCATACTTAGAATAATAATGATTATGTATTGTATGTAACGGAACTTTTCATTATTATTTTTTTATGTTTAGGACTGTTTTATCACGTTTTAGGATCTGAAAGGATAACTTATTTTTTCCAGTGACACATTAAGGACTAAGGTTGAAGGCAAAAAGGAATTAAAAATCTTAAATGGAGTATGCATTGCATTGGGATCTCGGAAACGGTGAAAAATAATATTATAGTAAAATAGAAAAAATGTTGCGCAACTAGGGGGTTAATAAAATCCCATAAACAGAAGTTTAGGAAAAGTAACAATTTTGGAGTGTTTTGATAAAAAGTAAACTATCGAGTTTTCCTTTTTTTGCGTTATTATTGGAGCAAAATAAAAAAGACAGTTTCTTAAAGCACGTGGCAATCTTAATAATTGCATCCGACATTTCCTCTGTCAGAGTCCCTATCCGAAACTCCCATGCATTGCATTTTTACCCTAGATCCACACAATAACACAGGTCGACAAAAAAAAAATCTACTCCAAGGACTAAATCTATCATGCCTTAAGTATTTTTGTATGCTGAATCCGAATTTTCCACTTAGATTTCGAGCAAACGTCAAACATTATCAAAAAATCGTATTTTGAAGATAAAAACCGGGATTTACTCGAAATCTACGCGGTAAAAAAAATTTTAAATTGAAAATTCGGATTCGGCACACAAAAATACATAAGGAATGATAAGTTTAGCCCTTGGAACAGAACTTTTTTCTTGTAGATCTGTGGCACAGGTGCACTTTGTACACAGGTCTACAAAAAAAGAAATTCTGTTCCAATAACTAAATCTATCATTTCTTATGTATTTTTGTATGCTGAATCCGAATTTTCAATTAAAAAAAATTTTTACCGCGTAGATTTCGAGTAAATCCCGGTTTTTATCGTCAAAATACGGTTTTTTTGACAATAAAAACCGGAATTTACTCGAAATCTACGCGGTAGAAAATTTTTTTTAATTGAAAATTCGGATTCAGCACACAAAAATACTTAAGGCATGATAGGTTTAGTCCTCGGAGAAGAATTTTTTTTTTTTTTGTAGACCTGTGAATTGAGTAAACGTGTTATTTTCGCCTAAATTAGGTAACAAAAAAGAAAAAACATCCTAAATTAAGTCTTTTTTAATTTCCTAATTATAGTCTCTAAACTCTGTTTCCATGGCTTGTGCACAAGTTTATCGTTTTCCTCTATTACTACGCCACATAAAATTCATTCCATTTTACAATGAAACTTAGATTGCTTATTTATCTTAAATATTTTTTAAGTAGATAATCCACGCACAATTCGCACAATGACCATACGTTCTACAATATAATACAAGTGGTAATAAGAGAAAGAATATCGTTACACATTTTACTTCCACATTCAGTGGAAATATAGTATGGACAAAAATATTTTTGAAAATTTGTATTATCCAAATAGGCTTAGAATGTCATGAAACGTCGAGATTTTAAGTTTGAGCAAAAAAAATTCTGTCTGTCGGTCTGTCTGTAACTTTTTTGTGCGCACGATTACTCTGGAACCGTTTAAGTTATTGACTTGAAATTTGGTACACGTAACTTAGGTTTGTCAAGATAAACAAAGTCTTTTTAAAAAATAATTGAACACTTTTTATTTAACACAATACAAAAATATTGATTAACTTAAACAATAATATTGGATACGACCGACCGGTATAAGGTTTCACGCCAGAATGGTTGTCGTCTTCTACACGGTCGACCATGAAGGCTTGAGTCGAGTCCCGTCGGGGGTGTCCGCCATAGCCAGCGTAGAATGGGTTGCTTACATAACACCTCCCTTGCTAGACAGAAGTTTTATTTGGGACAAATAAAACTTTTACTCCTTGGCCCTCATTGTCCCTTGATTGACTTTCGACTGGGGTAGCCTCCGCTTGTTGAGTAGGTTGCTTGGATTTACGTTTTCTAAGTCGATGAATAGTCAATACTGAAACAAATATAACAAAAATAATATAAAGAGGTATGGTCCAGTAGTGGGTCGTCTCGACATCTTTTTTCAATTGGATGGGTTCTATGTCGTCTTGAATTTTCTTCAGTGTGTGAAGTTGGTCTAAAGGAACATCGTCTAGTTTCAGCTTCCTAGTGATGTTGATTCTTGCCTTCGTCGTTTTTATTTCTGGCAACAATAAGGGTTGTCCGCTGATTGTTTCCCTTTCATTTGAGTAAGTGTACTCTGATGTTTTAAAATTACATTTTGGGGGTAGATTGAATAGATAGGTGCCCCGTAGGATAGTAAAGTCTGTTGTCTTGCAGGTGGTTTGAATTTTTGTTTCATTTGGGAAGATGCCTATGTAGTAGGTTTCGGTAATTTGTTCGACAATAGGATGTACGGTTTTTACTGGAACCTGGGTACATGTGTTGTCTTCTTGGCTGAGTTGTAATAGTTGAAATATACAATCGTTTTGTCTCCATCCGTCAATAAGAAGGCTTTCTTGACAATAATATTCGGCGTCGATCTCCCTGCATGGCGTCGATTGGTATTGGTAGAAGTTTTCGCTCATAGTCAGATAGGTATTGAAAGGAATTATGGTTGTGTGGTTTGGGGTAGGTATCGAATAAAGGTGATAGTATGAAAAGTGCTCCGGGTGTATTAGCGGGAATTCTAGTGCAAATACTATTTTCTTTTCTGAATAATATGCCTTTACTTCTACTATTTCGTAATATTTGTGGATGTCAATTTCATTTATATATAATAAATGTTCTACAGGGTGATTATTTCTTAAGATATCTACGATAAATCTTAACTCGTCAATTTTGACTATACTATGATGTAGTGTATTTAGTTTTGCGAAAGTTATGGCATTTTCTATGTCTGTTAGCAACTGAATTATAATATTTAGACTTAAATTTAGTTGATCTAAAATATTTTTTACTTGCAAATAATCGTTAAATTCGAATATAAATTTATTAAGATCTTTTCTAATGCAATCGATACCATTTGCTATTACATCTTGATTATGTAGAATTAGAGTTATCGTATGATTGAAATTATCGATAATTTTTGTAGTAAGAGAAATTTCTTTATTTAATTTATTGGCTATATTATTTTGGTTTTCCTGTAGGTTAAGTAATGCTTGATTAAATTTATCGGCGTCCTCTTGATCTAGGTTACCAGATATGCTTTTTATTATACTACCAAGCCCGTTTATTAAACCACGTTTTCGCCTTGTAATAGGGTATACCGAGGTGAACTTTTGTTGGGCAATTTTTAGTTGAAAGCATATTGCTGCATTAAAATTTTGTAGTGCCATAAAATAGGGTTGGCTTAGGCCGTCAGTAATTGCTTTCGTAATTTGGTCATATTGGTTCTTTAATGTAATTATTTCATTTTCAATAGGTTCTAGATCGAGATAATGTAAAAATGTGTGAATACTTGTTTTTATTTTGGCTGTACCTAATTTGAAGGGAAGGATACCTGGGTTTTTTGACAGGTCAGTTATCTTTACTTCCTGAAGCTTCGCCAGTGTTATCAGAGGTATTCTGTAACAAAGGTTGTCTAATTAGTTTTGGGCGTCTAATGCTTTGTTTGGATACAGCTGCTGATTTATTTGTGGATATCATTTTAGTGGTTTGGTTTAGCACGGTTTCAGGGGTGTATCGGGGCGCTAATTTATTCCTACTATTGATTTTTTTGTAAATTTTTGTTCGGGGTTGAATGCTTGGCTCTTTTTCTCTAGATTCGTTACGTTTGCTAATTGTTTTTTCTTTCTGCTGATGGCAGTCCTCATGAATTTTTTGGTAAATTAGTTTCGTCTTTTCTTTGTGGTTTTCTACGTAATTATTTAATAAGGCGTTTGTTATATCGATATCAAATGGATCTTTCGTATCTAGATGCCCGTTGATAATGTTAACAGGTTTTTGTTTGGTTAGGGAATGATAGCTGTTGTTATAACCTAATATTGCGTAGGGCATTAAATTTGTTATCGAATTTTCGTTTGGTTGTTTCGATTTTAGAATTCGTAAATGTTCTATAATTGTAGAATGGAATCGTTCGATTATACCCTTGCTTTGCGAATTTAAAGGTGTTGTATAGTGAATATCAATGTCATGTAACTTGGTAAATTCTAACATGAGATTGTTTTTAAATTCGGTGCCGCTGTCGGAAATTATTTTGAGCGGCGCGCCGTGATGGGTCATGAAAATTAGAAGGTTTTTGACTATGTTTATCGCATTGTGAGTTTCTAAAGGGTAAGCTTGGCCGTACTTTGAAAATGAATCTACAACAGTTAAAAACTTTTGGTTTGAGGCCTGAAATGTATCGATGTATATTACTTCAAACGGTTTTTTTGCCGTAGGTGTTATGGAAAATTGCTGTTTGATCGGGTTGCGATCATACTTATTAGTTTGACAGATATCGCAGTTATTTATTCTATCTTCTACGTCCGCATTCAATGTGGGCCAATAATAGTTTTGTTTTATTCTAAGTACTGTTTCGGGTATGCCACGATGATTAGTTTTACCCTCGTGGTGATGAGTGATAATTTCCTGTTGTCTGAGCTCATCAGTAATGTCTTCTAAAATAGTATTGCATTTTACTATTTTATAACTTGAATTTTTGAACGTATCTTTTACGATATTACAGATTTCAGGATAAAATTCATCAGTTTTGAACAATAATGCGTACGTTAGTTTGGGGTCTATATAGTTTTTCAAAAAATTTATTATTTCTATGTTTAGTTGGGTATTTTGGCCTGGTTTCCATACATTGTGCGGCTTCTTAAATGTTTGTTGATTTGTGGGGAACCTTTGTTGAGGGTAATTTGGTCTTGGCTGTACGTTTATGGGTCCCGTTGGAAATTTAGGGGGTTGGAAATTATTATACTGCGTTTGATAATTTGGCTGTGCGAACCGCGGTGCGTTATTATTAGTCAAGAAATAATTTTGTAACTGAGGTCTTTGTTGGACTACAGGTTGTACTATGGGTTTTTTAAATATTGGCGGAACATTAGGGTTGACTGAAATATGTGATCTTTGTAAATATCTGATATTATTTTCTTCTACAATGTATTGCATAGCGGTTGCTAAATTTTTAGGCCGCATTGCCCTGATTGTACTGCCTAATGGCTCTCTTAAACCTGCTAAAAATGTAACTAAAGCCTGTTGTTTAAAGAACTTTTTCTTACTAGTTTTAATTTCGTCGTCCGTATTATGAATCTCGACATAATTGCAAATGATATTTAGCAGTGACATAACTTTTTCGTAGAATTGTTGCGGATTTTCGGTAGTTTGTTTTAGATTAACTAAATCCCTATTTAAACTGTTTTCGTCCCGTTGATCGCCGAAATTTTGTGTTAGAACTTTTTTCACATCATCCCATGTACTGGCACCGTAAATAGAAATTACCTCGCGTGCTCTGCCCGTGAGTCTACTTTTAACTCCCTCGAATAAAAATACATTTTGCATACTATTCGGGTTTGCATTATCCCAGTAAATAGAGAGAAAAGTTTGTGAAACTTTAAGATAATTGTAAAGTTCGCACGGGTTTCCGTCGAAAAATGAAATTATACTTAAATTTTTTACGTCAAAAGTTGGAGGAGCCATATTTTGGCTATTACTTAAACTACTATGTTTGATTAAATTACTAGAATTATTTTCAGGTTTACAGTGGCTCTCAGTACTTTCGCTCGATGCTGCCGTAACTGATGTTTCGCCTAAACGGTTTTCAATTAACAAAAGACTATTATATAAATCGCTTAAATCTAACTCACCCTTCGCACTATCACAAGAGGATTTTAGGGGGGTTGAGGATTCTGACATGAATAAACTTCTACTTACATTAAGAGGAAGACACACTTCATTGTCCGGGTCGTTGGTTCTTCGCTTAGGTTACTCAATTCGCCCAAGACTTTTCGGTGATTAATTGTTGACACAAAAAAGACGATTCGCGATGTAAAGTCTTTTCACCGAATCTGCACGACTGCGCCACTTAGGTTTGTCAAGATAAACAAAGTCTTTTTAAAAAATAATTGAACACTTTTTATTTAACACAATACAAAAATATTGATTAACTTAAACAATAATATTGGATACGACCGACCGGTATAAGGTTTCACGCCAGAATGGTTGTCGTCTTCTACACGGTCGACCATGAAGGCTTGAGTCGAGTCCCGTCGGGGGTGTCCGCCATAGCCAGCGTAGAATGGGTTGCTTACATAACACGTACCATGTATTTTAACGAGATCTGGAACTAGATTATTCCGTAAAAGGGTTGGGGGTAAATGGAGGTAAATAGACAAATCAAGCAAGTAAGAGTCCATAAAACTGGTATTTAGTATATATAAGAGAAGCTAAGCTCTCAAAATTTTTTTTTGGCACTAACCACCCACATTACCAACTCCCACCCCATTATTCAAGGGGGCGAAAAAAATAAAATTGTCATTTAGTCAAGAACCAAAGGCCTCAATTTTTTTTTACTTTATCCACCACTACTACTTACTTTATTCCACCACCCTCAGCCTCACTACCGATGTGGCATATCGTTTTATAGGTTTTTGGGGTAGACGATTTCAAATATTATATTATTAAAGTTCCATAAAAAATGATTTCCACATTCAAATTTTTTTCGTTCTGAGACTTGGATAGAAGATCTGGATGTGGAAGTAGTGACTCCTTGGGCAGCGGTTTTATAATTTGACCTTCGACGAAAACGAATAACGTTAATAGTACACCGCCCTGAGACTAGTTAGTTTTAGTGGACGCGGACGTATTAATATTCAATTTTTGCAATTCGCGCGCTCTAAAAAAAATCACTGTACCTAAACTGTAAAAGACACAATAAAATTTATGCTATCAAAAACTTTTTTGGTCTTTTGGCTTTATTTTCTTCGCAGCATGTTATACAAAATTTCCAAAAACAAAAAAGTTTGTAGCTTAGTGAAAATTTGACTGCGTATTTTCTGAACTTTCAAGGTTATCTAAGTTTTTAATAAACTTAAAAATGTTTTAGTTAACAATACTATACACAGATAGAAGCGCTTAAATGTGTGTTTTATAACAAAAAAAAGTTCATGTGGATAGCTCCATTCGTTTTTAAGTTATGGCATTAGATGTTCAAAAAAATTTCACACCTTTTTAAAAATAACAATGTCCGTGACCACTAAAAAATGTCGTATTTCATGATTTCTAATGAACATCGACCTACTCAACGAAATGGTATATATCTAGGTTTGTTCTAAGATTAAAAAAAAAACTCGAGAAGGAAGCGACTTTTCCCCTGTTTTTTACTCCACTATATGAGTATTCACCTAATAATTCGTATTGGCAATCTAACATAATTCTCCAGTGTGATAACTTGAGACAGAATCTTACATGCAATATGCGCTACAGTGATGATTCTGATGATAACCAACAGTTAAAAATCAATAGTTGTAAGCAATTATCGTGTCTCTTGTTGTAGTTTCGGTCCATTCTGGTATCGTTCTCGTATAATAAACAATAAGTCAAGAAAATAATCATATATAATTAGTTTAAAATTGGTTATAATTCGTCAATTTATTATTACATATACAATAAAATAAGAATTAATCTGTATGTGAGAATAATATAAGTTTATACCCATAATATTCATGAAAGAGTGGAATAATAATCAAGGAATATTCTATTGAGGGGAAATATTATTATAATATTTTTAAAATATTCCTAGAGTAACTTGATTATTCCTATAATATGCGTTTTGGATAATCGAAGAATATCTATAAACTGTGCCGTTTGGATAAAAAAGAATATTCCTGTAACGTCTGGAATATTTAAATTTTTTTTAGGGATAATCAAATCTTCCAAACGTATAATCAATGAATATTCCAGGAATCAAATTGTGCTATCTGGGGAGATATGTCATTTATATGTTAGAGGTACCTCGATGAGGAAATAATGATCAAGCATGTTGAAGGGAAACAGCAGTTAGCTGGCATCCTAACAAAAACTTTGGATAAGGTTTGTTTTGAATTTATTTTTCAAAACATTGGTGTTTCAAAGTTGGATGGTTGAGTTTTGTAAAAGGTGTTAAAATAAAAACTCCAAGTGACTCCATCTACCAGCCAAATCTAGGAGGCAACTTCTCCTTTCCTATGAAATCCTTGAATATATATCGAGTTAGTTATGTAGTTGTCAAATAGATTAATTACTGATGATTAAATTGTTATTGGATTTGTGTTTTTGATATTCCTACTTATGTTGCATGTATATTTGAGAAAACTAAACAATTTACTATAGATGATGTTTTGATTATTAGTTATTTTATATTGATTTCTCCTTTTACTTGCCTCTAAAACAATATCATTAAACTACCAATTATATTTACTTCGAAGCACAATTTCTCCTTTTGACATAAGAGTGTTAACAATACTGATAGAGTATTGATAGATAAAACGTCACATAGGAATATAACAAAACATAGTTTTCAATGAATTTTTATCAAAATTTATATTGCACTTTATTTAATGCTTCCACTATGAAGAATTCGGTGCCTTGGTTATCACTGTCTATTTCCTAACTTACACCTAAGTGAGTGGACTCACCAACTCTGGTAGACATTTTTGCAACATTAAACGTGCGCCGTCTTTCTCTTCCAGCTGAAAATATTCGTCCTTCTCATTTAAATTTAAGCAAAACCTGCATATCTTTTTGTTTCCTCTAAATTCTTCGCTTTCACTTTCATTTCTTATCTGCCACAAATCTACATCATTTTGTTTACAACCTGAAGCAGTATATATTTGCTCTTCAGACATTAGACATGTCGATTTGAAATCGTAAGATTTCTGGAGATTTTCTACACATTCGTAACATAATAGCGGATTTTCGCTGTATTTCCAATTCTAAAATTAAAAACGAGAAATTAAATGAGGTAACAAGTATCCAGCAAAAAAGTGAATAGTTACCACGAGGTCTAAGAAAATAGCCGTTACCATCACCAGTTCGTCTTCCATAGATTTGTAGTCTTTTTTACTGATAAGTTTGAAACACAGTCTACAAATTTTTAATTGGTCGTCCATTAAGTATATCTTATATTCTGCAGAAATGTACAATGGAATATTACAACACTTATGACAACAAATCCCTGACAACCAAAGCATTCTTTCTTCTTCTTCTACTACCGCTACCAAAAAAAAGATGAAATCAATCTATTACAATATCTTATCTACTGCTAATTTCACCTTGGTAATATTCCTAGATTTTTAATTCCCCCGAGGAGCGCACCGGTAAGCAATAACGTTATGGGCAGATTTCTAAATTCACCGGTGGATCGCACCGGTAAACAATAACATTATTTGATTGGCTATTTTGAAAAGCATAGCCAATCAGCTTCGTATTTTGTCCACCCGGTGCGTCCACCGGTGAATTTGGAAAAGTGCGGTATATGATTGGCTATTTTGAAAAACATATTTTACACACAGATTTAAAATTCTGTTTAAAAGGAAAGCCTTAACAAAGCACAAAATATTTTGTAAATTTATATCCCAAAATCTACTTCAGTAAGTTTCACAATCGTCGGTTAACTAATGGTTAGGATTTGACCAATAGTTTATTAGTATCAAAATTAGTGATGGGCGATATTTTACTGCCGGTGATTAAATCACCGTGATTAGAAAATCACCGATGGCAACAGTGAGGAAGGAAACAAAGTCACGGCGATTAGTGATTTTAATAGCGCATGATATATATACTCTTCTAGTCTTCTATTCACTGGCATGATAGAAATAGCAACTGCGAAATGGTGATTATGGATCGGACGTGATCGTAACATTTCGTAGATATGATCATTCTTCTCAATTGCAAGCTGGGAATGGATATACACAAACCAGGTTGGGTCACTTACTTAAGACCTCACTACTAGGAAAAGTCAGTAGTTCGTCTTGATACATGACGTTATATAGAAGTGAGCCAACCTATACTATAATATAGTATAGCTAGAAAACAAAGATGTTATTATTTTTAAATATAAATTATGAATCCTTTTCTAAGTTCTAATACTTTTGACTCATAGGTTTAAATTTTTTATTTATTTATATGCTTAGTATTTATTTATTTATTTATTATTATACAAGTTGTTGCTATAAATAGTAAAATGTATTCACGTTTATTTCCGTTTCTAAATTTTTCTTCAGAGCAGCGATATATGCCAAATCACGGCAAACTTATATCAAACTCGCAGATTGCGTTCACTTTCAGTTTATACCGCGATCGCAGTCACTGTTTAAAATCACCGTGATTCAAAAATAGCAGTCACTGATCACGGAGTGATTGAATAATCGCGATATCGCTCATCACTAATCAAAATATGTGACTCAACAAAATAACCGATTCCGTTATTAAGCGATAGCGTGCTACGTTAATTGTGGCCCATCAACGTTCGGCTATTTACGTATAAAGTTTCAGATAACGTTGTCGGCTCATATTTTTTTGAGGATATATGTGAGAAGGAAAGCAACAGAAAAAGAAGAATTGCATACAATTATTTTATTTCATTTTAATTAGCACTTTTTGCGCTTCAATTTTTTTTCTAAATGCAAAAACATTATATAAAACTATAGAGATTAGTATACAATCGGCATCATATAGCGGACAGCTGATCAGTAATCTTTTTTGAACGCAACTAACTGAACTAACCTTACGTTTTATGAGTACTGCTTTAATATAAACAATTAAAAACCAGTCAAAAGCCACAAAAATCGACAATTCAGTCAAAAAAGAAACCAAAACTTAAAGCTACAACTTATGTAGGTCAAAAGCACAGAACACTTACTAGAGTGAAATTAAATAGAAAAGATAACATCGTCATAGAATGCGCAGAAACCGAAATCGTTACCACGTGCTCGTTACCTAGGTAACGATCCTATTTTTACGGCCGCATGGGCGTCGCACTGCCTATTATCTTTAATATTTAAATAAAAAATGGATGGCACGGCACTGATATTATGCCAACTGTTATACGTTGTGCGCGAACCCGTGACGTATGTTATCTTTTCTATTTAATTTCACTCTACCTATGTCAAAAGTGAGGTTAAATTTGTTAACGTTGGTGCACGTTTTAACGTACGTTTTTAAACGTACGTTATACAAAGGCTTTAAAATCTCTTTTTCTTTGACAATCCTTCATTTACCGAACATCACAACGCGCATGCTCACAATAACGGAAACGTTAATAAAGGCACGTAAAATAAGAGGCTTAAAAACTCCCTAATGTAACCCATTACTACCAGGTTATATAATATCAATAAGTTTTGTTTGCTGGGGAATAATAAATGCTATCTGGGACCGAGCTTTTTCAGCAGTCATTACTGTTTTGGATAGATTTTTTTACAAATGAGGGCTAGTTTTCGCCCCTCACTGGGTGTGTGTTTCATATCTATTGTATGTACGCTGCTGTTTAACCTTAATTTGTATGATTCGATCGATTAGGATGTACCAACTATTCTCGTAGCTTAATATTCTTTTTACCCGAGTCCAGGGGTGTTTTTTGACTCTAGCTAAAGATTTTGGAGGTGTACGAATTTTTTTGACCTCGGATTTGGATTCAGCGACCGAAAATACATAGGGATACATGGGTCTGGTTCACTGGTCTGAACTTTTTTTTTTTGTGGGGCTGTATTATTGACGTAGCGTTTAATTTTAAATAAATATAGATGAAACTATATGTGCGGATTTTGTGATCACAATTTCTACGAAAAAGGTTATCCATAATATATATTATTAATATATTTTTTTTAACATCGTACAGTCAAAATCTTGTTTAAGACTGTCTTTAATATTTATTGAATGTTTCTATTATCGTCTCTATCGTCGTCGTACAAATATTTGCTTATTTACATGATATTGAATACCATCTATTAATATTTACATATATTCAATTATTCTTAATGTTCACTAAGTTTATTCAACTAATTTACATTTTGTTATTAACAGCTTTGAACTCAAGATAATTTGATCAGTTTATCTTTCTAATAATCAAATTTCTACATACAGTGCAAATTGACGATTTGCACGAAAGAAAGTTTGGTAAAAAGTGTCTAGATTGGTATCACTGTAATTCACTGTACATGTCGACCAACTCGTCTAATTTCCAAACTGTGCAACAATTAAATACCTATAATATAATAATCATTACATTGTTTTCATTATCTTTAATGTTAAACCTACTTCCATTGAATATAAATCATCTTTATTAGGTTGTTTCGTAGTCTACAACATTTAAAAAATGTCGAATTATGCATTTTGTCAATCACTGCTGCCAACTCTTCTAAACTGAGAGTCGGAAACAGTGTTTGACAAATTGCATAATTCGACATTTTTTAAATATTGTAGACTACCAACCAACCTAATAAAGATGATTTATATTCAATGGAAGTAGGTTTAACATTAAAGATAATGAAAACAATGTTATGATTATTATATTATAGGTATTTAATTGTTGCAAAGTTTGGAAATTAGACGAGTTGGTCAACATGTGTAGTGAATTACAGTGATACCAATCTAGACACTTTTTACCAAACTTTCTTTCGTGCAAATCGTCAATTGACGATTTGTTTGTTAGCCATCCGTATATTTTATTTACATTAACATATCTAATATTGTTTACCATCACTCCAATTTTTTCTCACAAGGGCTGCCTGCAAATTATAATGTTTATTAAGTTATTAAATTCATTTTTACTTACCTTTGCCAATTGCGGTGGGTAGGGGTCGAACCTGCATGTCTCTGTCGTCCGTATTACAGTACTGACGCTTCTACCAGCTGAGCTATCTTAGTGACCATTATTTCGGATGCTAAAAGCAGTATTTATGGTGATGTGTATGAAGTCTTTATTATGTGAAATTGTATTTCTAGCCTTATTTAAAATATATGAAAATCTTTCAAGTTCTCTTTTTTTTTCTATTTTTTTACGTGTTCCCAAACCTGAATTTTTCGAGTTACTAGTATTTTTATTTATTTATAATTATTAAGAAGAACTTATTTAATTTAATTAAACTGTCACCAGTGTCACCGGAGAAGTACGAGTATTGTTGAACAACGTAATTATTACATTAATTCAGTGGCGGTTCGTTAAAAAAAAATGTTTTGCCAAGATCTCGAAATTGAAGAGCAGAGGGAGAAATCCGAAAAAAAATTTTCCTCATCTCTAATTTGATGAGCGGTGGGGGGGAAGTCAGGAATCAACTATTTTAAGAATTTAAGTTTTAAGTTGAACTTATACAAAGCTGGGAAACGTGTTGGAGAAAAAACGGGCAGGTATAATATATCATCTTCAACATAAATAGAATATTTAATGGTCTAAAACAAAACAGACCTAAAATTGAAAAGAAGTATATTCGTACATCGGTTTTATAAGCAATTATTACCTTGAAAAAAACAAATAAAAGTTTTTTCGCAATTATTTTAAAAAAAAAAAAAAAAAAAGAGAGACAGAGTAAGCACAGATCGAACCGCGGACCTCTTGACTCACCGCTTAATGTTTAACTCACTCAACCACTGACTTCTGTTTGAATACTTGCTTAAAAACTTTATAGTAGAACACGCAATGGCTAGATTTTGCTTTTTAATGCATTTTAATCTAATTTTATTATTAAAAGAACTCGATATCTTTAAACCTG
Source organism: Rutpela maculata (assembly GCA_936432065.2). Lineage (NCBI taxonomy): Eukaryota > Metazoa > Arthropoda > Insecta > Coleoptera > Cerambycidae > Rutpela > Rutpela maculata. The sequence goes on along the minus strand of OW386292.2, from coordinate 143,875,562 downwards.
TCGAATCTTTGCAAACTCTTTTGAATATAAATTATTTTGGATATTGTTAAAAAACAAAAATGCCTACTATGTGTGGCTATGACCATTCTTATACAGGAAAGAGGACACATGAGATACACATGGCCGGTATGCTCACGCTGACGCTTTGCGCGCGCACACTGTTCCATGCTCGAATAGTCGAATGTAGACACGACAAGACACAACTAAAAAGTGTGTATATAGTTATTTGTATCATGTGTATATATCGCACTTTTATGTGGTGTATGCAGTAGGCACAAGTATTATATAAAGCATCACACATACATATGACTTAAACCTTGTAGGCATCTTCTACAGACGTCAAATTTCAACATTCTAATGATCCTTCTTTACGTTATATAAAAATGTTTAGAATCTTGAGTGCATACGGTATATAATTATTAAACATTGTATCACATAATTCTGTCAATATAAACATAAGTGTATCTCATATGTGTACGTCGCAGTACTAGTTTAACAATTAGATCCACCTTAACATATTTTGTTCCTCATGTGTATATCTTGTAGAGACGTAGTTACAATTGGACGTGCTGTTTGGGATGTTTCAGTAGGATTAAATAAATATAAATCTTTATACAAAATGAAATCAGATACAAATAAAATTTATAGTCGTAGTAAAATAATTATTAAATAAAGAGCAGACAAATAAAAGGGTACCAGGAGTAAAAATAGTCATTAAATGAGGTTGTTCAAAATTAAAGCAAATAAATTTAATCAGCAAAGAGAAACGAGTAATATCAAACTTTATAAAAGAATTTGTTCAATAAAATTACCATCACAATGTAAATTTGGGACCTATTTTATAAATTTAGACGATCACGGAAACTGAAAACTTTTTCTGCATCAATCAGAAAAGGGAGATAAATTATACAGATGGGGTATTGTTGGTTCAGACAGACCTTTATTGATTAACAGGAAAATTTACACTTTCTTACATTTTCTTACTAAGAAGGGGAAGTATCGACCATCGTAAAACCTTAGCTACCATTATTTTTGTGTAGTGGCACTGGTTTCTCAAAGAAAGCTTGTTTTAATATTTTTGCTTATGCTTTATGCTTGTGCCCCCGCAAATACTTTTTGAAATTATCTTTATATTTTGTTAAATATAGGGTCCCATTTGATCACCATTACTTCTGAAGGTTCCTTATGCTTTAGCAAACGTCTATCGAGGTGACCTCTATATCTTGTCTGAAACAAACAAGAGTCACACTTGTACATTCTTACTTCTGAAAAATCCTTGTGCAATAGTGAATGTGTTTCAAGGTTAATTTCATATTTTGTCTGATATGAACAAGAATCGCATTAGAACATTGTTATTTCCGACGGTTCTTTATGCTTCAGTGAAAGTTTTCTACGATTTGCCTGATATGAGCAACAGTTACATTAATACATTGTTACTTGTGGATGATCCTTATGCCTCAGCAAATGACTTTTCAGACTACGTCTATATTTTGACTGAAATGAACAAGAATCACATTTGAACATTGTTACTTCTGAAGGTTCCTTATGCTGCAGCGAATGCTTTTTGAGGTCACTTTTTTGTTTTGTCTGATATGAACAAGAATCACATTTGAACATTGTTACTTCTGACAGTTCCTTATGCTGCAGCGAATGTGATTTGAGGTTTTTCTCATATTTTGACTGAAATGAACAAGAATCACATTTGAACATTGTTACTTCTGACGGTTCCTTATGCAGCAGCGAATGTGATTTGAGGTTTTTCTCATATTTTGACTGAAATGAACAAGAATCACATTTGAACATTGTTACTTCTGAAGGTTCCTTATGCTGCAGCGAATGCTTTTTGAGGTCACCTTTATATTTTGTCTGATATGAACAAGAATCACATTTGAACACTGTTACTTCTGACGGTTCCTTATGCTGCAGGGAATGTAATCTGAGGCTAGTCTCATATTTTGACTGAAATGAACAAGAATCACATTTGAACATTGTTACTTCTGACGGTTCCTTATGCTGCAGCGAATGTGATTTGAGGCTTTTCTTATATTTTGACTCATATGAACAAGAATCACATTTGAACATTGTTACTTCTGACGGTTCCTTATGCAGCAGCGAATGTGATTTGAGGTTTTTCTCATATTTTGACTGAAATGAACAAGAATCACATTTGAACATTGTTACTTCTGAAGGTTCCTTATGCTGCAGCGAATGCTTTTTGAGGGCACCTTTATATTTTGTCTGATATGAACAAGAATCACATTTGAACACTGTTACTTTTGACGGTTCCTTATGCTGCAGGGAATGTAATCTGAGGCTAGTCTCATATTTTGACTGAAATGAACAAGAATCACATTTGAACATTGTTACTTCTGACGGTTTCTTATGCTTCAGGAGATGCTTTCTGAGATTATCTTTATAGTTTGCCTGATATGAACAAGAATCGCATTTGAGCATTGTTATTTCCGACGGTTCTTTATGCTTCAGCGAATGTCTTTTGAGGTAATGTCTACATTTTGTCTGAAACGAACAAGAATCGCATCTGAACATTGTTACTTCGGGAGGATCCGTATGCTGCAGCAAATGCATTTGGAGATTATCTTTACACAATGTCTGAAATGAACACCATTCACATTTGTGCATTGGTACTGTTGAGACATATTCATTGGTCGTCGTCCGTTTAACACATGATTTTGATATATCCACATCTAGGTTCTTCATTAAATATTTCTGTTTCGTACGCAAACTAGTGGTGAGCTCCGGTTGAACCAAAATGACACCATCTTCAGGACTGAAAATTATAACAATGGTTATCATCACCGTACTGTGAAATAATAATAATAATAATATTAATAATAATAATAATGGTTTATTGGTAGTAAGTATAAAAATAGTATTTCCACACATCAAATAATTTAAATAAATAACAATAATATTTAGTGTAACATAGTTACAAATATGAAAATATTTTGAAAAATATACATAATTACTAATATAAATAAAGAACAAACTAGAATAAAATGTGTATATAAATTATGTTAAAAAATATTATGTTGGGTATGGGCAAAAGAAAATGTCCTAGGTTCCCACTCATATACACTACATGTCAGAGAAATTGTTTTCAAGATATTTATCAAAATTACAAAAGTCTTTTTTCTTTAAGTATGTTTTAATTTTATATTTGAACTCATTTTATATGCAAGTCTTTTATATTGGTTGGTAGGATATTACAGAATTTAATGCAGTAGTATTCAGTAGGATTACTTGCCCTTGTAAGACGTAAGAGGCTTTGTTCTAATTTTTCTTTATTTCATGTAGGGTAATTGTAAGTTTCCCTGTGTGTTATATAGCATATAATATTTATTTAAATAGGTAATCCTAATACGGAAACAGTTATATACATGATATATAATTTATAATAGAAAATTTATCGATTAAAAAAGAGGAGCTGGCTAATTAGCCTTGTCCACCATGACCCCCATGGTTTCTTTATGCTTGTGACTCAGCAAATGCTTTTTGAGATTATCTTTATATTTTGTTAAATATAGGGTCCCATTTGATCACTGTTATTTCTGAAGGTTCCTTATGCTTCAGCAAATGTCTATTGAGGAAACCTATATGTCTTGTCTGAAACAAACAAGTCACACTTGTACATTCTTCTGAAAAATCCTTGTGCAATAGTGAATGTGTTTTAAGGTTAATTTCATATTTTGTCTGATATGAACAAGAATCGCATTAGAATATTGTTATTTCCGACGGTTCTTTATGCTTCAGTGAATGTTGTTGAAGGTGTTTTCTACGATTTGCCTGATATGAGCAACAGTTACATTAATACATTGTTACTTGTGGATGATCCTTATGCCTCAGCAAATGACTTTTCAGACTACCTCTATATTTTGACTGAAATGAACAAGAATCACATTTGAACATTGTTACTTCTGAAGGTTCCTTATGCTGCAGCGAATGCTTTTTGAGGTCACCTTTTTTTTTTGTCTGATATGAACAAGAATCACATTTGAACATTGTTACTTCTGACAGTTCCTTATGCTGCAGCGAATGTAATTTGAGACTATTCTCATATTTTGACTGAAATGAACAAGAATCACATTTGAACATTGTTACTTCTGACGGTTCCTTATGCTGCAGCGAATGTGATTTGAGGCTTTTCTTATATTTTGACTGATATGAACAAGAATCACATTTGAACATTGTTACTTCTGACGGTTCCTTATGCAGCAGCGAATGTGATTTGAGGTTTTTCTCATATTTTGACTGAAATGAACAAGAATCACATTTGAACATTGTTACTTCTGAAGGTTCCTTATGCTGCAGCGAATGCTTTTTGAGGTCACCTTTATATTTTGTCTGATGTGAACAAGAATCACATTTGAACACTGTTACTTCTAACGGTTCCTTATGCTGCAGCGAATGTAAGTTGAGGCTAGTTTCATATTTTGACTGAAATGAACAAGAATCACATTTGAACATTGTTACTTCTGATGGTTCCTTATGCAGAAGCGAATGTGATTTGAGGCTTTTCTTATATTTTGACTGAAATGAACAAGAATCACATTTGAACATTGTTACTTCTGACGGTTTCTTATGCTTCAGGAGATGCTTTCTGAGATTATCTTTATAGTTTGTCTGATATGAACAAGAATCGCATTTGAGCATTGTTACTTCCGACGGTTTTTTATGCTTCAGTGAATGTCTTTTGAGGTAATGTCTATATTTTGTATGAAACGAACAAGAATCGCATCTGAACATTGTTACTTCGGGAGGATCCGTATGCTGCAGCAAATGCATTTGGAGATTATCTTTACACAATGTCTGAAATGAACAGCATTCACATTTGTGCATTGGTACTGTTGAGACATATTCATTGGCCGTCGTCCGTTTAACACATGATTTTGATATATCCACATTTAGGTTCTTCATTAAATATTTCTGTTTCGTACGCAAACTAGTGGTGAGCTCCGGTTGAACCAAAATGACACCATCTTCAGGACTGAAAATTATAACAATGGTTATCATCACCGTACTGTGAAATAATAATAATAATATTAATAATAATAATAATAATGGTTTATTGGTAGTAAGTATAAAAATAGTATTTCCACACATCAAATAATTTAAATAAATAACAATAATATTTAGTGTAACATAGTCACAAATATGAAAATATTTTGAAAAATATACATAATTACTAATATAAATAAAGAACAAACTAGAACAATAAAATGTGTATATAAATTATGTTAAAAAATATTATGTTGGGTATGGGCAAAGAGAAGTGAATGTTGGATGGCAAAAGAAAATGTCCTAGGTTCCCACTCATATAAACTACATGTCAGAGAAATTGTTTTCAAAATATTTATCAAAATTATAAGTCTTTTTTCTTTAAGTATGTCTTAATTTTATATTTGAACTGACTAATATGTAAGTCTTTCATATTGGTTGGTATGATATTAAAGAATTTAATGCAGTAGTATTCAGTAGGATTACTTGCCCTTGTAAGACGTAAGAGGCTTTGTTCTAATTTTTCTTTATTTCTTGTAGGGTAATTGTAAGTTTCCCTGTGTGTTTTATAGCATATAATATTTATTTAAATAGGTAATCCTAATACGGAAACAGTTATATACATGATATATAATTTATAATAGAAAATTTATCGATTAAAAAAGAGGAGCTGGCTAATTGGTCTTGCCCACCATGTCCCCTGGTTTCTTTATGCTTGTGCGTCAGCAAATGCTTTTTGAGATTATCTTTATATTTTGTTAAATATATAATATAGGGTCCCATTTGATCACTGTTATTTCTGAAGATAATGTTAATATCGTCAGTGCTACTGTGAAGGTTTGCCAGGAATAACTGGTTACCGCAAAGTAATTTTACAAACTCAGCTATGGAAAGTCCATTGATTTTTCTGAACGTTTTGCTTAATGTTTGCTTGTGGCTGATATTTGTAGTATTATATATCCAGCTTATTAGCTGAGCATGATGATCTGATAGGCCAGGGTCAAAATTGTTACAGATTACATTTTCGTTATTCACATTTGTTAAGATGTAGTCAAGACTAGTCTGTGAAACGTGGGTTCTTAAATTATGAATTCTAGTAGCATGATTGAATAAGGAATTGAGACCGTAGGATTCCATAATGTCAGTTAAGACCGCAGAGTTAAAGGATGACATCATGTTGTCTATGTTGAAGTCCCCACATACAAATAGACTCTCATAATTATTAGTTATTTTTGATAAAAGTGCAGATAGTTGCGTAAAAAAATATGTTAACATCACCGTTTGGTCATCTGTAAATACAGACTATACAAATTTTGTTTCTGAATGCCACGGCTGAACACTCGAACGAGAGTTCAAATGACATATCACATATATTTTTTAAGTTGTTACATTCATGCATAATACAATTCTTGACAAAGATCGCAGTGCCGCCATGTATGTGGGTTTGTCGTGAGTTATTACTTATTTTAGTACAATTTGAGTGGTGGTTGCCCAATGCTCAGAGATGCAGACAAAAGTAGGATCAATTCTGTCTAATAGGAACTCTAATGACTTTATTTTCTTTGTAATGCACTGTATGTTGGTGTATAAGTTTAAGAGCCTGTTTCTGCATCATCGATGTGCTTCTGTGGTTAGAATTTGTGATAATTGATGGTATACTTGTGGTTGAAGATTCTGTAGATGCGCTTAAGCCACAGGAAAAGACTTGATTTGTGGTTGATCAGCTGAGGTACTTGCTGAAGTCCCCTGAGAATGTTGAAAACTAGACGGCCGATTGTTGCCGTGATTGGTGAAGGATACTTGTCTTGGGTTGTCCAGAAATCGTTGGCCTCTTCTGAAATTAAATCTAGCATAGGCGACTTCTTGAGGTTAAAAATTTTCATGATACTGAAACACCCCATACCCCAATCGTATATTTATCTCTCTCTTTTGGATGAGACAGAGAAATATACAAAGTTGGCCATTTATGTGATCGTCTAGATTTTTAAAGTTAGAACCCAAATTTACGTTATGATTTTATTTTTGTTTAACCATAGATTCTTTTTATAAAGTTTGATATTACTTGTTTCTATTTACTGATCAAATTAATTTTGACATCACTCATTTATTAGATGATTTTACTTTGGTACCTTTTAATTTGACTGTACTTTATTTAATACTGATTTCACTGTAATTACAAATTGCGTTTGTAATTGATTTATTTTGTCTAAAGAATTATATTCTTATTTAAAATCTCACTTATTCCTGAAAAGTAGAATATTGAAGGAAAACACAGAAAACGTTTTAATACGTTTATTTTAGACAATTGTCATATTCATTTGTTTCAATTACATAATTGTTGGGGCAATTGCCACAGTTTACATAAAAAGAAGGAAAGCATTCGTTGGGACAATTGTCACATTAATCCGTAGAATAATCAGGTCAGCTATGCAAACAATAAAATAAATTGTTTACAATGACAATAGTCATTTTCCTGAAGTATTTATAATGGTCGTTAGCATACGTAAAATTTGACACAGCTCGGGAAATTTCCCAGTCATGATATGATGGTAAAAAGGCAATCAACAAAATCTTATCAAATTGCCACGACAACTGCCGTTTCGAAGCGTAGTGTTGTTGTTGTTGTTGTGGCTAGTTACAATTGCACTTGGCCGAGACCAATTGGTCCCTTTTCATTGTATCGTTGTTATTTGTATATAGATGAAGTGACAACCAACAAAATCTTGTGCTTGCCTTTCGAAAATCTTCAAAATTACAACTGATAAAAAAAAGAGCTGTGTTCAAATCTTATCATATATAAATGATAACTTGGTGAGGTATAAATACAGAGATGGCAATTAAGAATCCTTAAATGCAAAGGCTGAAGACTAATAATTGCAAAATCTGTAATAGACCATTCGCGACTGTACTAAATATTATTTACATAGCTGAGCGGAGTATTAAAAACAACAATAGTCGTAATAACATTTTAGAAACCCAAAGCAAACTTTCCATTAATTAAACTACTAAAATAGTTGCAAATCACAATCGTGAATTAATTAATTTGAATACTGAAAATGCATACTTTTAAATAAATAAACTATTATCAAAGTACCACAATGAAAACGCAAATTACTTTTGAGTTGACTTCGCAGATTATAGAGTCGTAAATTTTAATGAGGAGAAGAAATAGCGATTAACGTTGTCATTAGGTTAAATTTAGTAAATTTAGAAAAATAAAAATTCGAGTTTAATTTCATATTAAATTAATGAGCAGATCAGAACTCACAACGCGTCGCATATGATTAAATGATTTTTTTATACTTATTGTTTGATATACTGTGAGGTCTCCAGTTAAATCTCCCCCAGCTCCCATAGTAGCGTCGGTGTCGTGTGCGTCGCCCATCTTAAGAGCTGACTTGAAAGTACACAGTGTTAGCAAAGTTAACTAACATTTGCCTTCTCCCGTAGGACGGGCGAGTGATCCACGGTAGGCACCTCACGGTCTAGCCAAGAGCAACCCCAGGGGGTTACACTCGGACAGACAATGAATTACCCACTCAAAACACTCGTCACTCTGTGCGGAGATTGAAAAAGCCAGTAAACCTTTTTATTTCAACGGTCCCTGCTTCGTCGTTCAGCTTTCACAGATTCCTAAGAAAATCTGTATAAATACGAAATCATATAGGATGACTCGCACTACGAAACTATCCACGGATAGCCCGCACTACGTACCATCTGACGATGGTCGCACTACGTACCACCTTTTGGGGTGGCCGCACGGCTGAACTCAAACAAAAGCAGATACCGGAGTAATTAATACTGCCAGCAAGTGTACTCTCGAAGAGCAGGTCAATAAAAGACAAATTTGTTTCCCCGGAACCTCGCTTATATACAGTTTTAAAATAGAGACAAAAATCCTCAAACTGAAAGGGTGAGAAGGACAGTAAACCAAGCGAGCTTCGCGATCTACGTAATATTTGTCACGTATGCACCTAAAGCTCGGCCAACCCTTCAGTTATCTAAATTACCCATTAATAAGAAATTTCGAACTTAAGTCTTTAATGAATATGGCTTTCTATCGTTTACGTTGATGATCTTTCTGTTTATGTAGCACATTCTTTTAGCCGATACGTTTGTGAGAACCACAACTTTTGCGTCGAAATAAACCCTGTTAAAACTGTACACAATATTATATAGAAAATAATATTTCTGTATTTAAGTAAATTATGCATAAAATTGATTTAATTGTTATCGTAAAATATTTAATTTTGATTGGAATTGTTTTAAAGTTCTGAAATATGTAAATTCTATTTAAATTTTAGGAAATTAATTTGTAAATACATGACCTAGGTACAGGGTGTTACAATACATGGTTTGGAGAAGTGAAGGATGGACGGACACCTACCATAAAACATTGATTATTTGGGATGGTTTTGGCAGTTTTTAAGAGTTTAACACTTATGTTCTTAGAGTTTGTTTTTTTCGAGATGAAACATTTGATGTCATTTTCAATTGTAATATCTTTTATGCGAGAAAGAAACAGCCAAATTTGCTTGTTTTTATTTGGTTGTTCGTTGCCTTGGAAATTGCCAAAACTTTCAGCTTTTCCAGTGTGCATATTTCTTCTTTTCCTGTGGTATCTCGGTGTAGAAAATTCGTCAATTAGGAGTGATACAGGGGGTTTTTCTTCTTTGTACGGGTTAGCGAACGTCGTATTCTTACTATTAGTAGGATGTGAGTTGACATCACTCAGATTTATTATCTCTTGCATTTTATTTCTTTGTTTATTTTCCAAGTCTGTTAAATTTGACTGATTAGATATAGTTGCTTATTTTTGGATTTTTTTGTTTTCTTGTTTGTTTTTATTGCCATTGATATTGATGTGTGTTTTTTGTGATAAATTCTCCTTAAAGTTATTATTCTAAAAAAAAGATTCCACTTCTTTGGTTATTAAATATTTTATTTTTTGTTCTGTGTTGTTTTCAACACAGTACTGCATCTGTGGTGGGGGTTTGTTCTTATTTAATTCTCCCTCAAGGGTTTGTATTTTTTCTTTTAGCAATTCATTATTCACCTTCAGTTCATGGTTTAATTTCATTAAGATTTTGTTTTCAAAATTAAAATATCGTTGGCTGAATTATTTTCTCTCTCCTTGTAGGTTAAATTCTCTGAGATGTCTTCTGTTTCTGATGACAGGTCTTGGTTTATACAACATGTTTGTCTTGTAGAGCAACTTTTGTGAAATGATGCACCACAGTTGATACACTTTGTTCGTTTTACTACTTGTTCATCACAGTATTTGCAGAAATTACTTTCACTTGCATTTGGCTTGGCAGCCGTCTTTAAAAAATGTCCTACGTGCTATGTCCATTGTGTCAGGACACAACGGACATAGGGCATGGGTACCAGCCCAGTAAACACACATACACACATGTATAAAACGTTTAACGTTATAAAACGTTTTTTATATTATAAACACCATTAGAAAAACACGAGTTTCCATTACGTAGAATCAACTTTTAAATGTCGCAGTTTTACACGTTGCAAAGTACGAATATATAAACGTTTGATTTTGCACATAAAACACGAATATTATACATGTTAAGATCTTATAATTTCGACGTTATTGTGTAGAGTTTTATATAAATATTTTTTCAACGTATATTATACGTTTTAAAAACGTGTTTATTAATGTTGCTTTAACGTATGGAGTACCCTAATAATTATTACTTCTATTGGTACTTTCAAATGTTCTTTAGAACGTTATTTTTAACCAGGCCCATGGAGAGCCGGTACGAGCCCAGAGGTAAAATCAAATTGGCGGGTCCCCCTCGTGTCTGGGATACATTAAAAATACTAATTTTCAATACACATTATATTTCATTTGAAATAAAATCAATACAAAAATGTATTTAACAGTGACAGTGCCGGGCCCCTTCGGGCCCGGACACGGGGCTACAGCCCCGTCTGCCTCCCCTCTATCGTCAGCCCTGTTTTTAACAAGCACAAGAAAATCACAGAGACAGTGACAAACCACAGTGACAAAAACATAGTAGGACTATTTGCAACTATTGCAAGGAAGTTCTAGCGGAGAAGTAATAATCACCACGCCATCGCGTAATCCTTCCTTTACAAATCAGAATGCTTAATTCATTGGTTCATTAATGTCGATTAATTACACATTTGCTTGAACATGTAAATAACGTTTTTTGCCTCTTGAATTTTAACGGATTAAGAAACAACCGTAAAACATTTATTTAAATATTTTGAAACGAATTTCTATAAAGATAGATATATTTAAAACACGATTTAAACACTACATACATTTATAAGTGTAACTAAAGTACCTAACTAAGTACAAATGTTTATAGCTCAAATCGTTGTTAAAACCATGCAAAGAAACATTTAATAACGTAATCTTGAAACATTATAGGACGTTTTGTATATCTCAAGCTTACTAAATTAGTTCGAAGGCACATTACAAAAACGTTAGCAATATTAGTATCTATATGATATGTAAGTTATTTTAACTCGAGAATATTGGTTATTCAAATTTTGATCAGAGAACTACGTACTTATAATGTTAAAATAAAACAGTGTGTTTTTATACACCAAAAACAAACCGTCGAATTTCTAACGTATCACGATTTATCAACCAATGACATGTTTATAATACGTTTAAAAAACGTACGTGTGTTTACTAATGCCACGGTCACTTTGTTGTGACTTCCTAGGTCATTTATACAATCTCATACTAGTCTCGAATCAACCTGCATGGAATCAATTGCCTTTAGCGCTGCTTGGCTATCAGAAAAAATGGTTACTCGACTGATTGACAGTTCCTTGCCTCATTATTTCCTTTGAACACCATAAGGTGGTTACTAAAGTCTGAAAAACTGCGCCAAGTTTTCTAGAGTTATCGGTATCCCAGAACCGACTGCCTGTTCTGTCTTGGAGCCATCTCTATACCAAACTATTCGTGCCGATATTGGAGGACCGTTTTTCCAATTCTCTCTGTTTGGTATTGTGATTTGAAAATTTATGTTGAAGTTATACTCTGAGACTATAGTATTTGTCAGCATTCCTAAAATGATACCTACCTTGAGCTCTGCATATTACTTTTGGTGCTCTGTTCCACGCTGTTGCTTTATGGGCGTTCTGCCTTCCATTTGCTTGTGTACCAATAGTCATTTTACGACAAAACATTTGAAGTATAATTACTCACAACTAATGCATATAACCGCCATTATTTCTGCAGGTCAAGCAATGGATAACGGTCAGCCATGTTGGTAATGTTCCAGATTTAACAAAAAATGTAATTTTTATCTAATAGAAACGTTTTCTAAAATCAATTTACTAACAGTGAACTATATAGTGGGCGGATGCTACCTACTTATTTTTAAGTAACCAAAAAGAAAAATGAATTGGCTAAATATTTTTTTAAATTTGTGCTTTTAGAGAGCATAGGAATTTTTAAGAACTAAACAATAAACTCAGCCTCATGAAAACTGTAGCCCAATATGAGTTTTAATACTTCATTTATAAGTAGTCCATCTATAAGCTGAATCATTCTCAGTATTTACCATATGTCCATTTTATAACTGTGCATGTCGGTCCATATATCTCATATAGTGTGTGGATGAAGGGAGTGTAGCAAAAGATCTATTTGTATTTACGTATACTTCATCAAATAAAAAACGTTCGCTCAAAGCATTTGCAAGTGCCTTTTAAATTTTAATATAGTACTTATCTTAAATCATGTATGGTTTTATAATACTCTACAGATATTCTACGAGTACAAATCTGGATAATTGTTAAAGCTTTAATAGTAGATTTAAAAAGAGGCATGTTGCCCTTTCTCTAGGTTTTAATTCAGTCTTATAGAGTCCTTCCAGACCATTTACATTTATAAGTGGTCTTACAGATAAACTTTTACAATTCTTATGTTAAAACTAAAATTGTTATTGTGACTTGCCTATTCTTAAGTAAACTAGTTTAAAAGATTCTCACCTCCTCAACTCTTTAGTTTCAGCTTGGTCCTCAATACGTTCCATTTTCACAGAAGTTCCAGACTCTTCTTCAAACTCCAGTGGTTCAGTTTTTAAAAACATCTCTGGTTCTGTCTCAAACTTTTCATCTTCAGAGTTTTCAAACTCTTGTTCAATCACAAATTCCTTATTGTATGCTTCGTCAACATAACATTTCTTTTCAATCTTAGTAAACTGTAAAACGTTATACAGATTCACTTTGTCTTTACTATCAGTACCCTCAGAATCACGATAAATATTAATGCTGTCTTCCACACTCAGACAACTCATTATGAAATTAAACAGGCTCCTCAAAGCGTCGAAACAATTTTGGCATATTACGGGTTCTCGTACCATAAACAAATCCTAAAAAAACATTTATAAATTATTTTTATACCAGGCAAATGAGGAAACGTGTTCAAAAATTTTAAGGTGAGCATATTTTTTACTTTTTTGAAAAAATGCCTATTTAAGGGTAGAAAGTATTTAAAAAGACAGTATATAATGGATATTTTAAAAATAAAACAACTGTTATTACTCAGATTTTAATGTGAGTTCGATTAGTCATAACAATAATTCTAGCGAAAATCTCATATCGATTTTCGGGGGGCGGGGGTGATTTTCTTATTATTAGAAGGTGTAGGAGGGTGGTAGCTCAATTTCCTTGTAGATATGGGTTCGACTAGTCATAACAATAATTCTAGTGAAAATCCCATGACGATTGTGTCATGTGGGTAGGATTTATGAATTTTTTCGTTTTCTGGGGTTGGTATTTTAATTATTACAAGGGGTTGGAGGACAATTGTCTAAACTCTTCCAAATATGCTGCAGAATAATACATAATCCGTAAATAATTCATACAATATAAAATCTAAGTAATAACAGTTGTTTTATTTTTTTAAATATTCATTATACACTGCCTTTTTAAAATATTTTCTACCCTTGATTTTTGCATTTTTTCAAAAAAGTAAAAAATATGCTCACCTTAAAATTTCTCAAAGTTTAATTTGAGCCCTATAAAAATAAAGTGGGGTTATTTATTTGTTTATACTCCAGGTAACGATCTTGTGACGTCACGTACAGATGCTCTATTATATATACACGGGGATCAATTTCATAATACATTAGTTGTGTACGGGAATTTATAACTAAATGAGCATACATGTATTTCATTTCTTAATTACGGTTCTCGTGTCCGAAGTGCGGTGCTGGAGAGTATTAATAATTATTTATCATAAGGAATCCGAGATTACAGTTTTCCAGTTTAGAGTTACTATAATTTTATTCTAGAATGCACTCTTGATGCCAGAGTCAAGTAACGTTATTCAATAATGTCTTAGTACTCGACCCCAAGAATAATAAATGTACCAGATTAATGTTTCTGAAGAATAACTCCCATGGTTAACGTGTTAAAATCCGATGACTTTAGGGATGCGAAGTCATTGTTATCTACTGTATCAAAAAATACTTTCTTTAATTTAAAAAAATGCTGTTCAATTTGTGATGAGGAAACTAATAAAATGAAGGAAGGGAAATATGATGACAATAACAGAGAACAATAAAAGATGTTACGGCAATTGAATTTCGTAAGCAATTAAAACAGAAATTAATAGGGAAGAACAGCATCCATGAAACAATTTAATGGTGGTATTTTTCTTTTCTGATTACACTAACAGCCTCATTTTTTTGTTTATTGTTCTTCCATTCATTTTGATTATTAGTTATTTTATATTGTTTATAATATTGATCTCTCCTTTTACTTGCTCCTGAAATCCCATCATTAAACTACCAATTATATATACTACGAAGCACAACTTCTCATTTTGGAATAAGAGAGTTAACAATATTTATTGAGTATTGATAGATAAAATGTCACAGATAAATACAACATTACTTGGCTTTCAATGCATTTTTATCATAATTTATATTGTACTTTATTCAATGCTTTCACTGTGTTATCTCTGAAGAATTCGGTGCCTTGGTTATCACTGTCTATTTCCTAACTTACACCTTAGTGAACTCACCAACTCTGGAAGACATTTTTGCAGCATCAAATGTATGTTGTCTTTCTCCTCCAACTGGAAATATTCACCCTTCTCATTTAGAGATAAACAAAACCTGCATATCTTTTTATTTTCTCTAAATTCTTTGCGTTCACTTTCATTTCTTATCTGCCACAAATCTACATCATTTTGTTTACAACCTGAAGCAGTGTATATTTGCTCTTCAGAATTTAGACATGTTGATTTGAAATCGTAAGATTGCTGGAGATTCTCCACACATTCGTAACATAATAGCGGATTTTCGCTGTGTTTCCAATTCTAAAATTAGAAACAACAATAAAATTAAATGAGGTAACAAGTATACAGCAGTAAAAGTGAATAATTACCACGAGATCTAAGAAAATCGCCGTCACCATCACCAGTTCGTCTTCCATAGATTTGTAGTCCTTTTTACAGATAAGTTTTAAACACAGTCTACAAATTTGTAATTGGTCGTCCATTATGTCTTATATTCTGCAGAAATATACAATGGAATACATAATATAATACTCAATATAATAAAATGCTGACCGCTGACAATAACAGATAACCCCACCTGTAAAGTATTTCCCGTTCTTCTTCTACTACACTACCACTACCAAACAAAATGTGATGAAATCAATCGCAACAATATTTCATCTACTGCTAGTTTCACGTTATTCAGAAATTCTCCACTACTGCACTAATGCATATAATAGAAGGAGATAGAATGAGACTATACATACGTTGAAGATACATTTGCACTGGTGCAGATAGTGAAGGATTTTTGAACAAAGCTTAAGATTTGTGGGCTAATTCGCGTGCAAGTGACGTCACAGATCTGAGAAGAGGCGTCGGTTGTAGATCGAATGCACTTGCATAATTCAGATAGAACGAAGTACTACACGGTCAATAAACGGTACGGTTACCTCAATCAGCAGCTTTAGGACGAGAGAGACGCGGGTGGCGGGAAATCGAATGAAAGAGACAAACATAATCTGATTTCCGTGCAAAAGACAGAGATAAAGATTCCGGTAGGGTGTACAATCTACGTCACCTGTAGACACTACAGGCATCTTTGTCTCTGTCTTTTGCAAGGAAATCAGATATGTCTGTCTCTTTCATTCGATTTTCCGTCCCCCGCGTCTCTCTCGTCCTAAAGCTTCTGATTGAGGTAACCGTACCGTTTATTGACCGTGGAAGTACTAACCCAGTAAACATAGCAAGTCCGGCAAAGTGCCGGGCCAATGCATTTATTGCCGGGCAACTGTCGCTTGTCGTGTAATGATGCTGGCCCTCTGTCTTATAACTATAAGGCGATGATAAATATACTTTGATGGCCCAACAACGATAAAATGGCAGTTGACCGTTGATTATTTCAAAATTAATCTGTTGCAATATGTAATATAGCTATTATGTTTTATTTAATCATAAAATAGACTACATGTAGGTAAATATTACATTTTTTTTTTGTATTAATGTAGGAAAAAATATGAATTATATATACCAACACCACCTAGCACTGGTAAGTGCAAATACTTGCAAATTCACAATTGATGAGTCATCACACAACGACAAAGTTCGTGGACAATAGCGTTATTGGTTGTTTTTTCGAGTTTTGGAGTTTTATTTGTTTATTTATTGAATAGTCTTTATTGTCATGAAGAGGTAAGTAATTGATGACTTTATAAAATATAGTTATGTTCAGTTTATGGATAAATTATAATTGTGCCATGATTTGCTTGAAGGTTATGTTTACAATTTTTCGATTAATTTAATAATAAGTATTTTAATTTTATATTTTATTTTCAAAAAGAAATTAGGTATGATTTTCTATTTATTTTTATTTTAAGGTCTGTCAATTACACTTTCGGCAGGATAAAATTAAAATTGAGACAAGCGTGTATACACAGAAAGGGAAAAGACTCACGGCTCCATTACGTCACCCCCGTTTGATAGGTTTGCTATACTAATTAATACTTAACTTCTTTTTAGTTAATTTTCTTTCTATCATGTGCGGTACTTAGTCAGTTTTCAAATTGTGTTCAGTATGTCGAAGCCCAAAAATATCCATCGGAAATATATGTCCTACAGAGAGTGTTGATTATACTGTTTTTCTAGGTTTGGTCTGTTATATCTATACGTTGATAGTGGTGATTGATTTGTTGGAATTTTCAGCAGACAGAGAGATAGTTTTTCAAATTAAAAAGAAAACTAGAGTCAACATACATCTACTTTTATTATGGAGAAGTGAGTATACATATTGCATAACATTAGAATTACTTGCTGTAGCTTTCCCACATTTGATTAATAATTTTTGTTGTTTACAAAACACACGTGAAAAATTTCAAAAACAACCCCTGATGCCATTGAAAATTAATGACTATATTTTTCTGAGATTTCGGTTACCAAAATTCCAAAATGAGGGTATAATATGCACGAATGTACAGGTAGGTACTTACTTTAATTTAGACCCTCCAAGTGTTGTTTTCGAGGTGTTTTTTTTTTTACTTTGGAGTTTACAATGGCTGGATCTACACTTGTTGCGTATTGTACTTATATTAAATTAAATTCTTTATTACCCATTATGTGATACATTACATGCATATTTGGTAAGTCAAAACTAATACAAAAGTAGTATGGGTAACATATTATAAAAAAGTACAACACGGACAGTCGGGACAGTACGAATGTATGTATAAGGTACAAAATATATTAAAATCACAATATGTGATATGCATATTAAACAATTCCTAATTGTCTGAAATTTTGTTGCATAATATTAAAACATATATTCTGAATCGTACTGCTTTGAACCTGTAATATAGACTACCTATTAGGTTTAAGTGGGCATGTTCACGTTTTCTTAAATTTTAAGGATTTAAATCCTCGAGAATAAAAATGTGATTTGTTTTCTTAATATTTCATACTCACAGGTCAAAAAATAAATAAATCCGGAAATATTATGTAAGAAAACTTGTTTCAACTGTAATACGGGGAAATCCAATGGGAAATAGGAACTACCATAACAGGTTTGGTATGATCTTTTGCTAATCGAGAAGAGGAAGAAGATAATTAAAAGCAAAGGACAACAGAAATAAGACCAGGAGAAGATATATACGTTGGAATATGAAATGTATTTTATTTTATTATGTTCAGAGAACTGTGTTTTGATGATTTTTAATGTTAACGTATTGAATAAATTTTAATTTTTTTTTAGTAACTTGGACTCGGTTCTTAAAAAATAATGTGTCAAGACTTCATAGAAATGTACCAGTTTTCATTCTCTTAGAAGGGGCAAATCTAAAAACCACGATATGGGTATATTTATTTAATCAAACTTTCATTCAGACGTTCCCAAATGTCAGTTGATAATTCTAATCAAGCAGTATGCGTTACGTGATGCATGTGGTTATTGACGTACATGGGTAATATGTTAAAGAAGTTTTGAATATAAATATGCATATGGTGGTAACTTAATTTTTAAACTAGCAAAAAAATTCTATCTATAAAGGTAATGGGTCGTTACTTATGACCTAATTAAGTTGCAGGTAAAAAAAAAAAAAAAAAAAAGGTGCAGGTATATACAAGGTATCCCATATTGTTATGTTCAAATTTTGGGAGCATTAAGTAGACTTAACTAAGACTAAAAAACACAAAAGTGGTAGTGCGATTTTTATTAGAAGTTACAGGCCTATTCAATTTATGAACAATAAATAAAAAAAAAAAACTTAGTCATGTGGGAATAAATGACAAAAAACGAACCAGATGCTTTTTTTGTATTTACTGGTCAAAATTTTATAGTACTGTAACTTCCAAACATAAACATTGAGCTACCACTTTTGTGTTTTTTAGTCTTGCAATTAAGTCTACTCTATGCTCCCAATACTGGACATCTTGTATAGGCCATATGCTGGGCCACTGAAGTAAAGTCAAATTTAATTTAACGGCCCATAGTAGAAGTGTCGACACTGTGATTTCCATATGATGGCACAATGCCGGCCTAAAGACGGCAAGTGATGGCAAATCATCTGTGCCCAGCTGCCGGCCGTAATGACCTATATATGCCGGCCCAATGAAGTATGCCAGTAACAGGCCAGCAATTCATATGCCAACAAAAATCCGCGGATAAATTTTTGCTGGGCCTTTACCCCAGTACATCGCATTAGACCTCGACCGGCTTCGTGCAGAACACGCGAGCTTACTTTGCATCAGCTTCACTCACAAATGTGAGCTGTGCGGATGATTTCGGCCCACCACCCTGGGTCCTGGCTTGTTAGACCTTGCCCACTAAGGCCATTATTTTCTGATGCTTTTCCCTCTTGGTGATCTTCCTTAGCCAGCTTGTCAGTCCCGGAAGTAGTCATCAGTCTGCTAGGAAACTTTAGGGTTTTTGGAAGGGATTGATTGCTGGTACACAGAATGTCAATTGACATCCTGTCATCCGGATCATCGGTTAGGTAGGGATGAGCTATGTAGCTCGAGGAAGGGCAGACCTAACTGCTGTGGTAGCATTTTTGGTCTGCCCCGAGTCCTAAATGGGCTTCTCCATTCCTTTATATACCTAAAGATAAGAACTCCAGAATGTTCTCTACCCCTTCTGGAATTTTCCAGTAGGCTTTTTACAACTTCCAGACTTTGAAACCGTACGTCATCTCTGGACCGATTGCCAAACTAACTAACTAATTCAGTTTCTGTTACTGCAAACTCGTATAGATGTCTCTGGGGGTGTTACATGTAACAATATTTATTCACTTCAATATGTATTTTGAATTAGAGATATCTGAAATTAATTTTAGATATCTGAAATGAATAAATACCATCAAGCTTAATATTTAGGAAAGATTTTTGTTTCTGCCATCATATAAATTTTATTGTTTTAACTTTCTTATTTATAATAAACATTTCATTGTTAGCTTACAACTTATTTTGCTTTTATTGATATCCCAAGTAACAATTGAAGTTTTATCACAATCTACAAGAGGTTATTAAGTCTATATAATAAAACTGATTGTAAAATTGTTTAGACTAGATAACCTTTTAAAAGCTACAATAAACCCGGCATAAAACCAAAAGAGACCTTTTATAAAGGTTATAAATATCTTCCTTAAAACTATCAATAAAACCAACAGTACTTTAGAATCCAAATCTGCATTCCATTCACCATTATTTTGTGCACGATTTTGACTAGAACCAGACAGTACAGGTGGGGCGGGGGGCAACTTTAAAATCTTATCTATTTTTTATTGCAGAATCGGATTCTATGGTAAAAATTATGTCAAATTTGTCTGAAATGTTTTTTTGATTCGTGGCAGATGGCGCTGTAATCGCAAAAATATTTTTTTCGTAATTTCTAAAAAATTCTACGGAAGAATAAAAAATAATAAAGTAGGAGTTCATTTTCTTGAAAAAGTTATTCAATGGTGTTAAATTTCATACCCCTCCCCCACAAACGTGGGGCAGGGAAAGTGGAGAGCAATTTTCAAATGCTAAATGAAAATCCTAATTTTTTATTATTAGTGAAAAGTTTTTAATTTTTAAGAAATTTTTTTTTTTCGCCAAAACGAATTTTTTTTTTTTTAATGAAATTAAATTGTTTGTTCACCAGACTCTACATCCGCTAATAAGATTAAGATTTTAAGGTTGCCCACCACTTCCCCCCTCATGGTGGTGGTGGAGGGGGAAGAGGGGGGTTATTAAATTTAACACCATTAATGGCTTTTTCATGAAAATGAACTCGTACTTTATTATTTTTCATTCTTCCATAAAATTTTTTAGAAATTACGAAAATAAATATTTTTGCGATTACAGCGCCATCTGTCACGAATCGAAAAAAACGTTTCAGACAAACTTGACGTAGTTTTTGCCGTTCTGCAATAAAAAATGGGAGTACCCATTTAAGATTTTAAAGTTGCCCCCCGCCCCACTCCAAGGGGTGGGGGTCGGTTTGGTATCATTGTATAGCCCTTTTAAAATTATTAAGGATGTGTTTTTTCTTTTTTGGATCCAATGTGTATTTCTCGAGATATTTGACCGTTTCCAGACTTTTTGGACACCCTGTATATTCTAGTGAATACAATTTTTACAGAATGTAAATATCTTCTAGTTGTCGAAAATATAGCTCCAGAAATTTTAAGTTGTATATGGTGGAGAAAATTAAGAAACTTGAAGTATACCATCAGATGTGCTACAATTTCAAATGCATTATATTGAAATATCTATTTATTTTAGATATTATTTATTTTTGTTATATGCATATAATATTCCATCCTTATACTTTATATGGATAATTAAATTTCCTTCAAAATTTAATTTAATTTAAAAGCAGTAGTATACGAAACCCAACCCTGGAATGTCCGTGAGATTACCAGGAGTTACTTATCAGTTGTATAAACGACTTTTAGTATTTTCAATTAGGACGCCATATTTTTATGCCTTCATTAGACGCCATTTTGATATATTAAGATTCTTGAGAGAACTAATGAAAAACCAGTCTAAAATTCAATATGCCCAGCAAATAATACCTTTTTAAAAATAGGTAAATATAAATGTGTAATACAAATTAAAAAGTGCAATGTTTTTTACGAAGAACTAAATGTTGTCAAAAATTTAACAAAGTGTAATTATTAGTTAAAAATGTTTAATATCTGTTATTTCTGTGGCGCTATTTTCTCGATGTACAAATGTCAATTTTACAGTCCAGAGACCGTGACAGTTAAGTTTCAACAGATAAATTTGTCACTACACATACATATTTACTACATATGCAAAAGAAAAGCTTCCATACTGTAAGAAGAGAAGAGATAATAAACTCAACACCATCACTTAAAAGAAAGAAAAAGCGATTTGTGCTGAAAGAAAGAGCAAGCGAGAAGTCCAATAAAGTATCAAGGTCTCCTAAAGTTCATCATTACTATTGTAAAGATTGTTTATAATGGTTGCGAAAATATTTCCATTACTTTATGAAGGTTTTGAAAAGTACAAAAGGAAGTTATATAGGAGTAATAGTTATATTTCTATTACTTTTTGCTATAAGGCTTCGAGGTTACTAAACAATGGTAACGGTAACCCCTATAGGGTGCGCCATTTAAACTCTATCAGTAATATAAAGTGCTTATCAACAACCTACTTTACTAAAGGTTTTATAATTTGGTGATGGTAATATGGAAAATACCTTTACAAAACAAAAATTGTTCATTGGGTTATATTCATGTTGTACAATATTTTCACTTTCAGAGCATTGCATAATAGACAGACTGAAAAAAAAGTTTTGTTTGAAGCAAACGAGAGTCATACTGGCACTTTCCTCTGATAAATCCTTGTGCAATACTGAATGTGTTCTGAGGTTATTTTCATATTTTGTCTGATATGAACAAGAATCACACTGAACATTGTTACTTATGAGGGTTCCATATGCATCCTCAGCAAATGCTTTCTGAGATTATCTTTATGGTTTGTCTGATATGAACAAGAGTCACATTTGAACACTGTTATTTCCAATGGTTCTTTATGTTTCAGCGAATGTCTTTTGAGACTTTCTTTATACTTTGTCTGAAATGAACAAGTATCACATTTGAACATTGTTACTTCTGAAAGTTCCTTATGCTTCAGTGAATGTTGTTCAAAGCGTTTTCTACGATTTGTCTGATATAAACAACATTTGCATTGGTACACTGTTACTTGTGGATGATCCCGATGCCTCGGCAAATGATTTTTGAGACTATCTTTATATCTTGACTGAAACGAACAATAATCACATTTGAACATTATTATTTCTGATGGTTCCTTATGCTTCAGGAAATGCTTTCTGAGATTATCTTTATGGTTTGTCTGATAGGAACAAAAGTCACATTTGATCAATGTTACTTCTGAAGGTTCCTTATGTATTAGCAAATGTCTCTTGAGGTGAACTCCACGTTTTGTTTGATATGAACAAAAATCACATTTGAACATTGTTACTTCCTTATGCCTCAGCAAATGCTTTTTAAGATGAACTTTATATCTTGTCTGATATGAACAAAACTCACATTTGTACTTTGTTACTTCTGATAGATCCTTGTGCACTAGCGAATGTAATTTGAGGCTACTTCCATATTTTGTCTGAAATGAACAAGTATCACATTTGAACATTCTTATTTCTGATGGATCCTTATGCTTCAGAAAATGCTTTTTGAGATAATCTTTATGGTATGTCTGATAGGAACAAGAATCGCATTTGAATATTGTTACTTCTGAAGGTTCCTCATGCTTCAGCAAATGATTCTTGAGGTCAGCTCTACGTTTTGTCTGAAATGAACAATAATCACATTTGAACATTGGTACTTCTGAATGCTCCTTATGCTGCAGTGAATGTCTTCAGTTTATTTTTATTTATTGCCTGATATCCCAACCAGCAAAATTTTTATATAATTTAAATACTAAACAATTATTTTGTTTTATTGTTATTTTATTAATGCTTCCAAAGTGCCAATTGATTATATTAGAATTGCAGAAAACACTATTTGGTTGTCTGCAACTGAACTGTTTCATAAATTTAACATTAACTTGTCTTCACAGCAAAATGTTAAAACCATAAAGAATAATTTAAAGCATCTTTAAATCTAAATGGAATTTAAGATGTTAATAAAACTAATTAGCTTTATGAAGAGTTTTATGTAGGTATGATAAACCCATTCAAAATACATATTATCCTAGAAGCAAATTAGCTTTATAATTAGGTCTCACAGAATGCTTTAAAACTTACCATATAAGAGCAAGTATACTTGAAGCCTAAAAGGCCTTAACTACAACATCAATAAAGCACAAGACTATTTCCTAACCCTGACAAACCTTTCTTAAAAAACTCCTCAAGTCCAAATGACTTTTAAATTGTTCCTTGGGATTGTTACCTCAGCGAATGTTTTATGAGATTATCTTTATATTTTGTATGATATGAACAAAAGTCACGTTTGAACACTGGTACCTACCTCTGAAGGATCCATATGCTGCAGCAAATGCATTTGGAAAGTATCTCTATACAGTGTCCAAAATGAACAGCATTCACACCTGTATGTTGGCACTGTTGAGACATTTTCATTGCCCATCATCTGTTTAACACATGATTTTGATAGATCCTCTTCGAAGTTCACCATTACATATTGTTGTGTCGTACGCAAACTAGTGGTAAGCCCCAGTTGTGTCAAAATGTCACCACCTTCAGGCCTGAAAATTATAAAAATTGTTATCATCACCGAACTGTGAACTAATAATAATAAATCTTTATCCAGCGAGATTATCCTTACAATAATATGGGATACATAAATGCAGTGGTAGTAAGTATACAAATAATCAGGTAAATGTACCTCGCTTAGAATATATTCCGAAAGAGAATAGAAGCAATGCTGAAGTAAGCGGTCTTTTACATTATGTTGAAAGATTGATAATGAATTATGTTCTTTCAGCTGTTTTGGTAAATGATTAAAGATTTTTGGTTCCAAATTTACAGTATTGAATCTATTGAGGTTTGTTAAAAAATTCATACCATCTCGAGTATTATAATGGCGCATATCTTGATTTTTACATAGCTTATGCTTATTTTTAAATGTGAAAGTGGCGAATTCAAAAAATAGCACAAAAAAATGAATATTTGGCAGTAGTAAACGATTCATTAATGATATATGATAGTGGTGTACTGATTATATTACTCACCACTCTCAAACCTTTTCCAGAGACGCCATCTATGCCTTCAGATATTTTTAAAGTTGATTATTTAACCAATATTGAAGTCATATGTAGAAACTAATATTAATTTTCAAATATTGGAAAAATATGCTTTACTATTTTTGTTTACTAATTTATTGATAAATTAGCCTCGATATAATGTCTTCAACCTTAAAATAGACATATGCTAGCGCTAAGCACAGTACTTTTGTAACCATGCCATGCATATATAGGCACTACGATATTTACAACTAATTACCTGTATTTTACATTCGTCTTAACCCAATAGTGCCTATTGTATGATTTAACCTTCGACCATATATACATAGACCTATCATTTCTTTGTTCTACATAGACAACTGTTTGAATGCAGCATTAGGGGAGTTGGGGAAAGGAGGGTAGAATCCTTTCCATGGGCGTATCAGTTACTAGGGGACCAACTTTTGTAATTTATTGAAAAATCAATACACATTAAAAATTTACCAAAAAATATCAAAATCGGATATTTATTAAAAAAAAACACTGCCCCAGAAATCACTGCTTCCACATCCAGATCTACTACCCAAGTCTCTCATAACGAAAAAATTTTGTATGTGGAAATAATTGTTTATGGAACTTTAATAATGGAAATTTAATAACAAAATATTTGAAATCGTCTACCACACAAACCCAGAAAACGATATCCCACATCGGTAATGGGGTGGGGGTGGTAGTGGAGATGTATGAAGTAAAAAAAATATTTTGAGGCCTTTGGCTCTTGTGCACACATTACACAATAACTACACTACACTACACAATTTTTTTTCAACCCCTTTTTTATAATGAGGTAGGGGTAGTAATGGGGGCTGCCAATGCCAAGAATTTTTTTGAGACATTAGCTTCTCTTCTATACACTAAATACTAATTTTGGACTCTTACCTGCTTGATTTACCTATTTACCCCAATTTAACCCCCAACTCTTCAATTTAATAAGATGAAAATGATTATATTTCCATCTTATATAGTTCCAGATCTCGTTAAAATACATACGTCTACCAAATTTCAAGTCAATATTTTAAGTGGTTCCAGAGTAATCGTGCGCACAAAAAACTTATAGACAGACCGACAGACAGACAGAAATTTTTCTTTATGCTCAGACTTAAAATCTCGACGTTTCGTTACATTCTAAGCCTATTTGTACAATAAATTTTTTTTTTAATTTTTGTCGTTACTATACGTCCACTGGATGTGGAAGTAATAAAAACGTGTATATAATTCATTGAAAAATGAATTTCATAATGAGAATTGTGAATTTTTTAAACTGTTAAATGGAACTAATAAATTTACCATTAGGCTTTTACAAAATTATAGATTATTTTACAGAAATATTTGTAATAAATGTTACTATTTATGCTGTTATAAAAAAAAATATGCATGTTTGTTTCATTGCCTACACTGGTTATCAATACCTTGAAAGGATGGAAGACTGGTGAAGAAAATAAATGTAAAAAATTTATATATTTCATGATAAAATACATAAACAATATAAACAATAAATGGAGTCTAAATAAGTTTTAGTAGAATACATAGATTTCATAAAATACCTATATACCTAATCATTGTAAAAAATAAACAAGTTACGTTTAATGAATGGCCTCAAGTGATTTACTGTCCCTTTTCCACGCCTATGACTTCTGTTTACGTACTTGTGAAATGAGCGACCACATCCTTTACCCCAATATTTTTTGCATACAATGCATTTATTTACCATGATGAACACTAATAATTCTCAAACTAACTGAAAATTCTAATTAACAGTTCGAATATACAAGAAAAGAGCACAAATCAACAAGAATTAAATATAGCGACGACAATTAATATTTGACACTTTTGACAGTATGTGTCCAGTATTGCACAGTTGCCAACACTTAATAAAATTTGCAGATAAATAAAAAAAGTGTGTAAAAAAATATCTAATTCATAGATAAGGTTATCTAAATCATTACATTTTGAAGATAATAGGCTAGAACACATATGTGTTATTAGTAATAATTACATTAGGGTGGTTTTAAAAACGCAATATCCTATCCTAAGTATTGGGATATTTCCTTAATAACATGACTAATGGAGTGATATGGCAAACTTGCATTAAGTTCTACCCTCCTTTCCCCACCGCTATTCATGCCATCATCATTATATGTAAACAAGCTAGGTCTATATGTATATATGGTCGAAGGATTTAACATACAGAGGTTAGGTTGTCTCTAATGAGGTATAAACAAATTGAGTGTGATAAATTCAGTGATTTTACTCATCTAAAGTGTTATTTGCATATATAGACAATAAGCTTAGGACAAAAATTCGATAGTTTTATACTCAAAATAAGTTACAACTGAGCGTTCTATAATAAGTAAATTTCTACGCAGCAGAAAATGAGTTCACGGTAAGGTTATGTTTCATAATTTTTATTTGGATATAATTTATTTGACTTTATTCATGTAATAACTCTTTATACATATTATAGGATGAACTTATACCATTTCATAGCCATATGAACTCTTTCTGTATTTGCAGGAGCGGAAAATCTTTTCGTATGATATATCATACGGTAGGCAAATGGCGGTATGAATGTTAGTTTTGTTTTAGAACTTCTTTTCATTGGATGAGGCTATTGAGTCTTATTTTGGCCATAACAATATGAAGCAATTTATAAAGGGAAAGCCGATTCGCTATGGCTTTAAATTTTGATGCCTCACAACCCCCCAGGGGTACTTATTGAAATTCAACCCCTACACAGCATTCGACCATATATTTGAATAATTTTTTTCAACTCCTTACCATTACTTGAACTTCTGCAAAATAATGAAATTCAATGTATTGGAACCATCCGCTCTGACCATATAGAGAAAGCTCCTTTAAAAGAGCTGCAAAAATAAAAACGAGGGACTTCTCATACTCTGATTGGCACGTGCAAAAGATGGTCTAAACAACAAAAAAAGCAAGTTGATGTGGATCAACCGACACTTATAAGTCTCTATAACCAAGGAATGGGAGGTGTGGATATGTTCGATAAAATGAGAAGACTCTATCATATACGAATCAGATTTCGCAAATGGTACTGGGCAATGATTCGCTTTTGCTTGAATGGATGGGTAGTCAACATGTGGCTTCTTTATCGTTTTGTCTATCCAAAAGTGTCCCTTCTGCAGTTTTTGAGGAGAATTGTTCTCACAACTTTAACTGCCCCTGAACATTTAGGTGGCCCGAAACCAAAATGTAGTATTGAGTATATTGAAAGAGGTCAGGTATGACAAAACTGATCACCTGATTGACAAAATTGTTACACAAAGACGTTGTAGTTATTGTGGCAAATGTACAAAATTTTCTTGTGTCAAATATAATAGGATTACAGATATATGTTTTCGAAGATATCATACCCCTTCTATGTGATACATTCTGCTACTTTCTCTTAAATTTATTAAATACATTTTATTATAATAAATATATTTTTTAATAATATTCTACTCGTATATTCCTATGGTATGATATATCATACGTCAAAAAAATTGATGAAAATGCACGGGAATAAATAAAATGTGGTTTGGGAGGTACTGACAAGCCTAAATTAAAGTCAATCAATACATTTTTAAAGAGTTTTCCAAAAAAAAATTACTCAGGCACTATTGGGTTAATACCCATATGCGTAATTATTTTATAAATACAGATTGTAATATTGAGCCAATATTTTCCCAAAGTTAGCAAATCAGATTCAATATTAACATTATTTAACCAATATTGACATAATATAAAGAAACTAATATTAAACACTAAGGCAGTATGATATTTAGTAAGTTTTTTTAACTTTCAGCATTTTTTTCTCAAAAATATAAATATGTGCGACAATGTAAACAGCATCAAGCACGAGAATCAAAGGAGTTGATCTTACAATACACATCACAACATATTTAAAAACATGACTTTCACCACAGGCAAAGAACTAATAAGTGTAAATCAGCAATTAACAAAAAGTAGAAAAATACGAAGAAAATGGTAAGGGTTTTATTATTATATAAATATTATTAAAATACAGGGAACAGTCTATACAGGGTGTAATCATTTTCATGTCATTAAAAAAACTGGTGGTGGGGAACGACTAAATGAACAAAAAAACCTTATATAACATGGGGTCAAAAACCCATAGTTTTAGAAAAAAAATAAACAAAAATTTCGAAAATTTTCAGTAAAATTGTTTGAGAACTGCTGGAACCATCACCATCAAATACGGTCTTTGAAAGTGCCGCGTTCCTTTGTTAGAGGCCGCGCGTTGACGAGGACAGGAGTTGATAGTCACACTTTTTTATGGCTTTTTAAAATTAGGTAAGGTAAGGTCTTTAGTGGTGCGGTATTTTAGTTTCTGTGAACATTTTGTTAAGTACGCACGTGGAAGCCGTTCCTTGTTTTGTATGTTACATTGTTCTTTTGAATTTTGGACCACGTGTTTACAGTTAAGATTTATTTTATTGACTTATCATTCAAGTCGTTAAGTTCTTGATTACATACACACTCTACTTGTTCGTTCGTTCATTAGTAAATGGTAAGTAGTATGTTTTATTCATATTTATTGTTAGTAATTTACTACTGAAAAAGTCTATTATTACTGGAAAATCTTTCTGGATGTTTGATTTTATTACATTCCAGTTTGTCCTCTATAACACACAGCCGTGTCATCGGCAAAACTGATCACTTCCCCTGTAAGTGGAAGCTTAAACAAGTCGTTGACATACAATGTGAATAATACCGGGCCCAGCACGGTACCTTGCGGAACACCGCAAGTTACTGGTTCCATTCCACTCACTGTATTACCAACCTTTACACATTGTGCCCTATCGCTCAAATAGCTCTTCATTAGTTCGTAACTAGTTCCCCTGAAACCCATTCTCTCTAGGGTTTCTAACAAACTTGAATGACTGACAGTATCAAATGCTTTTGCCAGGTCAACAAAGATGCATATAACCGGTTCAGAAATATTGACTGAGCTATATATTTTTGCGGTTAAATTAGCTATTGCATCTGGCCTCCCTAAATCCATACTGTTTGTCAGACAGCAAGTTGAATTTGGTCAAAAAACTTGTTATTCTCTGTTTTAAGATTTTCTCGAAGATTTTTGATAATGTTGACAGAAGAGATATTGGTCTGTAATTTAACGCATCAAGTTTATTTCCGGACTTATGTAACGGTTTAATGACAGCTATCTTATTGCTTTTGGAAATATACCAAATTCAATGGCTCTGTTTATGATGAAGACCATGGGCTGTACAAGGTAATCAATACATTCTCTCACCGTTTCTGCCTGGATATTGTCAATACCAGGTGCTTTTTTAATTTTAAGTTCCCATATTATTTTTCTAATTTCCTCATCAGATGTGAGTGTAGGATATATTGAATTTTCTATATTAGTTTTTGGAAAATTTGTATTGACCGGAGTTATTTTTTTTGTTAAAGTACTTCCAATGGTGCTAAAAAATTTGTTAAAAGAATTTGATATTTCCAAAGGATCTGAACTGACGTGGTCATTTATTTTTAAATTTTGTATTGAATCGGTGTTTTTATGGTTTTCAATACTTTTTATGCACTTCCACATATTTTTAGAGTCATTTTTATTTTTACTAATTTGTGTTTTATAATAGATAGTTTTTGCTGATTTTGTGAGTTCGGAGAGTGTATTTCTGTATCTTTTTAGTTCGTTTTGTATAATTATATTTTCTGATTATCTTTTTGCTTTTTTATAAAGTTCATCTTTTTTGTTTATTGAATTTACTAATCCTTTACTAATCCATGGGTTTCTTTTAATTTGATTTCTTTTAAGTGTAAATGTTTTGCTACTATTTTTTATATGCTCATTTAATTTTGTTATTAGCAAGTCGGTTGCGGCGTCTACACTTTCTAGAGAATATAAATCTGCCCATTGTTCACTGCTTAATTTTTCTCTCAATTTTTTATAATCAATGTATGTTTTTTGCCGATTTACATTAGGTATGCTATTTTTGGCTTCAAATTCAGGTACGTATTACAATATTACAGGGTACAGTAAAGACTTCGATGATTCATTAAAACTTTAAAGATTTAATAGTGGTTTTAAAAATAGGCATGTAGGTCTCAGGTGGCCCCTGTATTCTTATTAGGGTTTTAAATCAGTTTTGTACAGTCCTTCCCGACCATTTACATTTATAAGTAATCCTAAATATAAGCTCTTAGCTCTTAGAATATCTTATAGAGTATTTTAAAACTAAAATGTTACTTGGGCTTGCTTCTTTTTAAGTAAATTAGTTTAAAAAATTCTCACCTCCTCAATTCTCCAGTTTCAGTTTGGTTCTCAAAGTGTTCAATTTTCACAGAGGTTTCACACTCTTCTTCAAAATCCAATGGTTCAGTTTTTAAAATCACCTCAGGTTTCGTTTCAAACTTTTCATCTTCAGAGTTTTCAAACTTGACAACCGTTTCAATCTCTTGTTCAATCACAAATTCCTTACTGTATGCTTCATCAACATCACATTTCTTTTCAATCTTAGTAAACTGTAAAACGTTATACAGATTCACTATGTCATTATTGCCAGAACTTTCAGTATCACGATACATATTAATGCTTTCTTCGACATTTAGACAACTCTCTATGAAATTAAACAGGCTCTTCAATGCATCGAAGCAATTGAGACATATTACAGGTTCTCGTACCATAAACAAATCCTAAAAGAAATATTTACTAATTATTACTTTTACACCAGGCAACCCAGTGAACACCTAGTCGTTTAGAAAATGTTTATTTTAAAATTATATGAAATGATGGTTTAATTTTCGAAATTATATATTTATTATACGTTTTCTGTAAACATTTATAATACAAATGTCTTTATCACGTATATAATAAGCCAGTGAAATATATGTCTTTATTCAAGTTTTGCAAAATTTTTCTAGTTAATTTCAATACATGTCAACATTTTTACAAATATGAGTTAAATTAAGAAATCTTGTTAAAACCTTATTTATTGTTTTGAACCAGTTCATAATTAACGTTTATTAAATGTCTGTTTTATACATATAATAATGGTATGATACATGCCATATTTATACCAAAACTTCCCGATTCATCGTTTACCATGAATATGCCCGACGCAGTGCGCCTTGGACAGCCAATCACGCAGCTGCATCTGCATCATGTGAAGTGGTATGACATTAGGGCTATCAGACTGACCTGTTAGAAGTTCGATTTCTGCTTACATTTTGTGAAAAGTGGCACTGTCATGCTTATTATTGTGAATGTGTATTGAAGGTATTATTACCTGTTCCCTTCAAGGTAAGAATCACTATTATTTATAGTAGTTTAAGGTTAAAGTTCAAGAAATTATTCTACAGTCAATCAGTCATTTGACCCGTGAATAATTCCTACAAGGAATTTTATGTTGGAAGAAGATTGCGTAAACAAAGGTGTTATAGAAAATATAAAATATAATCTACAATATTAACAATAACTAATTACTACGTAGGAGCAACGGGAACAGGGGTAATTGCAAAAATCTGCAGTGAAACACAAATTTTCACCATACTAATGTCTGTAAATGGTAAAATATTAATAACAGAAAAAATAGTTTGAATAAAAGTTGTATATCTGTTTATTTTCTACAATATTGGTAATGTCTAATGTCTAGAACTAACATGAAAGGAAATAATTGAAAAAAACATACCTACTTTGACCATATTTTTTTTTCCATATGGCGGCCATAGCGGCAATGACATTTTTATAGAAAACATTCCGCATGTTCTTTTATTCACCGGACGAGTCGTGAGCAGACATCCATCCATCCCTTTCTTACAGCGTAAATGAGACAGAGATAGCAAAACATCTGATGAATAATCGATGATTAAAGGAACACGCGAATTAATTAAAGACTGTGGTAACTTCTCTACATAATACAAACAAAAAATTCCTCATAGAAATTATTTACAGGTACACACCGTTTTTTTGCTTACAGACTGTACTATACAATAAAATCAAGTTTTACAATCACAGGTATGTGAAATGGCCAAACATATATACTGGGTGCTCAAAAATATAGAAAATGTCAAAGTAGTTGAAGAGTTAACTATCCTTATTTTTCGCTTTGAAGCGAAACGTTATTAGAAAAAGTTGTTTAGTTTAAAATGTTAAAATAAGCCTAAAAACAAATTTTCACTTTTTTTTTGAAAAATGTAAAAAAAAAAATCTCACCAATAGAAATTCACATTTTTTAATATTTCCAGGAATGCAGGTCAAAAGTCAGTGACATTGCAATTAAAGCAGCCATGCAAGAAACTAGCTAAATCTAGATATGCTAATAGCGATAAATGATATTTTTTATTTACTAATTTATTATTTTTCGTTTAAAACAATGCTAAATTATTTACTTTACTTAATAATGACTTTTTGCTTCTAGCTTATATTTTCTATTTTAACTACATTTATTTAAGTTTGATTGAGCTACATGATTTTCTTATTATTTTTGTTATGACTCTTTGTTACCGGGTAATAAATATATACATTTTTGTCAACCATTAGTATCTTAAGTAACTGAAAATAAAATAAAACATAATAGGAGAATCACTTATAGTTTAGGTGCCCGCGTACATATATACATATCCTCGTATTGTACGACATAATTGTGCCTAGTCTATCACTTTTTCCTCTGCGGAAGTTGTGGTACACGGAAATTGCAGGAAAGTAAATGCCCAGGAAAAGATCTCAAAAAGGAGGTGGCATATTTAAAATCCGACGATGCTATAGATGCGAAGTTGTTGTTATCTACAGTATCAAAAGATACTTCCTTTAATTTAAAAAAATGCTGTTTAATTTGTGACGAAGAAACTAATAAAACAAAGGAAGGAAAACATGATGACAATACCAGAGAATAAGAGATGTTACGGCAACTGAATTTCGTGAACAGTTAAAACAGGAATTAATAGGGAAGAACAGAAACCATGAAAAAAATCTAATGATGACATTTTTCTGTTCTGATTACACTAACTTATTTGTTTATCATTCTCCCACTAATTTTGATTATTAGTTCTTTTATATTGTTTATAAGACTGATCTCTCCTTTTACTTGCTTCTGAAACCCTATCATTAAACCACCAATTATATTTACTATGAGGCACAATTTCTTCTTTTGGTATAAGAGTGTTAACAATATCAATTGAGTATTGATAGATAAAATGTCACAGAGAAATATAACATTTTTATCATAATTTATATTGTACTTTATTCAATGCTTCCACTGGGTTATCTCGAAGAATTCGGTGCATTGGTTATCACTGTCTATTTCCTAACTTACATTTAAGTGGACTCACCAACTCTGGAAGACATTTTTGCAGCATTAAATGTATGCTGTCTTCCTCTTCCAGCTGGAAATACTCGTCCTTCTCGTTTAAATTTAAGCAACACCTGCATATCTTTTTATTTTCTCTAAATTCTTCGCTTTCACTTCCATTTCTTATCTGCCACAAATCTACATCACCTTGTTTACAACTTGAAGCAGTATATATTTGCTCTTCAGACATTTGACATGTTGACTTGAAATCGTAAGATTGCTGGAGATTCTCCACACATTCATAACATAATAGTGGATTTTTGCTGTATTTCCAATTCTAAAATTAAAAATAACAACAAAATTAAATGAGGTAGCAAGTATACAGCAGTAAAGTGAATAGTTACCACGAGATCTAAGAAAATCGCCGTCACCATCACCAGTTCGTCTTCCATAGATCTGTAGTCATTTTTACAGATAAGTTTGAAGCACAGTCTACAAATTTTTAATTGGTCCTCCATTATGTCCTATATTCTGCAGAAATGTACAATGGAATACATATAATACTCAAGATAATAAAACGCTGACAATAACAGATAACCCAACCTGTATTGTATTTCTCCTTCTTCTTCTTCCACTACCAGTACCAAACAAAATGTGATGATATCAATCGCAACAATATTTTATCTATTGCTACTTTCACGTAGGTAATATTGTACATTCAAACTAGGATTTTTATGGACTAATAGATCGTGTGTAAGTGACCTCACAGATCTGAGAAGAGGCGTGGTCAGATGGTTCGTCGATTGTAAAACGAGTGCACTTGCATCATTCAGATACAACGAAGTGCTAAAGCATGAATTATAAAGACAAGGATTAGGGACGCTAACGGGAATTCCGATGAAAACCCATCCGCAAAATGTGAAGGTGAAGAAAGATAACGCTAATCAAGGTTGGTATACTTTAAGGTGGCCTAATAACTCACGATCCCCACCAAAAAATGCCATTAGCCAATGAGCAGCTGGTGTGAAATCACACCAGATGCAGGGCCTTATTCAAAATATTGTAAGAATTTGTGTACTGTTAATTAAGCAAAGAACTCGTAATTGGAACGGGCTCACAATTACCCGCTTTTAAAGTCGAGGGTAATTATTCCGCATTTTGAGTCACTTTTCTGCATGGTGGTAATTAGGATAAGTTGTAGAATGTAACACTACAGATCATAATACACTTCAGACCATATTTCGGGCCAGTACGGATAGTTCTTCTAGAGTGAGATAACTGCGCCACTACTGCACGTTCGAAGAAAAAGGATAGTCTGACGTTTCATCTCCGCACTCATCGTCTCGCCTAAAAGCTGTATATTAAGGAACTTCATACTCTACCAATCTTGGACGCTAATAATACTAGGAAAAATGTCATTAGTCAATGAGCAGCTCGCGTTCCAGTGTGTGCTAATGTCATTAGCCAATGAGCAGCTCCAGTGTGCTCGTGAGTGCTGCGCCATCTATAACGGCACGGCTGTTTCTTTCAGTTTCACGGAAATGTTGAAAGCACGGCGTCCGTTATCCTTGTCTTTAGTATTCATGTGCTAAAGTTACCAGCGTTCAAATGATCTAAACGGCCATTGTCGGATACGCAACTTTTTATCGTTGTTCGGGACCAAGATTTGTTAAACTACAAATCTTGGTTCGGGACATTGATTAAAATGGCCCCGCATGAGCAGAAGCAAATTAACAATATATTCAAAGTATTCCCCCAGCAAACAAAAATTATTGATATTACATAACCTGGTAGTAATGGGTTACATTAACAGTATTTATTAATGTTATGTTAATATTATGACATTTGTTATAAAATAATAACATAATCATGTTACAATAAGTTGTTATGTTTTAGTAATATAATAATATTGTAACATTTAAAGTTCAGCGAATATAGCAAAGTTATATAACAATGTATCATCGTTGTGTAGAAACTATAGTTGTCTTGCGCTCTTTGATTTGAATTTAGTTAATACTGATGATCAATATGCATTGAAGATAAGCAGGTATATAAAATATATATTATAATTTTTATGTCTATCAAATACAAATAAACTTTTTCAATTCTAACCTCAAGTCAAAATATGGAAAGAAAAGACATTATTTAATAAAGAGAACCAAATAATTGTTGAAAAATTAGAAAGTAAAGTAACTTAAGTCATTTATCCTGTCACGAATGATCAGTGTGTAGAAATTCAATTGAAAATGTAGATTTTCACTGATGATTATTATTGAAGGAAATTGTGATAGGTACTCGAAACTAATGATTGTCAAAATGAAAACATTAATGAGTTGAACAACTGTTCTAACGAATAATATAATAGTGGAAGACCAGACCCTCTGAATTCGACACCCTCTATACAACTCGCGAACACCCACCTACAAAATAGGTAATCTGATGTAAAATAACCTGCTAAACTTGATTTTTGAATTCGCCCATTGATTTGAGATTGCCAAAATGACCAAATTGGCAATTTTCTAAAAAAAATAAAAATTATGTGTTATTTTTTGTTTTTCATATAACACGTCATATATTTTTTATTTTACTTCAGAATTTTTTAATTTTTTTACATAATATTCTCTAACTATTCTTTGATATGTTGAAAGTAAAAAACTTTACCTAAAAAATAATTAGTTGGCAAAAAAAAATAACAACTTTTCTTTGACGCAAAATCTTTAAAATTTGCAGAGTAAAATGCCCGATCGAGGTATCTTTTTTATTTTTAAAGTTAGGTACCTACTATAACCGAAGAGAATGTTCCGAATGAACTAAATAAAATCTTTTATAAGAAGTTTTTTTTGAAATTTTGCTCCCTTATCGAAATATTCATTGATTGTTTCAGCGTCCGAACGAATACGCGCTACTATGAATCGGCCGCAATCGCATCTAGAGCTAAACGCAGACACGTGCCGGGTGATTATTATTTTCCATTTATGTCCATTTATGTTAAGTTGAAAGTGCTTTTTGTCTCAGTCCTTATATTTAGTGCGTTATAAACACATAGTTTGGCATAATAAATTATAATTACTCGGATAGGAAATCAAAGGAAACAAGCTAAAAACGTACTCTTCGCCTGTTCACTGGATTTTTATATAATTGTTATACATTCAATAGGATACTTTTCGCACTTTTTTGTAAATAATGTTACTTTTAGACATTTTTAATTTTATAGTACGATCTTAGTTGGTAAAAGACTTGGTAAAAAAACTATACCAAACCCCATTTGGGTTTCGATTCCGAGTCAAAAGAACTACACCATCACCTTACACGTAAAAGAATGTAAATTTTTACATTATAAGACACGAGCAAAAATCATATTTTCACGGTTGTATATTACATTATGAAATGTATATTTGTAATAGTATATTACGTAATGAGTGATGTAAGAAGCATATTACGCACGAATGGAAAAGTTACGCACGATG
The DNA here is from genome assembly GCA_936432065.2 of Rutpela maculata. NCBI lineage: Eukaryota > Metazoa > Arthropoda > Insecta > Coleoptera > Cerambycidae > Rutpela > Rutpela maculata. Next base: position 143,838,033 of record OW386292.2, on the reverse strand, counting down.
CCGCGGAGCGGCGAGTGCGTATTTCCATGAGTGCGTAATTGCCTTACAACTCGAATTATGTACTATACTTTACCTACGATCATATTTATTTAGTTATTTAGTAAAATCTGGATTTAGTTTACTAGTCCACAATATTGTTCAACAAATATTATGTCAGTTTTGACAGCGCTTGAAAATTAAGTAGGCGCATTTGTTCTTTGAAACCCCGCGTCAGCGATATAAGCCACCTATAATTGCGTGTCCCGTGCGTTCTGTTTACCGTGCGATTTGTTTACAGTGCGTTTTGTTTACAATACGTAAAATTCAACTTACATAGATGGCAGGTAGTGTGTTTTTTACTATTTACAGTAGTGATCGTAGGTAAAATATATAAATATTTAGATATTAAAATGAAATATCATTTCACCAGATTTCTATTCAATTACAAAAACATAAAAATTACAAATTTTTTTTTCAAATTTAAATCATTAAGTAATAACATTTTTATTTACCGACCGATTTTGTTCAAATAGGGTTCTTCCTCTAGCTAACACTAAATTATTGTCCAAATTTCAGTACAATCGGAATTTTCTTTCTTCAGTTATCGTGCTTACAAGAAACGTGACGGACGGACAGACGGACATTTTGAAAGTTGTTCAGAATTCGTTCACTAACACAATGGTATGAAAATTTTTTGTCTGCGAGCGATATTTACGGTTTTAGAAATGTACCGATCAAATGCAAAATCCGATGACATTTCTGTGGCTCTAAAACAATATTTAGAACAAAAAAATTTATTTTTATCACTAAATCCAGTTTACCATGCACAATGTAGAAGATCGTATACCTGAAATGCTTATAAAAGAAAATCAGAAATTGTTAATCCTAGTACAGAGAATACAAGTAAAAATGGCATTTCTGCAATGTACTAGTTACAAGACAGCCTACCAAATTAAGCCCAGAATTCCAAATGTTTAAATTTTGGATGGTACCTAAAGGAGGAAATCTTATTTCCAAAGATGATTTCAAAAAGCCCAAAACCCAATTTTATTGGGTTAACTCCATTTTGTAAATGTAAATTATATAACTGTACTACAAGCTGCAAGTGTAGGAAAGCAAACGTGCAATGTAACATAAGTTGTTTATGCGAAAGAAAATGTAATCTTTAGTACCCACTTGCTGTTATAATTAATGAAAATATATTTTTTTAAGGGTATGTTTCGAGATTATCTACATAATTTTATAACATTTAATTGCAAATAGAAACTAAATAATCCGTAGACTCACTTGATGGCTTAAACGACACCACAGATGGGCGACGTTTACAGAAATTATGCTTTAAATTAATGCGGACGAGTTGCGCGGCCGCATTCAACAGCGTCATCTCGTTACATGAGCCGAATTTCAAAAAAATCTCTTTATAAAAAAGTTTGTTTAAAGTATATGGAACATTTTTCTCGTTTATACTATAACTCTCTCTTTAAAAATAAAAAAGTTACCTAGATCGGGTATTTTTCAATGCAAATTTTAAAAAACCGCGACAAAGAGGGTAATTGTATTTTTTTTAGGCACTATATTATTAGTTACACTATATTCTTTGCCGTCAGCCTGTCCAAGAATATTGGAGGGATAATGTGTAAAATATTGGTCTAAATCGGAATTCAAATAAAAAAGATATGATGTGTTATAAGCAAAACAAAAATTAACACACAATTTTAAAATTTTTCAAAAAATTTGCGAATTGACCGATTTGGCAATCTCAAATTAACGGGCGAACTCAAAAATCAAATCCAGAAGGTCATTTTACATAATATCATCTGTTTTTTAGGTGGGTGTTCGCGAGTTGTATAGACTACTTTTAAAATGCTTCCTACAGATTGGCTGCTCTCCGACTATAAGTATCAAAAAGAAATTTTGAAACTGAATACGATATTTTTAAAAAGAATAATTACCATTAAAAGCAGTTTTTCTCTAAAGTATTTCATATTCAGTTAATAAGCGACATTTCAAATTAGGTATTTGAAGTGACCATCAGCATTTTCATTTCCAATGTTCTTATTAATATATTATAACTAAAGTTTTCTGAACTAAAGTATATTTGACGGTATTGTATTTTAAAAAATATACATTATTATATTGAGTCCAGAAAGAGTGGAGAGAAGCAATCCTCGAGACAATATTCACAGGATACTAATTTATTTACTAATGAATGTTCCACGAAATACTCGGGAAGGGCTATTGGAATAGTTTAAAGCGTTGACCTGGAGGTTATCGCGGCAAAGAAAGGTGAGGAACTTTAACCAATAACTATATGAATATCTTATTAATATTGCTATCATTGTTTCAGAAGTTTTGGTTGCAAGTTTTACATATGTGATGCGACACGAATAGAACAGGTAGCATCATCACATAAAAAGGCCCATAGGTATAGACACTTTAAAAAAAGACACTAATTTATCCATTTGAGTATGTTAAAATAAAGCGAAGCTTCCCACTTCAGTGCTTTACATGAACGAGTTTTCGGCGATAAGCCCATCTGCGTAGTGGAGTTCGAAGCAGTCCCGAACACAAAATATCTTGTTTTAAAACAACATAAAACCTCTGGAAGGGGAGTGAGGAAAAAGGAAACCCTTTTTGATTTAATGTTGTATATTAAAATTAACTTCAAAATCTCATAGGAAAACAAGGAAAAAGTGAAACCTTTTCCACAAATTATTTAATGTTGTATATTAAAAAAAATGACAAAACCTCATAGGAAAATGAGGAAAAAGTGAGACTTTTTTTACAAGTTATTTAACTTTGTATATATAAAAAAAACTACAAATTTCCCTAAGATGGGAGAAAAAGCAAAAAAAATCACGTAATGTCAATGAGTCGAATTCATTTATCAACAGGTAAATGCAACCACCGTCCAGCTATAAATTTTTCAAAGATTAAAACCATTATTGATTTCATCGTTTCCACCCAAAAAAAATTTCAGTCTATCTACGCGATGCCCCTAAATCAGTTTATTTGACCTAATTTTGTAGTACCCTGTGATTTCTACCACCTTATAATTGTCAATAACACGTCAAAAAAAATTAATAATAATAATAATAATAAACGTCTTCTTTATTTCCAACTTTACAGGTAATACATTCATATATATTATGTGAAATGTGTTTGCGGAAACAAATGGCCACGTTCAGTTCCATGTAATTAAGCTGTAGGCAAAACTGCCCGGTCTGTTCTTCCACTTAACCTTATAACATATTATGCTAAAAGATACATATATTGACTAGAGATGTAAAAATACCGTATTTTATTTGTTTGTGTATAATACATTTGTATAATACCGTATAGTACGTATAATATCTATTAAAGAAAGCATCTGTTTTCGTGTTTTCTCACATTTCAACAGATGCTTCACCATTCTAAAATAGTTTCTTACAAATGAACATTGACAAAATATACATCTGTACGTTTGATACTTCCCTTGTTTGACTTTGGATTCAGCAGGATAAAAAATCTCAAAACATACTTATCAAACTTGGTCTTCCCATTTGGAAGATAAAGATATCATTCCAATCCTGTAATTGAAGTAAAAAAGACAATAAACAAAATAATACACATCGATTCAAATAAATAATAATAAATACGAGTTGAAATAACATAACCTAACTTTTATTTAATACCAGTGGTATTAAAAAGTTTTATACCGTACCATAAAATACGTTTTGTACCGGGTATTATTCAATTGTATTATACACTTTTACATCTCTAATTGTGACGCTAAGACTAATCAAATTATTTAAATAATAATAGATACAATAGATTTACCAAGGGGGGGGGGGGGGGGGGAAGATAATAACTTAGAATAGTCTTAAGTATAAGTACAAATATATAAGGTTTTTATTTTTGTATTCGTAGGTAATTAATATAATAAATAATAAAAATAACTATTTAATTAAACCCTCCAAATATTTAAGCACCAAATTCAACAAGATGTATGAAAATTTAACCAGTATTCATATAAAACTTTTAAAAATACAAAATTCGTCAAATTTATTTATGAAAACCAACTTGGTAAAATATTATCCCACACTTATTTTATATTAAAGAAAATTACATAAATTGGGGGGGGGGGGGGGGGGGGTGAAGAACCACCCCCTCGGAGCGAGGCTAGGCACCTCCACAAACACGGGTCGCTGTGACGGGGTTCCTTTAAATTACTCGTTTACTTGCAAGAGGATTTGAATTTAATGAATTCAATGAATACTTGTAAATAAAACATTGTGTTAGAAAACAAGGTACAGGTTTATTAACCCGAACAATAAAAAACCGAACAAGATAAAACCAAACAATTTGTACTTAATTTCGTTACCCTCCGGGGGCTACCCCCCAGGAGGGCAGTTGGGCCACGCACCAAGCCACCACCAATTCGTACCCTTAACAAAAACCCAACTAACTTTTGAAACTAAAATATTTTCTAGCTATTCTTTTTGCAATTCAACAGTTTCCTAGATACGAAGTAACTTGGGTGAATGCACCAGCTTGCTGCTGTCTCAACAATTTCTGTTTGTAGATATTCTAATATTAATTTCTGTGTAACAATAACCTAATGTACTGGGTGTCTCAAATAACTTTTATATAAATCATAATTTCTGCGTAACAATATTGTAACATCATCAATAATTTTACGTTACACAATTTAACACGACTTAAATTTCACAATTTTCCCTTTTTACAGTTTGCCACTACAGCTTTTTGCCACTTTTTACGTTTACAAATGGAAGTATTCGACTTGCTATTAGTTGTTGAGTTGCGTTTATCATGAGTATTAAATAATGTCAGTGTCTTCCAAAGCTCTAATAAGTTGAACATTTATTACTTCAGTCTAATAGTAAATATTTTTGTGCTACTTGGGATGCTTGTGCCTCAGTGAATGCTTTTTGAGGGCAGATTTATGTTTTGTCTGAAATGAACAAGAATCACATTTGAACATTGTTACTTGTGAAGGTTCCTTATGCTTCAGTGAATGCTTTTTGACATCACTCTTATGTTTTGTCTGAAATGAACAAGAATCACATTTGAACATTGTTACTTCTGAAGGTTCCTTATGCTTCAGAAAATGCGTTCTGAGATGATCTTTGTATTTTGTCTGAAATGAACAAGAATCACATTTGAACATTGTTATTTCTGAAGGTTCCTTATGCTTCAGAATATGCGTTTTGACATGATCTTTATATTTTGTCTGAAATGAACAAGAATCGCATTTGAACATTGTTACTTGTGAAGGTTCCTTATGCTTCAGCGAATGCTTTTTGAGGTCACCTTTACGTTTTGTCTGAAATGAACAAGAATCACATTTGAACATTATTATTTCTGGTTTCTGATGCCATAACAAATGCTTTTTGAGATGATGTTTATGTTTTGCCTGATATGAACAAGAGTCACATTTGAACATTGTTACTTCGGAAGGATCTGTATGGATCAGCAGCAAATGACTTTTGAGATTATGTTTATATTTTGTCTGAAATGAACAAGAGTCACATTTGTACTTTTTTACTTCTGAAAGCTCCTGATGCTTCAGCAAATGTTTTTTAAGATTATATTTATATTTTGTCTGATATGAACAAAAGTCACATTTGAACATTGTTACTTTTGATGTTTCCTTATGCTTCAGAAAATGCATTTTGAGATAATATTTATATTTTGTCTGATATGAACAAGAGTCACATTTGTACTTTGTTACTTCTGATAGATCTTTGTGCACTACCAAATGTGATTTGAGGCTACTTTCATATTTTGTCTGAAATGAGCAAGAATCACATTTGAACATTTCTGATGGTTCCTTATGCTTCTGCGAATGCCTTTTAAGGTCACCTCTACGTTTTGCCTGATATGAACATGAGTCACATTTGTACTTTGTTACTTCTGATAGATCCTTGTGCACTACTGAATGTGATTTGAGGTTACTTTCATATTTTGTCTGAAATGAGCAAGAAACACATTTGAACATTTCTACTTCTGATGGTTCCTTATGCTTCTGCAAATGCTTTTTGAGGTCACCTCTACGTTTTGTCTGATACGAACAAAAGTCACATTTGTACTTTGTTACTTCTGATAGATCCTTGTGCACTAGTGAATGTACTTGGAGGTTACATTTATATTTTGTCTGATATGAACAAGAGTCACATTTGAATAGTGCCCGAAATGAACAGCATTTACACTTGCATGTTGGTACTGTTGAGACAGTTTCATTGGCCGTCGTACGTTTAATGCATCGGTTTGGTAGATCCTCTTTGAGGTTTGCTATCAAACATTGCCGTTTCATCTGCAAACTAGTGGTGATCTCCAGTTGTGTTAAAATGACATCTTCAGTTCTGAAAATTATAAAAATGGTTATCATCACCGAACTGTGAACTAATAATAATATTAATTTAAATAGGTATTCTAATAGGCATACAGTTAAATACATGATACATACTATACAATAGAATAGAATATATATAAACTTATTAGATTTAAAAAGAGGAGCTGGCTAATTCGCCTTGACCACCATGACTCCTGGTGCGGGAGCTAAGTGGCTTTTTCGGACACATCGTTACAAGCATTTTCTATGCACCGATTAATTCTATCGAACTTAAGTAACGATAAAATAGACTTCTGGCGTATGTCAGCCCGTCGAGTTGGCCATGGTTCAAGATAAAAAAATCTGTGAAATTATATCATCGTTGCAAAGCCAATTTTTTGTGTGTGTACACATTTTATGTTTAGAATGAATAAAATAAGATTGCCAGAAAGTGTGGGCCATCAGGGGCGCAACCAAAAAGGTCAAAGAGGTAAAAAAAACGGAGTTATATAACATCATCGTAACAAACTTTTTTTAAGGTTGAGCATGTTTATTTAAATATTTTGAACACAGAAAAAAATTCCCAGAAAGAAACTCCCATCAGTAAGGCTAGCCAGAAAGAAACTGTTTAGGATTTTTGAAGAAAATTGGATTTTTTTTCACATATTTCATCTCAGAACTCTAAACCCCTTTTTAAAATGTAAATATAAGCTCATTCAACAATAGAATAGCCTCCCCGTAAAGTTCTTAGTGTCAACAAAAGTACCATAGGCTCTTAAATATACAGGAATTTAACACTTTCGGCTAACTTGACTCCGTACCGTGCCTCAGATGTATTGTATCATTATTACCTTTCTGGCTGCGCCTTCTGATGGCGATCTTATTTTATTCATTCTAAACATAAAATGTGTACATACAAAAAAAATGAGCCTTGTAACGACATAATTTCACTGAGTTTTAAAGTGTTCGTGACGCTCCTGACAGGAGGTCCCCTGCCAGAAGTCAATTTTATGAATCGTTATCATCCATTAAACCATAAAAATATCTCAAAGTTCATAAAACGATGAGCTGCCAAAAAAGCTACCTAGCTCCCGCTCTATCCCGTCTCTCGTAGTTCTATTGTGGTGCTCCTGTTCTAGTTTTACTTGGAGCTCCTTTTTCCAGTTCTGTCTTTTGTATCAGACTCCACAGCTTGATAAGGGTGGTTTCTCCTTGCCAAATAATTGGAATCTCAGGCTTTACAATGGCATAGCCCATGTACTCAGGTTTCCTCGTCCTCTTGACGGAATCTGTATGTTGCATCTTCTGCCAGGCTCAGTAGATTCCAAATTGAAGTCTCGTCGTTCTTTTACGCATGCGTCAGCAGGTTGGCTTTTCAGAATCTCCGTGAGAAATTCCAGAGAAGGCTATTACGTAGATATATTATATTGTAAAAACAGAATGGATATTCCCAAACAATATAAAACCAGGAAATGTTGAAATATTAGTAACATTTCATTGACTTGTGTCATCTTGCCCATGTTTACTTGTACAATACGTAGTGTTATTTGTATATATTTTTTACATGCATGAAAATATTTACTCGATTACGTATCACTTTGAGCTAACTCTGGTTTTAATGTATTTCACAGCTGCAATCCAAGGTCTACATTGCAGAGTTGCCAGATGGAGATTCCAAATTAAATTCAGAGGTCAAATTTCTCAAGGAAGATTTATGAATTTGATGGCTCAGTGTTGTGTTTTTATTATAATATATAACTAGTCTTTGCTCAGACGTCTATTAAGCCTAGAGTTAGAAGACCCCCTTATCCTAATAGCCTTTCCATTTTGGCATAGTAGATCTTCTGTAAATTTATCCGCTCATTTTTTATTGAACTCTTTAGAATGGCTCTGTCACAGAAAAGTCTTCCATCATTCCAGAGACCTCCTGTGTACCTACTTATTAATGGATGTGTGTAAGCATGGTTTAGCCACACCGTAAAGGGGTTTGGGTCCTACAAGGGCCTTAGATGCAACTCCCCAAGCCAGTTGATCAGCCTCTTCATTTTTCTTATCTCCATTGTGTCCTGGTACCCATACCACAGTCATTTCCTAGGTTAACAAGGGCATTTAGAAAATTCCATATTATTTCCACGGGTCAAGCTATGTATCAGTCAGTCATAATAGTACTGTTCCAGATTTAACAAAAAAATGTAATTTTTATCGTATGTATGTCAATATGATTAAAAAATGTGCGATTTACGCTCATTTCTCAATATATTTTTATGATTTTTATATACAGAGAAGGATAGTAGCACTTTTTTAAAATGTTATTATTGTATTAGAAAGTAAAATTCACAAAATATCGCAAAACTAAATTGCTTCTAGCTTTTGCTCATAGAAAGTGTACCCCCTCCTTTAGATAAGTGTTTAAAGCTTTAATAGTAGATTTAAAAAGAGGCATGTTGACCTTTCTCTAGGTGGACCCCTGTACTCTTATAAGGTTTTTAATTCTTTAAGTCTTATAGAGTCTTTCTAGACCATTTACGTTTATAAGTAGTCTTACAGATAAACTTAAAAATATATATATCTTACAAAATATTTTAAAACTAAAATTGTTACTGTGACTTGCTCATTCTTAAGTAAATTAGTTCAAAAGATTCTCACCTCCTCAACTCTTCAGTTTCAGCTTGGTCCTCAGCATGTTCAATTTTCACAGAAGTTCCAGATTCTTCTTCAAACTCCAGTGGTTCAGTTTTTAAAAACACCTCAGGTTCTGCTTCAAACTTTTCATCTTCAGAGTTGTCAAACTTGACAACCCTTTCAACCTCTTGTTCAATCACAAATTCCTTAATGTATGCTTCGTCAACATCACATTCCTTTTCAATCTTAGTAAACTGTAAAACTTTATATAGATTCACTTTGTCTTTACTATCAGTGCCCTCAGTACTACGATAAATATTAATGCTTTCTTCCACACTTAGACAACTCACTATGAAATTGAACAGGTTCTTCAATGCGTTGAAACAATTTTGGCATATTACGGGTTCTCGTACCATAAACAAATCCTAAAAAATATTTATAAATTGCTTTTACACAAGGCAAATGAGGAAAAGTTCTCAAAGTTTGCGCTAGCTCTTTTTGCCCCCTATGAAATACTGAATTTGCCACTTAATACCATATGCATGTAGTTCTCCATCTTGAAAAAGATAAACAGCATATATCTCATGACATACTTTATAGCTATAGCTATTTTCTTGAGGGTAAACTTAATAAAAATCTTTAAAAAAATTTCAAATAGCAATGCCAGGCTATTTTATAAAAAAAACTATATTTTAATGACTATTGAAATAAAACATAACTAATTAATAATAACAAATTTATTATAAAGATAAAAGAACAGAAAATGTACAGAGAGAGACAGACATATTTATAATATACTCAAAAGGTAAACAACAGATACGATACCGTAAAAGATACAAACATATTTGTTGGCGAAAGGCCACAATACACAAAATACTACTCCAAAAAGATAAATAACTGAATTATTAAAGGAATAGTTGGCCAACGTATTTATCGTTAAATAAAAAGGTAAAATGACATCTTAGGTAATAACATAACAAATGATGGATAGTAGCATTTCAAGCTACAACGCAGATACAAAAGCGAAAGGTACTATACACAGAAAATTATGTACAACTATTAAATAAGACATTTTATTAATAGTCTTTACGAAATGGGGCTAGGCACTCGCGATACCGAAATGCCGCACAAGGCACTGAAGGTCGAACCAAATGGGTGTCTTTGGTCATAATGTAAAGAAAGTTTATGGAATTTCGCCACCAGTTGGCCGGTAAAGACAAAATAGGAATATAAAGTACTTACAGAATATCTGCAAAAAGGGATGAAGGCACTGCACATTACAAGCTCAAATTATAAGTTGGTATCAGCTGTAGACTCTTTATGGAACTGCATAAATATACCAGTATTGGTATATTGAACACTAACTGAACCACAAAAGGAACTAAATAGACTTAAATGGTGCAAATTCTAACCACAATTTTGACGACCTCCCGGCTTACAGCCGATGTGGGAGAGTTGTACCATTCTCAACTCAATGTGACCAGCCAAAAGCCGGGCACCTAGGGCACGGGTCGGATTGCCTCAGATTCTAACCCTCGACTCTCCATGGCTACTGCCAACTCCCCGGTTTTGTTCTACTGAAGTGAGGATAGTTACCATGGTCTCGCATAATAAGTGAAATACCCAATCAGATTAGAAGACTTCTCAAGATTACCTTATATGGAATGATGACATCATCTTCGCGCCGAATTTTGTTTACATCGAGATTAAATTAAGCAAACCCCGATTTGACTACAGGGCCGCATTAGGCTATTTTCAGATTTAATAAATGCTTAAATCGGAAGCAACAAAATATTAATTAGTATTAATATTTAACGAAATCTGACTGGTCATTAAAAGTAACCCGTTACAACTTGACCATTTGAAAAACAAAAAATATAATTAATTCCCAGTTTGTACTTTCTGTAACTGGTCTGTAACATTTTTTTGATAAAGTAATACTTTTCCAGATACTTGACGAAAGCCGATTGGAAACACCTTTCTTTCAAAGCTAAAATCGCGATTTTGAAGTCGTTATAACATAAAAACTATCAATTTATGTGAAAAATTGCATAGGACCCTTTCATCTTAAAATTTGATTCTACTTCAGATCCAATAAATATATATTTTTCAAGTGCCACCCCCCTGTCAGGGGGTGGCACTTGACCCCCCTATAAATTAGCAAGCCCCCGCACAATATAGAAACTGTTCTGTGAAGCATTTACTATAATACTGCCAAAAATGAACGAAATCCGTTCAATATGACATTATTCCGAAGTTTTGCATATTTTTTACTTCTAGGTAATGTATTATATGACATTATTCCGAAGTTGAACCCTCTAGTTACTGTATTATTAGTTATTTTACTTATATTGTTTACAAGACTTATGTCTCATTTTATTTGCCTCTAAAATCCTATCATTAAACCACCAATTATATTTACTACGAAGCACAATTTCTCCATATGGACCAAGATAGTGTTAACAATATTGATTTATAATTGATAGATAAAATGTCATATAAATAGACTTACCAACTCTGGTAGACATTTTTGCAGCATTAAATGCATCTGTTCTTTTTCTTCCAGCCGGAAATATGCGTCCTTCTCGTTTAAACTTAAACAAAACCTGCATATCTTTTTATTTTCTCTAAATTCTTCACTTTTACTTTCATTTCTTATTTGCCACAAATCTACATCACCTTGTTTACAACCTGAAGCAGTATATATTTGCTCTTCAGACGTTAGACATGTCGATTTAAAATCGTAAGATTTCTGGAGATTCTCCACACATTCGTGACATAATAGAGGTTTTTCGCTGGATTCCCAATTCTAAAATTAAAAACAAGAAAAATCGAATGAGATAATAAGTATAAAGTAACAAAGTGAATAGTTACCACTAAGTCCAAGAAAATCGCAGTTACCATCACCGGTTCATCTTCCATTGATTTGTAGTCCTTTTTATTGACAAGTTTGAAACACAGTCTACAAATTTGAAATTGGTCGTCCATTATATCTTTTATTGCACAAAAATATGTACAGAATGGATATAACAATCTTGATTGTAAAATGCTTATCCATAACCACACCTTCTCTTCGTTCTTCTTCTACTACCTTTACCATAAAGAAAGGATGACACAATTCATAAATTAATATAATCTACTGCTGATTTCCCGTGGGTAGTAGTTATTATTGAGTGTGTCTCAGTTTCAGATTACTTATTATTGAAGTGTTCTTTCTTATTTACTTAATTTACAGTTTTATTAGATTGTCTAGGTACCACTCCGCCACGGCCAATAGACGGTACGGTTACCTCAATCAGCAGCTTTAGGACGAGAGAGACGTGGGGGGCGGGAAATAGAATGAAAGAGACAGACATATCTGATTTCCGTGCAAAAGACAGAGACAAAGATGCCTGTAGTGTCTACAGGTGACGTAGGCTGTAGACCTTACCGGTATCTTTGTCTCTGTCTATTGCACGGAAATCAGATATATCTGTCTTTTTCATTAGATTTCCCGCCCCCCGCGTCTCTCTCGTCGTAATGCTGCTGATTGAGATAACCGTACCGTTTATTGATCGTGCCACTCCGCTGACAATAACAGATAACCCCATATGTATAGTATTTCTCGTTCTTCTTCTTCTACGACTACCAACCAAAATATTATGAATCAATTGTAGCAATATTTTATCTACTGCTAATTTCACGTAGGTAATATTGTACAGTCTACTAAGATTTGTAGACTAATACATCGTATACACTCAAGGTTGGTATACTTTAAGGTGGCCTAATAACTCACAATCCCCACCAAAAAATGGCATTAGCCAATGAACAGCTGGTGTGAGATCACACCAGATGCAGAGCCTTATTCAAAATATTGTAAGAATTTGTGTAATGTTAATTAAGCAAAGAACTCGTAACTGGAACGGGCTCGCAATAACCCGCTTTTGGGGTCGGTGGTAATTATCCTCGCATTTTGAGTCACTGTTCTGCATGCTGGTAAAGAGGATAAGTTGTAGAATGTACAGATCATAGTAACGTCAGACCATATTTCGGGCCAATACGGACGGTTCTTCTAGAGAGAGAGATAACTGCGCCGCTACTGCGCGTTTGAAGAACAAAGATAGTCTGACCTTTCACCCCCGCACTGACTTCTTCGCCTAAAAGCTGTTTATTAAGGAACCTCATAGTCTACCAATCTTGGTATACACTTGCATCGTTCGGATACAATTAAGTACTAAAGTTACCAGCGTTCAGATGATCGAAGGGACCATTGTCGGATACGTAACTTTTTACCTTTGTTCGGGACCAAGATTTGTTATAAGTACTCGACAAACCTTGGTTCGGGACATTGATTAAAATGGCCCTGCTTGCGCAGAAGCAAATTAACAATATATTCAAAGTATGCCCCCGGCAAACAAAAATTATTGATATTACATAACCTGGTAGTAATGGGTTACATTAACAGTATTTATTAATGTTGTTATGTTAATATTATGACATTTGTTATAAAATAATAACATTATCATGTTACAATATGTTGTTATGTTTTAGTAATATAATAATATTGTAACATTTAAAGTTCAGCGAATATAGCAAAGTTATATAACAATGTATCATCGTTGTGTAGAAACTATAGTTGTCTTGTGTTCTTTGATTTGAATTTAGTTAATATCATTGATTAATCAATGCTAATATTGATGATCAGTATGCACTGAAGATAAGCAGGTATATAAAATATATATTATAATTTTTATGTCTATCAAATACAAATAAACTTCTTCAATTTTAACCTCAAGTCTAAATATGGAAAGAAAAAACATTATTTAACAAAGAGAACCAAATAATTGTTGAAAAATTAAAAAGTAAAGTAACTTAAGTCATTTATCCTGTCACGAATCATCAGTGTGTAGAAATTCAATTGACGATTTGCATGAAAGAAAGTTTGGTAAAAAGTGTCATGGCGCACAGTATAATGGTATCACTGTAATTCACTGCACGTGTTGACCAACTCGTCAAACTTTGCAACAATTAAATACCTATAATATAATAATCATAACATTGTTTTCATTATCTTTAATGTTAAACCTACTTCCACTGAATATAAATAATCTTTATTAGGTTGTTTCGTAGTCTACAATATTTAAAAAATGTCAAATTATGCAATTTGTCAATCACTGCTGCCAACTCTTCTAGTAAACTGATAGTTGGAAACAGTGTTTGACAAATTGCATAATTCGACATTTTTTAAATATTGTAGACTACTAGAAACAACCTAATAAAGACTATTTATATTCAATGGAAGCAGGTTTAACATTAAAGATAACGAAAACGATGTTATGATTATTATATTATAGGTATTTAATTGTTGCAAAGTTTGGAAATTAGACGAGTTGGTCAACATGTGCAGTGAATTACAGTGATACCATTATACTGTGCGCTATGACACTTTTTACTGAACTTTCTTTCGTGCAAATCGTCAATTGAAAATGTTAGAGATGTAAAAATACCGTATTTTATTTGTTCGTGTCTAATACTTTTGTATAATACCGTATAGTTCGTATATTTATTAAAGGAAGCATCTGTTTTCGTGTTTTCTCACATTTCAACAGATGCCTCACCATTCTAAAATAGTTTCTTGCAAATGAACATTGACAAAATATATATCTGTACGTTTGACACTTCCCTTCGTTTGACTTTGGATTCAGCAGGATAAAAAATCTCAAAACATACTTATCAAACTTTGAAGGTCTTTCCATTTTGAAGATAAAGATATCATTTCAATCCTGTAATTGAAGTAAAAAAGACAATAAAGAAAATAATACACATCAATTCAAATAAATAATAATAAATACAAGTTGAAATAACATAACCTAACTTTTATTTAATACCAGTGGTATTAAAAATTTTATACCGTACCATAAAATACGTTTTGTACCGGGTATTATTCAATTGTATTTATTATACACTTTTACATCTCTAGAAAATGTAGATTTTCACTAATGATTATTATTGAAGGAAATTGTGATATAGGTTGGTACTTGATACTAATGACTGTCAAAATGAAAACATTAATGAGTTAAAAAACTGTTCTAACCATTAATATAAGTACCAAAAAGAAATTTTGAAACTGAATACGATATTTTTAAAAAGAATAATTACTATTAAAAGCAGTTTTTCTCTAAAGTATTTCATAATCAGTTAATAAGCGATATTCCAAATTAGGTATTTGAAGTGACCATCACCATTTTCATTTCCAATGTTCTTATTAATATATTATAACTAAAGTTTTCTGAACTAATAAAGTATATTTGACGGTATTGTATTTTAAAAAACCGCTGCCCAAGGAATCACTACTTCGACATCCACATTCTCTTCACTCACAACGAAAAAACTTTGTATGTCAAAATAATTGTTTATGGAACTTTAATAATATAATATTTGAAATCCTCTACCCCAAAAACCCATAAAACGATACCCCACATCGGTAGTGGGGTGGGGGTGGTGATAGGGGGGTGGTAGTGGAGGGTGGATGAAGTAAAAAAATATTTTGAGGTTTCTGGTTCCTGTACATACACTAAATCACAATTTTTTTTTCATCCCCTTTAATAAGGAGGTGGGGGTGGTAATGGGGGTGGCTAACGCCAAAAATTTTTTTGAGACCTTAGCTTCTCTTGTATATACTATATACCAATTTTATGGACTCTTACCTGCTTAATTTACCCATTTACCCCAAATTTACCCCCCAACCCTTCGACGGAACAAGATGAAAATAGTCTATTCTAGTTCTAGATCTCGTTAAAGTACATATGTGTACCAAATTTCAAGTCAATATCTTATACGGTTCCAGAGTAAACGTGCGCACAAAAAAAAGTTACAGACAGACCGACAGACAGACAGAAATTTTTTTCTTCGCTCAAACTTAAAATCTCGACGTTTCATGACATTTTAAGCCTATTTGGACAATAAAAATTTTTAAAAATTTTTTTGTCGTTACTATACTTCCACTGGACGTGGAAGTAAAATATACATTATTATTATATTGATTCCAGAAAGAGTGGAGAGAAGCAATCCTTGAGACAATATTCACAGGATACTAATTTATTTACTAATGAATGTTCCACGAAATACTCGGGAAAGGCTATTGGAATAGTTTAAAGCGTTGAACTGGAGGTGAGGAACTTTAACCAATAACTATATGAATATCTTATTAATATTGCTATCATCATTTCAGAAGTTTTTATTGCAAGTTTTACATATGTGATGCAACACGAATAGATCAGGTAGCATCATCACCTAAAAAGGCCCATAGGTATAGACACTTTGAAAAAAGACACTAATTTATCCATTTAAGTATGTTAAAATAAAGCGAAGCTTCCCACTTCAGTACTTTACATGAACGAGTTTTCGGCGATAAGCCCATCCACGTAGCGGAGCTCGAAGCAGTCCCGAACACAAATTATCTTGTTTTAAAACAACATAAAACCTCTGGAAGGAAAGCGAGGAAAAAGGAAACCCTTTTTTATTTAATGTTGTATATTAAAATTAACGACAAAATCTCATAGGAAAACGAGGAAAAAGTGAAACCTTTTCTACAAATTATTTAATGTTGTATATTTAAAAAAATGACATAGGAAAACGAGGAAAAAGTGAGCCCTTTTTTACAAGTTATTTAACTTTGTATATAAAAAAAAACTACAAACTTCCGTAAGATGGGAGAAAAAGCAAAAAAAATCACGTAATGTCAACGAGTCAAATTCATTTATCAGCAGGTAAATTTATTAATAGCCCCACCATTGCAAATAGCCCTTGTAAAAATTAAGTATAAAAACCACATTTATTATTCAAAATTGCAACCACCGTCCAGCTATAAATTTTTCAAAAAATATTAAAACCATTATTGTTTTCGTTTCCACCCAAAAAAAAATTTCAGTCACAAGTCACCCCTTATCTACGTGATGCCCCTAAATCAGTTTATTTGACCCAATTTTGAGGTACCCTGTGATTTCTACCACCGTATAATTGTCAATAACACGAAAAAAATAATAATAATAAAAATAAACGTCTTCATTATTTCCAACTTTACAGGTAATACATTCATTATGTGAAATGTGTTTGCGGAAGCAAATGGCGAAGTTCAATTCCGGGTAATTAAGCTGTAGGCACAACTGCCCGGTCTGTTCTTCCACTTAACCATATAACATATTATGCTAAAAGATACATATTTTGAAGCTAAGACTAATCAAATTATCTAAATAATAATAGATACAATAGGAGATTTACCAAGGGGAGGGAAAAAAAAAGATAATAACTTAGAATAGTTTTAAGTATAAGTACAAATATATAAGGTTTTTATTTTTGTACTCGTAGGTAATTAATATAATAGATAATAAAAGAATAAAAATAATTATTTAATTAAAACCTCCAAATATTAAGCACCAAATTCAACAAGATGTATGAAAATTTAACCAGTATTCATTTAAAACTTTTAAAAATACAAAATTCGTCAAATTTAATCATGAAAACCAACTTGGTAAAATATTATCTCACACTTATTTTATATAAAAGAAAATTACATAAATTGGGGGGTGTGTGAAGAACCACCCCCGTGGAGCGAGGCTAGGCGCCTCCACCACGTGTCACGAACACGGGTTGCTGTGACGGGGTTCCTTTAAATTACTCGCTTACTTGCAAGAGGATTTGAATTTAATGAATTCAATGAATACTTGTAAATAAAACGTTGTGGTAGAAAACGAGATAGAGGTTTATTAACCCAAACAATAAAAAACAGAACAAGATAAAACCAAACAATTTGTACTTACATTCGTTACCCTCCGGGGGCTACCCCCCAGGAGGGGAGTTGGGCCACGCACCAAGCCACCAACAATTCGTACCCTGAACAAAAACCCAACTAACTTTTGAAACTGAAATATTTTCTAGCTATTCTTTTTGCAATTCAGCAGTTACCTAGATACGAAGTAACTTGGGTGAATGCACCAGCTTGCTGCTGTCTCAACAATTTCTGTTTGTAGATATTCTAATATTAATTTCTGTGTAACAATAATCTAATGTACTGGATGTGTCAAATAACTTTTATATAAATCATAATTTCTGCGTGACAATATTGTAACATTAATAATTTTTACGTTACACAATTTATCACAACTTAAATTTCACAATTTTCATATTTTACAGTTCGCCACTACAGCTTTTTGCCACTTTTTACGTTTACCAACCTATCTGAAGCATTCAACATGCTGTTAGTTGTCGAGTTGCGTTTATCATGAGTAGTAAATAATGTCAGTGTCTTCCAAACCTCTAATAAGTTGGATATATATTACTTCAGTCTAATAGTAAATATTCTTGTGCTACTTGGGATGCTTGTGCCTCATCGAATGCTTTTTGAGGGCAGATTTATGTTTTGTCTGAAATGAACAAGAATCACATTTGAACATTGTTACTTGTGAAGGTTCCTTATGCTTCAGTGAATGCTTTTTGACATCACCTTTATGTTTTGTCTCAAATGAACAAGAATCACATTTGAACATTGTTACTTCTGAAGGTTCCTTATGATTCAGAAAATGCGTTTTGACATTATCTTTATATTTTGTCTGAAATGAACAAGAATCACATTTGAACATTGTTACTTGTGAAGGTTCCTTATGCTTCAGCGAATGCTTTCTGAGGTCACCTTTACGTTTTGTCTGAAATGAACAAGAATCACATTTGTACTTTGTTACTTCTGATAGATCCTTATGCACTACCAAATGTGATTTGAGGCTACTTTCATATTTTGTCTGAAATGAGCAAGAATCACATTTGAACATTTCTGATGGTTCCTTATGCTTCTGCGAATGCCTTTTAAGGTCACCTCTACGTTTTGCCTGATATGAACATGAGTCACATTTGTACTTTGTTACTTCTGATAGATCCTTGTGCACTACCGAATGTGATTTGAGGTTATTTTCATATTTTGTCTGAAATGAGCAAGAATCACATTTGAACATTGCTACTTCTGATGGTTCCTTATGCTTCTGCAAATGCTTTTTGAGGTCACCTCTACGTTTTGTCTGATATGAACAAGAGTCACATTTGTACTTTGTTACTTCTGATAGATCCTTGTGCACTAGTGAATGTACTTGGAGGCTACATTTATATTTAGTCTGATATGAACAAGAATCACATTTGAATAGTGCCCGAAATGAACAGCATTTACACTTGCATATTAGTACTGTTGAGACAGTTTCGTTGGCCGTCGTCTGTTTAACGCATGGGTTTGGTAGATCCTCTTCGAGATTTGCTATCAAACATTCCCGTTTCATCTGCAAACTAGTGGTGATCTCCAGTTGTGTTAAAGTGAGATCTTCAGTTCTGAAAATTATAAAAATGGTTATCATCACCGAACTGTGAACTAATAATAATATTAATTTAAATAGGTATTCTAATACGCATACAGTTAAATACATGATACATACTATACAATAGAATAGAATATATATAAACTTATTAGATTTAAAAAGAGGAGCTGGCTAATTGGCCTTGACCACCATGACTCCTGGTGCGGGAGCTAAGTGGCTTTTTCGGACACTCATCGTTACAAGCATTTTCTATGAACTGATTAATTCTATTGAACTTAAATAACGATAAAATAGACTTCTGGCATATGTCAGCCCGTCGAGTTGGCCATGGTTCAAGGTAAAAAAATCAGTGAAATTATATCATCGTTATAAAGCCAATTTTTTTTGTGTGTACACATTTTATGTTTAGAATGAATAAAGTAAGATCACCAGAAAGTGTGGGCCATCAGGGGCGCAACCAAAAAGGTCAAAGAGGTAAAAAAACGGAGTTATATAACATCATTGTAACAAACTTTTTTAAGGTTGAGCATGTTTATTAGTGTTGCAACGGACAGTAGATTAGCCAGATACCGAATACCGGATATCCGTCTTAATTTTTATACCGGATACCAGATAACCGGCCAACTATTCGGCTTGAAATAGAGTGCGTTGAAGGTCAAATTAGTTCAATAAATGTCACTGGCATAAATACTGTAAATAGTGGCAATATTCACAAAACTTTTTGGGACTGTTTTGCCGAAGTGGCAAAAGAAAACAGTAACAATAACGAAAATATGTCGGAGAAAAGTTCAATTGTCAAGGAGCTTGACCTTTATTTGGATAGAACACGAATTGAAAGAAATAGCGGCCCATATGCATGGTGGTTTACTAACTCCATTCAGTATCCACGTTTGTCAAAGTTTGCAAATATATACCCCCTGTAGCAGCGTATATAGCGAGAGGCTCTTTTCAGAAGCTGGCAACGTATACGAAAACAAACGAAATCATCTACTACCCCTGACTGCTGAAAAACTAGTCTTTATTCATCATAATTTGTCATTAATAAACTTTGAATATTAAGTTAATGAAATAACTAACCGATAAGTAACTGAAAAATAAAACGTTTATTTTCTACATATTTTATCTATATTTTTTTCAACTATCCGGTTTTGGCCGGATATTAGGTCACTATCCGGCACCCAGCCGGATAGTAAAAAGTGGGCCGGATAGGCCGGATACCCGTTGCATCTCCAATGTTTATTTAAATATTTTGAACACAGAAAAAAATTCCCAGAAAGAAACTCCCGTCAGTACCCAAGCAGCACAATTAGTTTATATTACCAGTTTAAAGCCACATTAACCTAAAATAGTTGATATAACGTAATTGCAACCATTGCTTTCAACTTTGAAGGTATATGGACTTAATAGTAATTTAGTAAGCAATATTTAGGTAATATTTTCTTATGAAATGCCTGATAAAGTCACACTGACTTTAGTGTAATTTACAAGAAATATTTACGTTACTGTTCCTTAAAATTTAACTCTAAAGTTAAAGTGCATATTGAGGTCTATGGGTAAGAAAATATTATATAATTTTAGACTAAATTATTAACTTTGGAGTCACTGTCTTTTGTCTGAATAAAAACAGGGAAATTTTACCAATTTTTTAAGTAAGTATAACATGAGTTTTGTCTTGTCCTTGTAGTCAGATTTAGGTTATAACTTTAACCTCATGGTCACAACTAGTTCCAATTTTAGGTAAAATTTACCCTAATTTTACTTCTCCACTAACCTAGCATATGTGTTTAACCTAAAGGCAAATATTACCTCATAAAAGTCCTGAAAGTTATTTTTACTTAAAAAATAGAATTAGGTTCCTTCCCTGGAAAGCAAAATTACGTTTTCATTGTCTAAATTACTTCAAAGGACTATAATGATTGTTTTATGTTGATGCTCTTCTCAGTGTCAACTGTACTTTATTAGAGGCATAATGTCCTAATTTGTAGCAATTTATTTTGTTATTGTTTGGGTTTTCTGTTTTCGTGTTTTTAAAAATAAAATTGGAGGTGTTTCGAATCCGTGATGTGATCATGTTTTTCTATCAAATGCAAACGCAAGTCGTTATTAAAGTTAAAACACAATTTGCACTCTAAGCACAGGTATCTTTTGGGCACTGTAGATTTGATATAAATACGTTGGATTTGTTTATTTATACACAATTCTGTTGTGCTGATTTAACGCTGACTGGCTGGAGAAAATACTTTCTCACATTTAAAACAAAACACATCCATTTTTATTGACAAAATACAAGAGAAAATTGAAGGAATAAACCACAAACTCAAAACAACAATTGCAGCCAAAGAAGTTTGAGGTTAGAAACAGAAGTGATGTCACTCAATTTACCGCCTTCTCTAACCTAATTTGGGAAATATGACCAATTTAGTTCTGCATGAACTTTAAAGACTTTACAATTTTGAAGACTACAAAATTATTTTAACCTATATTGGTCCCATTTGACTTTAAAGTAAATAATATAAGTTTTAACACTTCGTTTCAAGGAAAAACGTCAATGAGGCCTAAAATATTGGGAGAGAATACTTCGAAGTCACATGGCACTATGTTCGCCATATTTTTCAACCAGCTGTAAGAGGCCATTTTACAATGAAATTTTGATGAGTATTTAATTGAAAGAAATCATTAATATAAGGTTATTTAACAGATACAAAGTACAATATTATAATATTTTATGCCCCAGGAAAGTCCTGCCGGGCAATTGAATAGGCTTTTACAAATATTTTTAAAATACATTTAAGCTAAAAAAATTTTTTTTTCTTTAAAAACGTAAAATACTTGAGGCCCCTTTAATACTCCGAGGTAGAATGGATATATTTACAATGAAAATTGATTGGCAGTAAAAAACACACACAGAGGGGAAGTGGACACATTATTTCACAACTACGTATGACATTATATGATGCACTCCTACTCCATCATTATAATAGAGATGTCTGATGGTTTCTAGTTATGTCTTTGCTGCTTCCCAAGTAGCAAAATAGAATCCTAAAGGAACTGAATTATTTTATAGTTATCGTCTAGCGCCGTTTGAAGAACAGTTTTATTTCTTAGAGTATCAAATTAATACAATTTTATCGTATAAGAGAACGTTTCTATAATGTTGTTGTGTAAATGTTCTTATAGCTCATATTATAGAACAAAATCTTATTGTACTACTCACAAATTTTATAACATTTGTAGAACATTTTATACAACCATCTATAAAAATATTTTAAAAGAATCGTATAAAAATTATATTACAATTGTATACCTATTCTAACAACTTTTAATTTCTATATTAAAAAATAGTTGTATGGAAGTTGTATAAAAAGCTGTATTAAAGTTCTTTAAGCTAATTTATGAAACTGTTCTTACAGTAGCAGTGTACAATAAGCATAAAATCATTTTATAATTAACCTATAAGTACATCAGTTTACTCTATTATAAATATCTTATAGAACAAAAATGTAGTCCTCAAAGATAAAGTTATCGGAAATTCTGCGGTATAAAATCTGTTTACACATAACCCCATTTTGTCATAAAAATTAGACTAATTTTACTACTCAGTTTTAAAAAATATATCGAGCAGTATCTCAGTGGATGAAAATTAAAGAAGTGGATTTTTTAAAAGAACAGTTAAAAAAAAATTACCATTGAATTCTTGGGAGTTACAATTCTGGTCGACCTTTACAAACTGCAACTAATAATTCATCTAACTGCAACCATGGGGCTAATTTGGAAATAAAAACAGTATTATCTACCACTGCCAGGCATCATAAAAATGATACTCCAGTAGAAGAGCTGCCAATAGACATGGTAAAAGATTTTCTTGCTGGGTTTTGCCCAGTAATGTTTATCAACATTTTCTCTTGTTATTTTGTGCAATTACAATATGCTCCTCAAAAATGTATACATTTGTTTTTGCTTTTATCCGCATCGATGTTTGAAAACGATGTTGAGATGTACAGAGATTTTTATGGTGAAGATATAACAAGTAATGTACACCTACACAATCTCTCACACTTAACTCACGAAGTAAAAAAAAATTGGAGTGCTATCAACATTTAATGCATATCCTTTTGAAAACAGACTTTCTTATATTAAAAATTTACTTATAAATAATTTCCATTTAATGGAAATTGTCATCTGCCACAAATAGCTAAAAAAATGGGTGAAAGGCTAGAAGTTGATAGATACCAAGTTCTCCAAGGGCACAAAAGTTTCCAAATTTAAAAAAATGCTGATTTAACAACAAAACATACCAACTAAATGTGTTCAATTTTGTAAGTTAGGTTACTAATGTCTACGTACTCTATAGTGGAGTTGATTGCAACAGTACAGAACGGAATAATTGGGTTGTTGACGAATTTTCAAAAATGGTGAAATATGGTAGTGGGGGACTTAATTTAGTTATATATTTAATTTAGAAGAAAAATTCTTAGCGCAACATATTTTAAAAAATGGTTAAACTTCGACTATTTGAATGTGCCGCGAAAACGGTAGTGACATCATAACGGCAGTTAGATGTGAACTTATAAGCAGAACAGATGAAGACGAATAAGTTGATAATATTGCTGACAAGAAAGAAAATAACCTCATATGTCAAAAGTAAATTTGACGTTTAGCTTGCAGTGATTGATGTTTGCAGTTATTGTTAATATTTTTTTACAAAACGACTAAGGCAGTATATCTGTAAAAGCTAATTCTGACATTCTACTTGCGGTAGATATATTTACGGTCAGCGAATTTTTAAAAAGAGACGATCATTTTGACATTGCAATGGTTGGAAGTGCAAAAGCTGCAAGGTACTTACGTTACAGCTGCTATAGACAAACTATTGTAATTTCTGCAAGAACTTCCTTTATCTTATCTTATTAATATAACATAATATGTCTAATATGTACTTTATTATTTAATTTAGATGAATTTGTTAACTATACTTTGTATTTTATTAAATATTTCCTTTTCATTGTTTTATTTCCTATTAACTATATACATGCCTATCTAACTGAAAACAACAAAATAAGTTTATCTACTAAAGAAATTATTTATTATCCATTGATACTCACTTCTAAGAAGAGTCAGAATGAGACTTACGAAGATATCAAGAAAGGTCTGTATTATAACAAAAAATAATAAATAGGTAAGTACTTTATGCTAGTATCTATCTAAGCAATAAACAATGATATGTATTTATAACACACATAATTTTTTTTTAACTGTTTAACGTTCGCCTATTTCCGCTACCAGGGCCTATCACCGACGCCAGGAGACGAGCTACCCCCAACCTGGAAATTTTGCCGAACCTCTTCCCTTAAGAAGAGTAGGGATCTTTTACTTGCCTAACATTTAATAGACAAGGGACCGCCTGCTTTACATCCCCTCCGAAGGATGGTATATCCACTACGTAATCCTCGTCTGAAATTACGTAACTTCCGAGTATTCACTGATATACAAGCCTCTAGAAGGTGGGACGAGAACGCTGTATTTCCCAAGATGGGAGCCCATCCAAGTACTAACCGCGCTCGACGTTGCTTCAACGAAATATCGACTGATATTCACATTGAAGTCGCCTCTACGCTCGCCCCGTAAAACACACATAATTCAAAGGGCATTTATAACTACAATCCAACGCATTCGTATCCATTTCCGACTGATTCTGTTCACCGACTTTAGACGACTTTCACAGTTTGTTTCATATAGTTTTTCAACGGCGAGTTTTTAAATTTCCTTTCTTAATTTATTGATCATCCTAGTATTATGGGGCGTCTAGGGAGCTTCATAAATAATCAGTAGCTAACAAAAACAACTGCACTTTATTCCAACATAAACTAGATAAAATACATAAAAGCAGATTAAAGCCATTTCCCTCCTTTTAGGAAGTCAAAGCATGAATAACATTCTAATCTAGAGCCGCTAAGAATACAGTAATACACCCTGTTTTATCCACCAGTTTGGCGGGTAATTTAAATTTGTAACAGATAGAACGCCACACAAGTCTTGTAATGCGGCCGTTTTTCCTACAACATAAACCCATATTAAAAATCAAATTCCTACATTAAAATAAAACTTACCACAAATAAAACGCTTAGAGTACATTGTAATTTGTTACTTTATTTGACATTGAAATGGTCTCCACAATAAGAAGACTTGGTCCTTCTCTGGTGGCTTTGAATCATTCATTATTACGTTCAGAGTTTATTATTGGAATACAACAGTTTTTCTGGTGAATTGGTGGTATTATTTACACAGTACGGCAGAAAACACTATCTGTACTTATATTTATCCATAACTAGATGCTGTTAAACTATACCGAATTGTAACTTATGAACGTCAGTTGAATTTGACGTTAAATATAATGTCAGATTAAACTGTCGTGATTGTTTTTTTTCTACGTCGCTATCAGCTAGTTTCTAAATTAGTACCCGTTTCTCGTCGTTTTATAACTAACTTCTCTACAGACTGCCGTTATTATGTCATCTCCGTTTTAAATGCATGTATTTTTGTAATTAATATTATAATATTATAAGACTTTCTTTTCAACTTCTACGTGTTTCTAATGATTTTTTATGAATAATTGTTATTGTTTAACATAGATTCTCCTCAAATTTTAACATAGTGCAACAACCCAATTGTTTAGTGCAATATATACAATCGTTAAGTGATACATTTGTTTTGTAACGTGGTTTGCGGACGAACTACAGGATAACATCGAAAGTTAACACACGGGGTTGCCACGTTATGCAAAAATTGGATAAAATTAGGGAAAGCTATGTTTGGCCAATAAATTATATTTTCTTCTTCTGCATGGTATTGAATCCGAGAACTTTAGCAGGCCGACACACAAATCGTCATGCTAAGGGTGCCACTCAATATTTTATATGTTTTCAATCACTATTCTTTACTAATTTGTAGATTGATTTATTTATCGTTTGTAATGGATTTATCACCCACATTTTATATCTCTCAAACTATTGCCGGAGAAATAGAAATTTTACAGACTGCTAAATAGGATTTAAATTTAATTAATGCATAACAATATATTGGATAGCATTTCAATCAGCTGTTAATATGCTAAAATTTCACTATAAAAAATATAGACTATGATTTTTTTTAATTGGTAGTAAACTCCATTTTCATAAAATGTTGGCTAATTCGTATACTATAAACTCGAAATTAGAGGAAAATAAATTTATCTTTGCAATTACTTAAATTGTCGTAGGTACTCTATAAAAAATGTGTGAGAAAATAGTTTAATATATTTTGAAATCTGGCAACCTTTAAAGTTCAACTTGTTGGTTTATTTCGAGAATATTTTTATAGCGCCTATAGAAACAACATTATAGGATTTTAATATCGTATAGAGTTTCGAAAACCACAAAAGCGTTGTATAACGTTTCATATGGGACAAAATTATCGTATTATATTACGCCATATTTACTTAAGGATTTAGCGGTTCATCAATTGCCGCCATTATGCAGAATTCTCATAGAAATGTAAAAATGCCTATTAAAAATAAATTTTTCAGAAAGGCAAAGATTATTTTCTTATCAATTTAATAAATATTTTGTTTAAACTGAAAATTCAACCATTTTAAATTTAATAAAACATATTTTTTTAATTTTTAATAAACCAAACACGTATGCTAAACTGAAGCCCTTCAGTTTTTTGCTAAAAATGTATACATATTTTGTCAGAAAATTTCGCCGCGCAAGAGAATTTTCTTGCTACTAGCGTGTTAATTACACTGTTTAATAACGGGATTTTACCATGTTTAATGTATCTTGAGCACCATTATTGAGGTTGTTATTCGAAATAATAACTACACAACATGTTTTCGTTATATAACCATTCTTGCAATAATTTTGTTCTGAATTTCATCACTAGAAAACAAAATGATTGTATACATTTTTGTTAGTGGGATACCGTCTACATTATAACTCACTTTTACAATTACTATACAATAATTTTATAGCAGTTGCCAAGTGCATATGTAAATATGTCGTGTAAGTAATCCTGAGGATATACTTATAGGACAGTTTTATAATCATCGCGTAAAATAGTTTTATAATGGTTGTATAGTTTTCTAACAGAATTCTTATAGTACCAAAAGGTTGTATAAAAGTGGGCCCTTTTTGGTTGTACAGACATTGTATAATGGTATTTAACTGCCTTATATAATTTACATGTTTCTATAAAATATGTTGTATAGCAGTTCTAACAACTTTTATAAAAGTTATTTTGCTACTTGGGTTATGCCCCATGACTTATAGGTAAATCATTATTGTTGTAAATAAAATCTTATTAGTTATTTCTGAGAAAGAAAGATTGCAGTTGAAAGAGGATAACTGATTTGGTAAATATTACCTATCAACGACCACAATTAAACAAAATTTTTACGTTTAAATTACCTGTTCGGGGAAATATGTTCAATAACAAATAGGTCATTATAACTGAGCAGCCTTATTTAAGAGGTATTCATGACGTCGTCTCATTCCCCATTTACTTATATTTTACGTAAATTTTAAGTCAATTAGATTAGGTTAAACGGGAAAACGGGACCAAAACGAGGGCTACATTACGTAATTCTGACTTAAGGTGCTACTTGGGTAAGGCTAGCCAGAAAGAAAATGTTTAGGATTTTTGAAGAAAATTGGATTTTTTTTTGCATATTTCATCTCAGAACTCTAAACTCATCGTTACACGTTCTGGCTCCTTTTTAAAATGTAAATATAAGCTCATTCAACAATAAAATAGCCTCCCCATAAAGTTCTTAGTGTCAACAAAAATACCAATATACAGGAATTTAACACTTTCGACTAACTTGACTCCGTACCGTGCCTCAGATGTATTGTATCATTATTACCTTTCTGGCTGCCCCTTCTGACGACCCACACTTTCTGGCGATCTTATTTTATTCATTCTAAACATAAAATGTGTAGATACAAAAAAATGAGCCTTGTAATGATGACATGATTTTACTGAGTTTTAAAGTGTTCGTGATGCTCCTGACAGGAGGTGCCCCGCCAGAAGTCGATTTTATGAATCGTTATCATCCATTAAACCATAAAAATATCTCAAAGTTCATAAAACGATGAGCTGCCGAAAAAGCTACCTAGCTCCCGCTCTATCCCGTCTCTCGTGGTTCTATTGTGGTGCTCCTGTTCTAGTTTTACTTGGAGCTCCTTTTTCCAGTTCTGTCTTTTGTATCAGACTCCACAGCCTTGATAAGGGCTCCTTAGTATAGCTATCTGACCTTGGTTTCTCCTTGCCAAATAATTGGAATATCAGGTCTTCACAATGGTATAGCCCATGTACTCAGGTTTCCTCGTCCTCTTGACGGAATATGCATGTTGCATCTTCTGCCAGGCTCAGTAGATTCCAAATTGAAGTCTCGTCGTTCTTTTACGCATGCGTCACCAGGTTAGCTTTCCCAAATCTCCGTGAGAAATTCCAGAGACGGCTATTACGTAGATATATTATATTGTAAAAACAGAATGAGATATTCCCAAACAATATAAAAACCAGGAAATGATGAAATATTAGTAACATTTCATCGCCTTGTGTCATCTTGTCCATGTTTCCTTGTACAATACGTAAAGTGTTATTTGTATATAGTTTTTACATACATGAAAATATTTACTCGATTACATATCACTTGGAGCTAACTTTGGTTTTAATGTATTAGTAGTCTTTTATTTGCATGAGGATTAGTTCACTTGGGTCACATCTGACCCGGTCAAAATTGACCTGACTTGAAGCAAATAAAATAAAACAGTTTTGTTTTGACTTTTGACAACTTAAAAAGTTAATTTAATTTCTTGGTTTGTAGCACGTTTGTAGGTAGCATTTCATTCTTCGATATTTTTAGGTTAGAATTTCTACGAAAAACTGCTAAAAACGTCGGTATTTCTACCCCACCACTTAACTAACCAAAAGTTCAGAAATGAGTATCCTGTGCGGGGTGGAGCAGCATCGGGAAGGGGGGGATCTGATCTGATTACTTCTGAATTTAGATAAGTTGTAAATAAAATATGACAAACTGCTGAATTATGTGACTAAACTCAGAAGTGACCTGATCCTCTTGCAAATAAAAGACTACTATTGCACAGCTGCAATCCGTGGTCAACATTGCAGTTGCCAGATGGAGATTCCAAATTAAATTCCGACGTCAAATTTCTCAAGGAAGATTTATGAATGGGATGGCTCAGAGTGTTGTGTTTTTATTATAATATAACTAATCCTTGCTCATATGTCTATTAAGCCTAGAGTTAGAAGACCCCCCTTATCCTAATAGCCTTTCCATTTTGGCACAGTAGATCTTCCGTAAATTTGTCCGATCGTTTTTTAATGAACTCTTTGGAATGGCTCTGTCACAGAAAAGTCTTCCATCATTCCAGAGATCTCCTTTGTACCTACTTATTAATGGATGCGTGTAAGCATGGTTTAGCCACACCGTAAAGGAGCTTGGGTCCTACAAGGACCTTAGATGCAACTTCCCAAGCCAGTTGATCAGCCTTTTCATTTTTCTTATCTCCATTGTGTCCTGGTACCCATACCACAGTCATTTCCTAGGTTAACAAGGGCATTTATAAAATCCCATATTATTTCCAGGGGTCAAGCAATGTATCAGTCAGTCATAATAGTACTGTTCCAGATTTAACAAAAAAATGTAATTTTTATTGTATGGATGTCAATATGATTAAAAAATATGCGATTTACGCTCATTTCTCAATATATTTTTATATACAGAGAAGTATACTAGCACTTTTTTAAAATGTTATTATTGTATTAGAAAGTAAAATTCACAAAATATCGCAAAACTAAATTGCTTCTAGCTTTTGCTCATAGAAAGTGTACCCCATCCTTTAGATAAGTGTTTAAAACTTTAATAGTAGATTTAAAAAGAGGCATGTTGAGCTTTCTCTAGGTGGACCCCTGTACTCTTATAAGGTTTTTAATTCTTTAAGTCTTATAGAGTCTTTCTAGACCATTTACGTTTATAAGTAGTCTTACAGATAAACTTAAAAATATATATATCTTACAAAATATTTTAAAACTAAAATTGTTACTGTGACTTGCTCATTCTTAAGTAAATTAGTTCAAAAGATTCTCACCTCCTCAACTCTTTAGTTTCAGCTTGGTCCTCAGCATGTTCCATTTTCACAGAAGTTCCAGATTCTTCTTCAAACTCCAGTGGTTCAGTTTTTAAAAACACCTCAGGTTCTGCTTCAAACTTTTCATCTTCAGAGTTGTCAAACTTGACAACCCTTTCAACCTCTTGTTCAATCACAAATTCCTTAATGTATGCTTCGTCAACATCACATTTCTTTTCAATCTTAGTAAACTGTAAAACTTTATATAGATTCACTTTGTCTTTACTATCAGTGCCCTCAGTACTACGATAAATATTAATGCTTTCTTCCACACTTAGACAACTCACTATGAAATTGAACAGGTTCTTCAATGCGTTGAAACAATTTTGGCATATTACGGGTTCTCGTACCATAAACAAATTCTAAAAAAATATTTATAAATTGCTTTTACACAAGGCAAATGAGGAAAAGTTCTCAAAGTTTGCGCTAGCTCTTTTTGCCACTGAATTTGCCACTTAATACCGTATGCATGTAGCTCTCCATCTTGAAAAAGATAAACGGCATATATCTCATGACATACTTTATAGCTATAGCTATTTTCTTGAGGGTAAACTTAATAAAAATCTTTAAAAAAATTTCAAATAGCAATGCCAGGCTATTTTATAAAAAAAACTATATTTTAATGGCTGTTGAAATAAAAGATAACTAATTAATATTAACAAATTTATTATAAAGAGATAAAAGATATGGTAGAGCAATTGAAATAAAATTTGTGCTTGAATTACGTTTACAAAAATCAAACAGAACAAAAGGTAAACAACAGATATGGTACCGTAAAAGATACAAACATATTTGTTGGCGAAAGGCCACAATACACAAAATACTACTGCAAAAAGATAAATAACTGAATTATTAAAGGAATAGTTGGCCAACGTATTTATCGTTAAATAAAAAGGTAAAATGACATCTTAGGTAATAAACATAACAAATGATGGATAGTAGCATTTCAAGCTACAACGCACATACAAAAACGAAAGGTACTATACACAGAAAATAATGTACAACTATTAAATAAGACATTTTATTAGTAGTCTTTACGAAATGGGGCTAGGCACTCGCGATACCGAAATGCCACCCAAGGCACTGAAGGTCAAACCAAATAGGTGTCTTTGGTCATAATGTACAGAAAGTTTATGGAATTTCGCCACGGTTGCTACCAGTTGGCAGGTAAACACAAAATAGGAATATAAAGTACTTACAGAAGATCTGCAAAAAGGGATGAAGGCACCGCACACTACAAGCTCAAATTATAAGTTGGTATCAGCTGTAGATTCTTTATGGAACTGCATAAATATACCAGTATTGGTATATTGAACACTAACTGAACCACAAAAGGAACTAAATAGACTTAAATGGTGCAAATTCTAACCATAATTTTGACGACCTCCCGGCTTACAGCTGATGTGGGAGAGTTGTACCATTCTCAACTCAATGTGACCAGCCAAAAGCCGGGCACCTAGGGCACGGGCCTGATTGCCTCAGATTCTAACCCTCGACTCTCCATGGCTACCGCCAACTCCCCGGTTTTGTTCTACTGAAGTGAGGATAGTTACCATGGTCTCGCATAATAAGTGAAATACCCAATCAGATTAGAAGACTTCTCAAGATTACCTTATATGGAACGATGACATCATCTTCGCGCCGAATTTTGTTTACATCGAGATTAAATTAAGCAAACCCCGATTTGACTACAGGCACTTGACCCCCCCTATAAATTAGCAAGCCCCCGCACAATATAGAAACTTTTCTGTGAAGCATTTACTATAATACTGCCAAAAATGAACGAAATCCGTTCAATATGACATTATTCCGAAGTTTTGCATATTTTTTACCTCTAGGTACTGTATTATATGACATTATTCCGAAGTTGAAACCTCTAGTTACTGTATTATTAGTTATTTTACTTATATTGTTCACAAGACTTATGTCTCATTTTATTTGCCTCTAAAATCCTATCATTAAGCCACCAATTATATTTACTACGAAGCACAATTTCTCCATATGGACCAAGATAGTGTTAACAATATTGATTTATAATTGATAGATAAAATGTCATATAGGAATATAATGTACATTTTTTTAATATTAGTTTTCGATGTATTTCTAATACAATTTATGTTGTACTTTATTTAATGCTTCTGCTCTGTTATCACTTAAAAATTTCATGCTTCGATTATCACTGCCTATTTCCTAACTAACACCTAAATAGACTTACCAACTCTGGTAGACATTTTTGCAGCATTAAACGCATCTCTTCTTTTTCTTCCAGCCGGAAATATGCGTCCTTCTCGTTTAAACTTAAACAAAACCTGCATATCTTTTTATTTTCTCTAAATTCTTCACTTTTACTTTCATTTCTTATTTGCCACAAATCTACATCACCTTGTTTATAACCTGAAGCAGTATATATTTGCTCTTCAGACGTTAGACATGTCGATTTAAAATCGTAAGATTTCTGGAGATTCTCCACACATTCGTGACATAATAGTGGTTTTTCGCTGGATTCCCAATTCTAAAATTAAAAACAAGAAAAATCGAATGAGATAATAAGTATAAAGTAACAAAGTGAATATTTACCACTAAGTCCAAGAAAATCGCAGTTACCATCACCAGTTCATCTTCCATTGATTTGTAGTCCTTTTTATTGACAAGTTTGAAACACAGTCTACAAATTTGAAATTGGTCGTCCATTATATCTTTTATTGCACAAAAATATGTACAGAATGGATAAAATAATCCTGATTGCAAAATGCTTATCCATAACCACACCTTCTCTTCGTTCTTCTTCTACTACCTTTACCATAAAGAAAGGATGACACAATTCATAAATTAATATAATCTACTGCTGATTTCCCGTGGGTAGTAGTTATTATTGAGTGTGTCTCAGTTTCAGATTACTTGTTATTGAAGTGTTCTTTCTTATTTACTTACTTTACAGTTTTATTAGATTGTCACTCCGCTACGGCCAATAAACGGTACGGTTACCTCAATCAGCAGCTTTAGGACGAGAGAGACGCGGGGGGCGGGAAATCGAATGAAAGAGACAGACATATCTGATTTCCGTGCAAAAGACAGACACAAAGATGCCTGTAGTGTCTACAGGTGACGTAGGCTGTAGACCCTACCGGTATCTTTGTCTCTGTCTATTGCACGGAAATCAGATATATCTGTCTCTTTCATTAGATTTCCCGCCCCCCGCGTCTCTCTCGTCGTAATGCTGCTGATTGAGATAACCGTACCGTTTATTGACCGTGCCACTCCGCTGACAATAACAGATAACCCCATATGTAAATTATTTCTCGTTCTTCTTCTTCTACGACTACCAACCCAAATATGATGAATCAATTGTAGCAATATTTTATCTACTGCTAATTTCACGTAGGTAATATTGTACAGTCTACTAAGATTTGTAGACTAATACATCGTATACACTTGCATCGTTCGGATACAATTAAGTACTAAAGTTACCAGCGTTCAGATGATCGAAGGGACCATTGTCGGATACGTAACTTTTTACCTTTGTTCGGGACCAAGATTTGTTATAAGTACTCGACAAACCTTGGTTCGGAACCTTCGACCATATATTATCTAGACTCGGCATGTGGGCGTGTCGCATGTTACAAGATGTTTTTGCGGGGGGTTTCAAGGTACCATAAATTTTATTGGCTAATTCAAACGTCGCGGGTTGAATGTCGAAAATGCATTAAAACTTTGTTTACATCGCCATTGTTATTTGTGGCTATTTTTGTTTTATTTATGTGTTTCTTAGACTTTCATAACATCCAGACAATTTTTCTGTTTTCAAAATCGATAAATAGTGTTTTATATACGATCCCGAGTTAGAGAATGAATGGAATAAATCATTTTGTAGGTAAGTATTATCTTATTTGTAATTATTCCTCAGGCGTAGTCCTAGAGGTTTCAGGTGCTCTATAAAGTAAAATAATATAAGTAGGTAATTATTTTATAGACTTAATATATATTTTTTAATAAATGAATTGAATTGAATTTGTCTATGAGGCATTTCAGATCTTAGACTAACTAATATTGACTAGGTACTCTTAGTTTTTCAAATGCAAATAAAACTCAAATAGGTACCAGCTTCTGTATATTTGGTTTAAATTATATAGTTATTGAGATCAAATATGAGTTAATAAATTGATAGTTTAAGTAGGTAGTACAATTTATTAAGTGTCATAATATACTATATCTTTTTTTAATGTTTTAGATTTCTAAAAGAATTGGATGCCAAAAAATAGTGACCGAAAATTATTGTCCGTCTATTGGACCAGTTATAGAGACCACAAGATGTATGCAAAACGTCATTCAATAAAGTAAAGTACTTAGGAAAAGTACCATATTATCTATAGCAAGCACGTTAAATATTCAGAACACATTCTATTGGGTAAGTATAATCTACACTACCAATGATATTTTAAAACGTATCAACTGCATGCGGTGTTCAATTTGGGTTCTATTGCAATACAATACAATACAATTACTTTTATATAACTTTTATAAAAGTATTGCATGAATAAATAATAAAAGTTTGTACTTCTCCTCATATAACAGTTGTTGCTTTAAAAATTGGTACATTGCAAGATAATAGAGAATACTTCCGAATGATTTATTTTATAAAAAAAATAATCAGGATAATCTTAGTATGGAGTACGAAAACAAACAAATTGAAATATCTCAAAAAAAAAGGTGATACAGACAGTAAACATTTTTTTAAAAACAGCTGTTTTGAATTCAATTTAGGTTAACAATGACATTTCCATGAAAATGTGAATGTCAGTTTATACTACATTCACAATACTTGCTTTAATAGCGGGTTTATACGTGCATGGATTTAGTGGCGCCAGCAGATGTTGGCACGCCAGTAAAAAAATATTGAACGTATAAACAGTTACTGGCGAGAACTGGCGAGCGAGTCTTGACCTTGCATGCAATGATGCAAAAACATTAGGAATTTCCAACTTTGTGGCCCGCCAGTACCAATTTGTACGCCACTATGAGGTAAAATTGACATAAACTTTGAGTTGTCTAGATACACTATCCTGGCTAGTTACTTGTAGGTACTAGTAGCTGGTACTGTCGTGAGCAAAAAAAAATAGGACAACTATTTTTTTTGTAATGTAAATCTGTCTCTATTTGCACACTTGCGATAAATTTTGACAAATAACTGACAGTGTCATAAAAATTAGTTAGATGTACACAACTAGATTTTATACGATATAAGACTTGTCCCATTTTTTTTTGCGCACAGCAGTACAAGTAACTATACTAATACAATGCGTGTAATTGCGAAATGGGCATGTACATCCACGTAGCGCAAGAGATGTAACAACCCAGCAATAGTAAAACCCTCCTGCCGGCCGGCACTCGACTACTGAAGTATCGAAGTATCCCAGCTCTGTTATTTCATTTTAGTCAACTGGCACACGCGATGTTGTAATTCTTACTTCCCATGTCTAACGTTCCATTACACGCACGGTATAACTTCGTCTATAGAATATAAAAATGAGCATTAAGAAAACAACAAATAACAGTGGATTTCTGAGGAAATTACAAAGTTTCTTGAATTATATGAAAAAGAGACGTGTTTATGAGATGCGCATTTTAATTGTTATAAAAATAGAGAATCTTGAGTAATTGTTCATGAAAAAATAGCAACAACAATGGCGATTGATGGTTTTGACAGTGTGAATGTAAGGCTAAATTCGTTCAATAAATGGTTTCTAAAAAATCTATTGAAAGTTTTGTTAACACTCTTTCTGATGCACCTAAGTTTTCTCTACTTGCAATCCATTTTCTTAACGAGATACGGCCTCTTTGTTTATCATTTAATTTATTTTCCACGTTGCTAATCTGTTGAACAATCCCTCATAGAACAATGCAGCATTATTTTCTTTAATTTATTACTTGACATTTTGTCTCAATAACCACCAGCAATCAGAAGTCAAAGAATAAGACTGACTAGATAGAATTTAAAATTGTGTGTAAACCTCTACTGGCGCCAGTAAATTCATGCATGTATAAACCTGGCATTAGGTACATTTTATGAAAAAGACCAATTATTCATATTATTTGTTAACAAACAATCTTTTGTTAAAGCACCGTTTATTAAAAATTGACTATAAAATATTTGATTCAAATATATTTGCATTATTTTTTGGAAAGTCATCATCAAATGCAATAGGTAATTATTTTTTCTTTCATTTTTTTTCCGAGACTTGTGTACTTATATTACATTAAAAATAATACTCTCTATGTTTTATTTCAGTACCAACCTTTACCACATTGCTTTGAGAATGGTTCATCAGATGATATATACATACACAGAGTCTAAGATGAAGAGCCAGATGAAGCTCAACATACAAGAAATTACTTTTAGAGCCTAGCGACACTAGAAAAATTAAAAAGGAAAAATTAACATCGTTAAAACAGTAGTGACAGTCTTAACTCGCTAAACTATAATAACGAATTATTACCGAACTAACTGCTAGTAATATTTTCTAATAATGCTAATATACAAGATATGCACTGACACATTTTCCAAATTTATTAAGGTACCTATCACCTCTATATATATAACCTTAAAATATTCTAAATTAGTTTTAAAAACATATCGATTTCAGTAGAAATTAATTAAATGAAAAATTGTTTTAAAATAAGATTAATAATATCATCAAATCATTTTCTCGGTTTGACCTAAATGCCACTAGACATTCAGTAAAGATAATGCAAGTGGCTGTAAAATATGTTGTGTGCATTTCTCAATATAGTATAATGAATTGGTCATTAGATTTTAAGTTTTTTGCCTATTCATCAGCCAAGAGAATGTGTTATGTGAACAACGCAACTAATTACCATATCTATCGTAGTTTTAAGTTTCATTTTTGGCCCTGCTGGAGAATAGTGTTAGTAGAAAATTGTTGTACTTCTCATTTTTCCAAATCGCCCTCCTTTGGCACAGATTACATATGCTTTTCATCACTTTGATGAGAAAAGTGATGCGAATTTTAGAAACTAAAAATCATAAATGAAGTTATTTTCAGTCTTGGTGTCATATCTTTAATTTTTGGACAGTATTTATTTGACATTTGAGCGTTACTTGAGGGTACGCAAACCTTTTAGTCTTTTAATATATTGTATATAGTTTAATTAGTGAATTAGTTTCATATATACCAATTTTTGTAGAGAATTAAGTTTTTATTAACCCAGCTGGTATAGGTATATGCAGCGATTAAGAATCCACTCATTTATTAGTTGTATCGAAGGTGTATTTGTTAATTAGCATAGAATAAACGGCAATAAGTTAATAACCTGGTATTATTAATTTATTGTATTTATATCTTCTAATAAAGAACACGACACTTTTTATATTTTTACTGTTTATTTAATTACTTATTTATAAATTGTCTGTTTTCAGCAACGTCTTTATTAAATTATGATCAATTTAAGATGTACTTATACTTAATAAAATATCGATACAAAATGTGTTTTTAATTCTTACTTTTTTTTTTGTGAAAAAACATTTTGGCTGCAAAACATTTACTTCATATGATGATCGACCACGATAACTCAGTCGGTGTACTACATAAAGTACACCGACTGAGCAAGGAAAAACTAGTTGGAGTCTATAGCCCTGGGTTCAAATGCCAGCTCGAGATGGCAAATTTTTTAATGCACATAATATGTACTTAACTTTATTAGAATTTATGTGATTTGTGTGAATTGTTTCGTTATTTATGTTACACATCTCCAATACAAATGATACAATATACACAAGAAAGGGAATACCATCAGTGATTATTATTACTATTTGAAAAAAATATGAAAATATATTTTTTCCCTGGTGAAAAACAGTAATTTGTTTCTAAACCTAAATAATGACTAATTGTTGGCAACATATCTGCTTTATACAATAACAGAAGTATTTTTTTTATTATCTAGAAAAGCTAAATTAATATCTCCATTTGCAATTTTCCATTAGTAGAATATTATTGAGAATATTGTTGTAAAAGTATGCTTATAAATTCGAAAAAAAAAATTTTTACTCGGGCTTAATTTTAAACATCACAATGTTAATTTTATATATTATACAACATTCAGACCCTTTCGCGAATATACGCCACTGGCAATGGTACCGTACACAGAAATAGATCCCCCCTCAGCACCCGCGGCTGCCACAGCTAGCGCCCCATCAGTATACATAACAAAGTCTCTATACTTTGGCTAAGATACCGGGTCTAGGTATATATGGTCGAAGTTCGGGACATTGATTAAAATGGTCCCGCATGAACAGAGCAATAACATAGTTATAAATTTTACTGTTTTACTTACCTTTCTAATTTATAATAAATATTTTATTGTTAGCTTACAACTTATTTTGCTTTTATTGATATCTGACGTTTCCTAACTTCTTAATTCACAAAATATCAATAATGACGGCATTGTTTAGTCTTTTATGAACATGTTTTCAATATTGGATTATAATACTTTTATAATGTAGGTATATATTTTACTAACTTATTGCGTTCTCCTGATAATAATGATATTATCAGTGTCTTCAAAAGCTCTAATAAGTCGGATACTTATACAGGGTGTTTGGTACATCAATAGAAAGTTTCACTGGGTGATAGTTAAGGTCGTTTGGAACATATATGACCATATTTACCCTGATACAAAGTCCCACCATTTCTTTTTTTTTTTTCTTATTAAAAATGTAATGTCTACAAATATGTTTCCTTTTTAGTTTAATGAACTATAATTCTGTCACAACTTGGTATACTATTAGAAAGAGTATGGAATAGAGAAGTTTTTAAAACTATTTGAATCTCTTGAAATAGTACCGCTTTTGAGGAAATTTCGCTTAAAATAAAAAAAAATCGACCCAATTTATTTCAACACATAAATTGTCCTATATAATTTTATACCAATACTTCAGTAGGTACCTATTTCTTTTTTTTTGCTGTTTCGATAAAGTGCATATTAAGAATATCTAAAAAAATATATTTGAGAAAGCTGAGAGTAGGTATTTAGTATCATAAAAAATATCATGTATGAGTAACAACTCAACTATTTCACAAAAATATCTAAAAATGCGGATTTCTCAAAAACAGTGAGACTTTGCATAAGGGTGAATATGGTCATATAGATTCCAACTATCACCCAGTGAAAACCTTCCATTGATGTACCAAACACTCCTGTATATCACTCCAGTCTAATAGTAAATATTCTTGTGCTACTTGGGATGCTTGTGCCTCAGTGAATGCTTTTTGAGGGCAGCTTTACGTTTTGTCTGATACAAACAAGATTCAGATTCAGATTTATTTATTTATTTTATTTGATCTACATCAATCATTACATTCGTTAATGAATTTAATAAACAAACATCAGATATATATTGACAAAATTACAACACAAATATTGTTACTTATACATACAAAATTAAATAGTCAACTATACAAATATGAAACATAAAACACTATATCAGCAGGGTACAGTTAAAACTCTATGTTGAATGAATACATTTTTTACGTCGTGTCTGTAGTTAGCTACAATAGCTACGAAGAGCCCTTATCTGTAGAGCAGAATACACCCCACATGACAAGAATGACCTCAAGCCAAAATGCCATAGTAGCTTAGTGACTGAAAAAATTGCATAATATGTTTGGAGCAATATACTATGTGGTAATATTTTTGACAAATTTTTGAGTAAAAAGATATTTGTAGAGTCTAGTTGCCAGATTAGCAACTTAGTTTTCAAATTTAAGTGTTGGATTAAGATAAATTCTCAGAAATTTAGTTTCAGTAGGATTATTTTTATTTACGATTTGCTTGAGGCTAAAGGTCATGTTGACAGTTTTAGATGCATTTTGTGACATTTTATTAGCAAGGAAGCAATTATTTAAATTTGTTGTATTTTCTTTTATAACTCTATTCAAGATGTCATAATTCAAATATGAGTTCAGCAAAGTTGTATCATCTGCAAAAAGGATCAACTTATCATTAGAGACCGAGGTATTTATATCATTTATATATATATTAGGAACAAGACCCCAGTATAGAGCCCTGGGGCACTCCATGTTTTATATCTTCCCATTCTGATATTGATTTTCTATAGAATGTTTTTTGTTTTCTTGCAGATAGATAACTTAATAACTTTTCCTATTTAATCCATAATATGATAATTTATTTATTAGTATTGAGTGAGATACATTCGAAGGCCTTCGAGAGATCGTAGAATGTAGAACCCACATAAAACCCCTCTCTCTGCTCCAAAAGATCTGTAATAGTGGAAATTGTAGATTTATGTAATCGAAATCCATATTGAGCACTTGTAAATAAGTTACTATTTTCAAAATAGTCATAGAGTTGACTTTTGTAATGGTTCAAAAGTCACAGCCTTT
This sequence comes from Rutpela maculata, assembly GCA_936432065.2. Classification (NCBI taxonomy): domain Eukaryota; kingdom Metazoa; phylum Arthropoda; class Insecta; order Coleoptera; family Cerambycidae; genus Rutpela; species Rutpela maculata. The sequence goes on along the minus strand of OW386292.2, from coordinate 143,797,157 downwards.
AAAATTGACTTAGTATTGATAATGATAGTTGATACTGATTTACAATTTTTGTTTTATTTTATAATTTAATATTCCTCGAAACCCCTTTACCGGCCCTAAGTCAAACTCCGTATTAGTAAATAAAACCGCTTGAAAATAACGGCGGTAATAGCTCGAGTTCTAATCCCATATAAGTATATAGCGAAAACCTTGGCCTACGATTGGCCTAATTTAGTCAATACGTGATATCCAAACGTCATTCCCCACTCTGGCTTATAAAATAGAGAAGCCTGCGACACCACATTAGATTTGTCAGATTCCTGGACGTAAATATAACACTACTGAATAATAAAAAGGTATCAGAAAAAAGCAATGCAAAGTATAGTTCAGTGGACAAACTTAGCAGAATTTGTTCTATGTTTGGTACACAGTGGCGGTACTTAATACCAATTAACAAACAGCTGTCTACTTGTTTCAATTTGATTTGTTAATTATAGTATGGTGTAAAGTGGTTCGTATCTACGATCCGGCTTCTACATTTTGCCTTTTTATCCCTTGGCCAGAGACCTGTTGCATCATTTTTCAACAAATCAAGTTATACCTAGTGGTGTTATTGGTGTAGTGTTCATGTAATGATTTAATTACCGATTGTTTTGAGTAAAAGAAATTTAACTTTTATCGATTTCCAAACGATACAAAATGCTGTATTGGTGTTTATGCGTGAAGATTTTGTCGATATGCAGAGGAGGTCTGCAGATTTTGTATTTAATAAAGTTGTTGGATTAATTGTTTTTTATGTAAACCTTGATAATATATTGGTTATTTGTTAGTTGTTTACTGAATGAATAAATTAAATTAATGTTTATAAAAGTATCTTCAGGTTGGCCGGCCTTTATTAATATTTTTTATAATTTGTTTATCTTCTTGTGCACTATGCTTAAGTATATATTGTGTATTATTTGTTTCTTTATTGTAAAAGCGATATTTTCATTTTCACTCACACCCTATAAAGTCTTGGGCTCGTAGTATTTCGTAATATAGTTTATTATTGTTTAATATGGGTTGCTCTTTTAAGGCTTTAGACTTAAAATAGTACCTTTTCTAGTACAAGTATAAAATAAACCATGAGCTAGTTGGGGCAATATTTTGTTTTTTTGATTTTATTTCAAATAACGTAGATGCAAAAAGTGTTACATTTTTTAATAAATATTCGTATACATTGGATAGTGTGGGAATTATTATTGGGCGATGAGTATTTATGTCCGTCTTTGATCCTTCTTTATAGATGGGTACAACTTTGCTTTTTTTATCGCCACATTTATATTAATGTCCTGGTGGAGTTTAGCCGTAGGCTATTCTACCATTCAACCAGGATGGATACACACACACAGAGAACATTACAACACCCATTCCCGGCGACATTTCCATCTGCCGCAGCTGTGACTCGAACTCAGGAGAAGAGAGCGACTAGACCGTGTTGTCTCTCACACAACCCCAGTCTAGCCCACTGCTACCGTCTCGGCAACATGTGAAAAACGCCACTACCTGGACTCGAACCTGGGACCCCGTGGTCGCAAGCTTAACACGTTAAGCACTGCACCACCAAAGCCAGTGGCTCAGTGGTAAAGCAAGAAGTATATATTCCTTTCCTTATGCTGAATCACATTTGATTATTGCTTCTGATGGTCCCTTATGCCTCAGCAAATGCTTTCTGAGATTACTTTTATCGTTTGTCTGATAGGAACAAGAATCACATTTGAACATTGTTACTTCTGACGGTTCCTTATGCTTCAGCAAATGCTTTTTGAGGCCATCTCTACGTTTTGTTTGAAACGAACAAGAGTCACAATTGAACATTATTACTTTTGATGGTTCCTTATGCCGCAGCGAATGTCTTTTGAGGCTATTTTCATATTTTGTCTGATATGAACAATAATCACATTTGAATATTGTTACTTCTGACGGTTCCTTATGCTTCAGCAAATGACTTTTGACACTAGCTTTATTGTATGTCTGATATGAACAAGAATCACATTTGTACATTGTTACTTCTGAAGGATCCTTATGCTTCTGCGAATGCTTTTTGAGGTCATCTCTACGTTTTGTCTGAAATGAACAAGAATCACATTTGAACATTGTTACTTCTGAAGGTTTCTTATGCTTCAGCAAATGCTTTTTGAGATTATTTTTATATTTTGTCTGATATGAACAAAAGTCACATTTGTACTTTGTTACTTCTGATGGATCCTTGTGCACTAGCGAATGACATTTGAGGCTTCTTTCATATCTTGTCTGAAATGAACAAGTATCACATTTGAACATTGTTACTTCTGATGGTTCCTCAGGCTTCATCAAATGCTTTTTGAGATGATCTTTATATTTAGTCCAATATGAACAAGAGTCACATTTGCACCTTGTTACTTCTGATGGATCCTTGTGCTCTAGCGAATGTGATTTGAGGCTACTTTTATATTTTGTCTGTGTATCACATTCGACCATTGCTACTTCTGATGGTTCCACATGTCTCAGCAAATGTCTTCTGAGATGATCTTTATATTTTGTCCGAAATGAACAAGAGTCACATTTGTACTTTTTTACTTCTGAAAGTTCCTTATGCTTCAGCAAATGCTTTTTGAGATTATTTTTATATTTTGTCTGATATGAACAAGAGTCACATTTGAACATTGTTACTTCCGAAGGATCCGTATGCTTCAGCAAATGACTTTTGAGATTATGCTTATATAGTGTCCGAAATGAACAGCATTCACATTTGTATATTGCCTTTGTCTGTTTAATGCATGGTTTTGATAGATCCTCTTCGAGGTTCATTATCGAACAATTCTGTTTCATCTGCAAACTAGTGGTGATCTCCAGTTGTGATAAAATTACACCATCCTCAGGTCTGAAAAATAAAAATGGTTATCATCACTGAACTGTGCACTAATAATAATATCTATTTAAATAGGCATCCTAATACGCATACAGTTAAATACATGATACATACTTTATAGTAGAATAGAATACATATAAATTTATTAGATTAAAAAAGAGGCCTTGACCACCATGACCCTTATGGTTCTATTGTAGTGGTCCTGTTCTAGTTCTACTTGGAGCTCCTTTTATTCAGCTTTGTCTTTTGTGTCACACAGCCTTGAAAAGGACTCCTTAGCATAGCTATCTGCCCTGGGTTTCTCCTCGCCAAGTAATTAGAAACTCAGTCTAGCTAGGCCCTCATGAACTCTTGACAGAATCTGCCATTTACGTTTATAAGTAGTCTTCTGTCAGGCCATTAGATTCCAACTTGAACGTCTCGTTCTTTTACTCATGCGTCAGCAGGTTAGCATTCCCGAATCTCTGTGAGAAATTCCAGAGACGGCTATTACATAGATATATTACATTGTAAAAACCATGAATGAGACATTCCCAAACAATATAAAAACCACAAAATGATGAAATATTAGTAACATTTCATCGCCTTGTGTCATCTTGTCCATGTTTCCTTGTACAATACGTAAAGTGTTATTGATATATATTTGTTACATGAATGAATATATTTGTTCCATATTTACTCGATTACATATCACTTGGAGACAAGTTTGGTTTTAATGTACTTTACAGCTGCAATCCAGGGTCTACATTGCAGAGTTTCCAGATGGAGATTCCAAATTATATGCCTGCGGTCAAATGTCTCGAGGGAGATTTATGAATGGGATTGCTCGAAGTGTAGCGTTTTTATTATATTATATTACTAGTCTTTGCTCATGTGTCTATTAAGCCTATAGTATTCCTATATGTTAAAATATCGTACAAATTTTAAGAAATGTATTAAGATCAATGAGACTTAAAATATACTTCTACAAGAATAAATCAGCGTACTTAAAGAGCAATTGGTAATTCAACAGGCATTTTAGAACAAAACATTTGAAGTAGAATTACTCACAACTAATAGGATTTATGCATACAGCCTCCATTACTTCTAGGGGTCCAACAATGTATAACGATCAGTCATATTGGTAATGTTCCAGATTACACAAAAAATTTAATTTTTATCTAAGAAAAACGTTTTCTAAAATCAATGTACACTTCTGTACAATAAAATCCCATACACTAATTTTTCGCTATATTAAATCATTCTTTATTTATTTGTCAGTGTCAGTGTCAGTGTCATATTTTCGAAATGCCGTAATTAACTGAACAGGGATGGTCTATCAGAGCAGTTGCTAACCATTATGTCTACTATCTGTGGTGTTTTATGTTTATGTTATGTTTATGTTTATTATCAGTCGAATAAAAGTACTGTGTGTCAGCTGTCAAACTTGTAAAGTCACACGTCACACTCGAAGCCCACTAGAAAATTTAGAGATAACCTAAATCCAGATTTGATCATATACACATAGATTTAGTAGGACCATTACCTCCTTCCAAAGGTTGTTCTTACATTCTAACAGTGATCAAACGTTTTACGAAATGGCCAGAAGCTTATCCTCTACGTGATATAACTGCAGAAACTGCCTCACGTACATTATTTAAAAACTTTGTTTGCCGTTTCGGTGTACCTTTGACCGTAACAACTGACCAGGGCGTTCAATTTGAATCGAAATTATTTAACGAATTTACAAAAATTTTGGGTTTTCATAGAATCCATACCACTACTTATTATCCTGAAAGTAATGGAATAGTAGAACGTTTCCACCGAATTCTTAAAGCTGCATTAATACAGCATGTTATGAGTGTGAAGAAAAGTGGGAGAAGGACGGTAGTGTAAAGAGAAAAGACGGTTCAGGCCGATCGAGAAGTTCAAATCTTGTTCAAGATGAAGCACTCCTTGGCTATTTGAGGAAAAATCCGTTTCAAACAGCAGAAGATGCTATGTGCATGACAAATTTTTCAGCATCGAGGTCAACAGCTAACCGAAGGATAGGAAAATCTGAAATAAAAAATTGTACAAGTGCCAAGAAGACCATATTAACAGAAGCAAGCCAGCATTATGTTTTGTTTAAATTGTGTCTATCACCCGTTGGAGTTTTGGAGCAATGTTGTGTTTACTGATGAAAAAGTTTTTCAGTCTTGTAATGACGGACATACGTACTGTCGTGTGCAAAAAAAATGGGACGTCTTATAACAAATTTTTGCTAAAATTTAGTTGTGCACATCTTACTTTAATTCTTGTGACATTGTCATTTATTTGTCAAAATTCATAGTAAGGGTGCAAATAGAGACAGATTTACATTAGAAAAAAAATAGTTGTCCTATTTTCTTTTTGCTCACGACAGTACAAAATATTAGGTTACATTATTTACATAATAAATACAGACGCAGTTATGTGAATTTTTCAACGTCAATTTTTACATTTGTTATAAATATATACTTTCGAATGGTGGAAAAAAGTAAAAAGGACAAAAATACGTATGTTTTCTTCTGGATTAACATTATTCAAATACATTGCTTTTGACGTTTCACAATCATTGTCAGTTTTTTATAACCTATATGATAAAAAAATCTTAATTCCAGAAAGACTGATTCACACCACTTAATATTAGTGAAAACTGGATTACTTGATTTTTCAAGTGTACCGGATTTTATTGCACAGAAGTGTACTAACAATGAACCATATTCTGGGCGGATGCTACCGATTTATTTATTTTTAAATCACTGAAAACAAAAATAAATTACTCATTTATTTTTTTTAAATTAGTGCTTTTAGAGAGCATAGTAATCTTTAAGAACTATCTAACACATGTTTTATGATAAACTCAGCTTCGTTCAAAATTGTAGTCCACTATGAGTCTTAATACTTCATTTTTAAGTAGTCCATCTATAAGCTGAATCGTTCTCAGCATTTTCATATGTCAACTTTATAACTGTGCATGGCGGCACATATATCACATATATCATGTGGATGAAGGGAATGTAGCAAAAGATCTATTTGCATTCATCAAATAAAAAACGTTCGTTCAAAGCATTTGCGTGTGCCTTTTATATCTTAATATAGTGCTTATCTTAAACCATGCATGGTTTTATCTACAGATATTCTACGAGTACAAATTTAGATAATTGTTTAAAACTTTAATAGTAGGTTTAAAAAGAGGCATGTTGCCCTTTCTCTAGGTGGGCCCCTGTACTCTTATAAGGGTTTTAATTCAGTCTTATAGAGTCCTTCCAGACCATTTACGTTTATAAGTAGTCTTACAGATAAACTTTTAGGATATATTATAGTGTATTTTCAAACTAAAATTGTTACTGTGACTTGACCATTCTTAAGTAAATTAGTTTAGAAGATTCTCACCTCCTCAATTCTTCAGTTTCAGCTTGGTCCTCAACATGTTCTACTTTCACAGAAGTTCCCGACCCTTCTTCAAACTCCAGTGGTTCAGTTTTTAAAAACACCTCAGGTTCTGCCTCAAACTTTTCATCTTTAGAGTTTTCAAACTTGACAATCCTTTCAATCTCTCGTTTAATCACAAATTCCTTAATGTATGCTTCGTCGACATCACATTTCTTTTCAATCTTAGTAAACTGTAAAACGTTATACAGATTCACTTTGTCTTTACTATCAGTGCCCTCAGTATTACGATAAACATTAATGCTTTTTTCCACACCTAGACAACTCACTATGAAATTAAACATGCTCTTCAAAGCATCCAAACAATTTTGGCATATTACGGGTTCTCGTACCAGAAACATATCCTAAAAAAACATTTATGAATTACTTTTATACCAGGCAAATTAGTAAAAGTGCCCAAAGTTTGTGCTAAGGTTTCTATATATCCATGGTAAGCTCTTTTTGCCCTCTATGACATACTGAATTTGCCACTTGATCCCGTATACTTATAGCTCCTTATCTTGAAAAAATGGCCGAAATTGGTCATTCATCAGATAACGGCAGATATCGTATCATCATACATACTTGACTATTTTAACTGATTTTTTTTTAAAACAAAAGCTCATAAAGAGCTGAACCCCAGAATCAATGACCCAACAGCACCAGTGAACACAAATTTGGAAGCACAAATCGGGGTTAAGTTAGAAGACTGTCTGTCTCTCCGTATATCTGTGCATTTGTTTGATTATTTGTTTGTACTTCTTTATTCGTTAGCACAAATTTATTCGCCCATACCCTGTAGTGTTATTCTCATTTGCTCTACCACTTTGTTAATAAATTAGTTTATTGTTAATTTCGTATTTTTATTTATTTAGAATTCATTTTAAATAACCCCAAGAGAGACAGGGCGTTATACAGCACAAAAAGTAATAAAAGGTATTACCTAATTTAACGTACAGAACACTGAGAAAGACTCGACGATCTCAAGCGGAATGCATGTCCGTTTATATGCTGCGTGACTGTTTCATTTCCTATTAAATAACGTCACAATGTCCCGCTTCAAATTCCCTCTTTAAAAGTCGTATATTCCGAAAACCACATATCGGATTCATCTGAAATTTTCAATATCGCCTATTTTTAAGTAATACTTTATCCACAAGAAGTAACAACTACTAAATGAAATTCGATAAATAAGCCCATTGGAATTTCTAATAAAGCTTTGTACTATTACTGTTTTGAGAAATGTGAAGGAAGTTGTATTACACAAAAATTGCAGTAAAGTGAATGCCCGGAAAATACCTCAAAAAGGAGATGAGAAATTTAAACTCCGATAACTCTAGGGATGCGAAGTTGTTTTTATCTACATTATCAAAAAATACTTCCTTTAATTTGTGACGAGGAAGCTAATAAAACGAACAATAAGAGATGTTACGGCAATTGAATTTCGTGAACAGCTAAAACAGAAATTAATAGGGAAAAACAGCAATCAGGAAAAAAAAAATTATGTTGGCATTTTTCTGTTCTGATTAGCCCAACAGACTCATTGTATTTTGTTTATAATTCTCCCATTCGTTTTGATTATTAGTTATTTTATACTGTTTATTTGCCTCTAAAACTCTATAATTAACCACCAATTATTTTTACTACAAAGCATAATTTCTCCATACTGAATAAGAGTGTTAACAATATTGATTGAGAATTGATGGAGATAAAATGTCGTATCATCGGCTGAGGTGCAAAACCGTCAGATGCCTTATTTCACGAGTTACACAGTTTGGCACCTCAGCCGACGATATAAGTATATAATGTATATTATTTTTATATTAATTTTCGATCTATTTCTAATAGAATTTATATTGTACTTTATTTAATGCTTCTGTTCTGTTATCGCTGAAGAATTTCGTGCTTCAGTTATCGCTGCCCGTTTCCTAACTTACACCTAAATAGACTTACCAACTCTGGTAGACATTTTTGCAGCATTAAACGCAAGTCTTCTTTCTCTTCCAGCTGGAAATATGCGTCCTTCTCGTTTAAACTTAAACAAAACCTGCATATCTTTTTGTTTTCTCTAAATTCTTTACTTTCACTTTCATTTCTTATCTGCCACAAATCTACATTATCTTGTTTACAATCTGAAGCAGAATATATTTGCTCTTCAGACATTAGACATGTTGATTTGAAATCGTAAGACTTCTGGAGATTTTCCATGCAATCATAACATAATAGCGGATTTTCGCTGTATTCCCAATTCTAAAATTAAAAAGAAGAAAAATCGAATGAGGTAATATACAGTAATACAATGAATAGTTACCACCAAGTCCAAGAAAATCGCAGTTACCATCACCAATTCGTCTTCCATAGATTTGTAGTCTTTTTTACTGATATGTTTGAAACACAGTCTACAAATTTTAAATTGGTCGTCCATTATATCTTTTATTGCACACAAATATATAACAGAATAGAAACAACAATCATGATTGCAAAGTACTTAGCTATAACTATGGCCATAACCACACCTGTTCTTCGTTCATCTTCTACTTCTACTATCGCCACCAAAAGAAAAACCAGTACAACTAATAAACTAATATAATTTACTGCTAATTTCACGTATGTAGCACTGTAATTATTGAAATTATGTCTGTTCCAAATTCATGGATGCTCATTGTTTATAAGAAATGTGTTCTTATTCACTATATTTAGTTTTAGTAGATTGTGTACATACCACTACGATTAAAATGGAAAGAATTTATTGATCTACTGCTATCTTCACTCAGTTTGAACGGTTATTGTTAATGCCCGCGTGGATATAGAAGACATAATTTTCGCTCTCTTTAATTTTTTTGTCAGGGTTTTATACAAAGAAAATTTGTTTGGCAAATATTATTTACTTCCAACCATTGGGTTCGAGAAATAAAATAGAAGCCACAGAATAGACAACTTGCTCAATATTTTAAGTGTGTCTTTATGTATAAAAACACGCTACACCGGCTATCAGCTCTTAAATGGCAGTACTTAATTTGCAATAAATAATTAAAGTTGAAATCCTCACGAAAAGCGCTGTGACGTCAATCTGTGAAAACGTCTATAACAATTTTGACTTAAGGCGCAAGCGTAAAAGGAGTTCTGTGTGTTGCGACATTTATAGTTTGTAGCTTAGAACAGACAATTTTAACTTGGGTTGCAGTGATTAGTGATTATTTGTCATGTTAATGTTGTGGTAGAATGTAATAAAAGTGTGATTAAATTGTTAGTTAAATTTTCAGAACTCGACAATCAATGAGAGTCCCATATGTGTTGTGAATGTTTCGATGAGCTCCATAACTCATACAATTTCAAGTCAATATGCTTAACTACAGGGTAACTCATAAAGACTGCTTCGAAAGGTAAAGAAGACGAAATAGACTTGTGGCAGTTGGGATATGAAAGTGATTATGGGTCTCCGGAAGAAATTGAGATAACCCAGATAGCATTTTTACATTCAGAGCATGTGCTCGGAACGTACTTTATGTACCCATGGAACTAAGAATGAATATTCATTTTGTATTCCGTGTAGAAAATCTGAATGTCAGAGAGACGTTCAGATGACCGCCTCTCGATATACGAGTAAGATTCCTACAACGTACCCATAGACCAAAACGGAACTTGATATGAACCAGAAACGTATATTGACATACTGATAGATACATGAGGTATATAGGAGGAAGGTCCATCCTACATTCACAATGTACACTGCATGTTCATGGTATATGAGTACTACCTTCGCAGGAATTAAGCCGTAGGTGCCTGGTATGTTACACATGGATCATAAATCTATGATGCATGTATATTGTAGGAATGAACATTAAGTATCAGTGGCAGCTATAAGTACACTCATGTCATGTATTTTCTTCAAAGTTTAATTATTATAAAAATTTATTACTTATTGTAATCATTGATGAGTCGCTGCTTCATTCTGAATATGTTCAGTATGACGCAGCGACTCATCTATGATTATAGCAAATAATAAATTATTATAATAATTAAACTCAAGAGAATACATGATATGAGTGAAGTACTTGTTTATAATAAATCCAATATCTAATTTTAAAGTTTAATTGTTACAGTCATTTATTAGGTACTTACTCTAATTTTCCACATTTCATATTCCTTGTGAAGAATATTATGTAAGTAAATGTGGAATATATGCACAGAAAATTTGTTTTTACTATCAGTTTTCCACTAAAGTCAAATGTTTTATTCATCAAATTTTATTGAATGGAGCACACAAATGCTAAATAAACTTAAATAAAACTGTATTTGCTATAACAATACTTTACAAAGGTCCACGAATATATGTAAAAAAAATAGTTTTACGTTAATAAGATCTGTTAAAAACCATTTTAAAATGGATCAAACATTTATCACTCTAAAACTTCAGCTTAAAAATCATATTTAACGTGTTATTTATGAAAAAATCTAATGATCATATTACACTACCTTAAAGTTTTATCTATTTCAAATCGTGTTTTAAATTGCCAAGAACAAAACATGATTTTATTTTATTAATTACTTTACATTGTTGTAACAATTAAGTATGCATCTTAAATTATAAAATAGGAAGAGGTATAAATAAAACAGTTGTGTTACTTTAAATATATTTTTATTTTTTGTTACAAAAATGAATTGTAATAATAAAAAACAATTGTGACAAAAATTTCAATTCAGATTTTTTTTAACAAAAAAATTTTCTTTGCAACTTATGAACTGTCATATTTTACTGTAACGAATTTTTTGTCAGTAAGTAAAAAATAGTAAAAATTGGAGGGCTTACATTTTTAAAACCAAGTGTCCAGGTGTTGCCGATGGTGATACTTGTAATTGCGAAAGTCCACTTTTCATTCTCAACACATCATCTGTGACTGATCCTATTGGCTGAATACTTTCTTTTGGCTTTTCCAATTTTTAAGAAGGTATTTCCTTCCTGTCCAGAGGAGGAGATACACGTGCTAGTCCAACTACAAAAGAAAATACATTGTATTATATTTGAATAGGTACTTATTTCTCTTTAAAAACTGGCCATGATAAAGTTGAAAAATATAAAAACATCTTACAAAGATCTTACAGAAAAAATAAAACTGATCAAACATAAATTAAACACATTGATATTATCATAGATAGATAGATAGATAGATACATTTTACATACAATACCTCATTGGATGTAGAACACGTCAAAAACATTAAGAGAATACAACAGAAAAAAAGAATATAGTTAATATTAATGTAAAAAATACATATCATAATAAAATTGAAACACCAACAAATGGTAACAGTGAAAATAAATAGAGGACGACAACAGTAATTAAAGTTAATTTTAAAATAGATAATATGCCTAGTTTGGATAAAAATGTGTTTGGTTAAATAATATTAAAATGGTATAACAATACAATACAATGATAAATTTGAGAACAGCCTAGTTTGAGTACAAAAGTAAGTTTTTTATTAATGTATTAAAATATCAGTGAAATATTCGTCCACCGTATAGTAAGCCTTTTTTATTAGTATCTGTTTGAGTTCTAGTTTTAATGTTTTTAAAGTGAGATTTTTTATGTTGTCCGGCAATTTGTTAAAAATGTTAATTATAGAATACTCAACATTTTTTTGTATATACGAGAAAGGACACGGCAGGCACAAAATAAATGGAAAAGAAGGTACAGTCAAATGGGCTGAAAATGTAATATGTTGTACTTCATAATATCCTAATCAAAAGTTTTCATGGGCACAATATCTGAAAATCGCCAGTTTTTGAGATATGAAAGGTCAAAGATCAGGAATATCGGTACCCACTGTCATAGTTGAGAGTATCATATTATGACGAGGATTTGTTTAACGTGTGATTTTATATGTACCTACCTGAAGTTTCGAACGCTCACTTGAATGAATTTTAGATGAAAAAGAAAAGTTAATAAAAACCACACATCGATTTAGGCATAAACACTTCATTGCCACATTTGCTGACAATAAATATCCACAATACTTAAGTTTTTACACCTAAATCGAAGTGTGGCTTTTATTAATTTTTCTTTTTCATATGAAATTCGTTCAAGTGAACGTTCGAAATTTCAGGTACTTGATTTTAAATGCCTACCAGAGTTATTAAAAGAACAACATACCTATCTTCTTTCAACTTCTAGTAAAGACAAAATTTCTTGGGAAGTCGACGGCTTCCAATATGTTCTTCGATATCATCTGACGTGCTTTTTGTACATAGTCCTTTGATTTGTTTTTATTCACTCTGTACATCAGATCTCTGCCCTTTTCAATTAATTGCAGCTCTTCTATAATCCTCTGAAATAGGTATAAAGCAAATTACTACAAATAGGTAAATACCTATCACAACTCGTATGTTGTAATCAAATCCAATGGTTGTGATTTAAATAAACAAAAGCTCCTTAATATTGAAATAGATCGAACCTACCTTCTTGAAAATAAGATTTAAACACCCCGTAAAGTGTTCACATTTCATCTGCATTTTCACCTGTTTTTCAATGATCAGTCAATTGTTTGAATGGTGACCACCAAGCTTCCTTTTCGTGGACCGAGACCATTACAAAGACACCTCAGTTTCTTTTCTAAAAATTGATACCTACAAACGCCGTAATTATTATAACTAATATAGGTGGTATGCTTAGTATAATATGTACAAAGTACAAATGTATGTACAAATAATATGATACACATTAAACTTCAGTGTCTAAATATAAAATATCTGCAAATGACAACAAAACTATGTGGTAGTTATATTGTATACAATTGTAAAATACTTACAGCAATGCAATTAATGTATATACTTGGAATAATTATAATAAATCAGGGGAAAACAAAAAACAAAACATACATTTGACAGCAGAAGCGTGACGTATACTAATAGCAGTACGATGGGCATGCGCACTAACCTAATGACCGTGGCGCACATTTAAAAAATTCTACAAGGGGATTGTAATGACATGGAAAACGGAAATCTAAATATAAAAGATAAAAAGTAATTAAATACCCATTCTAAGTCTGAACTATCTGCTTAAGAAATGCCGATAGTTACCGAGATAGTTACCAATTAATTGAACACAGTACATAAATTAAAAAAGGGTTATTATTCATTATTATTTAATATTTCATTCATTATTATTTAATATTTCATTCATTATTATTTAATATTTCATATTCATTATTATTCAATATTTGATCACAAATCTAAAGTCTGGATTCAAAATTTAAAACATATTTCATATATACAATAATATTGACGAACGATTTAAAATTTATAAAACGTCATACACCGCACAGGGGATGATTATAAATGTACTTAAGTCAAATCTATATAGATAGAGAAATATCATTATTATTTTTGTAGGTAGGTAGGTAGATAGGTACTATAAAACTAGCATTGCTGTCTCATCAGTTGTGATGCAGGTTTATTTTTATTAGTTCAAAAATCGAACCAATCAGCGTTCGCGTTAAAAGTGCTGAACTTTTGATGATATTACTGTCGGCGCGGCGCTCGGGCGATGCAAATATTTCTACAAAAAATATACCTGTATTATACAGATAAAATCATTGACGAATGTTTATACGATGTACATGAACACATATACGAAGAACGTTCCCTGATACGTGTACACAGTATATGCGACTGTGAATATAAACTTTTCTGTATATTCCATTTATATCGTATGTATAATCATATTGTATATGTGAAAATATTATTTATATGGGAATGTTGAGGGAACATACATGGCAAGTACAGAATGCAATTAGAATATTGGGAATGCAAAATGTACATTCGTGGAATAATAAATGCTATCTGGGAAGCAGGTTCTGTTTGAGGTTAAATGAGAACAGCATTTGTTTCAATTAATGCTACAGAAATGTCTAGCGGAGCTGGCAGGATATTTATTTTTTAAGATGTTTATATCAGTGGTTGATTTCCCATGAGTGAAGATTCAGGGCCCGCAGCCAAAAACCTATACATAATTCGATAGATTATAAAACTTCTGGGCATACATTGTCTCATGCAAACGTAGAGAATTTTTATGTTCTCAAACCTGGGAATTACAAATAAAGGATGGCAATGATGATGGAAAGTAGAACATTTTATCAAGAAGTCCTCTTACACAAAGAATGCTTTAAAATATATAGTTCATAAAATAATTAAAATAAACGGAAAATTACAAATTATTAATTGTAAAAATTGTTCGAAATGCCTTCTGTTTTCCGTAATGCATAATCTAAGTGTTCCTTGAATACCCTGTGAAATTCATGCATCATTCTGTAGCAACGTAATCTTGTGATCAACAATTTGTAATATAACTGTACTTGAAAAGTATTTTGTAAACACTTATACAGTAGTGGCAGCCAAAGTTCTTGGGTCGATCCCCGTAATAAGATAGAGTGAAATATAAAGAGCAAAATAATGTACGCGAAAGAGAGCGATATAATAACAATACCAGCACTTGTGTATGTTAAGAGTTCCTATATCCTCTCTTATTGTCCCTCCTACAGCTTGAGACATTTATGATGAAAACAGCAGTTTCCTAAAAATTGTTTAGTACATTTCAAGATGAGTTGGGATGTACTACTCTTGTCAAAAATGATGTTACGCGTATTGGAGTTTGCTGGAGGGTAGTTATTTGATGCATTTTTTAATGCTCTAATAACTAAAATACTGTTTTATTTTCATTTTTAGCCAT
Source organism: Rutpela maculata (assembly GCA_936432065.2). Taxonomy (NCBI): domain Eukaryota; kingdom Metazoa; phylum Arthropoda; class Insecta; order Coleoptera; family Cerambycidae; genus Rutpela; species Rutpela maculata. The sequence goes on along the minus strand of OW386292.2, from coordinate 143,782,131 downwards.
GTGGCGTGAAAATTAAACTAGCATTCCGTAGGTGTATAAATAAAATAAATTAAAATTCTTTAAATAAATAGGGTTTCTCCCCTTTCCAGATCACAGTCATTTTTAGGTGGGGATGTCTAAGCGAATACTCTGCAGTGATGGGATAAAGTGGGGTAAAAAGAAAATGCGAAATCCAATTATTGATTAATACGGCTTTATTTGCAATTGATTTCTTGTTAAAATAATTTAATTAACAGTAGCTCATAGAAACATCATGATTTGTTAAATTTATTTAGATTTGTGCTGCGTATTTTAACATGGCGTAAAATAATTTACGTTCCCCAATCTCCCTCAATGTCAAATCTCCCGTTGGGATGTCTAAATTAAACAGGTAGGCAAATATGAGCGTGCCGTTTTTTTTATCCATAGTTCACCCATGTCCTCAAAACATAATCTTTGTCTAATTATGAAAATGACAGAAACAGAATGAGTTGACGCAAATGTATCATAAAGAAAATTCAGTAAAAGAGGAAGGATTATCTTGACGACTAAAAGTAGCTAGAGAGAAAAGTGGCAACAGCGTGGGTTGAATCTCTTTCTTTTCAGCATATTATTTGTCCATTTCTCTTCTCTTCTACCTTACATTGGCATCGACTCAATATTTTAACATGCCACTACTGTATAATACCTTTAAATACGGAGGGCTTACAAAATCATTAAATTTATTCAAAGTTATATAAAGATCACAGATAATAATTATGGAACGATTTTGATCAGTTTTTTAAATTAATAATTGTGTGTATGTAAGACTATACTAAAACAGTTTTATAAACATTATTTTAAAATTTTATTACTGGATTTTAAAACGTTATTAGATATTTATAAAATATTAATAAAACTACTTTATAAGTCTAAAACATCTAGTGATATCAAATTCATAGTTGTAGATATATTTCCAGGAATTTTTGTATATTCAAATTTAACCCATAAAGCCAATAGTTACATTTTCTATTTTAACAAAGTTGATTTATGTTGTTGTGTTTAATGGGCTTGGATCCTTGGGTCTATACTTGGTATTCTCTGATTAAAAATTTTAAATGATTCTTTTAATGCTGCATGGCTAACATTAACTGTAATAGCTCATCTTCTTATCTGTTTCTTCACCTTCATATTTTTACTGATATCATTTGACACTAAAATATCCGCTTCATCATCACTTGATTCCACTTATAGTCTCTTGATTGTGAATATATTCTTTTTTATCATAATTTATAGCTTTATAATATTGTTCAGATAAAGAATTAAATTATTTGCTGCTGAAGTGTTTTGTAAGTATTTTATTTAATTTCGTTTGGCAACAGTTATAAAATACTTTTTTAAGAATAGCCGCTGTGATTAAATTGTTGCCGGGAGCGAATGGTTTTATAAATAAGTCTCCATCACTGCTATATAAACTTATACAATAAAGCTTTTATATAACTAGAATGCATATTTTATAACCGTTTTATAGCTGTTTCTAAATACTGCTGTAAATCAGCTATAAAATGTATTTATTTTAATAGTCGTATAAGTGTTGTTATATAAACATTACTAAGCAAGATTACTCTCTCTTTTAAAACTGTTTTAATTTGTCTTAAAAACTTCTATATAACAATGTAATAAAATAGACTTGTTTCTACAGCAAATTTGTGTTTAAGATGAGTATTAAATGATGTATCAGTGTCTTCAAGAGCTATAATAAATCGGATATATAACACTACTCCAGTTTAATAGTAAATACTCCTGTGCTACTTGGGTATGCTTGTACTTCAGTGAATGCTTTTTGAGGTCACCTCTACGTTTTGTCTGAAATGAACAAGAGACACATTTGTACTTTGTTACTTCTGATGGATCTTTGTGCACTAACAAATGATTCTTGAGGCTATTTCCATATTTTGTCTGAAATGAACAAGAATCACATTTGAACATTGTTACTTCCGACGGTTTCTTATGCTTCAGGAAATGCTTTCTGAGATTATCTTTATAGTTTGTCTGATATGAACAAGAACCGCATTTGAATATTGTTACTTCTGAAGGTTCCCTATGCCTCAGTAAATGCTTTCTGAGATTATCTTTATGGTTTGTCTGATAGGAACAAGAGTCACATTTGATCAATGTTACTTCTGAAGGTTCCTTATGCTGCAGCGAATGTCTTTTGAGGCAAACTCCACGTTTTGTCTGATATGAACAAAAACCACATTTGAACATTGTTGATGGTTCCACATGCCTCAGCAAATGCTTTTTGAGATTCTCTTTATTATTTGTCTGATAGGAACAAGAGTCACATTTGATCGCTGTTTCTTCTGAAGGCTCCTCATGCTGCAGCAAATGTCTTCTGAGTCCAACTTTATATTTTGTCTGGTATGAACAAGAGTCACATTTGAACACTGTTAGATCCGAAGGATCCATATGCTTCAGAAAATGACTTTTGAGATTATGTACATATAGTGTCCGAAATGAACAGCAGTCACACATATACGTTGGTACTTTTGAGACAGTTTCATTGGCCGTCGTCTGTTTAATGCATGGTTTTGATAGATCCTCTTCGAGGTTCATTATTAAATGTTTCTGTTTCATCTGCAAACTAGTGGTGAGCTCCGGTTGTATCAAAAAGGCACCATCTTCAGGCCTGAAAATTATAAAAATGGTTATCATCAGCGAAATAATAATATTTATTTAAATAGGTAATCCTAATGCACCTACAGTTATATACATGATAGCTACTTTAAAATAGAATAGGATACATAAAAATTTATTAAATTAAAAAAATAAGAGCTGGCTAACAGGTCTTGACTGCCATGACCCCCGTTTTAATTTTATTTGGAGCTCCTTGTATCCAGATTTGTCTTGTGTATCAGACTCCACAGTCTTAATAAGAGTGATTTAGCATAGCTAACTGGCCTGGGTATCTACTAGTCAAGTAATTGGAATCTCAGTCTAGCTAGTCTCTCACAATTGCATAGCCAATATACAAAGGTTTCCTTATCCTTTTGACAGAATCTGCATGTGGCATCCTCTATCAGGCCCATTAGGCTCATGTCTATTAAGCCTACATTGCATTATTCTATTAGTCTTTCTATTTTGACATAGTAGATCATCCGTAAATTTGGCCTGTCGATACATTAAAGCACTTCCCAACATTTAAACAGAATTCTATCAAGTATCAATTTAAAATTTCAACAGATATATACCATACAATTTTAATAATTGAACTGGTATACAAAACGGGTTTTGTATATCCGTTTGTGATTAGCGCTGACGTCATTGGTTGCAATAATTTAACTAACAAAACTTTAAATCTTAAATTTTTTAAGTTTATTCTCATTTTTAATGATGTCTCAGTATTGTTGACTAATGAAAACGAACTGCTAATTATAGGTTTGATTTCCAACCTACAAAATGCACCAAGGTATTAAAAAATATTTAAAAATTCATAAACATTACATTGAACAGGATTTCAGTTGAAAGTAGAGGAACCAAGCAGAAATTTTAATAATAGTGACATAGTACTCGAAAATTTTAAAAAATACGCATTTTTGAGGTTAGTTGTTTAACATCAAAGCATCCGATGACATTGTCAGAGTCCATTGGCGTGAAGTAGTGTTTTTGATGGTAAAACTTTAATTCAAATTTAAAAATGCTTTTTCTTGGATATTACTCGATTGGTAATAGGGAACATGAGCTGGGTTTAGATCATCGTGAGACAGGTTAGTTTTAACCTACCGATGATTCGTCATTGCGATAGTAATCCTGCTAAGTATGAAGGAAACAGCAGGTTTGGACATTTGGTTCACGCACTCGCTCGAGCGGTGCGAAGCTACCATCCGGGATAATACCTGAAAATTCAAGTATTTTTAATCATAACTAAGTGTTACCTTCACAGCCAAGGAGATTTTAAAATTTGTGAAAACACCGAATTGTTGACATTCTACTGTATACTCTTCATAGTTTTTTTGAAAATATATATAATAGATTAGCGAATCGCTTATCTGTATAATATGCAGACCTTTTCATCTATTGTTCCTATTTTCCAGATCCTTTTTTGTTGCTACGCTATGCTGATGAGGAACAATAGTTCCGAAACACGTGTCCTTAGCTGCTTGATGTTGAAGTTATATGGCACGATTTTCCTTCTTATTTTCTTGACGATATGAATTCCCTTGTATTTCATGTAAATAATGTACATTCACATAACACAAGACAGAATGACTTTTTTATAGACACAGCCATCACTATTAAATAAAACTATATTATATAAAGGTTTAAATATGTTTAATACCTTACTAACAGAAATGAAAAATTGTGAGAACTACTTTAGATTTAAAGGAAAGTGGAAAAACCACGCACTTAATACTTATGTGTAAAGTTAATAAAATTATATAAAAAAAAATATTTTTAAGAAAAAGCTTTTGCAAGGCAAACAACCAAACATACACACATTGCAAGTTAAACAAAAGCTTTTAAAAATGAATGTATGTTGTCTGCTTTGTTTAAACCATAGTAACAATGTAACTGTTATTTGGTACTATTACCAGTTCAGTCGATAAAATTATCGACCCTGTTTAACCCATTTTATCTACTCGTCTGTAGAAATCCTATTACGAGTTTATAACATCGGTAAAAATAACTCTTTTTACATATTATTTTGAGCTAAGTTCACTCCATTATTATCAAGTAGATATAAATTAATCGCTCTCAGTGAAATTTATCGATGTTGGTTCTGTAATTGACTTTTAGGACAAACTCGATAAAAAAATTATCTACATTAAAATTATCGATGGTCGATATTTTTAGCGATGGAGACTGGTAATAGCACTGATTGAATGTAAATTGTTGATGATATCAAATTTGTTGTATGTTCCTTATGTTGGTGATTTTATATGTATGTATGCATTTGTCTACATTAAGTTAGTATATCTACATTATAGTTAGTATATCAACAGTCACTTTTATATTATATTGTATTGTTTTTTTGTATAGCAGAAGATGCTAATAAAGTCTATATCTATCTATCTATCTAGATCGAATGTATCACTTCAGTCTAATAGTAAATATTCTTGTGCTACTTAGGTATGCTTGTGCCTGAGCCAATGCCTCAGTTCATTTCAGCTGTACGTTTTATCTGAAATAAGCAGTGGTCACATTTGTACATTGTTATTTCTCATGGATCCTTATGTAGCCATAAAAAATGTTTTTTGACGCAATGTTTATATTTTGTCTGAAACGGACAAGAGTCACATTTATACATTTTTGCTTGTGAAGCATGTACTAGCAAATGAATTTTGAGGTTCCCTTTATGTTTTGACTGAAATGAACAAGAGTCACATTTGTACATTGTCACTTCTGATGGATCCTTGTGCACTAGCAAATGTTTTTTGAGGTTACCTTCATATTTTGTCTGAAATGAACAAGAATCACATTTGAACATTGTTACTTCTGAATGTTCCTTATGCTTCAAAGAATGATTTTTGAGACAAGGTTTATCTTTTGTCTGATACGAACAAGAATTACTTTTGAACGTTGTTACTTCTAAAGGTTTCTTATGCTGCAGCAAATGTGATTTGAGGGTCGACTCATATTTTGCCTGAAATGAACACGAATCACATTTGAACATTGTTATTTCTGATGGTTCATTATGCTTCAGTGAATGTTTTTTTAAATAAACTCTACGTTTTGTCCGAAACGAACAAAAGTCACATTGGAGCATTGTTACTCCTGAAGGATCTGTATGCTGCAGCAAATGCATTTGGAGATTATCTTTATACAATGTCGAAAATGAACAGCATTCACACCTGTACATCGGTACTGTTGAGACATTTTCATTGGCCGTCGTCTGTCTAACACATGATTTTGATTGATCCTCTTCGAGGTTCACCATTAAACATTTCTCTGTCGTACGCAATCTAGTGGTAAGCTCCCGCTGTGTTAAAATGACACCATCTTCAGGCCTGAAAATTATAAAAATTGTTATCATCACCGAACTGTGAACTAGTAATAATATATCACAGACCCACGCAGAAAAAAAAAGCCATGTCCACTAGACTAGATAATCATATTCTTATGTTTTTGGAGTCACTGAATCCGAATCCACCTCGTTAGCTTTCCTTCCTAACCTCAGAAAATAGGCAAAAAACTCTAAAATGACACTCTTAAGGGTTGAATTATAACTCTCACCACCGAAGTCGTTTGTAAAAAGGTCACTTTGTTTCTATTTTTAGGCCTTATCTATATTAACGTCCTGGTGACGTTTAGGCATTGCTATTCCTCCACTCAACTAGGACACATACACACAAATAGTAAGGCAAAAACTACTCATTGCGACATTGCCATCTGCCATAGCTGAGAGTGGAATTCATGAGAGGAAAGCGTGTCGCCTCCCAGACAACCTTGGTCTAGCCCACCGCTACCATCTTGACAACATATGAAAAACACCAGGATTTGAAGTCGAGACCCCGTAGTTGCAAGCCTAACACTGTAAGCACTCCGCCACTGAGTCAGTGGCGGAGTGCTTACGTGAATCAGAATGAGATATCAGGTTTGTCCCATTAGGTGGCCATTTCTCCAAAAATATACAGATAGATTGTAGATTGTCGCTTGGCCCTGAGTTGGCCTTTCTTCACTTTGACCTAAAAGGTCTTTTGTGAGTTACCCTACAACTAATTGTTACCCAGGATTTCACGGCTTTTTGCAAAGCTTGTGATTTCCTGGGAGCTAATTTCCCTATGTCTTCGGGCGTTAATTCTATCTGTTCTGGGTAATCTAGCCTAATGCGGATCAGTACCTTGCATTCACAAAGTATATGTTCCGCAGCCTCAATTGCATTTGTCATCTTCTGCTATGGCCATGTTCTTGGGATGATATCTCAAGGGGAAATGGCCAGTTAGAATGCCTGGGATCAGCCTTAGCTTGGACTTTTCAAGTTCGAGAAGCCTTGTGGCATTTATAGCGATTTACTCGCCCACTCACTTACTACCAAATCAGAAGTTTCGGTAGAGATCTTGAAAAACAATGGAAGAAAAACAACAACAAAAATAATATATTCTTAACAACACATAAAAATTGAAAATAAAATATATTTTATCAATATAATATTATAAACAATACAAGATTATAAATATATAAATATACATATATTACAACAACAATTACTTCCACATCCAGTGGAAGTATAGTAAGGACAAAAAAATTTTAATAACCTTTTATTGTTCAAATAGGCTTAGAATGTCATGAAACGTCGAGATTTCAAGTTTGAGCGAAAAAAAACTTCTGTCTGTCTGTCGGTCTGTAACTTTTTTTGTGCGCACATTTACTATGGAACCGTTTGAGATATTGAGTTGAAATTTGGTACACATATGTACTTTAACGAGATCTAGAACTAGATTATATTTTCATCTTGTTCCGTCGAAGGGTTGGGGGGTAAATTGGGGTAAATTTGGAGTAAATAGGTAAATCAAGCAAGAGTTCATAAAATTGATATTTAGTATAAACAAGAAAAGCTAAGATCTCAAAAAAAATTTTGGCATTAGCCACCCCCATTACCACCCCCACCAAAGGGGATGAAAAAAAAATGTGATTTAGTGTGTGTACAAGAACCAGAAACCTCAAAATATTTTTTTACTTTATCCACCCCCACTCCCACCCCCTGTCACCACCCCCACCCCACTGCCGATGTGGGGTATCGTTTTATGGGTTTTTGGGGTAAAGGATTTCAAATATTATATTATTAAAGTTTCATAAACAATTATTTCCAGATACAAATTTTTTTCGTTGTGTGACTTGGATAGAAAATCCGGATGTGGAAGTAGTGATTCCTTGGGCAGCGGTTTTTTAATTATTTATAGCTTTACTGCTATAATTTTGGTGACCCTGACGTGATCACAACTTTCTGATCCGACGTGATGGGATCTCCTATATAATCAAATAAATTAAAGAAAGAGCAGAAATTATTTCTATACTCGAAGCTCATAGAATATCCAGACATAATGACCAATAGACAAACTTCAAGAATATAAAAAAATAAACCAACTCCAAGAATATAAAGATATAAACCAACTTCAAGAATATAAGAACTTACCAAACCGATTGAAAGAAGTTAAAAAGGAAATGAAATGCTTAAAACTTTTTTAACATAAACACCAAAATTTTATAAATTAGTTGATATAATTTGGCACACATCCATGTCCCTGATTTAGAACCATTTTAATCGACGACTCCAAGAAGAGATTCCATATACTACATACTAGTATAAGTTGAATCCAGATGATGCTAATTTTTTAACGTAGAGAAGAATACACAGGAAATTTACTGATAAATCTTTACTTTTGAATTGATGTTTCTCTAATTTATGGTCATTTTCTACTCACAATTGAAGTTGAACATTACAAGTACTGTCATTTGCTGGTAAGAGAGTTAACGTACATTTCCCTTTTTATCTGAGAAAACAGTCAATCAACCAATCACCAATCAATTAATTATGCCAACACAACCTTCAGACGAGGATTTTCCTCAAACGCACTATGCCACATCTGTCAAGCTACCCCCGTTTTGGAAATCAAAACCTGAAATTTGGTTTACCCAAATCGAATCACAGTTTTCAGTTGCAAAGATTGTCAATGACAAAAAAAAAGTGACCAGGTGACCAGCTAATTTGCCATTAGATGTGATAGATAATATATATATTATATATATAATATAATCTAAAAATTAAGTACTTCAATGATATACCTAAAATAGTTAAAATGGCACAAATACCAAAAAACTAATCACAACTCTCTTTAGTAAGGATGCACAGTTACTAGATTATCAACCTCCACACCTAAAACTTGTAAATTATCCGGATAAAATAATGGAAAAGCTAAGCAATTTTCAAGTATTACATCAAAACATACAATGTATAAAAAATAAGATTCTAGAAATAGAATTTTTTTTAAACATGCAAGATGAGAAACCTGAAGCTCTATGTTTTACTGAGCATTGGCTGAAACCAGGAGAAGAGAATTTTATAAAACTAAGTGGATATGAAATGGTCTCGACATATTCAAGGAAGCAAATGATACATGGAGGAGCTTGCATCTACATCAAGAACGAATTGAATTTCGAAAAAGTTAAATGTATAGAAGATAATAGTGTGGAGGGACATATAGAGTGTGCATGTGTAAAAAATAGAGAACTTAATCTGATTATACTGTGTATATATAGAACAAATTTAGGAAATTTTGAGGTATTTATGGAAAAGTTAGAGGAGAGTATTGACTTAATTCAGAGTAATTATAGAAAGTATAAGTTGGTATTATGCGGAGATTTTAATATTAATCTGTTGGAAAAAAATATTAAAACAAAAAGATTCTTAGACTTATTGAATACATACAATGTGTCTCAAACAATATTTGAACCCACCAGAGTGACTCAAAAAACAGCTACACTTTTGGATAACATTTTTACCGATTGTGAGAACTACGAAAGTTCTCTCGTATATTCAGCATTATCAGATCATCACGGCCAAACATTAATTTTAAGTCATGAGAATAAAGGACAAACCACTAGAATAAAAAATCAGTATACTAAAAAAAGAGTCTTTTCAAAAACTAAGCTTCAACAATATCGAACTGAATTACAATCAGTAAGTTGGGATAAAGTTTTAAATACAAATGATGCTAATATAGCTTATGACATTTTTCTAAATGAAATACAAGGTCTTATGAACAGGGTATTTATTAAAAAAACACGTCAAACTTTAGGTAATTGTCGAAAGTCTTGGATGACCACGGGCTTAAGAGTATCAGCTAAAAAAAAGCGATACTTATATGAACAAAAAATAATTGGGCAGATAAGCAATGAAAACTATAAAAACTATGTGAACATTTTTAAAAAAGTCGTAAAAGCAGCAAAAAAACTTGAAAATAACAGGTATATATTGAAAGCCGAAAATAAAACTAAAGCTACATGGTCACTTATTAAAGATATAACAGGAAATAAATCAAATAAAAATGGTTTATTAGACAATTTTACAAACACCCCATTCTAACTCGGTTGTAATTCTAGACGAGATAAACAATTATTTTATAAATGCTTGTCCTAATACAAATTCAAATGATCAAGTTGACTTTAGTAAAGTTCAACAAGTATCAAATAGTGTTTTTTTCAACTGGGTAAGTGCTGAAGAAGTTTTGGAGTGTATAAAAAAACTAAAAAACAAAAAATCAATAGGAGAGGATGAAATACCCATATGTTTACTCAAAGAAGTGGCGGATATAATAGCGCATCCTCTTGCATATATTATTAATGTTGTCTTTTGCACAGGAGTATTCCCAGATCAAATAAAAATAGCACATATTAAGGCGATTCACAAAAAAGACAAAAAAGATGATATAAAAAATTACAGACCGGTATCTTTGTTATCTAATCTAAACAAAATCTTTGAAAAGCTGTTGTATACTAGAATCATAACCTATTTGGAAAAAAATCACGTTCTGTCCGACTGTCAAAATGGCTTTAGAAAAAAGAGATCCACAATACAAGCCATATACCTTGCATTAACAAAAATATTAGATTCCATGAACAACGGTAAAAACACTTTAGCAATGTGTTTGGACCTATCTAAAGCTTTTGACAGTGTGGACCATGGAATTTTGATTAAAAAGCTTGAATGCTATGGAATTAGAGGCATTTCATTAAGGCTAATAGAATCATACTTGACAAATAGAAAGCAATGTGTGGTCGACTGTGATGAAAATGGGCAAATAGTTAAATCAAAACTGATTAATATAAAAAAAGGAGTCCCTCAAGGGTCTATTTTAGGACCACTGCTTTACATTTTATATACCAATGACTTGCCAAGCTTTGTAAATCAAGACATGATTCTATATGCCGATGACACATCCTTAATATTTAGCGAAAACAGTGAACAGGTCTACCAAGAAAAAGTTAGTGAATCAATCACCAAACTCAATAAATGGTTTGGGGCAAATAATCTGGTCCTTAAAGTCAACAAAACACAGATAATTAATTTTAATACTCGATTACATGATCCCTTAACAATCAATATAAATAATACAAACCTCAAGTCGACAGACAGCGTGCTATTTCTTGGTGTACATGTAGATCAGAGGCTAGATTGGAAAGTTCACATTGAAAAGTTGTCCGAAAACATAGGGTGATACTGTTATGCTTTAAAAACAATAAATAAAAGTGTCGGATTGAATGCAGCACTGACTGCTTATCATGCTTATGTACATTCGAAAATGAAGTACGGAATTATCTTCTGGGGAAACTCGGTGGAAGTTCAGAGAATTTTGGTATTACAAAAACGTTGTTTGAGAAACATTTTTAATGTGAAACAAACAGAAAGTTGTAAAAGTATATTTAGGGAAAATAACATTTTAACTGTAGTTAGTACGTACATTTATGAAGCAGTTCTTTTTATTTATCAAAATAGAAATCTTTTTAACAACAATGAGACTAGCCACAGTTATAACACAAGAAATAAAAAAAACCTTGTACCTGAACAAACCAAATATACTTTTATAAATAGAAATGTTCAAAATAATATTATGAGAATCTGGAACAAAATTAACTTATCAGTAAGAAATCTTCCCATAAACCAATTAAAAAAAACAATTAAAGCACATCTCATAAATAAAGCATTCTATACTATTGAAGAATTCTTCAATGATCATTGTGATATTTTGTATATGTGAGTATATATTTTATGTATATATATGTTTGTGTATACTGTAGTGTATTATTTTTAATACGTACTTTTATGTGTTTATGTAGTAGTGTTCTAGTTCTTTAGCATCGCTATAAGTTTTTTATTACTGTGTACTGTGTTATATGTTAATTATAATTTTTAATCTTTATGACTGCAATATTATATATTTTGTAAATTACTAAATGTTGACACGTTCTATACCCTAATAGGGTGGTATGTTGGAACAAATAAATCTTATCTATCTATCTATACAATATAATATATAATCCCCCTGAAACAGATTTATATATCAATTTAAAGAAAATTTTAATTTCACGTTTATCATCGAGTGAGGAGATACGTCTCAAAGATTTGCTCTCAGGTTTCCAGATAGGTGATCTGAAGCCGTCAGACTTCTATAGATCCATGCTGAATATGGTTGGAGGTTTTAGCATGGTTAGTCAAGATTTACTGATTAAATTATGGAAAATACGTTTGCCTCAAACTGTGCATATCGCTATTATAGCTTCCGGGAAAACAGACATGTCAAAGAGATTCTCGATATTGCAGATGGGAGTCTTGTCAAAATTCGATGGTTGCATCATACTCTAAGAATCCTCTTGAGTCCGAATCAACCCCGTTATCAGATTTAACTGCTACTATCAAAAATTTTTCAATTACCTTCCATGATTCAATTAATCAAGTCTTACAAAGACAAGAAATTTTTAATTCTCGATTAGAATCTAAATTACCTGATCAATCTTTCGAGCCTCATACGAGAAATCCTCTTGGTAGCTTCACCATCCCGAAAAGCAGATTCGACCACATCCATATAGATTTGATAGGACCATTACCTCCATCCAAAGGTAACTCTTACATTCTTACGGTGATTGAACGATTCACTAGATGGCCAGAAGCATACTCTCTTCACGATATCACAGCAGAAACAGTTGCGCGTACTTTATTTCAAAATTTTGTTTATCGATTCGGTGTCCCCTTGACGGTTACGATAGACCAGGGAGTACAATTTGAGTCAAGATTATTTAATGAATTTGCAAAGTTCTTAGGTTTTCACAGAATACGTACAACTGCATATCACCCTTAATCGAATTCTCTAATTGAAAGATTTCATCGCTCACTTAAAACTTCCTTGTTGATTAGAGCCAATACATCGCATTGGACAGATGAACTACCAATCATTTTATTGGCATTTAGGACAACTCCCAAGGAAGATCTGCATTGTTCACCTGCTGAACTTTTATATGGACAAACCCTTCGTTTACCTGGCGAATTTTTCGTTGAATTGTGTAATTCCCCAGATATGCCTTATTTCATTGACAAATTACGCATTTATTTTAATAATTTAAAATTTGTTCCTCCAATTTCTCATGTCAATTACAAAACTTTTGTTAGTTCAGACCTTTCCTCTTGCGATTTTATTTTTGTTCGCAAGGAACAGTTTAAACGTTCGTTTACTCCTTTATACGAAGGACCCTTTAAAGTTTTATCACGTACAGATAAGTTATTACTGCAAAATGTACAGAAAATAAAATTTTCAGCAAACCTTAAATAAAATAAAAATGCTATCTTTATCAGCCCGGTAACTATAGAAGAGGTAATAGATATTATCGCCAGCTTAAAAAACAAAATGAGTGCAAGGCATGACGAAATACCGAGTAGTGCTATAAAATTCTGTGCACTTGAATTGAACGCACCCTCATGTTTCATTATAAATAACTCCTTCAGGTATGGTGTATTTCCAGAAGAACTAAAATTGGCATTGGTTAAACCTATGAATTATTTTATACATAAAAAGGGGGATCCAGAAGTAGAAGACAATTATAGACCCATAAGTTTGTTACCATCTCTTTCAAAAATTTTTGAGATAGCAATGGCGAACAGACTACTAAATTTCTTTCATACAAATAAGCTGTTCAATGACTGTCAACATGGCTATCTGAGAGGTAGGTCAATGGGACAGCATTGTATGACTTTGTGGATAAAATAATTCATAGTCTGGAACAAAAGAATATAGTTTTGGGAATGTTTCTTGACTTGTCGAAAGTATTCGATAGTCTAGACCACTCCATCATGCTAGAAAAATTAGAACTATACAGTATCAGAGGAATTACACTGAAATAGATCCGCTCCTACCTCACAGATCATCATCAAATGATAATGATTGAAAGAGATCATAAAAAAATATTTCTTGGAAAGAAAACAAATTAACATTGGCATTCCACAGGGCAGTATTACGGGTCCATTGATTTTTATTATCTATATAAATGACCTCGCTTGTGCACTTTCAGGTGAGACTTCAAATCTAATAAACTATGCCGATGACACAAATCTTCTAATAGAAGCTGAGACATTTCCGGATTTAATAACCCTAGGAGATAGCTCGCTAACTAGAACAAACCACTGGTTTCAAATAAACAGGCTTCTATTAAATAAAGACAAAACAAATTTTATATGCTTCAGGACTAAACAAAGTAGAGTAGAAATACCAGACTCGGCAAGGCTGCAGACCCAAAACGTAACCTTAATGCAAGATACCAATTCCTTGGTATTTATATTGACCAACACCTGAGCTGGTCAAAAGAAATACAGTTTGTATGTAACAAACTAAACTTTGTCAGTTACACCTTCAGAGTGATGGAAAAGTACCTGGAACCAGAGGTGCTTAAAACAATATACTATGCAAATTTTCAATCACTTTGGAATAATTTTCTGGGGAGGAAGTAAAGATGTAAACAAAGTCTTCATCATACAAAAACGTATTATAAGATTACTCACAGGATTAAATACAAGGGAGTCATGTAGGGGTAAATTCCGGGAACTAAATATCATAACAACACCTGGCCTGAATGTGTATGAATGTCTATTATTTCTGTTTAAAAACAAACCAAAATTTACAAAATATGAAATTACACATAACTATAAGACCAGATCTTTATGCTATAACTTTCCACAGCATCGACTGACTCTCTCCGAGAGAAACTCTGCTTACTCGTGTATAAAGTTTTATAACAAACTGCCAGAGAATATAAAGGAGTTAACCTCATTTAAGGATTTTAAAAAACAAGTTTTTAATAATATTGTAGCTCTCGAGCGATATAGTGAGAAGGAATTTTTAAATGCAACCTAGAGCCATTGGCTTCTATTTACTTGCTCTTTTATATTTTATAACATGTCGTTGTTGAAACAAAATTTTAACTTGTTTTTATTTTAATTTATATTTTAAGACTTGAAATAACTGTTAACTACAGTACCCATATTGACGTCTTTCATTCAATTAGTATTAATAAAAAATATTTTGCAAGACTGATTTTTCTGAAATAAAGTGTATTATTATTATTATTATTTTATCGGTTTAAACTTCTCCATTGAAGGTGGGTATTGGAACAAGTATTGGCTGTAGCAAGATACTTGTTTGTTACTATTACTTTATACAGATGAATTCAGAAATGACCGTACGATTGAAGTAGTGGATAGTATCACGGCTTTCTGGAGCACTACAATCTTGTTTATAATACCGAGCTTTCTTAGGTTGTTGGTAAGCGTTTTAGGAATTACTCCGGTCGTTGAAATTATTAGTGGGATTGTAGTTACAGTTTCTTGGTGCCACATTTGTGGAATTTCTTTCCCGAGTCTCTGGTATTTCCTTTCGTTCTCAGCAAAGTAATTTTGGATGTTATGGCAGTTAGGAATGCCTACGTCAATCAACCAAGTTTCCTTTTTTTCCTTGTTGATCAGGATAATATCTGGCCCGTTGTGGATAATAGTTTGGTCCGTCAGCACTGATCGATCCCAGTACAGCTTGTGAGTATCATTTTCCAAGACCGCGCTGGGTACATACTGATAATAGGGCACCTCTTCTCTTACCAGGCCATGTCGCCATGCTAAACTTTGGTGTGCAATTTTTGCCACTTGTTTATGCTTCTCAAGATATTCGGTGGCTACCAACATCTGGCAAGCACCCGTAATATGTTGTATGGTTTCGGAATGCTGGCGACATCTTCTACACAGGTCATCTTCTACATTGGCTCTCATAATGTACTTGAGGAAATTTTTGGTGGCAATGACTTGGTTTTGGATGGAAACCATGAAGCCCTCAGTTTCAGCAAAGAGATTATCATGTCTCAACAAGCCAGATGAGGCTTTAGAGTCGATGTGTGGTTGACTAAGGACGTTTGCATATCTACTGTGGAGTGGCTTCAGCTTATTATTATTATTTTTTTAGCTAGCTAAAAACCAGTCGCCTTTGTCTGTGGCTCCGACCCTCACAAAGGGGAGCTGGTAGTACCGGTAGCCACTCCCCACGCCCATGGGGTGAGTGACTACTGGGTCCGGGAATCGTGTGCCCTGAGCAGACGTAATGAACTGAGAATGACGGCCTTCTGCATTCTGCCGGCTAAGACCTCTGCCGAATTTCGGCATGCCGGTATGATCTTAAGTTCCAAAAGCAGTGTGTGTCTTGTTCCACCGAGGGCTCCTATAATCAGTACCACTATCTTAACAGTATGGTCTGGATACAGTCTGCGGAGTTCGAAGAGCAGATCTCCATATTTTGTCTGTTTTTCCTCCTTCAAGACAATGTTGTTCTCCGCGAGAGCCGAGAACTCCACGACGAACGTTGTCTTGAGTTGATGGTCGAGGAGGACTACGTCAGGCTTGTTGGCTTGTATTTGCCTGACGGTGGGAAAAGAGTAGTTCCAATAAATTAGACACTTCTCATTTCCCACAACGGAGTCAATATCCCCCAGAGCGTAAGGCAGCACTGGTGTTTCGTCTATCCCATACGAGTGCCTTAAATGGTAATAAAGCACTCGTAATGCTCCACCGTGCCTTTGGATATAGGCCGAGACTGCATATATCGGGCAAGCCGACAGCAAGTGCATAAGAGTCTCTGGCGCCCTGCGGCAGGCCCTGCAGCTGACATTAGGGACCTCTATACCCATGACACGACTACGATAGACAAGGGTGTTAAATACACCATCCTGGCAAGCCATTATGAATCCCTCGGTCTGACTTCAGCCCGGCTGACCTTAAGAAGGCAAAGGTCAGCCTTTCGGATAAGCCAAGGTTTTCTATATTTTTATCCGTGTGCAGCTGCAGAAAGTTGTTGTGTTCTGCAGCTTTAATTTGGGCTTTTCGCCGAGCAGGTTCCAACTCGGTGACAGAGTCGCGATTTACCCGCTCGACGTCGAAGGAGAGACCAAGTTCATCGGCTGCTCTCTGTGCTGCCTTAAACAGAAAGGCTCCTACCCCTGCATTTTCATGGTCTCGGACCATGCAGAGGAGGGGATCCGAACTCCTGATGACCTTGCAGGCTCCATCCAGAACCATCCTGTTATGGAGACTCTCCAAACTCAAGAGTCCACGGCCTCCCCGATGTCGTGGGAGGTATAGTCCTGGAACGGACGATTTAGGATGCAAACTCCTAAGATGCATTATTATTATTATTATTATTTACCTTTAATAAAGGAAACAAAGTCATAACTGTCAATATTGGTAGGGTTAAACCAGCTTTTGTATTAGTTGACAGATGTGACACTTTGCCTTCCCCGATTAACGTTTCGCAATCGCCACGTTGGTTGATTGACTCTTTTCTTTTTTAACGACGGGTGTATATAGCGATTCACTTGCTTACTCACTTACTACCAAATCAGAAGTTTCGGTAGAGATCCCGAAAAACAATGGAAGAAAAACAACAACAAAAATAATATATTCTTAACAACACATAAAAATTTAAAAAATATATATTTTATCAATATAATGTTATTATAAACGATACAAGATTAAAAATATATAAATATACGTATATTTCAACAACAATTTTAATTATTTACAGCTTTACGGCTATAGCATTCTTTGTTAAATAGGTTATAAAACTTTTCGCTTGTCTTTGACCTGGAGTAGGATTTCTTTTGTTCTTTTCCCATTTTAGGACCTTCTCCATTATGTGTCCCTTAAATAAGCCACAGAACAGTTCGGGTCCAAAAAAAATGGGGCTTTTCTTGCGAGGCCAATTCGTTGCCTTTTATTCCCTCATGCCCTGGCACCCACATCATGTTTTTTGCCAGTTGCTTCAGGGATTGTCTGCATTCCCAAGCAATTTTAGACTCGAAGGTATAGAACCGCTTAACTATCTGAAAGTATATAGATCTTTGCTCTTCGAGTGCCTCTATTTAGGCATTCCTGGCCACATTGATCTATAGCACAGATTTATGCTTGGAAGATAGTTGGGGTGTTACCAAGGGCTTTAGATAGCCTGCATTTAGGCCCTGCTACGCCCACACCAACCCCTTCATCCATCTTGGATCCATCTGTGTACCAGATGTGTGACTGTCCAACCGCAGTACTTCGACCCTGCTCGCCGGATGGTTTTCAATCAGCACATCAAACGGGCAGTCAAAGTCATGCTTGATTGACATTGAGTCAGTGTGTTTGGTCATGGATTCGAACTGGATTAGCTCCAGAATCCTTAAGTGACCAACCAGGTCGCCTGGTCTGAATTTAAGTATCTGATGCAGCAGTGCTGCCTCCTTCCTTACATCCAAATCCAGAGGAAGTAAGTCCAGCATTGCCTCCATAGCTGCTGTAGGACAGGAGGGCATTGCTCCTGTAGTCCCTAGACAGGCAAGGCGTTGCAATTTCTGCAACTTTCCTTATGCTATTTTCTCTTCTGTTTTTGACCACCATACACATGATGCATGGGTTGACAATGGAAAGGTAGAACCAATTCATTTTTGGCTTGAGACCCCAAGTCTTACCAAATAGCCTTCGGTACGTCCAAATAGTCGTCGTTGCTTTGGTAAGTATCCTTTCTAAGTGTGAGTTCCAGGTAAGTTTTTGGTCCAGGATTACTCCAAGATGCTTGACTTCACTGGAAAAACTCAGTACTGTTCCATTCAACATAGGAACCCTCAAATTTAGTTTTGAATGGGTCATCAGCATAGCCCTGAATGTTGAAGCCATAATTACTCAGCTTATGGAGGAGATCGTCGACCACCGACCACAGCAAGAGGGATAAGACTCCATCTTGTGGACAGCCACTAACTGTAGTCACGGTGGCCGACACATTCCCCACATGTGTGGTAATTATTTTGCTTCTTAGCATGGATTGTATCCATTTGATTGTTGGGGACTGTATATAAATAAATAAATAAAATAAATTTTAAGAATGATATCAGGGAAACAATCAGACTTTACGAAACATCCTTGCTTTTTGTGCTTATGAGACAGTAGAGATCATGATAATCATTATACATATAGCCAAAGAGAACATCATTTAAACCGGTTTCATCATTACAAATCCTTTGGTAGTTCTAAAGAAAGTATTACTTACATTCCTTCGTATCAAACTTGGTCTAAGGAAGTAGCTTGTTAAATTTTTTAAAAAATAAATATCTTGTATTTCTGCTTACATCATTGTTATAAAATATTATTTTGGGTATTCAGCAGATAACTTTCAAAGAAATCATTCGTTCCTTTCATATATTATTGATCTAAATCTGATCAAGCTAGAATATCAACGAGTAGTCCTCTTACAAACAAACTTGTCAATTTCTTTATACATTTACTATGTCTAACATTCAATATGAAAAACAAGAAAATAACCATTCTTTCTATATATTGAAGATCTAAGTCTGATCATTCCAATATATTGTCAGAAATCCACCCTTAAGAGGAAATCTTTCAAGCATCTCTAGCCCTACCTAGAGGATAGTCCATTCAATACGATAAACAAGAAAATAACCATTCTTTCTATATATTGAAGATCTAAGTCTGATCATGCCAATATATTATCAGAAATCCACCCTTGCGAGGAAATCTTTCAAGCATCTCTAGCCCTACCTAGAGGATACTACATCACAAACAAACATTAGTTACATTTCAAAGCCAAGAACTACTGAAAAGCACAATGAAATATATGAATAAAATTTCACTTACATGTCATAATAAATAAAATATTTCAATCAATGTTTGATTGACCAAAACTCTGTAAAAATTGCGCAACCTTTTTCATTCTCTTTAGAACTCATCAGCAGAGATATATGTTCAATTCAAAAACATAATTACTATAAAAAAAAAAAAAAAAAATAGGAAAACATTTTCTTGTAAAAAATGACAGGAAATATTTATTTAGTTGACACATATCAAACATTGATTGAAATATTTTATTTATTATGACATGTAAGTGAAATTTTATTCATATATTTCATTGTGCTTTTCAGTAGTTCTTGGCTTTGAAATGTAACTAATGTTTGTTTGTGATGTAGTATCCTCTAGGTAGGGCTAGAGATGCTTGAAAGATTTCCTCGCAAGGGTGGATTTCTGATAATATATTGGCATATCAGACTTAGATCTTCAATATATAGAAAGAATGGTTATTTTCTTGTTTATCGTATTGAATGGAGTATCCTCTAGGTAGGGCTAGAGATGCTTGAAAGATTTCCTCTTAAGGGTGGATTTCTGACAATATATTGGAATGATCAGACTTAGATCTTCAATATATAGAAAGAATGGTTATTTTCTTGTTTTTCATATTGAATGTTAGACATAGTAAATGTATAAAGAAATTGACAAGTTTGTTTGTAAGAGGACTACTCGTTGATATTCTAGCTTGATCAGATTTAGATCAATAATATATGAAAGGAACGAATGATTTCTTTGAAAGTTATCTGCTGAATACCCAAAATAATATTTTATAGCTTGTTAAAGTTATGGATAAAGGAGGATTCTTTCAGTATTTACAGAAACAATTCTCGATTGATCACAAATTTTAACAATGTTTAAGGGATGAGAATTTCATTACAACAATGAATTAACAATGAAAAAGCTGAATGGACCAGTCTTAAGAAAGTTGTACATAAGCTTCTGGAGAATCTTAAAGATGAAAATTAAAGAGAAGTAGTAGAGCTGATATGGTGGAAAATTTTGGTAGTTTAGGATGTTGATAAACCTTAAGTTGTACTTCTTACATTCGAATGTCGATTACTTGCTAATAAATTTGGGAGTATAGTCAGGAGCAAGGAGAAAAATTTTATCAAGACATTAAGCAAATGGAGCATTGATATGAATATACCCTCGCGGACTTGTTTGTAGAAAATTCCATGTTGTACAAAAAAAAGTGCAGTGCATTTTTGTCACATTTATTACCATTCTCGCTATGTAAGCACTGAAAGATCAAAAACACCATCCTCGACATTTGCATATTATTTTTTCCAATTACTTTAAAAAATTGGGAGGTCTTAAACGTACTCATAAATACTATTCCATGGAGCTGAACCGAATGGCAAAATAAAATATTTTTGATTACGTCTAATTGCACTGTTCTACAACCCGCATACTTTTAATAAATATATTATGTTCACTGGACATCAACATCTAGTGTTTGTATTCACGGTTCGCGGGGGTTTATGACTGCTTCAACAAAATAACAATAGTGGCACCACAAGTCAACAAACAATATGTGGATAGGTGCGGGGAATCGTGATGAGCGAGATGGAAATGGACGACAATAGTCGTGACGTCATGCATGAGGCGGTTAATTTGAATTGCATTCCATGCAGTCTTTGAAGCATGCCTTCTGTACATGTGTTTTAAGGGTCAAAATAAATTACTTTAAAATGTATCTAAGGATTGGTACGTTATTTTTTATATTTAGCTATTAAAACCTAACTACTGATATAAAAATAGAGCTGGATTATAGGTTTTTTACATGTGGTAATCAATTTTCTCTACCGAAAATTATAAAAAAAATTTTTTCTGGATGGCTATTTCTGCGCATGCGTTCTACAAGTGTCTGGAAAATTATTCGGAACGTAGTTCTTTGATTATTTCTTTGTATTCTAAACTCAAAGCCTGTTTTATTTATTTTCATTTCAAATTGAATTGCTTTCCATTATTTTATACTATTATCATAGATTTTCAACCATAACTTCGTGTTTAAATATTTGTAAGTAAGTATTTTCACTTAGAAACACAAATAAATAAAGAAATTACATAGTGTATCATTTATTCACAACTTATTTCTATTAAATCTATAAATGATTAAAATAGTTTAAAATTGAACTGTCTAATAAATACGACATATTCCATGAACATGCTTCATCTGTTAGGGTACGAACATGCCAAAGATGCTACCCAGCTAGAAGTTCATGCTGCAGTTTCAGAAGATGTATCGAAGCCATCAACGTGTAAAACAAACCTATACATTTAAATGTGACCGCACATACCGTGGATGCTAGCAGAGTGAACTGGTCTTAGCACAAATTGATAGCTTCGATGCATCGACTGAAACTGCGGCCTGAACTTCTATATCTGCGTTGTATCTTCGGCATATTCGTACCCTTACAGAAATATTATAGTGTGCAAAGAGAGCCAGAGCAGCTATATATGATGTCATAACCATAATCCCCTTGGACAAGTACATTCTGCATCTGCTATATTTTTATCGTTATTCAAAAATATCTGAAAACAATTAATTACGTTAAAAGTCAAATATGATAATGTTTAAAAAAAAAATGCACACACCTCTACTTTATAGATTCTATCTCTCATGCTAGCATGAACTTGTCCCTTAACAATCGGTACTTCGGGATCATAAATCATTCCTTTCACATGGCTCGCTTCAACAGAACTTTCTGCCTTGACCATGAGTTTTCCTTTATCTTTAAAAAATTGAGCAATCGCAGGAAAATGCAATACGTGTTTTTGAACCATTTTTCAATGCTAAAATAGGTAAGTATATTGATACATACATATTTAAAAATTACTTTGTTATAATTTCAATCACAAACGTAGGTACTTACGATGCCGTTGAAATATATTATTATTGACTCCAGTACAAATTTGGAATGCAAACGCTTTAAATACTGTAAAATCCTTGAAAATTATAAAAGAAATAATCCACTATACATAACCTTAAATTTCATCTAGTCCAGGTAAACAAATAAAAAGATGCAGATATGTTCGACATACGTATACACGCGTGCACAATAAAAAATTAATTTCTGAAAAAATTTCAAGAGGACTTTAAAAATTACAGTTTTATTACAAGAAGGCGCAGCTTTTAAAGTTAAAACATTTGTATGACAATAATTAAATATTCACAGATTTTCTGAAATTTCAAATTCAATTTTGACCAGTGTCTTATGTACAGTGGTAATAAGGTCGATGTTAGAAATAGGATGGAATAGTTAGAGTGGGAGTGAAACGTCACACTATTTCGGTCCATATGGAATGGTTCTAGCCATATAGTTGCACATCTTATAGAACTCTTCAATCAACAGCCTAGGGGCAATTTATATTTAAAACCGACCATTTACATTTATAAGTAATTTTAAATATAGGCTCTTAGCTCTTAGAATATCTTATAGAGTATTTTAAAACTAAAATTGTTATTGTGACTTGTTCATTCTTAAGTAAATTAGTTCAAAAAATTCTCACCTCAATTCTTCAGTTTCAGTTTGGTTCTCAACGTGTTCGATTTTCAAAGAGGTTTCAGACTCTTGTTCAAACTCCAATGGTTCAGTTTTTAAAAACACCTCTGGCTCCGCCTTGAAATTTTCATCTGCAAAATTTTCTAACTTGACAACCGATTCAATCTCATTTTCATTCACAAACTTCTCAATATATGTGCCGTCAACATTACTTTTCTTTTTAATCTTAGTAAACTGTAAAACGTTATACAGATTCACTTTGTCATTACTGCCAGAACCTTCAGTATCACGATACATATTAATGCTTTCTTCGACACTTAGACAACTCTCTATGAAATTAAACAGGCTCTTTAATGCGTCGTAACAATTTAGGCATATTACGGGTTCTCGTACCATAAACAAATCCTAAAAAAAATATTTATAAATTACTTTTACACCAGGCAAATGAGGAAAGGTGTTCAAAGTTTCTATACATCGATGGTAAGCTCTTTTCGACCTCTATCACATATTCCCCATCTTAAAAAAGGCCCAAAATTGTCATTCAGATAACGCCCAAGCAACACACGGGATAAAACATACATTTTTCGTCTATATCAGATGTCTAGATATCATATACACGTTTAAATGTCCGAGTAATAAATGTCTAAATGAATTTATGTAAAAAAATTCTTATCCAGAAAATCACAACAACAATACCGAAAATTGTTTCAGGGAGTGGAAGAAGTGAGTGATGTTTGTACTTCAGAAGAATTCCGGGATGAGTTATTTTTTGGGAATAAATTCATTTTAGAACTTTTCGGTGCCTTGCATAACCAGTGTCAGCTATTATGTTAAAACAAAAATTAGGTATTGATTTTCATTTCTGATTGATGAAAACTGACTCCAAGGCACGTATTTTTTGTACTTCAAATATTTATAGATAGATGTTTCATAAATAATTTCATTCTATAGCCATTTATTTCCTTGTTTAATCAGAATGTTATCAGAAAAATTCGAAGATTAGAAATTGATATTTTAATAAACAGATTTTGATTTTGATTAATCATCAACAATTTTCTCTACTTTTTGCTAAATAATAAAAAAATGTTTTTATTTAATTTTTGTAACAATAAATGATTTATCATTAGCTTTTCTCAATAATTTAACAAAAGGAATTGGAGGCAATTAGTATTCGTATTTATCAGTTTTTGTCATGATCAGAGCTCGGAGGGCATGCGCCCCCCCCCTTTAAGACCGCCAGTGGCTCTGTTGGTTATCACCAACTATTTCTTAACTTGCACCTATATGGACTCACCAACTCTGGTAGATATTTTTGTAGCATTAAATGTATGCCGTCTTTCTCTTCCAACTGAAAATATGAGTCCTTCTCGTTTAAACTTAAACAAAATCTGCATATTTTTTTGTTTTCTCTAAATTCTTCGCTTTCACTTTCATCTCTTATCTGCCACAAATCTACACCATCTTGTCTGCAACCTGAAGCAGTATATATTTGCTCTTCAGATGTTAGACATGTTGATTTGAAATCGTAAGACTTCTGAAGATTCCCCACGCATTCGTAACATAATAGGGGATTTTCGCTGCACTCCCAGTTCTAAAATTAAAAACAAGAAAAATCGAGTGAGGTAATAAGTATACAGCTATAAAGTGAATAGTTACCACCAGGTCCAAGAAAATCGCCGTCACCATTACCAGTTCGTCTTCCATAGATTTGTAGTCCTTTTCACTGATAAGTTTGAAACACAGCCTACAAATTTTAAAATGGTCGTCCATTATATCTTTTATTTTGCAAAAATATATAACAGAATAGACGTAACAAACTTGACAACAAAATGCTTAAACAAACATAACCACACATGAGAAGGTGTTCTTCGGTCTTCTTCTACCACCAATACCAAAAGAAAAGGATGAACTCAATCCATAACAATATCTTATCTACTGCTAATTTCACGTAAGTCGGAAGTCTCACTAGGATACGCTTACCCGTTTAGAAATACAAGGAAACAATAAGACCCGTATCCATAACTTTCTTCGGTACTGCTCATAGGTGAGGTGCACGTAACGTCACCCTGGAGGTAAAATACTAGCACATTGTTGATAAGAACACAAAAAGAAGGCCTATTATTATCATTTATTGATTATATTTGACCCACAATAAGTACATTTTTGCGACATACCGGGTTAAATAAGAGTGGTATGTAGTGGTTAAACCCTCACCATAATATTATACATTTGCAAACCGGTGTCGCGAAAATATAGATAGTTACTTTAAATAATTTCTTACAAATTCAAAAATATGTCAGTTTACGGGCTTGACAGTAAACAAGGACAGCGATACATACCGCTTCTAACCTACGTCGAGAGCTGAGTAAGCTGCGGTTAGTGTTTTGACATATCAAAAGTACATTTTTGCGACATACCGGGTAAGTTGTGGTATGTATTATTAGCTTACCGCTTCATTTTCGCGAGAAGTGGTTTAATAGGGGAGTACGGTTTCACGTGATTCTTGATATGTCAAAACACTAACCGCAGCTTACTCAGCTCTCGACGTAGGTTAGAAGCGGTATGTATCGCTGTCCTTGTTTACTGTCGAGCCCGTAAACTTATCTCTTTTTGAATTTGTAAGAAATAATTTAAAGTAACTATTTATATTTTCACGACACCGGTTTGTAAATATATAATAATATGGTGGGGGTTTAACCACTACATACCACTCTTATTTAACCCGGTATGTCGCAAAAATGTACTTCAAGAGTCACGTGAAACCGTACTCCCCTATTAAACCACTTCTCGCGAAAATAAAACGGTAAGCTAATAATACATACCACAACTTACCCGGTATGTCGCAAAAATGTACTTAAAAATATAAACTGTTCACTAGTTTTAAAATAGAAATGTTTTATACAGTTTCAACTTTAACAGTTAACCTTAAAATACCGCTTGTTTCCATGGAAACAATGTCAAAAATAAGTTTTAACTCCAGAGCAGTGCACCTCACCTATTGTGAAAACCATCCGCTGGAAAGTGAAGCGTCGCAGGGACGGCGTACAGTGACGTATTACCTAAAAATTGGTCAAAAATATTTGAAGGGTTTTTCACTGTTCTATAAACTATGAATTGTGTTGAACTGGCAATATTCATGTTTTCATCCTACAATGGCAGGAGAATAATAATAATAATAATAATAATAATGGGTATTTTGTAATGTTTTAACATTATACATTGAACTAATAAAGACTAATCTAATCTAATAATAATAATTTATTAAATCCAGTAGCCCATTACAATTGGCATACGATACGTCAAATCAAATACAAATAAAAATAGTTGTTATCTTACAATTATAGGTACAAAGATCGAATTACGAAAACTGAAAATGTAGTTGGATATAATATTTTTGTATAAATATGACTGCGTTGGATTATTACCACCTTCTTGACTATTTATACTCAACCGATTTCGACCAAATATAAGCTAATATATCCTTAAATAAGTTCAGGAGTCTTCTCAGCGATTACAGTAAAACAGGTACCTGAGAAAAGCAATATATTTGAAAAATCAGTGCAATATACACGAGTATATACATATGAACGTAAAAGAATTGCTTTTATTATTAAAAAAATTCTGCTTATTTTGTCACTATATGCATAGGAAATAAAAGAAAAATAAGTTCTTATTTTATTTGAAAATCATTTACTTATAATTTTAAAGAATTTTACAAGAATAAAAACAAAATGTTAATATGATAGACAGCTGAATTTAAGAAAAACTTAACGGTAATATCGGTAACACACAATGAATAAAAAAGACAGGCAACTATCTCTATACAAGGTATAATGTCATTTATTTTTTTTACAAGAATAAGAAAGTGTTAGAATTACAGAAGCTGAATTTAAGAAAAACTTATGGCTAACATTGATACATACAGATAACGGCCGAGAAGTACGTACACGTAAGAATTTATGGGCAACTAGACATTTCATATTCACTGAAGCAGGTTGAATACACAATGATACAAAGGAATTTAAATGATGGAGGCTCGACCTATCGTTGATTGCCAATTTATTTCGCATGTAAACCCGGCCCGATATACGTACAGACAACTATTTCTTATACAGGGGTATCAGGGTATCCTAGGACTTTATGCCAACAACTCAGAGGTACGGGGTAGAGGGGACCGAATAATGCCAGTACTTCATTTTCTTTTTCCTACAGACCTTCATTCCATAGTTACGGATCGCTAAAGTAGAGAGCTAAAAAGTATTTCTTATTTGTAACTTTTAAATTATAATATCAAATTTCCCAGAATTCTTGAGGTGTAATCCGTTCCTGACTTCCTAGAAGGTACGTAAATTTACTAAATTAAATATATTCCTAATAAATAAATACCTACTATTTCTGCTTACATCATTGTTAAAAAACATTATTTTGGGTATTCAGCAGATAACTTTCAAAGAAAACATTCGTTTCTTTCATATACCATTGGTGCAAGTCTGACCAAAAAGGAAGATCAACAAGACCCCCCTACGGTGACTTGTCGACTTCTTTCATACACCTACCATATCTAAGATTCAGCATGAAAAGCAATAAAACAACCGCTCTTTTTATTAGTTATTTTGAACAGTTTTATCCTCTTTTATCGATATTATCATACATACGATCAAGTTTTATTAGTTACTAACAGAAGACAAAAGAATAGTATTCGGCAATAATTTTTCATATAATCTAAATAAAAATATCTGAGGTTCTTCAACAAAAGCAAAGCTATCTTTTCAAAAACTATGTTTAAAAGGTTTTAAAATTATAATTTTTTATGTTCGAAGTAACATCCATTATTTCTAATACATGTCCGTGCTCGACTTTTTATGTCCACCGTAGTCATCCTTAGTTCTATTTCTGTTCATAATTGTAGAGCAGCTTGCTTAAGTTTTGCTATCATTGGAACATGGATTTGAATATCCCCATTGTAGACAAGTTATTTTATCCTGCACATAAATGCTGAAAAGTGAAGATATTTAAAAAAAAGTACAAAATCGGCATTATAAAAAAAAACGTAGCATTTTCCATATAAGTATGTTTGATCATATAGATGACAAATCACATCGTGTGTATTAGACAAATTTTATTAAAATGACTAGTACAGTAACTATAGGTTTTAATTTCGGAATAATGTTATATGAATTAGATTTAGATTATGTTTGACAGTTTAATAGTAAATGCATCACAGTCAATAGCTTCTATGTTAATTCTATTCCGTCTAAGCCCCTTCATTTTTTCATTAGCAATGTCCCTCATAAACAGAAAAAGCAAGAAGCGACACATAGTTGTATTTTTTTGTAATCAGCGGTGAGTTTTTACTAGTCAGTCGATGAAAAGTGCAATCTGAAGTAATTTTTTGCAAACAAGTGCGTTTTACTCAAAAACGGTACGTCCTATCGCATTTTAACAAGAGATCCATTTTAACACCCTAATATGTGCCCTGTTCAGGTATACATTGCTTTCTGCCCTACTATGAACCATAAGGCCGCAAAAAAAAATGTGAGAAAGGAGACTGGAGAACACATGACATAAATCGTTATTACACAATAAGTGTTGATCCTATTTAAATACAAAAACACATTTTCTATGCGCAATGAATTGGACTTTTAGGATAAACAAAAACACTTACTAGAATTATACTGGTTTTGGTTTTTTTAATGCAACAATACCAAAATAGTCATTTTTGGCATATTTTGCTGTCTAGCTCCTAAACCAACGAATGTATTAAAATGAAACCAACGTAAATTTTCTTATATTAGGGTCATACATACTTAAAAAAAAAAATGAGCAAAAAAAAGTAGATTCACTTTTTTAAAAAAAAAAGGGGTTTTCAAAGTTTCAACATCCTGTATCATGGAAACCGCGCGGTATTCGATGAAAGTTTTTTCACAAATCATCATCCCTCCTTAAGGGCATTAGTATGTGTAGTATTGTAGATTGGAAATAATATCCGTTTGTCCTGTACAGAAGACCCCCAAATTTGGACGGCGACCTTTCCGGCCTCGTACAGCCAAAACCGTTTGTCCTACTGCAAATGTGTAATATGTATATTATGTAGAGGAGAGATGAATCTTCAAAAAATATGGACACAAGTAAAATTTCAAAGTTTCAACCCCTAAAAATAGGGGAAGCACATGGTGTAGCAGGGTGTAGTTTTCTGCGCTTGCTTATTATGCCCTCTTAAACAACTTCCACAAAAAAAAGTCCACAGGACGCAAAATTTTTTATGTCTAATTCGACTGGTCTATACATGTCAGATTATTTCTAAATTTTACTCTAATTTCTATCTCTAGGTGTACTAAACATATAATTGAAAAAAATAATACATTTCTTACTGGTTTAGGCAACAAATTGATTTTCTTATTCCAAAATATCCTTTAAAAAGTATATTTTATTAAAAAATTAACGAATAAGAAATAATCCCAGTTGGTAATTCAAGTAGGGTGTTACTTATTATGAACAAAATAATATGAGTAACCTTTTAAATAACTAATAAAATAACTAGTCTGCAAAAACTTCAAACTGTGAAGCAAGATAGTAGGATTACGGATAGTAGGGCGGCTCTCGAATAAACTTACATTTTTAATATAGGTACAAAGGTAGTTTCAATTTTCACTGATTTTTTTAAACATATTTATAAATTCTCAGACTTTCCTCTATTTCCAAAATTAAAATCTAATTCCCCAATTTTTCCAGGTTCTCCTTGTTTTTCAGAAAGTATACACCCTTCCTGTCGCTTGTAAATAATCAATAACGAAAAAAAGTTGTTAAATATATTTACAGAAATAATAAAATGAAGTAACCTGCATAAAAAGTGATAAAAGAAAAAGAATGTATACATTACCTAAAAGTCTATGTCATCTTTTCTGTTTTCGTGGAGATATATTTTCCTGAGGGGCTGATGAATGATGAATTGATTTATTTTCATCCAGATAACTTGAGAAATTTATGCTTTCGTTACTGCTCTGAAACTATCTAGTAGCAGCAAGCACAACATCTGTTTCTTCATTATCAGTTATGTCATAAACATAGACACACCACATACAACCCAAAACCAAGGCTGTTCAGAAAAACGCAAACATACATCCATACCCACCGGTGGTCAGTACCAGGGCTGGGGCTTGAACCCAGAACGCGATTGACAAGCGGCACTCAATACGCCTTAACCGACTGAGATACCGTGCCGGTAGGTCATCATCATCATCCGCATTATGTTCACTTGTTTGCCCTGCACCAAGATCCAATGATTTCGAAACATTTATCATTTCTCGGTGTTCAAGTCAATAATTTTGATTATGAATTTTTTCCTCGTGGCCTAAAAAGTTGTGGAGGCAATGAACATTATTGTTATCTAAATTGAGCAGGGCTGATTCAATGGCAATATGTTTTTTGAGCTGCGTAGCTCGAAGAGCGAGAGGATTGCTTGTATTGCATTCGGCTGCATATTTACACATTAAAGTGTTAGCTCTCAAACACTTCAAACTTTTATTCTCTAATTGCTGAGTGCAGAAGTGCAAATAAATATGGATTTTGTGGCGGAACTCCAGAATTTTCTTGGTATTTCAGATTTAACTCGATGCATTTTTTCATTTCAATTTGTACAGGTACTCCTTTAGCTAATTTTCCCTTTATCAAAAACCTTACTCATGGGCTGCTCTTTTCCCTTCATCCGATAGGGAATAATACATTTTGAGATTTTTGTCTTTGCCAATTTTGAGTAAATTTTTGTAGTCTGCTACATGAGCCATTTTCAACTCTCCTAGCCCCCTCCAACTGAAAACTAAAACAGTTTTGATAACTGTAGTCACGACCTATAAGAAAAACCATTTTTCATTATATCTTCATCGGTTGGTTGGTAAATAACTGTTTAACTATAATATATCTTGAGCATCCGGTAAAGTAACCTTCTATTGGTGTTTTTCCTACAGAATACTTTCATTGGTTTATAGTGTGCTCCAAATCAGTTCTTAGAAGTACCATTAAATCTTCAATGCCTTGTTTCGTATCAGTATCGTTTGTTTCTGTACATTGTGATATATATAATTTACCGATGAATTTCATAGCAGTGCCAACAGTCTTTGGTAAAGTAAATTTCACAAAACGACCTGTGCTTTCACTATATTCCCCAATCTGAAGTAAAGCTTGTGAGATTGCTTCGAAGCAGCCTGGCTTGAACACAGACTTAAAATCATCGATATTGCTGTCCAATGATTTTATAATAGAAAAAAATTTCGCCATTACCCGTAGTCGATTCCTGATCATATCAAACTGGTGCTCATCATACATATCGCAATCGAATTTCCATACAAAATTAGAAGTTCATCGTATCTGATTAATTCTTTGATATCACTTTCTTTTAGAACGGGAAATACTCTTGTCTTTAATGTTTCATTGGCCATATGATGAATTTTTCCCGTAATTGCCCGGCTTTTTATTAACACATTTCTATCCTTGTAACCCTTTCTGTTGGGTTCACAGTTCCTATAATGTCTTCTCAATGCAGCCTTTGTGAGATAAACTCTACAATTCGGACAGGCCATGTATTTTGAAACATCAATGTGCTTATTGCGTGGTTTTCTGGCGAGGAAAATTTCGTCATTTTGTTGTCTATGCTGGTTGAATTTAAAATTTCCTCGTTTTCTTAAATCCCCAATAATCTTTTTTCTTTCTGAACAATCTATAAAGAAATATCAATTTACAATCAAATAAATACTTAAAAAAACATTCTTACTTTTTGGTAAAAGCAGGAAGCGCTTAACTTCTGGCTCATTCATATGCGCTTGCTGCAAATGTCTGTCAATATTTTTGTTCTCTTTGTTACAGAATGTAAAAACATTAGATTTCTTAGAGTAGTGTTTCTTTGGTTTTGAAGAGGAAGGTTGTGCAACAACTTCAGTACTAATGGTAAAGTTAACGCCATTATCTTTCCTGCAAAAGGTAAAAGGTAAACCACTTGGGTTAGTGTTTTTTATTTAGTCAGTAGAAAATAATTTTCTAAAAAGAAAAATGTAATAAACATTATTTCAGCTCGCGGTTTTTGGCCCCCAAATGTGTTGGGCCCATTGACCAAACATGGAAATAGACCAAAAGTCAGAAAATTCGAGAGTCTAGTCAAAAATAAACCAAATTATGTATAATACTCACTTTGGATTATAAAAACACAATCGAGTTAACAGGACCCACAATTTGCAAACAAACTGCCATAGTCATATGATATAAGTGGTGACGTCACCACTAATAAGGTAGAGTTTTGAAATCATTTTAAAAATTCCAATTCTAAGTAATTTTGTTTATTAAAGAATTGTTTTAATGTGATGATATAATTGCTTTCGTTACTGTTCTGAGACTGTCCAGTGACAGCAAGCACATCTGTTTCTTCATTATCAGTTACATCATAAACATAAACACACCACATACAATAGACAACTCCCCAAATCCAAAGCCAAGGCTGCTTGGAAAGAGTTACACATTTGGAAAAACGCAGACATATATCCATACCTATCATCCGCATCTTGTTCAGACTCATTATTTACATTATCCACATCATGTCGAAAATTTTGCCCTGCACCAACATCCAATAATTTCGAAACATTTATCATTTCTTGGTGTTTAAGTGGCTGGCGATAAATTTGATTATGAATTTTTTCCCCGTGGCCTAAAAAGTTTTGGAGGCAATGAACATTATCGTTACCTAAATTGAGCAGGGCTGATTTAGTGGCAATATGTTTTCTGAGCTGCGTAACTCGAAGTGTGAGAGGATTACTTGTATTGCATTCGGCTGCATATTTACAAATCAACGTGCTAGCTCCCAAATACTTTAAACTTTTATTCGATGCCCCTGCTGATTGCAGAAGTGCAAATAAACATGGATTCTGTGGAAGAACTCCAGCATTTTCACGGAATTTCAGATTTAAGTCGAAGCATTTTTTTCATTTCAATCTGTAGAGGAGCGGGTACTCCTCTAGCCAATTTACCCCTTATCGAAAATCTTGTATACCCATAGGGTGCTTTTTTCCCTTCTTCCGATAAGGAAATATAAATTTCAGGATTTTTGTCCTTATCAATTTTGTGTAAATTTTTATAGTCTGCTACATGAGGCCTTTTAAACTTTCCTGTCCACCTCTGATAGAAGACTAAAACAGCGAGCAAAGTAAATTTTGATAACTGTATCCACGACTTATAAGAAAAATTATTTTTCATTATATGTTCACAACATTAGTCCTAATTGCTTAGAAAATAATTGTTTAACTATAATATATCTTGAGTGTCCGATAAAATAACTTTCCATCGGTGTTTCTGCTACAGAACACTTTCATTTGACCTTTTGCTTATAGTGCTCTTCAAATCCGATCTTAGAAGTACCATTACATCTTACAACTGGTAAAATAACTTTCTATTGGTGTTTTTGCTACAGAGGACTTTTATTGGACGTTTTGTTTATAGTGCTCTTCAAATCAGTTCTTAGAAGTACCATTAAATCTTCAATGTCTTGTATCGTATCGTTTGTTTTTGTACATTCTGATATATATAATTTACCGATGAACTTCATAGCAGTGCCAACTGTCTTTGGTAAAGTAAATTTCACAAAACGACCTGTGCTTTCACTATATTCGCCAATCTGAATTAAAGCTCGTGAGATTACTTCGAAGCAACCTGGCTTGAACACAGACTTAAAATCATCGATATTGCTGTCCAATGATTTTATAATAGAAAAAAATTTCGCCATTACCCGTAGTCGATTTCTGATCATATCAAATTGGTGCTCATCATACATATCGCACATTGAATTTCCATACAAAATTAGAAGTTCATCGTTTCTGATTAATTCTTTGATATCGCCATCTTTTAGAGCGGGAAATACTCTTGTTTTTAGTGTTTCATTGGCCATATGATGTATTTTTTCTGTAATTGCCCGGCTCGCTTTCAACACTTTCCTACCGTTGTTGCTCTTTCTGTTCGGTTCGCACTTCCTATAATGTCTTCCCAATGCAGCCTTTGTGAGATAAACTCTACAATTCGGGCAGGCCATGTAATTTGAAACATCAATGTCCCTATTGTGTAGTTTTCTGGCAACGAAAATTTCGTCATTTTCTTGTCTTTGTTGGTTGAATTTAAAATTTCCTCGTTTTCTTAAATCTCCAGTAATCCTATTTCTTTCTGAACAATCTGTAAAGACATATCAATTTACAATCAAATAAAGACTTAAAAAAATATTCTTACTTTTTGGTAAAACCAGGAAGCGCTTAACTTCTGGCTCATTCATATGCACTAGTTGAAAATGTCTGACAATTTTTGTGTTCTTTTTATTACAGAATATACAAACATTAGATTTCGCAAAGTAGCGTCTCTTCGGTTTTAAAGAGAAAGGTTCTGCAACAACTTCAGTACTAATGGTGAAGTTAACATCATTATCTGTCCTGCAAAAGGTAAAAGAGGTTAGTTGGTGTCTGGGCGTTAAAAAAACATTTTTATTTAGTCAGTAGAAAATAATTTTCTGAAAAGAAAAAAATGTAATACACAATATTTCTGCTTGCAGTTTTTGGCTCCCAAAACAGTTGGGGTTGACCAAACATGGAAATAGACCGAAAGTCAGAAAACTCGAAAGTCTAGTCGATAATAAACCAAATTTGATAGATATAAAGTGTATAGGTCCTAGGTAATACGAAAACTGCAAGTATTAATAATATTAGGCCCATGCTGAGAATAACTACCCAATCATAGAAACACAGTCGAGTTAACAGGACCCACAATTTATGTAAACAAATTGCAATAGTCATATAAGTGGTGACATCACCACCAATAAGGTAGCGTTTTCGAAATCATTTTAAAAATTCGAATTTTAAGTAATTTTGTTTATTAAATAATTACAGTCGGGCCCGCTTATAACGAGTACACCTTATAACGAGCGTTCGGTTTTAACGAGTATTTTCCATAGATACAAAAAATCATCCATTAAGCTCAACACAATTTCAGTTCGGATATAACGAGCTCGGATATAACAAGCGCTTTTGTTATAACGAGTAATATTTTTCTAATAAGTTGCTGAATATGTTTACTTACAACGAGCACCTTTGTAGGGATGACAGAGATTCTCTGCGGCTGTGATTACGAGGACTCGATGATTCATTGGAGAATTAACTTTGTTTATAACGAGTGATATTAGTTCATACGAAGTAAGTTCTTCGAACGCTGCCATTTGACAGACACTGACTTAATAGTAGTCGGTGCTTTGAGGGCGGTAGATATGAAACGTCGGTGCTTTTATTGTATCGAAATAGTGCCTGCTAGAATTCCAACAAATTTGCCATGACTCGTTATTATATTATGAGTAGTAGGTAGATGTAATGTTTTTAGGAAGTTATGCACATATCTACTTATTTAGAATTTAATGATTTTGAAAACAATGTAAGGGACAAGTTTGATTCCATTCAGAGAAGCCTTGAAATATCATTTTTAAATAAAAATGCAACTCAGAAAAAATTACCCACTATTTTAAGTAAATTACTGCGAGGCAAGAGTATGTATGTGCATAATTTTTTTTTTCACTACATATTATGTAAGTACATATATATATATGTATTTTTACATAATTTTATAAACTTACCCCAAGTAGCACCTTAAGTCAGAATTATGTAATGTAGCCCTCATTTTGGTCCCGTTTTTCCGTTTAACCTAACCTAATTAACTTAAAATTTACGTAAAATATAAGTAAATGGGGAATGAGACGACGTCATGAATACCTCTTAAATAAGGCTGCTCAGTTATAATGACCTATTGGTTATTGAACATATTTCCCTGAACAGGTAATTTAAACGTAAAAATTTTGTTTAATTGTAGTCGTTGACAGGTAATATTTACCAAACCAGCTATCCTCTTTC
This sequence comes from Rutpela maculata, assembly GCA_936432065.2. Classification (NCBI taxonomy): domain Eukaryota; kingdom Metazoa; phylum Arthropoda; class Insecta; order Coleoptera; family Cerambycidae; genus Rutpela; species Rutpela maculata. The sequence goes on along the minus strand of OW386292.2, from coordinate 143,746,060 downwards.
AACTGCAATCTTTCTTTCTCAGAAATAACTAATAAGATTTTATTTACAACAATAATGATTTACTTATAAGTCACAAGGCATAAGCAGCAAAGACATAACTAGAAACCATCAGACATCTCTATTATAATGATGGAGTAGGAGTGCATCATATAATGTCATAAGTAGTTGTGAAATAATGTGTCCACTTCCCCTCTGTGTGTGTTTTTTACTGCCAATCAATTTTCATTGTAAATATATCCATTCTACCTCGGAATATTAAAGGGGCCTCAAGTATTTTACGTTTTTAAAGAAAACATTTTTTTTTTTTTTTAGCTTAAATGTATTTTAAAAATATTTGTAAAAGCCTATTCAATTGCCCGGCAGGACTTTCCTGGGGCATAAAATATTATAATATTGTACTTTGTATCTGTTAAATAACCTTATATTAATGATTTTTTTCAATTAAATACTCATCAAAATTTTATTGTAAAATGGCCTCTTACAGCTGGTTGAAAAATATGGCAAACATAGTGCCATGCGACTTCGAAGTATTCTCTCCCAATATTTTAGGCCTCATTGACGTTTTTCCTTGAGACGAAGTGTTAAAACTTATATTATTTACTTTAAAGTTAAATGAGACCAATATAGGTTAAAATAATTTTGTAGTCTTCAAAATTGTAAAGTCTTTAAAGTTCATGCAGAACTAAATTGGTCATATTTCCCAAATTAGGTTAGAGAAGGCGGTAAATTGAGTGACGTCACTTCTGTTTCTAATCTCAAACTTCTTTGGCTGCAATTGTTGTTTTGAGTTTGTGGTTTATTCCTTCAATTTACTCTTGTATTTTGTCAATAAAAATGGATGTGTTTTGTTTTGAATGTGAGAAGGTATTCTCCAGCCAGTCAGCGTTAAATCGGCACAACAGAATTGTGTATAAATAAACAAATCCAACGTATTTATATCAAATCTACAGTGCCCAAAAGATACCTGTGCTTAGAGTGCAAATTGTGTTTTAACTTTAATAACGACTTGCGTTTGCATTTGATAGAAAAACATGATCACATCACGGATTCGGTGAATTTGGAAGTTAAAAATATTGCAGGTAAAATAATTAATCTTTTGTTGGTTAGTTTAATACTTTATTGTTTGTTTGAATAAATGTATTAACAGAAAACACATCATATGAAACTTGTTTTTTATTCTTAATTACTACTTCCCCATCTATCAACTTAAATTTGTTCATAGGTATAGGTTTAAACCTTCTATAGGGCCATAAACCATTTTTACAACTTCTCTTCAGTGAGTACATTCAGGAACACTGAATACAATCCAAATAAAGTCACTCAGTTACACTATTAACACTACTGAACTTCACTTAGCTTTTCATTCTGCAAACTAAGTACGGAAATCTAGAGAAAAAAAATAGTTATATTGTACTAAACTCTCTGAAAGATTAACAACTGTTTTACCTGATATAATGTAGTCATTACTTCGAATGCAAACAAATCGGTAATAGAAAAGTTGAAATTCAATTACAAGTATCTTTAAGTACACCGCATATTCGATATAATTATAATTATGTCCTATGTGCTTATGCAGCTGTGCCGACTAAAGGTTGACTGGCTGTAGAATACTTTCTCGCATTTAAAACAAAACACCTCCAATTTTATTTTTAAAAACACGAAAACAGAAAACCCAAACAACAACAAAATAAATTGATACAAATTGCTACAAATTAGGACATTATGCCTCTAATAAAGTACAGTTGACACTGGGAAGAGCGTCAACATAAAACAATCATTATAGTCCTTTGAAGTAATTTAGACAATGAAAACGTAATTTTGCTTTCCAGGGAAGGGACCTAATTCTATTTTTTAAGTAAAAATAACTTTCAGGACATTTTATGAAGTAATATTTGCCTTTAGGTTAAACACATATGCTAGGTTAGTGGAGAAGTAAAATTAGGGTAAATTTTTCCTAGAATTGGAACTAGTTGTGACCATGAGGTTAAAGTTATAACCTAAATCTGACTACAAGGACAAGACAAAACTCAGGTTATACTTACGTAAAAAATTGGTAAAATTTCCCTGTATTTATTCAGACAAAAGATAGCGACTCCAAAGTTAATAATTTAGTCTAAAATTATATAATATTTTCTTACACATAGACCTCAATATGCACTTTAACTTTAGAGTTAAATTTTAAGGAACAGTAACGTAAATATTTCTTGTAAATTACACTAAAGTCAATGTGACTTTATCAGGCATTTCATAAGAAAATATTACCTAAATATTGCTTACAAAATTACTATTAAGTCCATATACCTTCAAAGTTGAAAGCAATGGTTGCAATTACGTTATATCAACTATCTTAGGTTAATGTGGCTTTAAACTGGTAATATAAACTAATTGTGCTGCTTGGGACTTTTGTTACATTCTCATAATCAGATTTTATGTTTTATTTTACACTGAATAAATATATATTTATTTACATAAATTTCTATATTTTTGAGTACATATGTGTACGTGTTATCCACGTACATATTATATGTATATGTAACCGTTTAAGACTACATACTATAGAGACGTGCGTACCGGTTGTAACGAGCATACTCGTTATATTAGGACCCAATAAAAATTGTTTATAACGAGTATATTCGTTATAACCGGATCCATTAAAAAACCGTTTATAACGAGCGTTCGGATATAGTGAGCACTTTTTTTTGTCACCTACACACTCGTTATAAGCGGGCCCGACTGTATTTTAATCTGGAGATATAATTAACATTAATGCATTTAGTCTTTCATATTTACTTTATGTATTACTACATATTAATGTATCATTTGAAGTGAATTTTTATATTCCAAAATCCAATCGGACCAATCCGAAGCTGACAAAATACCAGAGAAGTCGGTAAATTGAGCATCTCCTGCCGTGACATCACTCGTAATGGAATGTGACATGAATATATAACAAAAAAAAAAACATTTTTTGAAAATAGACTTAAAACTGAAAAATGTGGAAAAAGTATACGATGCTGATAACATCAACAACAAATTTAAGGAGTTTATGAGTACTCTACTGGCTCATTTTAACAGATCATTTCCAATTACAAAAAGTCTCAGCAAACATTTTAAAAGAGACAGATAGCAAGAAAAGAAAAATTAAAGAATCAGCTACAATATTATTGAATGAGAATAAATGCGTATCGAATTGTTCCATAGATGTTTGCACCAGCTGGCTGTCAATGTTAAAAGAAGAACTTAACAAACTGAACATTATTTAAAATAACACTATCAACTAGATATATCAACAGTTCTGTGTAAGCAATAAGTATCTATAGGTACCGAGTACAACAAATATATTCTGAAATTTTAATTCTTAATGTGCTATAGCTGTGCATTTAATATACACAGCAAACAAACACTTTTATAATAGGCTTTGAGAAAGGAAACAGATTCGGTCCCGAAACGTCATAAAATTATGTTATTTTTCATATCTTTTCTTATTAATTTATTGGCAAAAAACGCTCTCTAACTGCTCCTTTGTATTGTGTTATATTGTAGATTTCATGTAGATTTCACGGACATTGTTTAGTAGATGAAGAAAATACATGTCGCAGAGCATTCCAACAAGAAACACAGAAAAAACAAGAAAATCCCACAACTAATATTTAGACAATATTATTATGGTGATTACCTTTTCAAATCCAACTGCTGCAATTTAATCACCAGTTCTTTCTTTTTCACATTTAGTTCTAGATGATCTTTTTCTATAGGATCTTTATGCCCATCTATCTCCACTTCTGATTCATTACTCACTGTGATATCTTCTTCTTGTTCATATCCTCTTTCCATTTTATCGACATCATCATCATCATCATTGCATGTCACTTGGTACTTTAACGAAATGTTGTGGATATCTTTTGATATTAGTTGGCTTTTCATATTTGTTTCGCCAGCTATACTAACTTTATTTCTTTCTTCTGTATTCAAGTGGTCCCTTATAAAATTTGAAAGGTCTTAGTACAAATTCTCACACTATAAAGTCAAAAATTATTTGACAATAATAATTTTATGAGATCGTATTAAATGTTTTTTGAAATCATCTAAAATGTTCAAAGTAACAAATATATGGGTCAAAATCGATATTCAGATTAACAACTTGAACATGTGGAGTGCCCAAGCAGCATTCAAAGTGATGGGAACTGGCATCTGAGGCATCGGAACTTTAATATAGTAGGAATGACATAACTGTTACTAAATTTACAGCTTTAAGGTAATATTCACTTTGTGGTATGCATTTGTAGACAATTATGTAAATTCTACTGAATTCAGGCATTGTATAATTATAACGCTTTCAAGTAACTGCTGCAGAATCTGCAACGTCGCGGATACTACTCTGCATTACTTTGAAGCATCCTCAACTGCAAAGTGAAAATTGGTAGTAATGCTGACCGCACAGCATTACCAAAGGACCACTTCAAAGTAACGATAACTTCAAGTGTGCAATTTTAAGCCCCCGGTACGTTGTTGGGAAATTTTTTGGGACTTCAAAGTTGTCTAACTTATTAGTGATATCTCGAGTAAAAATGAGGTAATTTTTAACATAGGGGCTTTGAAGTTATTTTTACTACTCCCCACTAATTGAAAATGACTACAAAGTTATATATACCTTGAAAATCTACTATAAAGTGATATTAACTTTTAAGACAATTTATATAATTATTGGCAGATATTCACAAGACATATATTGTACATTGTATGGGAAATGTAACATAGTTCAGTTAGTGATCCGCTGAGCATATTAAATGAATTTGCCAATTTAATAAATATTGTGTAGATGGGGAATGGACAATATCGGTGTAAACGGCATAAGATATTGTTTGTGTACAATAAATTGAACTGAATATATATACAAAAGAAAATAGCAAAAAAACTATATTTCTCTTCTAGAATATCTCAAAAGTTATCAGTGACAATAAAAATAACAGTTTACAACACCATTATCCAACCTCATTTCGATTACCGTGCCAGTCTATTATATTCCTTCAATTTAAATAAAATAACTTCTCTTCAAAAACTACAGAATAGAGGAATAAGAGTGATTTTGAAATGCAGCCGATATACCTCAATCCAATATATGCTTTCTTCTCTTCAGTGGCTGTCTGTAAAAGATAGATTGCTTTTCATGGCTATGGTATTTATTTTCAAAATTTTAAATAACTTAATACCCGAGTATTTAAATAAGTTTATATTTTATGCAAACCAAATACATCAACACTACACAAGAAATAACAAAAAATTTAATATACCAAGCCAAAATCTAAGTCAAACTATGAAAATTTTGTTATATGAAGGCCTTGATCAATATAACAAGTTACCAAAGGAATCTGTCTCTCTACCTGTATTCAAACGTAAAATTGTGAGCTATATAAAGTCGATTGATTAACTCCACTTGTTTTATATATTTTTTCCTCGTTATTTTTTAATTTATTTGTATATGTATTAGTCTGAGTGTGTAAGTGCGTGTATTATTTATTTATGAATAAATTATTATTCTTTGTAATTACATTAGAAAAGTGAATTTGTATATTAGGATTTCCCTATTCAAATAAATACTTACTTACTATTTTTTGAATGAAATTAAATGTAAACTGATCACTAAAATTTGAAAACTCTTTTTAAGGTGGGTTAAACTTCTATTGCCACCATTTTTCTATTCAAATAAACTTACTTACTATTTTTTGAATGAAATTAAATGTAAACTGATCACTAAAATATGAAAACTCTTATGTATTTTTTCCATTATTACACACCTTAAGTTAATAAATATATTTACTAGACATACATTGTACATCGTTTTCAGTAAATAAACAAATATTTTATTTGCACAAGTTTATTAACAACTTAATTAATAATATCAGATAATAGAAAGTACTTGGTAAAAGTATAATAATTGCTATTTTTTAATCCATCACACACAGTGACATTTTAACAGTTATTACCGTAATGCCAATTCAAAAAAAATAAAATTACCTATCTCGTATCTGCCAATTGTACCAACATGAAAATAAGTTGGTAGCAATAGTTACCAAGATCTTATAGCGCCATTGGTCCCATTTGCTACATAAAGGTAAACATAACTACACAGTGAAACTATTGTAGTTCCCGTCACCACTTTTAAAATAGCAACAAGTATAACGTTGGTGGCATCTGCTACTTTATGGGAAATGTAACTTGTAGGGAAATAATTTTGGTTTTTGCCACTTCTAATATGTGACAAATACTTTGCTGACATATATACCACTACAAAGTGACTGCAATTAAAATCGCCATTTTTCTGTTGTTGAATGAAGACGCCATATTGACACAGATAAAAATAATAAAAATATAATTCAATAAATTTTTTTTTTATTATGGTCATTTGCAAATATGTTTTATAAACAGATTATTACTTTATAATAAATAGAATTTAAAAAAAAAAACGTTTTTCATAAAAAATTTTGCAGTTTTGCTTGTACACATAATTTTTGCAAAAAAATGTTTTTCCGAAAAAACCATTTTGTCAAGGGGGCGTCTTTTTTATCGAAGCATCATGATAAATTTTACAGAAAACAAGTGGTGGTTTTAATACCCACACCCAGGGTAAATGCAAATCATGATTTATAATATATGCTTATGCATGTTGTATATAATCACCTTAACTTGGACCTTGGACATATTATGTGCTCAAACTCAATAAGTCATTAATTTGCTATTCGAATAACAGAAAGCCAAATATATAGTTTGCGCTCTAATTCCGGTCAGCTGAGCTGTTCCAAAAGTTAGTCATTTCTTCTACTTGGTTACATCCCGTTTACGTAATAACCTAGTCCTCGACACGGTAACGGTAGAAGTACCGGAATAGTAACTTGCTACGTAATTATTATTCCCCATTTTGGTGAATGCTTAGTAGAAGGATGGTTCCCGTTACGTAACAATCCTTAGTTGAGGAAACCTTTAAAGTTCCACTAATGGCAACTATTACGTAGAAACTACTAAAATTGCTGCTTGGGTGTACAATTTACATTAAACTAGCCCCACTTAGTGTATGCAAACTTTCAATGCAATTTATATAAATTAAACATTTTATGGATTTGTGACAATGGTTGTAAGGTTTTATGTTTTTTAAGGTTTACATTAATTAAATTTAAAATATGTCAGACATTTTCTTACTGTAATATTGCATGCCTATATCACATCGATTTTGTATAAAAACAAGATTGCAGGAATTATTAAAAAGTATATTTTGATTAAATATTTACCCTTGTGTATTATTACTGTTACCTGTGGGTTGTTATTTATACATATACTTTTTTTTTAATGAACGTTTTCAGCTATTTAGCTGTTAACAGCAAACAAGGTATCTACTAGAGAGATAGAAATAAAATGATAGATAGATAGTTTTATTTTCAGTTTCATATGACATATTACAAGAAGAAACATGCATAAAATAGGTCAGCAAAAAAAGTGGTAAACAATGAAGAGTATAGACTAGACACACTTATTAGGTTCTTATTGTCACGATAAAAGAAGAAATTTCATATAGAGTAATAAAAATAAAACCTGAAAATAGACATAATTGTTAAAAATCCAAGAAATTCTTGAATTGAATATGGTTCTACAGAGTGGACCATTAATAATAGGCCATAGTTCAAGGGTAGATTCTTTGAACCAAAATATGAAGATATAACCAAACACGCTTTAGTAAATTGTTGCTGTGGAAAATATACAGGGTGTCAAAATTGTATTTTTTTTTTTTTTTGTAATATCTCAACTACCTCTTGACCAATCTCCTAATTTGGTAAAGAAACATTTTTTAAGCTAAGAAACAATAATTTATGTATTATTTGAATTATATAAGAAAATTATTCAATTCTGAGGAATTAAATGCCAATTATAAACTTTTAAAAAAACACGTCGAACTCGAGATAAAAAATGAAAAAAGAAGCTACTACACCAATAAGATACAACAATCAGAGAATAAATCACAAACTCTATGGAGTATAGTAAATGAAAATAATACAAAAAGAACCGAAAATTGTATTTCTTTAGTACACGAAAATAAGTTAGTATCGGAAAAAAGCGAAGTAACAGAGCTTTTTGGAAACTTTTTTTCAACCACTGTTACAAACAGATTATATAGTCACTTCCATGGAAACCTATCCGAGAATTGTACAACATCTAAGAATGTAACCTCAAATATGTTTTTCACTCCTGTAACAAAGGAAGATGTTCAAAAAGTAATCACCAACCTTAATAACAAAAAATCCACTGGAGATGATGAAGTTTCAATTAAATTGATAAAGAACTGTCGAGACATTCTATCCGAACCTACCGCACACTTAATAAACTTATGCCTGATACATGGAGAATTTCCAGATGCTTTAAAACTAGCTGTACTGATCCCAATACCAAAGATCGGTTGCTCATCAAATATTGAAAATTATCGTCCAATTGCACTAATTAGTGTAATATTTAAGATCATAGAAACGGTCATTTCTCAGAAAATACATGAATATTTAAAAACCTATAAATTGTTGAACGATTGTCAGCATGGTTTCAGGAAGTCTCATTCAACTGAAACTGCTACTAGTGAATTTATCCAACAAATTAGTGATAAAATGGACATTAATGATATTGTAATTGGAATATTCTTTGACTTATCAAGAGCTTTCGACACCCTTCATGTAGACTTCGTATCAGAGAAACTTAATAACCTAGGAATTCGTGGCAACATTAATAAATGTCTTTCATCATATTTATCTAACAGAAAATTTTATGTCAAACATGCTGATGCAAAATCAAAACACTTTAATATTGACATTGGTACCCCACAAGGGAGCGTTCTTGGACCATTAATCTTCCTATTGTACGTTAACGACCTTCCCGACCACCTAAGTGAAGGTAAAGTCTTCTTATACGCTGATGATACATCAGTTGTTATCTCACATCACGATCCAAAAGAAGTAGAGAGCAAAGTTAGAACTACTCTATCTCAGTTCCATGATTGGTGTCACAAAAATCGATTGATAATAAATAGTGAAAAAACAGTCATGATTCAATTTCATAACAAATTTAAAAAAACCTACAATTTTAATTTCACTTTTGACAACAAACCTATTAAACTTGAATCTAATTCAAAATTTCTTGGAACCATCGTTGACAACCAGCTAACATGGCAAGAACAAATTACATTTCTCTCAAAAAAATTAAATAAGGCCTACTTTGCAATTAAACAATTAAAAGATAAACTTAATCCAGATTCTCTATTGCCAGTATATTATGCTTTATTTTACTCAGCTATTAGTTACAACATTATTGTGTGGGGTCGATCCGCCCATGTACAAAGAGTGTTCATTTTACAAAAACGAGTTATTAGACTAATATATAACCTTGATAGTCGTACCTCCTGTAGAGAGATTTTTAAAAAGAAAAAAATATTAACAATTGCATGTAGGTATCTATATATTAAAAATTTTAATATACAGTTATGAAAACAAAAATAAATTCCCATCATATGCTGACATTCACACTCATAATACAAGACATAAAAATAACATATATATAAATCAACATCACCATGCTTTTTACGAAAAATCACCCTTTTATGCAGGATTCCATATGTTCAATTTACTTCCTGTAAACCTCAGAGACTTGCCTGCTCAAGACTTTAAGAAAAAGTTAAAAAATTACTTAACAAATAAAGCATTCTACACCATTGGGGAGTTTGTGTTAAAGATACAAACTGGAGAAGAATTATAATTTAGAGTCATTTCAGTGTTTTTTCTTTTATTCCATTTTATTTAATGTAGCTTTTGTAAGTGTTTGTTATTAGTGTACCTTTTAATCTGTATGTATGTTGTTTTAACTTTTGTATTTTACTATATTTCTATTTTTTTAATTTTTTTACATGATGACATATCTTATCTACAAATACTGTAGCCACAAAGACAAATAAAGTATTCTATTCTATTCTATTCTATTCTATATCGCGCCTCATGAGCTATACCTGATGATGAATATTTTTTCTCTTATTTTTTACGAAACGTAGTAGTGGCCTCATAGATCTCAAGAGTTCCTTGAAAACAAACTCAGTTTGAAAAGGACAAATTGTATTTATTAAAAAGTGTGCTTTGGTGACGTTCTGCCAATTACGTACAATTTCATTAGTTTGACATTTTGACAGAACTAAGATGTCACCAAAGCACACACTTTTCAATAAATACGTCCTTTCAACAAATTGAGTTTGTTTTCAAAGAAATCTTGAGATCTATGCGGCAGTTTTCTCAGAAAAGGTTGTAATGGGGTTATTTCATAATTTTTATTTACATTAAATTTGGATTCTAGGACTAGTAATAACTAAGTATATGCAATGGACATTTTTTTTATGGACGTTACATAATTTTAAATTTATTTATAATTTGAAAATGGTAGTTCCCGCCAAAAGCCGTGACGTCAAAGGTTACGCATGCGCAGAATAGTTCAAGCAGTAAATTTGTATGGCAGCCATGAAATGCAAACTTCACCATTACCTATATTGATGTGTGACTGACATTTTGTTTACCGTTTCCGCTAAATGTCAAAAAATACCAGTTTTCGTTCGATCGTGCCGAGCCGAATTTTCGATGTGCCTTGTGTAATTTATGATGCGGATCAACTAGAACTCTTCCTCTTTGCGTCGTGGCATCATTCGAAAAATATGAACGTTTTAAGATTGCATGTTTTTGCACTATTTTCGGTTCGGAAATGCAATTGCATGCATACATCCACCTATTCGCGAAAATATAACAAATGAACTCGATAGAGATTTACCTTCGATATAAAGGAATTCACGTATAAGGAAATATTTATATAGTAAAGTAACAGTGGAAATTTGTCATGATATATAAATCACTGTCACATATTGGTGAATTTGTGTGTATAGCAGGTAAATCCCTATTGGATTCATTTGTTTTATTTTTGCGAATAACATACATTCAAATTATAAGAGTCAAGACAAATATTCCTAGATTTAGTTATAAACCGTGACGTCAGAAGTTAATAAAATTTGAAATTATTGACGATACTTCTTATTGATTTATGAATAATTAACAAATAATAAAGAAATAGTATTTACCAATACATTATTCTTGTATATTCTACTATTCAAATTGATAGATATTTTTAAGTTTTTATTTAACATGAAATAACCCCATTATCAAATTCTATCAAGTGTACCTTCTTTACGTAGAAATGAGTCCTGCATGAGATTTTCTAATCAAAAGTGCCACGTTTCGTAAAAAAAGGAGAAAAAATATTCATCATCTGGTATAGTTCACGAGGCGCCCGCCGTGATGTAATACATAAACTATTATTTCACTCTCATATTTTGATCCAAAGAATCTACCCTTGATCAATGGCCTATTATTAATGGTCCACCCGGTACATTGCAAATGTATTGAAAAACTTGACCTCTGAAATCCTTTAGATGGATTTTGTTTCTAAGAAAATCAGAAAGTACATTAAAGAATTTCTGTCTTAACTTCTTTGATCAGAGGTGAGCATATATATCATATTATTTTATTAAGTTCTCAATTTAAATAATAACTACTATTATAGTGATTACCTTTCCCAGTTCAGTTGCTCCAATCTAATCACCAATTCCTTATTTTTCACGACTAATTGTGGACTAACTCTTTCTACGGCATCTTCATATCCATCTGTTTCCACATCTAGTTCATTACTCACTGTACTATCCTCTTCTTGTTCATATTCTTTTTCCATTTCATCTACATCAACATTATCACATGTTACTTTGTAATTTGGCCAAATACTTTGGAGTTGGCTTTCTATATTCATTTCACTAGACGTGCTCTCTTTATTTATTTCTTCTGTATTCAAGCAGTACCTTATAAAATTTAAAAGATCCAAGTACAAATTTTCACAAGATAGAAAAAAAAACATTAATCTTAGACTTTTTGGATACATTATGATTATTAATTTAATTTAAATGGAAAACCTCAATAGGGCAATATACCTGATCATAAATATACCACACATAAGAAAAGACTACGAAGTAACCCCAATAAACAATTTTGATTTCTTAAATATCTACAGGGGTGTTAAAAAACTATTTTCGAAATGCATTGAAAAATGTATTTTGCTGTAACATCTTTAACGCCATCATAAAGCAGCTTCTAGACTAAAAGGGCCCACCCTTATGAAGGTTGTTAAGACCTTTTTTAAATTTAATCATAAAACTCCTTAAAGCAACATAGTGTCGCTCTTGAAAACATTATCATAAAGTATCAGAAATGGGTGCAACGTACTATTTACAAAAATGAGGAAAACAGTAAATTTCTAATTCCGATGAAAACGTAACATTTTTTAAAATGGCAATGAGTCTGATCTGCTATATGAAAGATTGAGTTACATTTGGCAACAGAGCAATAACTTCAAATTTAACCGAAGAGGTCTTGAGCGCCATTACTAAAAGATCAAAGTGATTTCGCTAGCTGTCTTCTCTTGGTAATTCTCTACTATTTGCTATTACCACATTGTTGAAATAAAGTTGGCTCGTACAACATATATTTTATCAGTAAGCATACGCAGTTCAAAAACGATGTTGGCAACCATGTGTATAATGGTTACTTTTATGGTAGTTAACGCAGCGAATGCATTAAGCGATTGCGACCGCGACCATGGTCTCGGTCGCGGTCGTAGGTATAGCGAGCATGATTAGACCAAACCCACGACCAAACCTAGTCCCGAAGGTCAATTTGTAAAATCATCTCCATTAGAATAAGTTTCAGATGACAAGTACCACATTGCTTAGTCATTTTTTAATTTCGGAAATAAATGTTTCGGTATCGAAACATTAAGCATGTTTATGGCAGAGACCAAGATAACATCACGTCGTACTTGTCTCTAGAAATTATGGCAGTCATAGAGAACAGCAAATGCAAGATATACCGGAAGTATTTTCCCCAACAACTCGAAAGTTGGATATCACCAAGTTAGACATGGTGCTTTGGTATTTAATTAGATAACAAATTGTAAGTGTAATAGTAACTATTATTGTGGTGATTACCTTTCCAGTTGCTGTAATTCAACCACCGTTTCTTTATCTCTCATAGGTAATTCTAAATTAACTTTTTCAATTGGATCTTCAGTTCCAACTACCTCCACCTCGGGCTCATTTTTCACTCTAATATCTTCTTCTTGTTCTATTCTATCTATATCAACATCATCGCATATCACTTCATACTTTGGCAAAATATTTTGGACATCCTTCGATATCAGTTGGCTTTCCATATTTGCTTCACTAGTCTTGCTTCCTCTATTTATTTCCTCTACATACAAGCAGTCCCTTTTAAAATTAGAAAGATCTAAGTACATACTTTCACAAAATCGACTCAAAAACTAGTTAACATAATTTATAATTAATGTTAGTTTTTGGGTATATCAATTTAACTAGAAAAACTCAAAAGGGTAACTTTACAGAATATAAACATGTTTAATAGAGGAGGAAAAAAGGAAGTAATATGAATATCAAAGCAAACTAGCGAAAATCATATAAATACATAAAACATACAATACAAGAAAGACTGGTGCCCAACCAGCAAATTTGTTTTATAATTTTAATGTTATACGATTATTTTGTTTTATTGTCATTTTATTAATGCTTCTAAAATGGTAATTTATTATATTAGAGTTGCAGAAAGCACTATCTGGTTGTCTGCAACTGAGATATTTTATAAATTTATCATTAAAACGTCTTTACAGCAAAATTATAAAATATCTTATAAAGTAGTTAAGAAATTATTTTAGAAACGTTTCCGTGACTAAGCTAAAAACCATTCCAGCTTATAAAACTGAATAATTTTATAGCACTTTTTTAGTATCGTTCGGAAATATTTTCAGCACCGGTATAAATACATATTAAAATTTTGATTGAGTTCAGGCACCAACTGCAAACATTACAACCATAAGCTGTGCATTTTGCTATATTTATATTTTTATTACAATTTAAAACGGATTGCAAGATTATTTCTGTATGTACGCTAATAGTCGGAGAGTCGGCCGTCAAATATCCTTTGAATAAGAGACATGAAAAACTTTTTGTGAGTGATTAATACTACCACAGACCCAAAAGGAGCCACCTTTTATACAAGCTAATTTTGCCCTCGTCATGGAATTTTGACCACTTCCGGCTACGATTTTAATGTTTTCTTAAGTCATCAATAGTCCCTTGAGGTAAAGCTTTTACCCCACCGGACCGCATGACATGTACCCCCCTGTTTTCAAGGGCGGGGAACACGATGGTGACAATATTTTCAGACCTAGCATCCAACTGCTACCTCTAAATCGAAAAAAACCATCCCTTCTTCCGATTTTACGGTGCCACGCTTGCGAGGGCTTGCCGGATCGGGTTATTTTTGGTCAGTTTGAATAAAATAAGTAAATGTTGACCACAGGTGACCTAACGAAAACAGCGAAAATCAGCTGGAAAACGTCATATCCCCGTTTTCGAGGGCGAGGAATACGATGGTGATAATATTTCCCGAGAGAGCTTGGAGAATAAGAACAAAAATGTAAAAATGACGTATTTTGCTGACGTTTTGGAAAACGAATCTGTTCCCTTTCTCAAAGCGTATTATAAATGTTTGTGAACAGCGGTACACAACATTAATTCCTTATGTATACAGATTATCTGAAAAGCTACGCCGTAGAGGCAATAGATTTGATATTAGGACGATATTTCAAATGGGCAATACATTAAGATCTATTTTAACAAAAACAAAACCGCTAAATCATGAGCAAAATTCAAAAAAACTGCATTTATAGTATTCCGTGTGAGTGTAATAAACATTATGTGGGTGAGTCATCCAGACCATTCAGTGTTAGATTGGGTGAGCACAGGGGTTACATTAGGAAGAATGGGATTCAGAAATCGAAGACTTACGAACACGCTTGGGAGAACGGACATAGAATAAACTGGGACTCTGCAAACATTTTAGCAAAAGAGACAGATAGCAAAAAAAGAAAAATTTAAGAAGCAGCTATAATACTATTGAATGAGGATAAATGTGTGTCAAATTGTTCCGTAGATGTTTGCACAACTTGGCTGCCAATGGTAAAAGAAGAACTTAACAAACTCAACATTGTTTAAAATAAAACTATCAACTAAATATATCAATAGTTCTGTGAAAGCAGTAAGTATCTATGGATACTGAATATAACAAATATATTCTTAAAGCTGTCTATTTAATATATATAGCTCACAAACATTTATAATACGCTTTGAGAAAGGAAATAGATTCGTTTTCCGAAACGTCAACAAAATACGTCATTTTTATATTTTTGTTCTTATTCATTATTTGCCAAAAACCACCCTCAACCTGATCCTTTGACGTAAAAGTCACAGTAAGTTCTTATTTACCATCCAGTAAAATCACTGAAAGCTTGATATGTATAGAGACCAATATTATATATTTGTAATTCACATCCTAATATCCCGTTCATGCAGTGTCGAATACTGAAATTATTCCTTCCTAACAACTCGAAAGCTGACGTAGGCTTTGGAATTTAATTGAATAAAGAATGTATGTTATTTTTACAATTATTTATTTTTTATGTATTTGTTTTTATCATGATTAATAGTATATTATTCAACGAGCGGTAATGTAGGTAATAACTCACGCAATAATAACTCATCAAGTAAGTTATTACCATTACCGCAAGTTGAATACTATACTTTATTTATTTATGATTATAACAATAAATATTAAATTGAGAAAATTTTGTTTAAATTACTCAGTTTGTTTATTAATAAAATTAACTGTAATATTTAATTTCTGTACACACTTTTATATTTGTTCTGCGATTTTTCAGGTAATAAATTATGTAAGTATTGTATCATTAGCTACTTGTTTTCATTCTGGTGGTGTACATATTAGTTCATCTTCACTAACGGAATTAATCATTTTTGGCAGTTATTACTTAACTTGATTTGAAAACGTTCAAACTATTCAAACATGATAAATCACCTTCCTCCCCTCAAAAATAATGGACCGTTCTGTCAGCGTATCGGAAAAGAATTTATCTCAGACAGAGACAACTTCATGTCGCGCGTGTTACGTCAATTGGACAGGCTAGGCATGAAGATAAAGGTGGATAAAGGTCACTCATTATAACTCATGCTATTTGTTTATGGATACTATTAATTGTTCAAATGAAGTTCGTTAATTAGTATATAACCTAATAAGAGTAGATAGAGAATATCATTTAGGTATCACAACTTTCAGACTTTTTTATTTATTATGAAAATACCAATTTTCTGTAGTATACATGGTATATCAGCGTGACCAGATTAAGGTACCAATATACAGAAAGTAGATAATTTCATATTAAATAAAAATGTGCGAATCACTGAATTTAAATAGATGATTTAATTATTTTCAATATATATTTTTTTTTCTTTAAAATTCTAAGAATCCTGTCATGTAATTCAATCCTTCGTCAGTATAGCTAGAAGAGTAGTTGTTTTAATTAGTTCTTCAATAATGAGTATTTTAAAGTATTTACCTAACTACCCAAGCAGCAATTTTAGTAGTTTCTAAGAAATAGTTGCCATTAGGGGAACTATAAAGGTTTCCGCAACTAAGGACTGTTACGTAATGGGAACCATCCTTCTACCAAGTATTCACCAAAATGGGGAATAATAATTACGTAGCAAATTACTATTCCGGTACTTCTACCATTACCGTGTTGAAGACTAGGTTATTACGTAAACGGGATGTAACCAAGTAGTAGAAATGACTAACTTTTGGAACAGCTCAGCTGACCGAAATGAGAGCGCAAACTATATATATTTGGCTCTCTGTTATTCGAATAGCAAATTAATGACTTGCTGAGTTTAAGCACATGATATGTCCAAGGTCCAAGTTAAGGTGATTATATACAACATGCATAAGCATATATTATAAATCATGATGTTTTGCATTTACCCTGGGTGTGGATATTAAAACCACCACTTGTTTTCTGTAAAATGTTATCATGATGCTTCGATAAAAAAGACGCCCCCTCGAGAAAATGGTTTTTTCGGAAAAAAAATTTTTTGCAAAAATTATGTGTGCAAGCAAAACTGCAAAATTTTTTATGGAAAACGTTTTTTTTTTTTAATTTTATATATTATAAAGTAATAATCTATTTAGAAAACATATTTGTAAATGACTATAATAAAAAGAAATTTTTTATTGAATTATATTTTTATCTGTGTCAATATGGCGTCTTCATTCAACAACAGAAAAATGACGATTTTAATTGCAGTAACTTAGAGGTTGCAAAAACCAAAATTATTTCCCTACAAGTTACATTTACTATAAAGTAGCAGATGCCACCAACGTTATAGTTGTTGTTACTTTAAAAGTGGTGACGGGAACTACAACAATTTCACTGTGTAGTTATATTTACCTAGATGTAGCAAATGGGACCAATGACGCTATAAGATCTTAGTAACTGTTGCTACCAACTTATTTTCATGTTGGTAGAATTGGCAAAATCGATATAGGTAATTTTTTTTTTTTTAATTGGCAACGCGGTAATAACTGTTAAAGTGTCACTGTCACTGTGTGCGATGGGAATATGTGGATTAAAAATAACAATTATTATACTTTTTAAGTACTTTTTATTATCTGATATTATTTGGAAAGAGCACATATCGAACAATATTTGATGCCCCTGACGGTGAGCATCTTATGTCAGAGGTAGGTGTTTATTATGATCTTGGTTTTATGTACCTATTTAAATGTTTGGGTTTTTTAGGTTGCATTTATATTGGGAGTTTGCGGTGCCTGCCGTTGCGGTGAACTGACCTTAAGCGTCGAAGATATGAGATAAAGAATAATATCCATACCAGATACCAAGACGAATAAATCAAGAAGTTTCACAGTTTTAAATGAAGGATTTTCGGTGAACCCACTTGATTCGATTAGGAAATATGTCTTTAAGACCGCAAAATGTGTCTCACAAAAGATTTTTCGTAAATTTTCAAAAGGGAAAGTGCACTGTCCAATGCGTTGGATTAAATAAGCCCTCAAAAATTCCAAGAATTTTAGCTGATTATTTGCAATTGACAGATGCAGATTTGTATACTGGCCATAGCATGCGCCGTTCCTCATCAACTCTTGGCCAATGCTGGGGGTGACATTACCACCCTTAAACGTCACGGTGTGTGGAAATCATCCACCGTGGCGGAGGGTTATTTGGAAGATTCAGTCTCAACAAGATTGTTATTGCTAAAAAAATTCAGGGAGAGCAGCACAACGAGTCAGGGGATACAGACGTCGTTACTAGTATAGAGAAAAATTGTGTACAGAAGAGCAGTTTTCTTTGTGGAAAATCGAATATGACAATAAATGTTAATATAAATATAAATAAATAAGTGTTAGTGCATGGGTTCTTTGTTTTGTTAATTTTCCATATAATGGAGACAAATAAATTCCTTGGACTTTATTTTATATTAAAATAATTCTTTAGTGACTAAATCACTTTACCTCACTTTAGCTTACTACTTTATCTCACTAGTGACTTATGAGTCACTTTATACCTTCAAAATCTCATCAATAAAGATCACTTTATATGAAAGTGTTGGATAAATATATTTATTAACGTAAGGTGTGTAACAATGGAAAAAATACATAAGAGTTTTCATATTTTAGTGATCATTTTACATTTAATTTCATTCAATTCAATTTATTGCACATAAATAATGTCTTATGTCGGCAAATTCATTTAATATGCTCAGTGGATCACTAACTGAACTATGAGTCAATCTGTGTGTTAAAGACAAGTTGTAATTTTCGAGCAGTACCTACACAGTATCATTAATCACTACAACTGTTATAGTTTTCGATTACTCTTCTCCTTGTGTTGATGGGAACACTTTTGCACTTGTTACCAAAGATGATGGTTTTGCTGTGGCGAAATAATCTTTCATGTTTGCATCATATTCTGACGAATCACTATTTCTCCTACTGTTTAACTGTTTCTTCAGTTTTCTATAAAACAATGATGAGTGCCGATAAACTTTATTTTGCTTTTACTGAGCATTTCAGATGCCGCCATTTCATTCAATGCCAATAATGATATAAATTGTCTTAAAAGTTGATATCACTTTATAGTAGGTTTTTAAGGTATATATAACTTTGTAGTCATTTTCAATTAGTGGGGACTAGTAAAAATAACTTCAAAGTCCCTATGTTCATAGAAATAACCTCTATTTTACTCAAGATGTCACTAATAAGTTAGACAACAATGAGGTTCCAGAAAATTTCCCAACAACGTATCAGGGACTTAAAATTGAACACTTGAAGTTATCGTTACTTTGAAGTGGTCCTTTGGTAACGCTGTGCGGTCGGCATTACTACCAATTTTCACTTTGCAGTTGAGGATGGTTCAAAGTAATGCAGAGTAGTATCTGCGACGTTGCAGATTCTGCGGCAGTTACTTGAAAGTGTTATAACTATACAATGCCTGAATTCGGTAGAATCTACATAATTGTTACTACAAATGCATACCACAAAGTGAATATTACCTTAAAGCCGCAAATTTAGTAACAGTTATGTCATTCCTACTGTATTAAAGTTCCGATGTCTCAGATGCTGCTTGGGTAGTATATAAGGGTGCCCAGATTAGGGCAACAATATACTGAAAGTAGGTATTTTCATAATAAATAAAAAAAGTGTGTAAGTTTTAACTTACTTAATACATAAATAGTATTCGCTAATGTATGTTAATACTAACTATTTTTATGGTGATTACCTTTCGCAATCCAGTTGCTCTAATTCAGTCACTGTTTCTTTACTTCTCATAAGTAATTCTAGATTATCTTTTTTCATAGGATGTTCATTTTCAACTATTTCCATCTCTAGCTCATTTTTCATTGTAATATCTTCTACTTGTTTATATTTTTGTTCCATTTCATCTATATCCACATCATCGCATGTCACATCGTACTTTAAAGAAGTGTCTTGGTTATCGTTCGATATCAGTTGGCTTTCCATATTTGTTTCATCAGCCATGCTTCCTTTATTTCTTTCTTCTTTATCCGTGCAGTCCCATATAAAATTTGAAAGATCTTGTAACGAAGCAAGGCAGGATTCACAAGCAATGAGTTCCTTAGTGACGTAATCCTATTAACAAAAAAAATTAGGATGTTGATATGGTCCAAAATGTAACATTGTGTTTTGCAATATATAGACTACATTAAAAATCATATGACATAAGAAGCAGAACTGTGTCAGGAGATATCCTTCAATATATTTCTTAAATAGGTGTGTGGTATAAATTAGTTCCCAGGTAGCAAGGGTACGTTATAATGACGTCAAAATCTGGTGATTCTGGTCAAAAAGACGTCAGGGCACTAAAAATCGACGACAGAATGACTTCTTATAAATGACATTAAAATGACGTGCCACACATCACGTCATATTGTCGTCTTTTTTCGGTGTTAAATTTATTTATATTTTATCGGATTACAAACTTTAAAACTCGCTAATGGCATTTTGTTATCGTAAGCAGAGTGTAAAGTTTAAAAAAAAATAAACCGTCTCGTGAGGGAAAAGTATTGGCGTTTTTATTCGAGGATATAATGTTTTTTAACATTATCCAAAATAATTTATATTCGAAAGAGTTTGCAAAGATTCGGCAGTTTATTTGTTTAAATTATATTTCTATCTATTCTTTTAATAATAAAATTAGATTAAAATGCATTAAAAAGCAAAATCTATCCGTTGCGTGTTCCAACTATAAAGTCTTTAGGTCAGTAGCCTCAGAAAGGTTGGTGGCCGAGTGCTTAAGGTGTCGTCTTCCAAGTCATGAGGTCGGCGGTTCGGCCCTTGCTCATTCCGTTTTTTTTATTGCGAAAAAAAATTTTAGTTGTTTTTTTTTTAAGGTAATAATTGCTTATTGGTTTTTTTCAATTTTAGGTCTGTTTTAGACCATTAAGTATTCTATTTATGTTGTAGATGACGATATTACACCTTTACCGTTTTTTCTCCAACACGCTTCCCAGGTTTGTATAAGTACCTCAACTTAAAACTGTAATTCTTAAAATAGTTGACTCCTGACTTCCCCTCCACCACTCATCAAATTTGAGATAAGGAAAATTTTTTTTTCGGATTTCTCCCTCTCTGCTCTTCAATTTCGAGATCTGGGGAAAATACATTTTTTTTAACGAACCGGCACTAATACTAATTAATGTAATAATTACATTGTTCAACAACTACTCGTACTTGTCAGGTGACACTGGTGACAGTTTAATTAAATTAAATAAGTTCTTCTTAATAATTATAAATAAATAAAAATACTACTAACTCGAAGCGGAGAACCTGAAAGATTTTCATATATTTTAAATAAGGCAAAAAATTCAATTTCACATAATAAAGACTTCATTCGCCACCATAAATACTGCTTTTAGCATCCGAAATAGCGGTCGCCAAGCTAGCTCAGTTGGTTGAAGCGTCAGTACTGTAATACGGACAACGGGAGACATGTAGGTTCGAATCCTACGGACCGCAATTAGTAAAGGTAAGTAAAAATGAATTTAATAACTTAATAAACATTATAATTTGCAGGCAACCCTTGTGAGAAAAAGTTTGAGTGATGGTAAACAATGTTTGTAAATAAAATTACGGATGGCTAACAAACAAATTCATTAGGACAAAACTTATTTATGCATTAATTATTTTATTTTTATCAAGTAGATTACTAACTAGTATGTAGATTTATATGTTCCTATTACTAAAAACCTGTGGGGGGATTACCAAATATAACCTGAAAAAGACGTCATTCGTGTGAGACATTAGGAAGTCATTTTCACGTTTCATTTACGTCATCTAACTCGTCATTTCTCGTCACTCCTGACCATTTTTTCATGTCATTTTCACGTGCCTTTGCTACCTGGGTTGTGATCGTATATTCCATTAGCTGGTTGCATACCACTGACTCAAACAGTTAAAAAATGGTGATAACAGGCTTATTGGATGATAATGGGCCTTTCCCATGTTTTTTTTTTATTGAATATTTGAAAAGTTCTCTTTAAAAAAAGTCACCCGTATTTTTTCTTTTTTGCGGAATTTGCTTCTTTTCTGCAGAAAAAATTATTATATTATATGAATTTAAAATTGGCGGCAATATTTCTGCACTGATGACGAAATGGGCGGAATGACCAATCAGTATACTCTAGCACCCTTGGTAGAGGCTACATATGAGCAGATTGTACATATGTGTTTGTCTCTTTCTATCTTTACCGAATTGACAGACATGTCATCAAGCTTTGTTAATTCTAGTCTAGTGACGTGTGAAACTACAGAAACTTCTTTGATGCATTTACTATTAAGTTGCCAAAAATGAATGAAATCTAAATCATATGACATTATTCCAAAGTTAAAACCTCTAGTTACTGTACTAATATATAATAATACATTTATAGTTACAGATATTTCATACCTGCTGAATTTATAAAACTAAATAGGTATGTACAAAAACTGAATAAAACGTTAAAAAATGGCTTAGTTTACACCGTGAAATAATTTGGTCTGATCCGAGGGAACTAATGGAGTGGGGATAGTTCGACTCGAATTTATTTAGTTTGTGCCTGTTTACATCACATCACTAAACCTGAATTTTTTTTGGATTAGTTTATGAGCACCAGGAGCAAGCAAACCTAACCTATAAACGCTTTACTTGTGTCAAAATGTTACTTAAAAAGAAAATTACATTTGCAATTTTTAATGCAGTGCTACCAGTTTTAAAACAAATTCAACGAAATAGATGGAAAAAGTTAGAAATGCTTAAGAGAACACATTTTCATTTACAAAACCAATCAACTGTCAGGTTTATACAACAAAGCACTTTGTTGAATTACTTTAATAATCACAATTATTATTATATTTAAAAATGTTCTTTATATAATGTTTTTAGTGTTCTTTACGCGGGAACTTGACATTTGCTAGATTTGTCTGATACATCTACGTTTACATCGCATTTGACATTAGGTTCGGTACACCACTGCGAATTATACCGTGTGTGTAGTTGCGGGCTAGACATGGGGAGAAGAATTACAACATCGCGCGTGCCAGCTGGCTGCAATGAAATAACAGAGCTGGAATGCTCCACCAACGGACGAATCTCTCGCGCTACGTGAATGTACATGCCTAATGGGAAATTACACGCACGGTATATGGTCTGATACTCCTGCTCAAGAGAATCAGACCAAAGGCGGACCAGCTTCATTCAGACTGTTTACAGCAAAAGGAACTTGGTTCGCAGACCAAGCTGTCGGTGTAAACTAGGCCTATGATTCATTTTACTTTTGTAGTATACAAATTACAGTTAATAAATATAAACAACTAGGTTTAAATGTTTTATTTCCTTTTACATTTATTGAATAATTTTTAAAATCATTATTAAATCTAAAGATTTATCAGTAACAGTTATTTAATTTAAGTAAACAGGAATTGTCATTCACCATTTCACTGTCAATAATAGGGAGATTATCACTTGCTGCCTTCTCAAAATCTGTCTCCAATTTTTTAATGTCTCCACTTTTTTAATGTCTACACAATACACACACACACTTTTAAATAATTAATAAGAAACACACTAGATCCGTACAATCACAATGTAAATCGTAAATAAGAGAACATAACCTATCTATTTATTTTATTTCCATCATTGTTGCCAAGTGTCAGTTATTTGTTGGGAGCCGACATGTCGAAAGTGTGTTTCTTCTGTTAATTATTTTCATTTTTATTAAAAGAAGTGGTATTATTCAATGGAAATTCATTATTTTCAAAAGCGGAGATAAAAAATAAACATTCTTTAGTGAAATAATTAAAGTATTTCCTCTAACGTTAAACATTCATATACATTCGGCAACATGGAAACAGTCTCATCGGCAGGTTTCCAGACGAGATGTAAAATTCAGAAACATCAAGAGGTTCGGTTAATGTTCGTATACGTCATTTGCATCATAACCTTAAATTTTAAGTTTTTCAAGTTTATTCTCATTTTTAATGTTTATATACGCATTTTTAGCTTGAAGCCATACTGGCTCCAAGCAAATATTTAAAAATTTACGTAAATAATTTTTCAATATTGTTGATTAATAAAAATAGACTGCTAATTACAGGTTCGACTTCCAACCTACAAAAAGAGTCCTATTTTATTAGGACAAGGTATTTAGAACTTCATAAACAGTACACTGAACTAGACCCCAAGTAGCACCTTAAGTCAGAATTACGTAATGTAGCCCTCGTTTTGGTCCCGTTTTCCCGTTTAACCTAACCTAATTGACTTAAAATTTACGTAAAATATAAGTAAATGGGGAATGAGACGACGTCAAGAATACCTCTTAAATAAGGCTGCTCAGTTATAATGACCTATTGGTTATAGAACATATTTCCCTGAACAGGTAATTTAAATGTAAAAATTTTGTTTAATTGTGGTCGTTAATAGGTAATATTTTCCAAACCAGTTATCTTCTTTCAACTGCAATCTTTCTTTCTCAGAAATAACTAATATGATTTTATTTACAACAATAATGATTTACTTATAAGTCACGAGGCATAAGCAGCAAAGACATAACTAGAAACCATCAGACATCTCTATTATAATGATGGAGTAGGAGTGCATCATATAATGTCATACGTAGTTGTGAAATAATGTATCCACTTCCCCTCTGTGTGTTTTTTACTGCCAATCAATTTTCATTGTAAATATATCCATTCTACCTCGGAATATTAAAGGTGAATCAAGTATTTTACGTTTTTAAAGAAAAAAAAATTTTTTTAGCTTAAATGTATTTTAAAAATATTTGTAAAAGCTTATTCAATTGCCGGGCAGGACTTTCCTGGAGCATGAAATATAATATTGTACTTTGTATCTGTTAAATAACCTTGTATTAATGATTTTTTTCAATTAAATACTCATCAAAATTTCATTGTAAAATGGCCTCTTACAGCTGGTTGAAAAATATGGCGAACATAGTGCCATGCGACTTCGAAGTATTCTCTCCCAATATTTTAGGCCTCATTGACGTTTTTCCTTGAGACGAAGTGTTAAAACTTATATTATTTACCTTAAAGTTAAATGGGACCAATATAGGTTAAAATAATTTTGTAGTCTTCAAAATTGTAAAGTCTTTAAAGTTCATGCAGAACTAAATTGGTCATATTTCCCAAATTAGGTTAGAGAAGGCGGTAAATTAAGTGACGTCACTTCTGTTTCTAACCTCAAACTTCTTTGACTGCAATTGTTGTTTTGTGAGTTTGTAGTTTATTCCTTCAATTTTCTCTTATATTTTGTCAATAAAAATGGATGTGTTTTGTTTTGAATGTGAGAAAGTATTCTCCAGCCAGTCAGCGTTAAATCGGCACAACAAAATTGTTTATAAATAAACAAATCCGACGTATTTATATCAAATCTACGGTGACCAAAAGATACCTATGCTTAGAGTGCAAATTGTGTTTTAACTTTAATAACGACTTGCGTTTGCATTTGATAGAAAAAAAACATGATCACATCACGGATTCGGTGAATTTGGAATTTAAAAATATTTCAGGTAAAATAATTAATCTTTTGTTAGTTGGTTAGTTTAATACTTTATTTTTTATTTGAATAAATGTATTAACAGAAAACACATCATATGAAACTTGTTTTTTAATTCTTAATTACTACTTCCCCATCTATCAACTTAAATTTGTTCATAGGTATAGGTTTAAACCTTCTATAGGGCCATAAACCAATTTTACAACTTCTCTTCAGTGAGTACATTCAGGAACACTGAATACAATCCAAATAAAGTCACTCAGTTACACTACTAACACTACTGAACTTCACTTAGCTTTTCATTCTGCAAACTATAAGTACTGAAATCTAGAGAAAAAAAATAGTTATATTGTACTAAACGGTCTGAAAGATTAACAACTGTTTTACCTGATATAATGTAGTCATTACTTCGAATGTAAACAAGTCGGTAATAGAAAAGTTGAAATACAATTACAAGTATCTTTAAGGACACCGCATATTCGATATAATTATAATTATGTCCTATTTGCAAGTGCACTTTTCAGTTGTGCCGACTAAAGGTTGACTAGCTGTAGAATACTTTCTCTCATTTAAAACAAAGCACCTCCAATTTTATTTTTAAAAACACAAAAACAGAAAACCCAAACAACAACAAAATAAATTTCTACAAATTAGGACATTATCCCACTAATAAAGTACAGTTGACACTGGGAAGGGCATCGACATAAAACAATCATTATAGTCCTTTGAAGTAATTTAGACAATGAAAACATAATTTTGCTTTCCAGGGAAGGGACCTAATTCTATTTTTTAAGTAAAAATAACTTTCAGGACATTTTATGAAGTAATATTTGCCTTTAGGTTAAACGCATATGCTAGGTTAGTGGAGAAGTAAAATTAGGGTAAAATTTACCAAAAATTGGAACTAGTTGTGACCATGAGGTTAAAGTTATAACCTAAATCTGACTACAAGGACAAAACAACTCAGGTTATACTTACGTAAAAAATTGGTAAAATTTACCTGTTTTTATTCAGACAAAAGACAGCGACTCCAAAGTTAATAATTTAGTCTAAAATTATATAATATTTTCTTACACATAGACCTCAAAATGCACTTTAACTTTAGAGTTAAATTTTAAGGAACAGTAACGTAAATATTTCTTGTAAATTACACTAAAGTCAATGTAACTTTATCAGGCATTTCATAAGAAAATATTACCTAAATATTGCTTACTATAAATTACTATTAAGTCCATATACCTTCAAAGTTGAAAGCAATGATTACAATTACGTTATCTTAGGTTAATGTGGCTTTAAACTGGTAAAATAAACTAATTGTGCTGCTTGGGACTTTAGTTGAAAATATGGGAACCAAGCAGAAATTTGAATAATAGCTGGGTAATACTCTTAAATCTTAAGAAACACATATTTTTAGGGTTAGCTGTGACGTCACGTGCAATCCAGAAATTGTTTAAATTTGATTGGAGTTCCGCCCATGACATAATTTGAGCGCGTTTACTTGTTTGAAATATGGAGTAAATTAGACAATATTTTTATTTTTAAAATATCCATTTAAAATTAAAATATTATAAGATATGACGTGTATATACAATATTTATTAGGTGTTAAAAAATGATTTATGACAAAATAATCATCAAGTTCCATTACGTGGGAAAGGCCCATTCTCAAATGTTTGTGTCTCATTTTTTTTTTGTATTTAGGTTTAACCACAGCTATTTTCAAGGTTTTAGGAAAAATACCATATTTAACACGTTGACTGCCGCACCAAATTCAGTAGTTGGGTCCTCCAGGCCACGAGTATTTTTTGTCCTATATGTAGACACTAGATTGTGTATTCTAATACATACAAGTGACGCCTTGGACCACCTAATGTGTATTCAGTTGAATACTCATGGCGTTAAGTGAATTATTTAAAATGCGACATATTGGTTCCACTATAAGTTGTATGTATATTTTTAATATGCTCGTTGCAACCTCATCTTCTCCATAACTATTTTTACTTTTTTTTACTATTTGCATGATCTGCTCACCATCTACCGATTCACAGAACTTGAGAAATAATATACATTAGCTATATCAGGAACTACATATAATTTAGATTCTACCTGTGGTGTGATATTAACCATATAGGTATTTATATTTATTAGCCTATTCTAAATAAAATCTATCTAATCTAAATAAGTCTCGATTCACCAAAATTATTAAATACCAAACATATATTAAATATTTTTATGACATACAAAATGGTTACTCACCAATTCAGGAATATGTTTTTTTACCATATCAACCAGAAAGATGTGCTCCTTTTTGTGATCTAAGTAAGTATAGTGCCCTATTTCTGTTAATATTCCACAAAAGTGGCATGTCAGCTGCTCGTCAGAAATGACGGTAACCAATTCCACATTTTTTTCAGAATTTAGAGAAGGTGCCATTTTTAACTGGCATATCTGCATGTTATTGGAAGCGATGGACACCAATTCTACATTTTCATTAAAATTTGGTAGAGGTTCCATTCTTAAGTGGCATATCAGCGTATCTCCAGATGTGACTGAAACTAATTCTGAGTTTTCTTCAGAATTTAGGAAACGTTGCGTTTTTCTTTCTGGGCTAAGACAGGATGTTTTAAAAATAACAGCATTTTGAAGTTTTGTGGCACATCCATTACATATTAAAATCTGGTTCCCAACGTCAAAGTTCTAAAATAATAAAAAACTGGAGATTGAGAGGTTTATAATTGGCAGTATATGATATGTTTCATTTTTAATGAGTGCATAACACTGCTCGGTTATTAAAAATAAGATTTACATAACATTAGGCAATAATGTAATAACGATATGATAGCACGTAAAATCCAGGAAGAATATTTAAGAACAAAAACCACTTACGAGGATGCCAAAAATAAATTTAAAACCAGCATTGTAATAAAGAAATAATCACAATAATAATCATTTAGTGGTGTCAGTACCTACACTAAAATATTTGCACAAGTCCAGAAGAATGGAAAATAAGAGAGAAATATTAAAATGGATCGAAATCGAACATGTAAAGTGCTTAAATCCAAAAACAGTATACAGTAGTGACATTTCAAAATATTGAGTTGATGCCAATGTAAGGTAGAAGAGAAGAGAAATGGACAGTACCTGGCATCAATGTTAATATATCGCTTTCTTTGACCTACATTATTTTGCTATTTATATTTCACCCTATCTTATTACAAGGATCGACCCAAGATTTCCAGGTGCCACTAACGTAATATTTTGTTGAAATCTATACATTTCCTTAAATATATAGTGTGACTTACTTAAAATGAAGATACTCTTATGACTTTTTTATTTTGTTTCCGATTTGAATCAAATTTTACTTAAGTATAGAACAAATTAGAATCTACTTATGACCAGAAAAACATTCGGCTGCTACAAAGGCAAAGCCACCTGTGGTGCCAAAATATGCTGAAAAAAACAAAACATTTTGATTGTTAGAAATTCTAAAAAATGCATCCGATCGGCGCCACAAACGTACATACACCAAAATTTGATTTGGTTATTGATGGGTATTTCTCATACATAAGCTCATGTGGCAAAGGGGATCCCCAGTTTCCGCAATTTGTGGTGGGTACGTAAAATTCATCAAAACCCACCAATATGATTTTTAATCTTTTTTCCTCATATTTTGGTACCTCAGGTGACTTTGCCTTTATAGCAGGCGAATGATTTTCTGGTTATACGTAGACCCTAATTTGTTTTATACCTGAGTAAAATTTGATTCAAATCGGAATCAAAATGAAAAAGTTATAAGGGTATCTTCATTTTAAGTGAGTCACACCTATATTTAAGGAAATGTATAGATTTCGACAAAATATTACGTTAGTAAATACGTCCAGTGTTGTAAAATAAAGATTGTTTTGTGACTGTGATTTACTAGCAGATCACAGTAAACCCCCTTGATAGAAATATTCAAGGTACATAACTGATTTTTTTTTATTATCGATTTTATTTTCGCTGGCGAATATCTCATAAACTATAACACATAGGAAGAAAATGAATATAAACAATTTTGTGGGAAATTTAATTGAGTTTAATTTTGCATAGATTACCTTTTTCCGTACAACGCATCGTTTCCGAGTTATAAACGAAGAATCGAAAAAAGAAACATAAAACCTGAAGGGGCGGGGCTAAGGGCGGGGACTTTTAGTATGTTTACCTCTTAACTACCCCCAACACATTCCTGAAGAGAAAAATTCTCCCCTCCTAAATGTTCTCTACAACTCTTTCATTGACTGGATTACTGGTCAATGGTGGTAACCCTTGGGGTATTAATTTTCTAATCTGACTATATAATTACTTATATTAATAGTTGATTAAGTAAATAATTTCATAATTATTAACCTAAAATATAGGACACACAGTAATAATACTTGTATGCACACGCAATTGTTCACTGATGACTTACTTGACCACTCTGCAAGATAGAAATTTACAGTCATGCCCCAGCGATGTCCCAGCGGTTGACCATATGTCTGTTGAGGGTTGTCGGCCAATAATTTGACTAACCAGGAGGTAGTTCCAACTCAACTAATGAGTATAGAAAATATGTTCCACGAAAGAAGATGATACGAGGAAGAAAACGAAGAGGAAGAAAATGAAGAGGAAGAAAAAAAGCCATAAAAATAATTGATTTTCCCAGTTACATAACAAAAGAGTGGTGTAAAACAAAAAATAAAAATTACCTCACATGTAAAGGGTTCGTTTCCTTTGATTTTAGTTCGGACAAAGTAGATATTCTCCGCGGGGTTAATAAGGGTGGCTTGACCAGTTACAACAACAAATATCTCCGTAACATAGGTAGTTGGGAACAAAAAAAAAAAATAGCAGAAAGCATCTCACCAAAAATACACTTCCCACAACTATAAAAGACTGTTCCTTATGGGTAATCAGGCAATACAACTGATTACACAGCCACACACAAAAAAAAGTTCTGTGCAGCGGACCAAATTATATGGATAGTTTTCACTCCCCCACAAATGCAGACTTCGGTTTAGTTTATAGGAATAGCTTACTGTGGCTCGAATTTATATTCTCTACTCTCGACTACAAAACATCTACCATTTTCACACTTCATTAAGAGTTATTGCATTATTCCTATAATTTTACACCATTTTAAGGGATGTTTTTGATTAAAAAACAAAACTGACATGATAGATTTTTTTTGATCACGGATTCGGATTCAGCGTCGAAAAATACACCATATGTGAGGCGGAAAGCAAAAAGGGACCTCTTGTCGGCAAATTCCAGTTTTTAGTTATTGATATTAAATGAATTAAGCTTTAATTCCGAACAATTTGGTGCAAAAATCATATCTCTATGTTTTTTTTTGTTTAAGTTACTAGTGCGTTTATGAAAAGAGACCTCTTGTCGGTCCCATGTTATTTCTCCATAAGCGACAAGAGGTACCTTTTCCAGGGCTGAACATCGACTGCTTTATCGATTATTTTAAGTGTTTCATCCAATTATATGGGTTTTGTAATCGATTACAACTTGTAAAGGTAATAAATCGCAAAAATCCGAAAATCGATTATTTTGACCCAAACCACTAATTCGACCGTACTGAAAAATTGACATCGCCGACAAGAGGTCCCTTTTCGCTTTCCGCCTCACATATCCATATAATTTGGTCCACTGTACAGAACTTTTTTTTTTGTGTGGCTGTTATTATTCACACATTCGAAAAGTTTTGTTAATTATTAGTCAACCACAAATAAACTACTCCAACATTCTGTGATAACTTGTAATATCTTAACAAAACCTCGAAGGCGGTGGCTGGACTATGAACGCCTACTTTTATTATCTACTCTACTAATGGAATCAATCTAAATATTAAAGAAGGAAGAGGACTACCTACTAACAACTATTTAAAATTAATGTTCCATAAATGAACAACCTATAATACACTAAATGCTAGGTATCTTAGGGGAATTTTAAGATAGCGTAGTTCATGTTACAGTGAAATATGCCATACCAAGTTGAAATAAGAACCTGCTTTGAAACTATATGCACTAGATTTCTCAGTTAAAAGATTTTTTTGGGCAGTGACATGGATAAATTTACTATGTCCTTCCCAACTTAGCTCAGAGTCAGTGTACACACCAAGAAATTTTACCACGTCATAGTTGATTTTGGTCACAGCATATACTAAATGTGTGCGACTGATTCTTATTCTGATTCAAGTTCAACTTGGTTGCAAGAAACCATTGCTATATGTTAGATTGTGTACTCACATCTTGTTAGATGATTAATATCCCATCAGAGTGAAGAACTGTAGTGTTATCAGCAAATAATATAAAAAAAGTAGGGTTATAATCACAGTTTGCAAGATCATTTAGATATATACATGAAAAATACAATGGGGCCTAGCGGCCGAGTACTGTGTTTTATAATTGATTGCTGTTATATAAATGCACATATAAATTAATTAATTGTAACAAGCTGAAGGACTTCGGTCAGTATAGCCTTTTGGTAATACCATAGAGAATTTTTACTGTTATTATTATTTAATTATCAGAATCATATGAACATTATATAAAACCATTGCCGTGTGAAACTTACTGGCTTCAGCAGAAGGGCATCCAACATTTGTCTTGTAATATCACCTATTAAATTTAGTTCATTATCAGAAACAGTTTTCTTGCAAAATCTGCAGTATGTTTTTCTACTTTGGTAATCCATTTTGACTTCAATTAGTTTTTCTAAAAAGCGATACACCAAAAAAAACTTCAAAATTAAAGACAGAACAAAACAATCTCCACCCACAGAATAGAAAATGGCTATCTAAAGATACTTCTGCTTCTTCTTCACAAACAACTAAATAACTAGGGCACGTGTTCCATTTGACAAAGGACCAGTTTGGAGGGTATCCAACAGGGTGGGCGCACTCCTGTTGTTTTTGTAGTTTTATGTTTTTAATGTGGCACTCACGTTACTCGTGTCGCCAGTGTCACTCTATTTTCATACGACTGCTGCGCAAATCCAAGGTTGGTAAACTTTAAGGTGGCCTAATAACTCACAATCCGCACCAAAAAATGGCATTAGCTAATGAACAGCTGGTGTGAGATCACACCAGATGCAGAGCCTTATTCAAAATATTGTAAGAATTTGTGTAATGTTAATTAACCAAAGAACTCGTAGCTGCAACGGGCTCACAATAACCCGCTTTTGAGGTCGCTGGTAATTATCCTCGCATTTTGAGTCACTGTTCTGCATGCTGGTAATGAGGATAAGTTGTAGAATGTAACACTACAGATCATAGTAACGTCAGACCATATTTCGGGCCAGTACGGACGGTTCTTCTAGAGTGAGATAACTGCGCCGCTGCTGCGCGTTCGAAGAACAAAGATAGTTTGACCTTTCATCCCCGCACTGACTTCTTCGCCTAAAAGCTGTATATTAAGGAACCTCATAGTCCAAGATTTGTAGACTAAATATTACGGACATGGACCACAATAGTGTGACGTTTCACTCCCACTCTAACTATTCCAACCTATTTCTCACATCGACCTTGGCTATATTCGACTGGGACCACCGTGGGCACGCCCATAGTGGACGAGGTCGAACGCTTTCACAGTCGTATCATAAAACGTGACCATGTCGACCAACTTCAGACCGCTGAATAGAACGCTTTTTAACAGTCCGACCGTGGTCCGCCCGCCAGTTAGTGATGGACGATATCGTGATTTTTCAATCACAACGTAAATCGTTACTGTGACTTTCTTATATCAGTGAATTTAAAGCGTGATGTGATCACGACTTTCATAATACGACGTACGAGAGAAATTGTTAATTGTTCCCTATCCCTAAATAAGCGGCGACAGACGGTGAATGGTGAATTAGCTACTTTTGGTAATCCGTGCTGCCGCAGATATGCATAATATATGTATAATATATATTATGATTTGTTTATCCAAATAACCTCTGATGTATGGATTGGTAATAAAGCAAAAGCATACTAGGTTTTGAATGGAACTTGATAATAGGATATTTTTGTAAAGTTGTACTGTCGTGCGCAAAAAAATGGGACAGGTCTTATAACGTATTTTTGCTAAAATCTAGTTGTGTACATCTAACTGTAATTTTTGTGACATTGTCAGTTATTTATTTGTCAAAATTCATTGCGTGTGCAAATAGAGACAGATTTACATTAGAAAAATAGTTGTCCTATTTTTTTTTGCTCACGACAGTACAAACATTAACATTTCGGAAACATCAATAAATTTCTTGTTTATATTTATGTTTATTTTACACGAATTTTTGTTCATTTAAAATGGTATATTTATTTTTTAATGTTATTTTTTTTTGTTGTTTTATAGTATATCTACAAGGATGTTTTTTAAAAATGTTTTCATTTGCTTATTGTCGAATTCCATATTTTTATTCATATTTCATGCCGAAACGTAAATGCTCAATATTTGCAATAAAATTGCTAGTATATTTAATCATATAAAATATTTTTACGCATGGTTTTAGTAGTTATACTTCTGGTGTTATAACAAAAATGTTCCGTCACGACCCTGCCTCGAATCGCCACATCGCATCGCCAGTCAATAAAAGACAAAGATATTTATATAAATATCTAAATAGTGTGTAATGCGTATCTAATAACGCTAATAAGGCACGGGATCGCTTGCTTTACGTGTTAATACATACGGCCGCAAACAATAATCGACTCAAAGTAAATATCGTGAAATATCGTCTTGGTTAGACCACGGCAAGGGAACGAAATACGGAAAGTCGTGATCACGTCACGCTTTTCTGCCAACTTTACTAACAGTCGTTACCTGTGATTTCTTAATATCAGTGATTAAATCACAGTTCGTGATATATCGCCCATCACTACCGCCAGTCGAACGGGACCCTTATCGCCACTGTACATAAGACCATGGTTAAAATTGAATTTGAAATTTCAGAAAATCTGAATATTTAACTGTCGAATTATCATCCTCATGTTTTAACTTTAAAAGCTGCGCCTTCTTGTAATAATACTGTAATTTTTAAGTCCTCTTGAAATTTTTTCAGAAATTAATTGTTTATTGGGCACACGTAATACGTATGTCGGGCATAACTCCATCTTCCAGCGTTGCCAATTGGTGTGTAATTACACAAAATGCGTGTAATTTAGATGCTTGTGTGTAAAATGGTGTGTCAAAGAAATTGGTGTGTAATTTTGTGTAATTTCAAGAAAAAATTGGAGTGGAGAGCTCCCAGCCACTTACTAAAAATGGAACAATTGTTTTAGTGGGAGGTACTATTCTGCTCCTTGTTTATCCGTGTTATTTCTTCATCTTCTTCTTGAATGCCGCATTGGTCGATTCACGTGGCCGTTAGCACTCCTTAACACAATGCACACTAGTTCTTTTGGCTTAGGGTGAGTTCACATAACTGCGAAATTGCGAATTTATTTCAATTGGTGGAATTTGTTTATATGAATAATTTCCACCAATCACATTAATTCCGCAGAAATAAATCCGCAATTTCGCAGTTATGTGGACTTATGAGACCTGTAGGAAAAATTTTCACCCCCCCCCGCCGCTCAACAATTATTAAACGTGAAACTTTTGTTTCCATTATGCCCCCCTTAGCAACATTCAAAATATAAACACTTTACTCTAAAAGCGAAAAAGATTGAGAGTGGGTATTAGTTACTTTCAGATAGTGGAAATTAACTAATGATCACCAGAATAAGGCTGATTATTGAAGGATATAGGTATGATCTATCACTCAGTGAATAATAATAATTTACCAAATTATAAATTAAAATCCATAAGGTGCACTCTGCATGGCAAATAGAATTTCAAGATAAAAGATTGTAATGAACCGAAATAGTGTGACGTTTCACTCCCACTCTAACTATTCCATCCTATTTCTCACATCGACCTTATTGCCACTGTACATAAGACCATGGTTAAAATTGAATTTGAAATTTCAGAAAATCTGTGAATATTTAACTGTTGAATTATTATCCTAATGTTTTAACTTTAAAAGCTGCGCCTTCTTGTAATAATACTGTAATTTTAAAGTTGAAATTTTTTCAGAAATTATTCTTTTATTGCGCACGCGTATACGTATGTCGAGAATATTTCCATCTTTTTATTTTTATTTGTTTTCCTAGACGAAGTTTAAGGTTATGTATAGTGGATTATTTCTTTCATAATTTTCAAGGATTTTACAGGATTTAAACTGTTTGTATTCCAAATTTGTACTGGAGTTCAATAGTAATATATTGTAACGGTATCGTAAGTACATTTGTGATTAAAATTATAACAAAGTGATTTTTAAATATGTATCTATCCCATATACTTACCTATTTTTAGCATTGAAAAATGGTACAAAAACACGTATTACATTTTTCTGCGATTGCTCAATTTTTTAAAGATGAAGAAAAACTCATGGTCAAGGCAGAAAGTTTTATTGAAGCGGGCCACGTGAAGGGAATTATTTATGATTCTGAAATTGTAACGGTCATTTTTATTCATAGGCATAAAAGCCCTTAAATTACATTATTTCGTATTTTCCGTACATAAATTACCTATTTTGTTACCTCTTAAAAAATAAATTATCGCCGCTACTGTAAGGTTCTAGAAGGTAACGTAACCGTCGCCTAGTTCTCGGCTTTACTGGTAAACATTTGAAAATAATGCCTTTCCTCCAATGAGAAACCATAGTTTAAATTCGCGGGTTTAAGGACTAGAGGTATTTCGACTACTAGTGGGGGAAGAGATAAATACCGAACCAAGCGGCAGACATGATAGAGAAGGACTTCTACGGCCGCCTTGAGCGAGACACAGTCAATCTTTTAACCAAATTTGAGTGAAGATATTAAAAGTTCCAGAATTTAAATGGTTTAGTTAAACCATAAAAATTATAAATTAATTATTTATTTAGTCTCTTTCCTTCGTTTAAGCTGGTTAAGGAATTTGACAGCCAGATTATGTGTGCTTTTGCGAGCTGTACATTCGAAATAAGTATTGTTATGTGTAATATCTACCTAAAAGTGGCTAAATAATAGTGCGTTCAATCTACGTTTTCAACTTTAAATAGGATTGCAGTTTTATTGGTAATGTCCAAAGTGAACTTATGTAAGTACCGAGCTGAACTTTATATTTTCCTGTTTATGCACGAGTCATCAATTTGGGAAGATTTGAGCCAGTAGTTTATCAAGTTGATCACAGTGTAGTGCGTGTTCGTTACCTTTACGTTTTCATGAACACTGCAAGCAAGCTTAATTTGTACTTGCTAATTTTTTATCTCGACTAAACACTCAAATTTACTTTTGGAGTGCTATATGTTTAATATTAAAATTTATCTTTACGTATTTCATTCGAGGAATTATGTAAATTTTTGTGGGTGTATAAATACTCCCATTTGTACCTTTTAGTTAAGTCTTCTAGCTTGTTTTTGCATTTAAACTTAAATAAATATTTAATTGCTCATTCTTGGATAATTTGCTCGGAAAATAATTCTGATAAGTGAATGAACAATCATTTATTTATTATTAATAGTTTTTTTTCTTGCGGAATTGGCCAATCTCCCTTTATTACGTTTTACCTATTTATCTTTTGTATTTTATACCATTATGTCTGTCTCTCCGTATATCTGTGCATTTGTTTGATTATTTGTTTGTACTTCTTTATTCGTTAGCACAAATTTATTCGCCCATACCCTGTAGTGTTATTCTCATTTGCTCTACCACTTTGTTAATAAATTAGTTTATTGTTAATTTCGTATTTTTATTTATTTAGAATTCATTTTAAATAACCCCAAGAGAGACAGGGCGTTATAAAATACTGATTGTTAAGGGAGAAGTTAATGCTGGCATGAGCGATAGAATCTATAAAGTAGATAAAGTTTTAAATGAATATATTTTAGTTTTAATGTACCTAATTAATTATTTTCAGATATTTTTGAATAACGATAAAAATATAACAGATGCAGAATGTACTTGTCCAAGGGGATTATGGTTATGATATCATATGGCTGCTCTGGCCTTCTTTGCACATTTTAATATTTCTGTAAGGGTACGAACATGCCGAAGACGCTTCGCAGCTATAGATGTTCAGGCTGTAGTTTCAGTCAATGCATCGAAGCCATCAATTTGTGCTAGGAGCAGTTCACCCTGCTATCATCCACGGTATGTGCGGTCACATTTAAACATATAGGTTTGTTTTACATGTTGATGGCTTCAACGCCTCTACTGAAACTGCGGCCTGAACTTCTAGCTGCGTAGCATCTTCGGCATGTTCGTACCGTGCTCATGGAATGTCTTTTACTAGACAGTTCAATTTTAAACTATTTTAATCATTTATAGATTTAATAGACATAAGTTCTGAATAAATGATACAATATGTAATTTCTTTATTTATGTTTCTAAGTGAAAGTACTTACAAATAAATATTTAAACACGAGGTTAGAGGATGAAAATCTATGATAAAGTATTGAATTATTGAATAATGGAAAGCAATTCATATAAAAATAAATAAAACAGGCTTTGAGGTTAGAGCACAAAGAAATAATGTGGAAATAATCAATAAGCTACGTTCTCAATAATTTTTCAGACACTTGTAGAACGCATGCGCAGAAATAGCCATGTAGAAAACATTTTTTTATTTATTCTGGATAGAGAAACTTGATTACCCCATGTAAAAAACTTATAATCCAACTCTATTTTTATACCAGTAGTTAGGTTTCAATAGTTAAATATGAAAAATAACGTACCAATCCTTAGATACATTTGTAGGTAATTTATTTTGACCCTTAAAGCACATGTACATAAGGCATACTTCAAAGACTACATGGAAAGCAATTCAAATTAACCGCATCGTGCATGATGTCACGAGTATTGTGGTCCATAGGTTTCTGTATTTTCTTGCAGTCTGTCCACCTGTGTTCGGTTTGATATCGTATATCTTTTGTTTAAAAGTGTAATAAAAGTTTCAAATAATTATCTTAAAGCACAAAATTTACTTACTTATTTTCATCCACAATTAGATGTTAGTTGGTTTTAAAATTATTAACTAAGTACGCACATTATTTGTCGTCATTCTCAAATTCAGTTTCATCAGGTTTATTGGCAGATTTGACAATACTTTCATGTGATTCACATTTTCTCTCCAAGCTGATTTCAGTATTCAATTCTTGAGCCAAATTAATATTTTATTTTATAGGTTTCTCAGTGATTGTAAAATACGGAAATGTGTACAAATCCTCATTTTTTTAGCTTCCTTTGGCATTCTGAAAGTATAAAAAATCGTATTAAATTTTCGTGGTTTCGAACATGACATTAATAACTAATTAAATATTCAATCAATCAGATAAGTTTTTCATAACATGAAGTTTAATAGGTTATGTTATATTTTTATACATTTGTACTCACTTTTTATAGTCTGGATGAAGACACTCAAATAAAGCTAAACTAAACAGATAAAACACAAAGATAAAACTTTAAAATATTTTTCATACAGCCACTAACAATAATTATTATTTAAATATTTGAGAAAATAAAGACTAGTAAAGCGGGGTTGCTGTGTGTTTGGGGTATTTTCTAGTTGCTTTAGCCTGGCCAGTTTGGCTGGCTGGAAATCAAAATGGCGCTTTATTTAAATATATTAAAGACCTAATATTAGGTTACATTTTAAGATTTTCGTTTTTAATCCCGATCTTAGTCAACATAGTTAATGCCAAAATGGAACCTATTCAACCCATTGACATCCGTACTAAAATGGGCTGTCTTGAGGACGTCCTAAAATAGGATCTTATCCTAAAAATTACATCAATTTCTCTATTTATTTTACATACTGGGATATCCAGGTACGTCAATCTGTCATCCCATATCCTGACATTGACCTCCGTTTTCAAGATAATACAGGACATTAAATTTTTAAATACAAAATTATTTTTCATTTAAAAACTTGAGTGCCCTATATCTTAAAAACAAAGGTTTTAGAACAAATGCTTTTACAAATATCGCCCAATAAAAATTGTCCCATGTCTTAAAATATGAACGGAAAAAGAAAATGTAATTAAACTTTTATGATAAATTAGGATTTGATCAAATAATCGGTTTTAAATCTTCGTAAAATAGCGTGAATTACACATCATTTAAAAACGTCACTAACAGGTCGAAACAGACACGTTGACATTACGTCACATTTAGGTTGCTGGACGTTGTCGACCAATTGTTATGAAAATTTTAGGTGAAAATCACGTGTAGCGACGTCACTCTGCTAGCTGGGATACTCTAGTGAAGCAACATGCAGCGTGGTTAGTACTTGGATGGGTGAAATCCATCTTGAGAAACAGCGATCTCGTCCCACCTTCTAGCGGCTTGTATATCAGTGTATGCATGGAAGCTATGTAATTTCAAGTCGCGGATTACGTAGTAATCGTAGTACGTAGTGTAATGTGTTTCCACCCCTAGGAAACCACCCTTGCAAATTCCGTGGGTTCCAAAAATTATAACAAGAGATTGTCCACTAACACACTTTATTAAATAATTTACTGGATACTTCACAATACTGATTATTAACTTGAATTAAGTTTACTGACTAAAAATAACAATGTTTATCACTTTGATTTTCACTTTGGAGTCTTAACCTCACTTCTCACTTGTCAAATCCAAGACTTCAAAACTTTCTGAACTACCCGCCGAGAATGCGGTCTTTTATACCTAAAATGACAGTCTCGATTTTTCTGTGATGACGCCACCATTCTCTAGATCACTCCAGATGTCATCACTTTAGAACTTGTAGGTTCTTTCTCGAGTAGGTGCAAATACATCTGAATTAATTGAATTCATTCTAGGGGTTGCAACACATCACAGTAGTTACGTAGTAAAATAAAGCGTTTTATTAGAGTTTTATCAAAAATGCATTTTAATTAAAGCAGAACTCCACAGCATTCCCTCTACACTGCTTGACCCCCTTTGAAACCATATGCCATATAAAACTACACTTAGTGCAGACGTGTTTAATCTGCTTGACAGCCAAAGCAGAGTTTTTTCATTTTATTTTCCCTGCATAGTCTCTAATAAACTCAATTGAGATTATAAGAAAATCATTTATTATATGAAACAACATTGTCTGAGGGACGCTGCCACATCTGGCCGCTGTGCTACACTTAAGAAATGAAATGCTAACAATAGTTAAACAAAATGAATTGACTTGGCAATTTGGATATGCTTGTGCTTCAGCAAATGCTTTTTGAGGTCAGCTCTACATTTTGTCCAAAATGAACAAGAGTCACATTTGTACTTTATTATTTTGTGCAGTAACAAATGTTTCTGGAGGTTACATTCATATTTTGTCTGATAAAAACAAGAATCACATTTGAACATTGTTACTTCTAATGGTTCCTTATGCCTCAGAAAATGC
Organism: Rutpela maculata; assembly: GCA_936432065.2. NCBI lineage: Eukaryota > Metazoa > Arthropoda > Insecta > Coleoptera > Cerambycidae > Rutpela > Rutpela maculata. Next base: position 143,705,031 of record OW386292.2, on the reverse strand, counting down.
TTTTTGAGATTAGATTTATGGTTTGTCTGATAGGAACAAGAGTCACATTTGAACTTTGTTACTTCTGATGGTTTCTTATGCTTCAGCGAATGAGTTTTGAGGTCACCCCCATAGTTTGTCTGATAGGAACAAGAGTCACATTTGTACCTTTTTACTTCTGATGGATCTTTGTGCGCTAACAAATGATTCTGGAGACTACTTTCATATTTTGTCTGAAATGAACAAGAATGACATTTGAACATTGCTACTTCTGATGGTTCCTTATGCCTCAGCAAATGCTTTATGAGATTATATTTATGGTTTGTCTGATAGGAACATGAGTTACATTTGAACATTGTTACTTTTAATGGTTCCTTATGTCTCAGCAAATGCTGTATGAGATTACTTTTATTGTTTGTCTGATAAGAACAAGAGTCACATTTCATCACTGTTACTTCTGAAGGTTCCTTATGCTGCAGCGAATGCTTCTTGTGGTCAGATCTACGTTTTGTCTGATATGGACAAGAATCACACTTGAACATTGTTCCTTCTGAAGGTTTCTTATGCTTCAACGAATGCCTTTTGAGAACAGCTTTACGTTTTGTCTGAAATGAACAAGAATCACATTTGAACATTATTACTTCTGAAGATTCCTTATGCGTCAGCAAATGTTTTTTGACATTAGTTTTATATTTTGTCTGATATGAACAAGAGTCACATTTGTACTTCGTTACTTTTGATAGATCCTTGTGCACTAGCAAATGTGATTTGAGGCTACCTTCATATTTTGTCTGAAATGAACAAGATTCACATTTGAACATTGTTACTTTTGATGGTTCTTTATGACTCAGCAAATGCCTATTGATTTTACCTTTATGGTTTGTCTGATAGGAACAAGAGTCACATTTGAACTTTTGACCTGTATGCTGCAGCAAATGCATTTGGAGATTATCTTTACATAGTGTCCCAAATGAACAACATTCACACCTGTACGTTGGTCCTGTTGAGACATTTTCACTGGCCGTTGCCTGTTTAACGCATGGTTTTGATAAATCCGTTTCTAGGTTCGCTACTAAACATTTATGTTTCGTATGCAAACTAGTGGTGAGCTCCGGTTGTATAAAAATGACACCATCTTCAGGCCTGAAAATTACAAAGATGATTATCATCACCGAACTGTGAACTAATAATGGTAATATCTATTTAGATAGGTAATCATAATACACAAATAGTTAAATACATGATACATACTTTATAATAGAATAGAATAAAAGTTTATCAGATTAAAAAAGAGGAGGAGGCTTTGACTAGCATGAACCCCATGATTCTATTGTGGTGCTCCTGTTCTAGTTTTACTTGGAACCACTTTTATCAAGAATTGTCTTTTGTATCAGACTCCACACCTTGACAAGGGTGCACGCGCTTGAATACGCATGACTGTGACACCGACGCATTGAATTACATGTCACTAAATCAGAATTTGTTCAATCTATATGAGTGTTGGTTCATTTAAAAGATGGAAATTGTAGCTTTCTGATGCTTTTTTGTTTCAAACAAAACAAGCAAAGTATGGATGGTAAAAATATACTTATATATATGATCACGCCCGAATTCAATCTTCACAATAAAAAAATATAGAAAAAATAAAAGCCCTTCAAAAAAATTCTTTCTTCATTGAGAACTGTTAAAAAGTATGTACACTTCATGATTATTGTTTGATATTTCTCTTTTTGAATAAAGATATAAACTTCTGACGTTTTGTTAAGTAATTTATTTATACTTCTGTCAATAATAATAACAAGCATAAACACATTGATTTTACTACAGCTAAAAGGTGGGGGAATTATTTCTAGTTTAATTAATAGATAAAATGGACTGAACATAGCCGCTGCCCTTGAAAGGCTAGGCTTTCAATAAATAAAAATAAACATACATTTGATATAAAACAACAAATGGCTTAACAAAAGAATTGAATCATTGTGTCCAATGTCCAATTTAGGCATTTACTTTCAATTGGGAGCTTACATATTTTTGCTACTGCCTGTTTGAATACGTCATTTGTGGTATGAACGCTGGCTACACGCACTACACTGTCGCTGCCTGGATGTAGCCGTGCTATTCTGCCTAGTGGCCAATTCATAGGAAGAGAATTCTTCTCCTTTAAAAGGACCATATCGCCAGCTTTTAGGTCTATGATTTTAGGACTTCTCCATATAGGACGTTCTTGTAGACTTGATAAATATTCATAGGTCCATCGGCTCCAAAAATGCTGCACTATTTGCTGGAGTCTCTGATACTGTGACATTTTACTCATTGACAACTCTCCAATGTCTACTTTCGGAATCGAATTAAGAACATCTTCAATTAGAAAATGACCCGGAGTCAAGGTAGTAAGGTCCGTAGGTTCGTTAGACATTGGGCTAAGTGGCCGCGAGTTTAGAATAGCTTCTATTTGTATAAAAACATAAAAAACACACCACAGATAGTAGACAACCCCCAAATCCAAAGCCAAGGCTGTCCGGAAGGGCGCTACACATTCTGAAAAACGCAGACATACATCCACACCCACCGGTGTTGTCAATACCGGGGCTGGGGGTCGAACCCAGAGCGCGGTAGCGAGTCGATCAGCGTATTCGCCACTCAATACGCCTTAACCGATTGAGCTACCGTGCCGGTATAAATACCGTGTTCAAATCCTCAAGTTAAATGAGCGTTTCCGACTACCCTTTTAGCATCGCGGCCTCCCATAAGCCTACCATGTGAGGGGATCTTGCAGGCAAAGTGCCAGACAATATTATTGGTAGTTATTTATTGCCTGATCATCGTGACCATTATGTTTTTTAATTCATTATTGGCACCGTGGAAGTTGGTGCCATTATCAGATTACAAATTTTACAGATTCCACGGCGCGAAGTAAATCTTTTTAAGGCATTTAAAAGTGAATTAGTGGTGAGATCTCCTACCAACTCCAAATGTACAGCCTTGGTTGTGAAACAAACAAATATACAGACGTAACACTTAACAAGTTTACGATTGCGGGTTTTCCCATCTTTTACAAGGAGAGGCCAAAAATAATCTAAGTCACTATTATAAAATGGCCGTATTGACTGCACTCTGTGCTCCAGCAAATCTGCCATTAATAGGTATACTGTTAGCGGATTGTTTTTGAAACAAATAACGCATTCATGCAAAACCTTTCTTACTAAGCTACGGCCCTTTAGCGGCCAATAGGCGAGACATAACATAGCTAACATTAACTGTGGGCCAGAGTGAAAGTTTCTAATATGCTCATTAATTATGATAAGTCTGGTTAATGGGATATAACTATAGGAAATTTCTGATCAACTGTAACATTGGACTTTGATAATCTGCCGCCTACTCGGATGATTTCGTCTTGGTCGATAAACGGATTTAATGACACAAGTTTACTATTCACAGAAACACAGTTGCCTTTCTTGAGCTTTGAGAGGTCCTCAAGAAAATAGTTCGCGTTGTTGTGTTTCCTCGGGAGATTCGGCTAACAACATTTTTATGTCCGTTTGTACGGTATCAAATTCTAGCCATTTATAACCAGATATAAAGTTTGAAAATCTTGTGACTTGGTCTTTAATACTACCGCGTTTAGCTTTGAGAGCTTGCAATTGTGCCTCAACATCCATGCTAAACTGTTCTGGTGTTTAAATAGAAAATAATTAAATTATATTTTAGTAATCAATTTTAATTTGATTTGAAATTAATGTTTTAGAAGCGTATATTTACACAAATAAACGCAAAAAAAAGGTTTATAATGAAACGGACTTACTTTATCCACTTGCCCTGATTCTCTAATTATATTGTAAGTTTGGCAGACATCGATTTTCGTTCGGGCTGCCGACTTGCGAAACTTCTAGATACCGCCTGTCGTACTAGATGTATGAGTCTTTGCAGAAAGGAATATCTTACCAACTCTACGTTTCAATATATCTTGATTGAATAATATTCTATAATATCTGGTACTCTGTTACTCAGCTGATGAATTTCTGCGTTTTTCCAGCGAATTCTGGAAATATGTTAGTCTTCCAAATTAGCGTAACAACACTCTGCTAGAAGGACCAAAATGTTTGACATTTCTCTTTTTGAGTAAAGATATAAACTTGTGACATTTTGTTAAGTAATTTATTTATACTTCTGTCAATAATAATAACAATCATAAACACATTGATTTTACTACAATTAAAAAGTGGGGGAATTATTTCTAGTTTAATTATTAGATAAAATGGACTGAACAATTATTTTGGTTTATTAAGTTGTAGTAACGTGGATTCAAAAAAAGTACATCTCAAATCATTATAATTTAATTGCTTGATGATTTTCTTGATAAATATATATATATTGGAGGCTGTAACTTGTTGAGAAATTGACCCATTGGAAAAAATAAAATATCACTATTTTGGAAAAAATGTATACTTTTCGAATATTCAAACATAAATTCTTTTACTTTTATGCATTTTTTCGAAAATATGATTAATCATATCATGATAAAAAATTGCGATTGTCACGATCTTATCCTTATAACTATTAAAATATCTTTGATTGTTTTGAATATAAATTTTGGAACTTTTCCAATACATTAACAAATGTATAAGAAATTCAATGGATATAGCTGAAATGTGGATAGGTGTATCTGTAATAAATACAATACAGTAAAGGCACGTAAAAATTCATGCGAGCGATTCAGCGGCTATCTGTGGTATCTATGTATGCGTTCATAATAGGCTCATTTAACAATTTTTTATTATTACATATTCTGAAAGAGCTTGGTGAGTATAGTAAGTATGCCAAAAATTAGAATTTACTGACGCCGCCTTCATGTATAAAAAATTTATTAAAGTCGGCGCGCTTAAAAATGCTCGCGCTTAAAAATGCATGTAGTCGAGTTGTGATGTCAGATGGCTGAACCGCCCAGTGAACACGGCTGTGAATGCAAGTTAGTAGAGTAAAATCTGGAAGTAAAGTCGCTTAGTTTTCGAGAAAAAAAAAACCGGCGTAGAACCAAACCAGACTTAGTGAGATCCTTTAGTAAGATAATCGTGTACACGAAATCATTTTATGAGGCATTTTTTGGTGGTCGAGAACTTTTTTTATTTCGGAAAAACTCAAAAAAATAGATTTTTAATGAAATATGTTTTTTAACGTCTCCACCGCTATATCTCTGAAAATATTTGTGCTATCAAGCTATTTTTTTTTTTTAGATTAAAGTAGACACAATAGCGCTTCGAACAACGTCCAACGTGAACCCGATTTATTTTTTTTTAAGTTGGAATAATAATAGGAAACTCAAACTTGCTATTTTCAGTAGTGTAATTTTAGACAATCAAGAAAAAAATTTATTTATAAAAATTTGTACATGCTGCGTACAAATTGAAGCCAATAGTTGAAAAAAGTTTTTAGGATAAAAATTTTTCATGTCCCGTTCATGGTATTGAGTCGGCGATTTTTTTTAATTGGCCAAAGTCATATTCTTGCGCGCTAGGCTGTAGCAAGCCTGCAGACTGCAACAATCTGATGGTCTCGGTTGGGGTGTATGTAGTAGTTTAACTTATATCAATAGATACAAAACCAGTAGTGATCAAAAGCATCTAGGGGATCAATATTATTGTTCAATATTTCATATATTGTACAGTAGTATTGATCATATGTTGTTAATATTAAGAAATTGTACAATACATATAAAATAGTCTCCTTTTAATAATAAAAAGACAGGTAGGTAGATATAAATACCTAATCTATAAATATCAATAGTGTTACTAACTACCCACCTAATTAGTAAGTTTATTACGAAAGTAAAAACGTACGTATAAAATGAGTTTTATTGTTGAAATAAATTTTCTATTTGGATAGATAAATATGTAGTATGTAGTTTATGTAGGCCCTACATTAATAGCATTCTAATTCGTTCATATCTGCCTTGAAATCTTTAATAATGTTGTTACAGGAATGACATTGGCACTTGTTGCAACATTCTAGGCTTTCCTTAAAACAAGCACATTTTCGATTGTCACAATTTTTATCCGAACAATGAATACTTAATGATTTTCGACAACCGCCACTTCTACGTGACTAATCTGACCAACCCTGCTGCGAGGTGTATTAATTGCATCGTAGTATATTTTATTGTTTCAAAAACTTTTGTGAATATTAGGCTTTATTTTCTTCGCTGCATGTATGTAAATATTTTCAAAAATAAAAAAGTTTATCGGTTGGTGAAAATTTCAATACATAACATATATATTTTTAGTTTATCTGATTTTTAGAGAAATGAAAATGCGCATTGTGCCCAAACCGTTTATATTGGTAAAAACACTTCAGTGTGTGCTTTAATTTGACACAAAACAAATTTCGGTACCTTTAATAGTTTTAAATAAAAAAAAAAAAATTTTATTTAAAAATACATTTTTTTCACTTTTTATTGATTTAAAGAGTTCGAGACCACAAAATAATGTCGTAAAATATGATTTCATATGCCCGATGACATACTCAAAGGAACCTAACATGTTTGACCTGGTTCTACGCGAAAAAACGACACGATAGACTTACGAAATCGCTGCTCTAATATAGGTATCGGCGCACGCCAAGTGACGTCACTCTACAGACTGTTGGCCAGCCGAACGTGTTTCTATTCAAATGCGAATATCTCTGTAGCTATTGATTCAATTGAGCTGAAATTTTTTTCTGAGGCTATTGGTTTGTTATACTGTAAAATGAGGAAGAAAAAGTAGGAAACTGCCATATCACTAAACGACCCTATTATATATTTTTGCTCCAGACTCACTATTTATCCTCTTAGTCACTAAGAAAAATGTTAAAAATGTGTAATCAGAAAGAGAAAAAGCTTTATTCTACTTGTTAGAACTGCTAAGAATTTTTAGAGGTTCCGTAATATGCATTTAACCATGCGCTTGGCCGAGCAGAGTGACAAAGTTACTTCACTATTTTTTTCCGGGAAAACCGTGGCTTTAGCGATAAATTTTATTAGAATATTTTTTGTTCAGAAGCACGTGGTTTACCCACCCGTATTTTTGTTTTTTTCTAGCCCGTCTTAATTTAAAAATTTTGAAAAAATTGATTAACAAAAATGTTTTTGCTTTTTTTTTATGTTCTGCATCCGAGCGGAATGTAAACTTTTCAGGATATTATTCTATACACTTTCACGAACTTTAAAAAAAATATATTCAGTTTGCAACTTCTTGTGGGTTTAACTATAAAATGATCTCTGTCGTCTGGGCTAGAAATGATAGTGTTAGTGCGAATGAAGTATTATCTTAAAAGATTTAAAAGTGACTATAGTGCATCTTGCAATCACTGGAACTGTAATTTTTATACACTTTATATTACGTTATGTTATTTAGCTTTATTACAGATAACTTTCATTCATAATCATCACACACATGTGGCTAAAGCATACAGCTTCTTGAAAATGAATAATGAAATAAAAGTAATTTTCATAAACTAATTTGAAAAGGGTATTACACCAAATGGTGCCAAAAATCTTCAGAAATGAAGTTATTCAACGAAATCAAAGAAAACACCTCCTTTCAAAAAATATTACCGCAAATATGCCCAATGCTAAAGTGTATTAATTATTTTTGTTACTATAGGTACTTATTCTCTTCTATTTGTTATACCATTTAACCCTTTAAATTTATGTTACAAAATGCACAACTGATATGGTGAATCAAGATACACATAGGCAATAGAAACTCGTGTACGTTTTATTGACAACTCTGTACGCGTGTATATTTTCAGTTAACTACTAGGGGCTAACAATAGGTGTAGTCTGCATTGTGACAAGGGCCAGTTGATCAGCCTTTTTCATGCTGCTCCATGTTGTCTTGGTGCCCATACCACGGTCACATTGTTGTGACTTCCTAGATTCATGAGGCCATTTATACAATCTCATACTAGTCTCGAATCGACCTCCATAGAAGCCTTTAGCGCTGTTTGGCTATCAGAAAAAATGGTAATCGACTGGTTGGCAGTGCCTTGTCTCATTATTATTTCCTTTGCACGCCATTGTAGGTGGCCACTTCAGCCTAAAATACTGTGGCATGTTTTCCTAGAGTTATCATTGTTCCAGCTCCGACTCTCTGTTATGTCTTGAAGCCGCCCCTATACCAAACCATTCGTTCCGATATTGGAGGACTGTTTTTCCAATTTTCTCTATCTGGTATTTTGATTTTGAAAAGTTATTGTTTGAGAATATAGTATCCGTGGGCATTACTAAAATGAAATTGACCTTCAGCTCTGAGTATAACTTTTAGTGATCTGTTCCGTGCTGTTGCTTTATGGGCGTTGTGCTTCGCATCAGCATGTGTATCACTCAACGAAAATTTTAACACATAATAAAATAGTAAAATACTAGACGAGTAAAATAACTAAACTAAATACACCCGCACATATCACAAAATTTGCAGCTACTTAGACTTAACATAAGTTGTTAGTTGTTTTTTAAATTGCCTAACATTATTTGCCTATTTTATCTTGTATGAGAAGGCATTAAAATCTTGTGAAAAATTTAATTCATTATAAGAGTGTTTATTTTGGTTACATGATGATCGTGAAATTTTCTATACTCCCTATAAAAAGAGTATACGATGGAGGAATGCAAGTTGGGGGCCTAAACAGTGTAGCAGCACATGTTTTAGGATGTGTATGGGTACTGTTTGCGGTCATCGGGCGGGCGTGCTGCTACATTCTTGTTAGCCATAATTACTGTCTACTCTTTTTGCATGGACTAGTGTAGTAAGTATGAATTTGATTATTAAAAGCGAAAAATTGATCAAAGTATTTGGGAGCATTTTCTGATAAAATTTTATATATAAATACCATGGAAAACAAAAATAATTTGTCGCTTACTGAGAGCCAATCTAAAATTGAAAGCATGAAAAGAATAGGTGTATGTCGATAATAGTTTTTTTTTCCAGATTTTTTAGGTAATTTTTTAAAGTTTCAGTCCGCCATTTTGAATCAACCATCTTGCCTCTGAAAATTCTAACATTGGATTCGTAATCAGTAGTTCCAAAAATCTTACAGATATTAATTTTAGTGTACGTACTAAATGTTATAAATTTTGGCCAGTTTCCGGGATTTGGCTCCATAGTGTGGTGTCCGCATTAAATAAGAAATATTTGTTTTTTCCAACTGCTTTTGTTTGTCTCCATTAACTAATGTTTAGTGTTTTTTCGATTACACGTTTTGCCGCAGCATATTTACGTGTATATGACAGTCTAACGTCATACACAGAACAGAAAATATAATGAATAAACTAGATGTAAACATGCCTTTGCTGGATTTTTGAATCTTCTATATAATAAGGTGTTTTCACTATATACACATTTGCTTTTTTGATATTTTTAAAATGAAGTACATCATCGGTAGCATTAAACACGGCTTATAAACTTTTCTGGTGCAGTTGCGGTTGCAGTTGGAGTTGCCATAGCAGTATCAGTTGCAATTCACGAAAATTTATTATTTATAAACTCTTACTGTGTTGCTTGTGCTGTCGTAAAATGTTTCATGCATGCGCAATTTCATTGGTTATTCGCTGGTAATTCCGTTGCCGTTCAAGATAAAACTTGATCATCTACTCGGAATATGAACTGTAACTGCAGTGGCAGCGGACTTTATAAATGGAAACATTGCTTTCATACTCTTCATAAACACTACAGGTGCGGCAACTGCAGACGTAACTGCTATGGCTAGTGTATAAATCGTGCTTTAGTTTAACTAACACAACCTCAAATTTTAAATTTCTTAGGTTTATTCTCATTTTTAATGCTTTTAATGATATCTTAGTATCCATGACTATTATAAATGAACTGCTAATCATAGGTTGGATTTCCAACCTACACAAAGTGCCAAAGTATTTAAAAATTCATAAACATTACATTGAACAGGATTATGGTTGAAATTTTAACGAGTAGGAGTTGCAGTGAGTAGTGTGTGGTCGACCGCATACCTATTTGATGCATATTTTGTATGAATATGGCAAGTTCACTTTTAAAGAGTGTCATTTCGGCCAAGTACACAGTCTACATGTTTTTAATTCTTGTTGTTGAAATAGGTTTTAGAAGTCATGAGTGCCTGACTGCAATGCAACTGCTATTCTCTCATAATGGACTTATTAGACAAAAACAATTTATACCTTTTGAAGTAAAATTTATGTATCACTCAGGTTACATAAAGTTTGGTTCAAACCTAAGAGACAGATTTAAACAATCAAAAGCCTCGCTCGCTATATGTTGTAATATCTTGACACTGTCTTGTTGACTCATAATGCATTGTCTGTAATCTATATGTCGCTCTACAAATGTTTACTCGAACGAAATAATAAATATACTGTAATGTGTTACAACCCTTAGAATGATGTATTTGCACCTACTCGAAAAAGAACCTACCAGAAGATTCCAAAGTGACACCTGGAATTATCTAGAAAATGGTGGCGTCATCACAGAACAATCGAGATCTGTCATTTTTAGGTATAAAAGACCGACCGCATTCTCGGCGAGTAGTTCAAAAAGTATAGAAAGTGAGGTTAAGACTTCAAGGATAAACAAAGTGATAAACATTGTGATTTTAGTCAGTAAAGTGTATTTAAATTAATAATAGTATTGTGAAGTATCCAGTAAATATTTAATAAAGTGTGTTAGTGGACATCTCTTGTTATAATTTTTGGAACCCACGGAATTTGCAAGGGGTAGTTTCCTAAGGGTGGAAACACGTCACAAATTGGTGTCAGAAGCGGAATTTTATGACACGAGGAGCTCTGAAGTTGTGCTGGAGTGTTCGAGCTAGCACGGAGGACTAATTTACTGGACATTGTTTGAGGGTTATTTTCGAACAGGAAAATAGTGTTAAGTGCATTTTTGAGACATTGTAGAACATTTTATTAGGACATTAGTGTGATAATTAAATCCTTTGAACTGAGAAGTGATAGAGACACTGAAAAAGACTCATTTAGTGAGTGAAAATTTCTAGAACTTTTCTATTTGGACATTAGTGGAGATTATTAAATTCTCTGAACTGGATAGTGACAAAAGACTCTGGATAAGACTTTTTCGTGCTATTTCGAGATTTGTCTGGAAAGTTCCATTACCGATATTGACGTGACAGTTAAATTTATTTTATTTTAATTTCATCGTATGCCCGTAACAACAAGAAGTATGGCATCCGATAAACAAATACAGAACTTATTCGAACAATTCCAAAAAATGATGGCGCAGCAACGGCAGGAAGATAAAGAAGAGCAAGAAAGAAAACGCCAGGAGGAAGAAAAACGGCGTCAAGAAGAAAGGGACGAATTAAAGGAAATTATGGAAGATCAGGAAATAAGACGTCAGAAAGAAAAAGAGGATGAAGAAACAAGACGTCAAAAAGAAAAAGAGGATGAAGAAAGAAGACGTCAGGAAGACAAAGAAGAACAGGAGAAAAGACGTCAAGAGGAAGAAAGACGACGCCAAGAGGAGAAGGAAGAACAAGAAAAGCGACGTCGAGAAGAAAAAGAAGAGCAAGAAAGAAGACATCAAGAAGAGAGAGACGAATTAAAGAAAATGATGGAAAATCTGGAAACAAGACGCCAAGAAGAAAAAGAAGAACAAGAAAAACGCCAGGAAGAATTAAGGAAAATTCTGAGCAATCAAATAAAAACACAACAGGACGCAATCATTTCTGCCAATGAAGAACTAAAGAGTGAAATCAAGGAGGAAGTAAGTGAAGTCAAAGGGGAGGTAAATGAAGTTAAAGAAAAAGTAAACAAGTTCGAAGAAGAAGTCAAAGGAGAAATAGACCGGCTTAAACGACAGTTGAGAGATAGAGGAAGCCAGCAGGTGGTATCATCAGGACAGCGACTAAAACCTCCTTCTTTTGATGGCCAAAGTTCCTGGACGACGTACAAGAGGCAGTTTGAGGCAGCAGCGTGTGCTAACAATTGGGATAATGAGGAAAAGGCCATGGCATTAGTTCTAGCACTAAGGGGCCAAGCTTCAGAGTTACTCCAAACCATCCCAGTTGAGAAACAAAGGGACTTTAAAGTCTTGGAAGCTGCATTAGACTTGAGGTATGGCGATCAACACCTTGCCCAATTATACCAGGCTCAGCTGAAATCCCGGATGCAAAAAGCTGGGGAAAGTTTACAAGAATTTGAAGCTGCGATAGAGAGACTGGCACACCTGGCGTATCCGAGTGCACCTAAATAATTCCAGGAACAATTAGCCGTGGGGGCCTTTTTAGATGGTATTAGAGACGAAGAGGTCAGGCGAGTTCTGAGGCTGACGAGACACCAAAGTAGTAGCGAAGCTTTGGTGCGTGCACTCGAAGTAGAAGCCGCTTACAGGGATACTCCAAGGTCGAGAGTGCGAGCTGTGACTCTCGAAGAATCGCAACCAGAAATGAACCAGAACCCCTTGCTGACTGAGATGCAGAAAATATTCACCAAATTATACGATAAATTGGATGGCCTCGGAAAACAAGAAAAACAACAAAATAGAGGAAAGCCGAGCGGAGGTATTAAATGTTTCAACTGCGGCAAGGTTGGACATATGAAACGGGACTGTCGACAGCAGAACTCGGAGAGTCGAGTAAATACTGTGAATATAGAAGAGAAGCAGGAAAACTAAAGATAGCCAGCACCAAGGGGGCTGTGCTGGCTAGGGAATGCGGTGCCCCCAGAGAAATAAAGATTTCCCAGCTCCAAAGAATACCAAGTAGTCTGTTGTTGCAAGGATATGTGAATGGAAGAAAATGCGTGTTTACTATTGACACCGGTGCTACGTCATCAATAGTGCGGCCAGGGTTTATATCAGGCTTGCAGATTGACAAGAAGCAAAATGGAGTAATCATTCGGATAGCCACGGGGGACAGGGCTGCGGTCCATGGAGAGGTCAACTTGGAACTGCAGGTTGGACGGTTGAGGTTCAATTACAAGGTCATTGTGGCTGACATTATGGATGATTTCATTTTGGGTCTAGACATCATGGGAGAGCAGGGATTCATTGTTGACGTAGGGGAGCGAGTCTTAAAAATTGGAAATGAGGAATTTATTCTGGCAACCGCAGACGACCAATTCCATAAAGCGAGATTGTTAACAACACAGACGATCAAGATTCCTGCTCATTCAGAACAAATGATCGATGCTGCCTTAGAAGGAAATCCTGGAGGGTACCGTGTTGGCCTAGTTGAAGATGACGAATCGATTAAGTCCCTACCCAATATTATTGTGGCGAGAACTTTAACCCAGACTAAAGACAAAATCCCAATTAGAGTCGTTAATTTAAATTCCCACTCTGTGACAATTAAGGAAGGCAAACCGATTGGCTCCTATGAACCGGTCACATGGGTAGCGAGGTGCGAGGAACAAACAGAGGGAAGTTCGTCCGCAAAAATAGACCAGGAAGTTTTGACCTTGCTGAGTACTCAGTTAGAGCATTTATCTGATGATGAACGAAGGGAGGCAATCAAGTTCCTAGAAAAGGAAAGTTCAGTATTTGCCAAGAATACAGAGACCCTTACAAAAACAGACATAGTCCAGCATCGGATAAATACTGGCGACTCACCCGCTATTTGACAACCACCTAGGAGGCTTCCATTAGCAAAACAAGAAGATGCCTCGGCAATGATAGACAAGATGCTACAAGATGGAGTCATTGAGGAGTCGACGAGTCCCTGGTCATCGCCAGTAGTTTTGGTTGCCAAGAAGGATGGAACATTAAGATTTTGTGTCGATTATCGAAAATTAAACGATGTCACGAAGAAAGACAGTTACCCATTACCACGAATTGATGACACGTTAAGCACGTTGGCAGGCTCACGATGGTTTTCTACGTTAGACCTTAGGAGTGGATACTGGCAAGTGGGGCTTCATCCTGATGATAAGGAGAAGACAGCGTTTTCAGCAGGCAGTGGTCTTTATCAATTTACTGTGATGCCTTTTGGACTTTGCAATGCGCCAGCTACCTTTGAAAGATTGATGGAATTCGTACTGCGAGGGCTAACCTGGAGGACATGCCTGGTTTACCTTGACGATGTGCTTGTTATGGGACAGGATTTTACAGAACATTTGAAAAATCTTCAAGAAGTATTTGGGCGAGTCAGGAATGCCCATCTGAAGTTGAACCCGAAGAAGTGCCTGCTATTCCAGAAAGAAGTCAAATTTCTTGGTCACGTGGTGTCTTCGGATGGAATACAAACAGACCCCGACAAAATTTCTGCTGTACGAGATTGGCCAAGACCATCTAACGTTCATGAAGTACGGAGCTTCCTTGGCCTCTGCACTTATTATAGGCGCTTTGTGGAAGGATTTGCAGAAATTGCGAAGCCATTACACCGGCTGACAGAAGAGGAAAGTGCAGTACCAATGGACACCGGAATGTGAAACAGCATGGAGAAAATTGAAGGCAGCTCTATGCACTGGTCCTGTGCTAGCGTACCCACAACGGGAAGGACTTTTTTATTTTAGACACGGATGCCAGCAATTCTTCGGTCGGTTGTGTACTGTCTCAAATCCAGAATGGGCAGGAAAAAGTGATCGAGTACTTCAGCAAGGTGCTGTCCAAACCGGAAAGAAACTATTGTGTAACCCGGAAAGAGTTACTGGCCATCGTTAAATCAGTGGACCATTTTCATAAATATCTTTATGGACGACATTTCAAGATTCGGACCGACCATGCTGCATTAAAATGGCTGTTGCAGTTGAAAACCCCTGAAGGTCAACTGGCTCGTTGGATAGAACGGCTGCAACAGTATGATTTCAAAATCGAACATCGACCTGGAAGATCTCATAAGAACGCAGACGCTTTATCTAGAAGACCGTGCAAGGAAGATTGCAAGCACTGCCGCCACGTTGAGAAATTTCAGGGTACGGTGGCCATCAACACTATTAAAATAGAGGTTCCGGATGATTGGACAACTGAAGCCCTGAGACAAGAACAACTGAATGACACAGAGATTGGGGCTATATTGAAAGCAAAGGAGAAAGGAATTCGACCAGCGTGGAAGGATGTTTCGGACAAGGCAGTTGGATTGAAGGCTTTGTGGGCCCAATGGGATTCACTCAAAGTTATGAACGGGCTGCTAAAGAGAGCTTGGGAAAGACCGGATGGCAAGGAAGTTGTTATGCGTCTAGTGATTCCCAGGTGTCGAGTACCGAAAGTACTTCAGGAAGTGCATAATGGAGCATCCGGTGGGCACTTCGGCGTTAATAAGACCCTGAATAAAGTACGAGAACGATTTTATTGGGTAAATAGTCGTCAGGATGTGGAAGCTTGGTGTCGCAATTGCAAAATTTGTGCAGCGAGTAAGGGACCGCAGACTAGAAGTAGGGGTGCAATGAAACAATATAACGTCGGAGCTCCTTTCGAGAGGATTGCGATTGATATAGCCGGCCCATTCCCAGTAACCAAGGATGGTAACAAGTATATACTGGTTGCCATGGACTATTTTAGTAAGTGGCCAGAGGCCTATGCGATTCCAAACCAAGAAGCAGTCACTGTCGCCAAAGTCTTGGTAGATAATTTGATATGTCGGTTTGGTGTACCCCTGGAGCTGCACTCAGATCAAGGGAGGAACTTTGAGTCGGGGGTGTTTCAGCAAATCTGCAAGTTATTGGGGATACACAAAACACGGACAACAGCCCTTCACCCGCAATCAGATGGAATGGTGGAACGACATAACAAGACCATGAAAGAACATCTCTCTAAAGTGGTTCATAAGAATCAACGTGATTGGGATCTCCACATACCGTTCTTCCTCATGGCATACAGAGCTGCTATCCATGAGTCCACGAAACAAACACCAGCTCGTGTAGTATTTGGACATGAGATCAGACTGCCGTGTGATTTGATTTTCGGAACACCAGGCGGAGAACAGCTTCCTGTGAACAGCTATGTGGATGAAATGAGTGAACGGCTAAGAAATGTTCATGAGCTGGTTAGAGACCAAATCACCATAGCCAGTGACCGAATGAAGGCTCGATACGACCGTAAGGGTAGTTCAGAAGGGTTCAAGGCAGGAGATCTGGTTTGGCTGTACAACCCACAGCGAAAGAAAGGAAAGTCACCGAAACTTCAACCTCCTTGGGAAGGACCTTATACTGTTATTACCCGAATAAATGATGTCGTTTATCGGATTCAACGAAACAAAAAGTCCAAGATGAAGATCGTACACTTGGATAGACTGGCGAAGTATGTGAAAGAGGCTGAATTGCCTGACCGGGACGTTCAGGCTTAAGGAGGGGGCAGTGTAATGTGTTACAACCCTTAGAATGATGTATTTGCACCTACTCGAAAAAGAACCTACCAGAAGATTCCAAAGTGACACCTGGAATTATCTAGAGAATGGTGGCGTCATCACAGAACAATCGAGATCTGTCATTTTTAGGTATAAAAGACCGACCGCATTCTCGGCGAGTAGTTCAAAAAGTATAGAAAGTGAGGTTAAGACTTCAAGGATAAACAAAGTGATAAACATTGTGATTATAGTCAGTAAAGTGTATTTAAATTAATAATAGTATTGTGAAGTATCCAGTAAATATTTAATAAAGTGTGTTAGTGGACATCTCTTGTTATAATTTTTGGAACCCACGGAATTTGCAAGGGGTAGTTTCCTAAGGGTGGAAACACGTCACAATACAGTAACATTAATTATTTAAAAAACTTACTTTCATCTTCCACGATTTAAATGACTCAAAATATTTGCTACAAAACACCATATAACAGGAGAAAAATATTTTTATAAGTATATGTAAAAAGATAGTAGATTTAAAAACAGGCATGCAGGCATTTCTCTAGGTGAGCTCCTGTATTCTTATAAGGGTTTTAAATCAGTCTTATACAGTCCCTCCGGATCATTTAAGCTTATAAGTAGTTTTAGAAATGGGGTTTTAGAATATCTTATATAGTATTTTAAAACTAAAATTATACTGTGAATTGCGGATTCTTTAGTAAATTAATTCAAAAATTCTCACCTCTTCAACTCTTCAGTTTCAGCTTGGTCCTCCTCAACATGTTCCATTTTCAAAGAAGTTCCAGGCTCTTCTTCAAACTCTAGTGGTTCAGTTTTTAAAAACACCTCAGGTTCTGCTTCAAACTTTTCATCTTCAGAGTTTTCATACTTGACAACCCTTTCAATCTCTTTTTCAATTACAAATTTCTCAACGTATGCATTGTCAACATCATATTTCTTTTTAATCTTCGTAAACTGTAAAACGTTATACAGATTCACTTTGTCTTTACTATCAGTGCCCTCAGTATCACGATAAATATTAATGCTTTTTTCAACACTTAGACAACTCACTATGAAATTAAACATGATCTTCAAAGCATCAAAACAATTTAGGCATATTACGGGTTCTTGTACCATAAACAAATCCTAAAAAATATTATAAATTACTTTTACATCAGGCAAATCAGGAAAAGAGCTCAAAGTTTGTGCCAACTAAGGTTTCTATGCAACAATGCTCTTTTCACTCTCTATCATACACTAAAATTGCCACTTAATCCCATGTACATGTAGCTCCCCCACTTGAAGAATGGCGGAAATCGGTCATTTATCAGATAATGGCATATATTTCATGACGTAATAATAATTTTAACAATTATTGCTATGGCATCGAAGTACGTTAAAAATAGCGACGTTACTTTAACTCGGGAGGCATGCGCATGACAACTAAAGAACGCTTCTACCGACTATCAATCCCCATGAGAGAAGGTCAGTCGGTTCTGGTTCTCTGTTAGGTAAGTGCGATTCTTATCTGGATTCCCTTGTTGTTGAGACATTTTCAACATTTTGTTGTTTTCAATGTTAAATTAATAGATAGTACCTACAGATCCGTTCAATAGTTTATTTAACTTATCTTCACAAATCTATCTTATTATATCTTATTCAAATCGCACTTATTGTATCTTCTTTTGGAAAATCACTAGTGTACCGAGGAATGGAAGGGACTCACTCAGTTATCTCACGCCACGTGTTTTATAACTTATTTGGATTTTATTTTTGCTTTGCTCAAGTTGCCTATGTCTGGTTGACGAATTAATTTATTAATCTGAGAATCTGTCATAATTTGAATTGGTCATAGTGTGAGTACAGTTCACTAAATCTACTACTCTGTAATACCTAGAAATTTTATTCTTTACCTAAAAATTACTTAGTTAGGAATACTAAACTAAAATAAATATATGGGGATACTTATTTCTTTCTTTTGGGTGAGAGAATACCACTTTGAAAATTATAAAAAATGAGTTTAATTTTAAAATTGAGGAGGCGTACCCTCAAAAATTTATAGATGATAAAGGAAATGAAATGGAAACCTTGGAGAAAGCTACAAGTAAATTCAACTCATATTTTCTACTACTCGATAAAAAATATCTCGCAATTAAGTAAAAGTTCAGTTCTCATAGATAATAAATCTGAGTTTTGCGTGTCCATATTTCTAACACCAGTTGAACCTGGGGAAGTGTTAGATATGACTAAAAATATATAAAAAAAAAGCTCGGCAGGAATTGGCGGTATTCCCTGTATTTTACTTGAGGAGGTTGCTGAGTTAATGCTATAATTGATTCAGAATTTTTAATGTTATTATTAATTATTTTATATTGTTCATAAGATTGATCTCTCCGAGAGTCTCTCCTTTTAATTCCTTCTAAAACCCCATCATTAAAATGCCAATTACATTTACTTACTACGAAGCACAATTTCTCCTTTTGGCATGAAAGTGTTAAAAATATTGATTACTGATAGATAAAATGTCTGATAGGAATATAACATTGCTTAGTATTTAATGCATTTTTATAATAATTTATATTGTACTTTATTCAATGGTTCTACTGTGTTATCTCAGAAGAATTCGGTGCCTTGGTCATCACTGCCTATTTCCTAACTTACACCTTAGTGGACTCACCAACTCTGGTAGACATTTTTGCAGCATTAAATGTACACAGTCTCTCTCTTCCAGTTGGAAATACTCGTCCTGCTCGTTTAAACTTAAACAAAATCTGCATATCTTTTTGTTTTCTCTAAATTCTTCGCTTTCACTTTCATTTCTTATCTGCCACAAATCTACATCATCTCGTTTACAACCTGAAGCAGTATATATTTGCTCTTCAAACGTTAGACATGTCGATTTGAAGTCGTAAGATTTCTGGAGATTCTCCAGACATTCGCAACATAATAATGGATTTTCGCTGTATTTCCAATTCTAAAATTAAAAATCAAAAAAATATATATATATAAGTATACATGAGGTATATAAATATACAGCAATAAAGTGAATAGTTACCACGAGGTCTAAGAAAATCGCCGTCACCATAACCAGTTCGTCTTCCATAGATTTGTAGTCCTTTTTATCAATAAGTTTGAAACACAGTCTACAAATTTTTAATTGGTCGTCCATTATGTCTTATATTCTGCACAAACGTAGAGTGTAATACACATAATAGTGGTGATAACAAAACGCTGACGATAAAACATAACCCCACCAGTAACGTATTTCTTTTCCTCTTCTTCTTCTAACAGCAGAGCAAACAATAAAGGATTAAATCAATTCATGACAATATCTTATCTACTGCTAATTTCACGTGAGTGAGTAAAGAATTCTTCAATCTTTGCTAAAAGGTTGTATAAACAACACATTTTCCACCAAAAATATTATTGTACGATTAAACGAACTTACCAGCTGTGAAGTTCAATCGTAATTATATGAAGCGTTTCGTGCGAATAGATCACTATATTTTTAACTAAGTAGTATCATTATTCAGCACTAGATGGCACACAAAGGATAAATTGTAAAAATAGTCTTCTTGCATACCGACTCTGCTTTCTTTGTTCATATTGTTTAAAGGCTGGAAATAAAAACAAATTAAGGGTTTGTAAAAAATTCGGGCGACGAATTATTTGGGGTTGGGAGATAGACCTATTCGGACGAAACGCTTTATATAATTACGATTGAACTTCACAGGCAAGTACGTTTAATCGTAGGTACAATAGGATTGTTGCATGTGGCGTATATTTTAAATTAATTTATGTATGTATTAATGTAGTGTTACTGAACATTAGCAATTATCAAATCTGTTTTCGTAATTTCTAACTGGAAAGTATTTAAATCACCGACTAATATCCGGGAGAAGGCAACAGTGTACAATAATATTTATACATCCATAAAGTACGATATATGGACATCCTACTTTTTTATATAGATATATTAAAAGTACAACTTTGACATGTAAGTACTGTACTTGATAAAAATTACGTAATTAATGCATAAATATTGTACTTTGAATTGTTTGTTATTTGTTATCATCCTTATATTTTATTTACATATTTAATATTGTTTACCATAGCTCCAATTTATTCTCACAAGGGCTGCCTGCAAATTATAATGTTTATTAAGTTAACAAATTCATTTTTACTGACCTTTACCAATAGGGAACTTGCACATTTTTTTTTACTGCATAAAAATGTTCTACCATACTAAAAAATAAGATATGCAAAATATGATGCCTTAATTCCCAATAATAAATTTGTTATAAATTATTAAAGTTTCGCGCGCGAGCGAACCGTTTGAAACAGGTTCAAAAGCGTGGGAGTAGTCATGACGTCACACCCTACAATTTACAAGCGACGACGGAGATCCCAGCACTCGACCGCTTGATTTCATGGTTCATATTCAGCCGTAAAAGTACCAGCATCGCCATCAATTTGAAGTATATACTTAAAATGGAAACAAAAACTTCTTATTTTAAATATTGCATTGTACCGTTGTGTAAGAATACTACAGTGAAAGTGCCAGATAAAATATTTATAATATTGCCAGATGATAAGATTCGTCGATCAAAATGGGTAAAAGCGTGTAGAAGAAATGAAAAAGACATTTCACAGAGCAGTAAGTCTCTACATGTGTGTGAAGATCATTTTAATGTAAGTACATTATTAAATACTAATAATAATTAGTTTATGTCTGTGTACTAGTTTTTCGCTTTCCTCGTCTGAACTTAACTCTGCCTTTGCGTCAAAGTCTTTTAATGTTAGAAATTTAATGGAAGATCCAATTTTTGAAAGTTTACTCTTTGCCCAGTAACAAGCCACTTCAGTTGGAGATGGTTCCTCACTTCTTCTGTGAAGCCACATTAGAAATGCTATGGCATGCTTGCAGCCACCTGTCATTATAGAATAATTATGTAACTTGTTAATTCTTTTAAAGGGTATCTACCTGATGAAGCAGCACAATCATGGCATTGTACATCTATGACATTTTCAGATTCTTCATCAATATTACAAGTTACTGTATACTATTTTTTTCTGACATTGTGTTCATGTGTTACTTTGGCCTTCACTGTGCATATATTATTCTTCCTTAGAACTTGTACCCATCTCACAGCTGCGTCCCCATAGGATTTTCTTCCAGATCTGAAATTATTTTACTTTTTGTGTAATAGTACAACAAACAAATAAATGTTAGATATATATAAAGCATTTTCTTATGTCATCATTGCCAAATAAAGTATTTTAAGAAACTGAAAATAAATATTTTTAACCCTTCTAGTAACATATGTATATGACCTGAATTTAGAAGTCTCGATAAAAAAGTGACTACCAAATTTATAAGAAACACTTTTAGTTACAGCCAAGAAAATAAGGCAAGCCAAGAGACTAAATATGCAAACTCTTAATGTTTTTTTATATCTTGTTACATTGTTACACACATGAAAAAAAAACGTAGAATATTTCTGTATGCTTTAGAATATCTCAATTCTTTCAAACATAAAACTAAGTCTGCTAAAAATGCTTAGTTACGACTAAGCATTTTGTACTTATTTCTGTTTATTCCGTGATCAAGCTATAACTATTTTATGCTTATAAATTATTACTAAAAGCTAAAAAAATACATACTTGTCTGCCTTGACCCCGCACACCTCTCCAAGGGAAAAACTTTCACTATTTTGTATAAAAGATGCCACCATAAACATATCCACTTTCGGCAAATTATCAGATTGGTCCTTTGAAAAACCTTGATCGGTCATTTTAAAATATCTGTACAACTACAATAAGCGATACCTACTATAAAATACAATTATATATTTATATCAGAACAGTCACTAACAAATCAACCACAGTCTAGTACACCGGTAAACATCTGATTGTGATGCTTCCCGACGCGACGACTACCGAATATTGTAGGGTGTGACGTCACAGCCAGTAGTAGCTCGTTCTGGGCCACCTCAATTTTATCGCTATTTAGATCCTTCATACTGATCGCGTGGAATTAGAAATCTTATTTTTTTGTGAAATACACGTTTTATTACAACGTTACGCTATGTTTTTTAGTATTATTTTTATTTTTAAAATTATATCCAAGTTCCCTATTGCCGTTGGTAGGGATCGAACCTACATGGGTGCAGGGACCGAAACCGAAATCCACACTGTACTTACGAATTTAAAGTTAAAGAAATATGGTTGAAATCAAAGATTCAAATCTTTAAACCATGATATAGAAATACCAAATTGTATGGTGAAAACCATATCTAAGTCGATGTGTCCATTATAAAGATTACATAAGGTAAAAAGCAAGTAAAAATCCAGAAACCAAAATCGAAACCGCACCATAATTACAATTTTTTTTAACAGAAACCGAATTGCCATGGATATGTAACCGAAACCATAACTGAAAACCGAATTGTCGCTGCTATGAAAACTGAAAATGTTTAGTTTGAAGATAATTGACTGAAATTTGGGATATCCTATATACACAATAAGCGGCACTTTTTGACATACAAGTGATTTTTTTTTCACTTCTGGTTTCGCCGGAAGTGGCACTATAGCTTTCGATTTTAAAATGCAACACCCTGTATATTATTGCATTTTTGAATCCTGCATAATTTTCTGAATCCAACGATATCAAATAAGTGACATTTCAAACGTCAATAGTTTCTATAATATAATTATTAGTTTTCCATTTAGTTCCGATTTATTCTGAATGACCTGTGTAATGCTAGAAAAATCGAAATTCCGTCAAAAATACTAAATTACGTGATTTATGAGCAAATAAAGTTCATCAAAATGGTTTTTGGAGCAAAACTCAATTTTTCCAAATGGAACCATATTGGTACTGTGGTACCATTTATTGGTACTGTTAATAAGGAATTTATTCATATATCATATTAAAATGTGCGGTAGATACAAACAGAATTACAGAAGAAAATAAGAAAATATGATAATTTTGTTCCAATTATCTTGTTATACATAAGGTGGATTTGGAATATAAAAAATGAACACAAAACATTACAATTGTTCAAAATGCTGTCCATTAACGTCAGTGCACTTCTGAACTCGCCTCCCAGCAAACAAAGAATGTATCCGTAATGTTATGCAATTTTATGTGGAAGTAATTAACATGTGTAATGTTCTCTTGCAATATGATATTTATATTACAACAACGTAACTGAGAAATGTTAAATTTCGAAATATTAATCAAATATTTAAGTAATATTGGTTACATTAAATAACATTTAATAGTATGACAAAATACTTTCTAGCAACGTTGAAGTTATATTAAAGTAATAATATCTTGTTTAGTGGGCTAGATGTTTCTCAAAGAACGTTCGCCAATTGCTGGGCCATTATGCCATCAATTGAGCATCTTACTCGCAGCTCCACGTCTTCACGGCGGTTGCATAGACAATATTTTTTAAATGACCACAAACAAAAAATCAAAGTTTGTTAAATCAGGTGACCTTGGAGGCCACTTCACAGGACCATTCATCGAAATTACGTTTCCTCCGAATCTCCATTGAAGGTAATCAATTACTATCCTTGAATTATGGGAAAGGAGCGCCATCTTGTTGGAAATACATTCCCCGCTCTAAATCCAAAGGTAACTCATCTAAAATGTCCTCAATCCAATTTTGCAGGAATCTCAAGTATCTGGCACCAGTCAGATATTATTGCACCAATGATTCTACTACCGATTATTTCAAGCCAAACATTGAAACCGAACTGCACTTGAAAGTTACCCTCCCGTAATAAATGTTGATTTTCTTGTGACCAATATTTTGTACTTAGTCGGTTAAATAATTGTAAACCTAGACTCGTCCGAAAACAAAATCGTTCCCAAAAAATCATTGTTTGGCTACACATTATTCTACAAAATCCAGTTGGAATATTCCATCCTACGTTCGTAATCATTTTCGTACAAGTGCTGGTGCTGGTATTTAAAAGATTTATAGTGGTATTTGTGCAAAATTCTGCTTACTGTTTGGTGACTGATTTCCAATTCAAACCCAATTTGCCTTAAAGAAACAGTCTTATCAACTTCTATTCAAGCCAAAACATTAATTTCCGTTCCTTCGTCAAGAATGGAATTTTCTTCGGGATCAGAGAGAGCCCCTCTTCGGAATTGATTTCCAAGATGTTTAAAATAATTTCTCACTGGACATTCTCTATAAAGGTGGCTAGCTGCTATGGCATTTTTCTACATTCCCCATAAATAATTAACATGCCCACTTTTTCATCTCTTGTATAAATTTGCAGCATTTTGAACACAACAAGAATTTTAAACAGTTTTTAAAGACACAATAAAAACACTGGTAAACCAACAGATATTTGACAAGCTAAATATTTCATTGTTTTAAAAGCCACCTTAGTTACTTCTTAAGATGTAATTAGAACAAAACTGTATTTTCTTTTAGCTGCAATTTTATTTGTATTTATCACATACTTTACTACGACATATGAATAAATTCCTTATTAATAGTACTAATAAATGGTACCATACCACCCAGGTAGCAAGGGTACGTTATAATGACGTCAAAATCTGGTGATTCTGGTCAAACAGACGTCAGGGCACTAAAAATCGACGACAGAATGACGTCTTATAAATGACATTCAATGACGTGCTACACATCACGTCATATTTTCGTCTTTTTTCGGTGTTAAATTTATTTATATTTTATCGGATTACAAACTTTAAAACTCGCTAATGGCATTTTGTTATCGTAAGCAGGGTGTAAAGTTTAAAAAAAAATAAACCGTGTCGTGAGGGATAAGTATTGGCGTTTTTATTCAAGGATATAATGTTTTTTAACATTATCCAAAATAATTTATATTCGAAAGAGTTTGCAAAGATTCGGCAGTTTATTTGTTTAAATTATATTTCTATTTATTCTTTTAATAATAAAATTAGATTAAAATGCATTAAAAAGCAAAATCTATCCGTTGCGTGTTCCAACTATAAAGTCTTTAGGTAAGTAGCCTCAGAAAGGTTGGTGGCCGAGTACATAAGGCGTCGTCTTCCAAGTCATGAGCTCGGCGGTTCGACCCCTGCTCATTCCGTTTTTTTTATTGCGAAAAAAATTTTAGTTGTTTTTTTTTTAAGGTAATAATTGCTTATTGGTTTTTTTCAATTTTAGGTCTGTTTTAGACCATTAAATATTCTATTTATGTTGTAGATTACACCTTTACCGTTTTTTCTCCAACACGCTTCCCAGGTTTGTATAAGTACCTCAACTTAAAACTTTAATTCTTAAAATAGTTGACTCCTGACTTCCCCTCCACCGCTCATCAAATTTGAGATAAGGAAAATTTTTTTCGGATTTCTCCCTCTCTACTCTTCAATTTCGAGATCTGGGGAAAATATTTTTTTTTTAACGAACCGCCACTAATACTAATTAATGTAATAATTACATTGTTCAACAACTACTCGTACTTCTCAGGTGACACTTGTGACAGTTTAATTAAATTAAATAAGTTTTTCTTAATAATTATAAATAAATAAAAATACTAGTAACTCAAAGCGAGAACCTGAAAGATTTTCATATATTTTAATAAGGCAAGAAATTCAATTTCACATAATAAAGACTTCATTCACCACCATAAATACTGCTTTTAGCATCCGAAATAGCGGTCGCCAAGCTAGCTCAGTTGGTTGAAGTGTCAGTACTGTAATACGGACAACGGGAGACATGTAGGTTCGAACCCTACGGACCGCAATTGGTAAAGGTAAGTAAAAATGAATTTAATAACTTAATAAACATTATAATTTGCAGGCAACCCTTGTGAGAAAAAGTTGGAGTGATGGTAAACAATATTAGATATGTTAATGTAAATAAAATTACGGATGGCTAACAAACAAATTCATTAGGACAAAACTTATTTATGCATTAATTATTTTATTTTTATCAAGTAGATTACTAACTAGTATGTAGTTTTATATGTTCCTATTACTAAAAACCTGTGGGGGGATTACCAAATATAACCTGAAAAAGACGTCATTTGTCTGAGACATTAGGAAGTCATTTTCACGTTTCATTTACGTCATCTAACTCATCATTTCTCGTAACTCCTGACCATTTTTTCACGTCATTTTCACGTGCCTTTGCTACCTGGGCAATATTAGTATCAGGGACGTAGCGAAGGGGGTCTACAGGGGTGTACGTTACCCCCAAACTTTGTCAGACTTGACAAAACTTAGGCAAAAGTTGGAAATTTGAGATGTAAGTTGGCAATTTTTACTGAAAAAAATTTTTTTAGATCACCCCCATCCCCCATCAATTTTTATTTGAGCAGAACTTAGCAAAAGTTGGGTAAAAGTTGGAAATTTGGGACATAAGTTGTCAATTTTTATTGAAAATATATTTTTTTAGAGTTTCTACCCCCCGTCAATTTTTTTTGGAGGAATTATTATTTAATTATTTACAGAGTTGGCTTCTTAAGTCTTATGAACTTTGGCAAATTTGAAAAATAACCCCCTAAAAAAGTTGTCTCGCTTGATTAGTATGGTCCCATTTGGAAAAATTGAGTTTTGCCCTAAAAACCATTTTGATGAACTTTATTTGCTCATAAATCACGTAATTTAGTATTTTTGACGGGATTTCGATTTTTCTCGCATTACACGGGTCATTTAGAATAAATCGAAACCGTCATGGCACACTTAAATGGAAAACTAAACATTATATTATAAAAAATATTGTCACTTATTTGGTCTCGTTAGATTCAGAAAATTATGCAGAATTCAAAAACGCAACAATATACAGGGCGTTCCATTTAAAAATCGAAAGTTAGTGCCACTTCCGGTTTCATCGGAAGTGAAAAAAAATCACTTGTATGTCAAAAAGTGCCGCTGTTATGTATATAGGATATCCCAAATTTCAATGAATTATCTTCAAAACTAAAGGAGAAAAGTGGGGTGTATCATGATCCTGTTACAAGATTTGTAAAATAGACAGATAGGTTGCCTGGTAACTTCAGAGCCAATAAAATTCTTGCGCGGTCTAGATGACCTTTTAAAATTAACATGTACAACAAAGGACCTACTTAATATATGAATATTCAAAATAATATTTTCAGTACACGTATTTAACTGTGTAAGCAGAAATAAAAGATATTAAACAAAGTACGACGAGATCAACGGTTGACAGGTGATCTTGGACTAGTGCATCTTTTACCTCTGTGAAGTGAATTGTAGAAGCAGGTCCTCTGAATGACGAGCAATATGGCGCTTCATTATAGTTACCAGGCAACCTGTCCTCTTTACAAACCTTGATCCTGTTACACCGGTCATAATATACAGTGTGTCCCAGGATAGATGTAACAAGAGGTGTAATGGACCAAAAATTTTGGAATGGTATTTGGGAATTGAGTCCTGCTTGTTGTAAAACTAAAGTATACCAAAAATGACTTGATTTGGTGTTCTACAGGGTGTTTTATAAGCAAAGTTGTCACCACTAAAAAGTACCTTTATTTTTCAAAATATGAAAAAATTTCACTAAGAAAAGTTATTTAGAATGCAATTTTATACCTCTATACCAAATTTCAGGAGTATAAAATAATTTTTTTGAAACTTCCCATTTTTTGCGAATTAAGAGTTGAATTCATATTTAAAGTTGTGTAGGAGCAAATGTTAATTATCTCAAAAAGTAGGCTATTGGTAAATAAAAAATTGAATATACGAGATGAAAGAAGGTATAATGTTAATCGAACTAATTGTAAAACAAGAAACAATTACTAACAGAAGATTAATGAGGTTTAAAAATTATAACAAGTAATAAATGTCAAAAACATAACAGATTCACAAACAAATTAATTATTGACAAATACAAAACCACGTTTACAATTTTTTTATTATTCGATGTAGCTACCACCCACATCCACACACATTTCGATCCTTCGCCTGAAGTCCTTAAAACTGTTTCGAATATGATCTAACGGTATGGAGTTTACGGCATTTGTAATTCTCTGCTTCAATACTGCTACATCGTTAGGAAGTGGTTCAGCGTAAACCAACTGCTGACCCCATAAAAAGAAATCCAATATTGATAGGTCTGGGGATCTCGCCGGCACTTGATCGTTCCATTTCTGGCAATCTAATTTTCTCCAAAATTTAAATTCAACCACCTTTCACTGCTCAAAGCGTGTATACGCACGAAAAATAAATGGGCCCACTGTGCTCCAAGCGCGTTAACTCGACTGTCGTTTTTAAATTGGTTCAGACTGCTCAAAGCGATTTAACACGCGTACATGTACTATTAATACATTTTTATATACTTACACAAGTTTCTGTTGTACCTTAATATTTTTGATAAGAATGTTGTTTTGTTTTTATGTTTATGTTTACTTGTACTGTTTTTAACCATTTTTTAAAAATAAATTATTATTATTGAAACTAGAGCACTTGGTTTTTGTTTTTCTTTCAATTTTATATATAATAATAGACTATGCATACAATAAACCAAATCAAATAGTAACGTAATATCTGCGTGCTCCAAGCGCGTATACTCGCAAGCGGTCAATTTATTGCGCACTACACGAGAATTGCGTGAAACCGCGCTGCGCAGCGAAAGGGTTAACCATTTGCGTTCATGTTGAAAATGAACTAAAGGCATATCTCTTAAAATATTTAAATGTTCTTCAGAAAATCTTTCAAGAAGCTGTAAATAAGTGTGCTGGTTTAACCTTCCCTCAATGAAATAAGGTCCAATAACTCCAGCGTGATAAGAAACGGCACACCACACATTCACTTTTTTATAATATTGTCTTCTACAATGAATTCTAAAATTTGGATTCTCAGAAGCCCAAAACCGAAAATTCTGAGATGAAACAACACCATTGGTTGTGAATGAGGATTCATCTGAGAAAATTATGAAATGATGAAAAAATATCTCTTCCACGATTTTTTCTCCAATGGTCAAACAAAAATCCAACCTACGGCCGTCATCTCCCTCTTCAAGCGTATGTTTATAATTTGCTTTATATGCCCTAATTTTCTTTGCCTTGTAAATTCTTTGGAGTTCAGACTTGCTAATATTAATAAGAGCCGATCTCTCTCTTAGTGGCATCCTAGGATTTTCTATAACAGAGGCATGAGCTATAATAGCCCAAACATTGTCTTCATCATATGCTTTTATTTTTCTTTTCATGTTAAGAATACTACCAGTAGCCAGAAACTTTTTAATTATTCTCATAGCCTGAGTACGTGACAAAGCAGTGTTTGGAAATTCCAAATTAAATTGGCTTACCACTTCTCTTAGCGAGTTTTCACCGCCAATTCCGTAGCATTGCACAATATAAATTTTTTCACGCACTGTGAGTACCATTTTCACTTAATTTCTTATGCTTGGTTCGTTAATTTGAAACAGAAATTAAGGATAATATTGACTACGTTTGAAATGATAAATGTGTATCCACTGCTTTTCTCATAGCCTACTTTTAGCTTCTACATATCTTTAAATATTAATTTGCAAAAAATAATTTCTATGCAGTTTTAATTGAACGGTTCAAAATAAAATACTAATTTATTGAAAAAATGGGAAGTTTCAAAAAATAATTTTATATTCCTGAAATTTGGTATAAAGGTATAAAATTGCATTATAAATAACTTTTCTAAGTGGAATTTTTTCATATTTTGAAAAATAAAGGTAGTACTTTATTAGTGGTGACCTTTAGAACTTTGCTTATAAAACACCCTGTAGAACACCAAATCAAGTCATTTTTGGCATACTTTAGTTTTACAACAAGCAGGACACAATCCCCAAATACCATTCCAAAATTCCAAAATTTTTGGTACATTACACCTCTTGTTACATCTATCCTGGGACACACTGTATATATTTTTACATTCATTAAGTAATTTGTTTGATTGTGACATTGAATTTTTTTATACCTATGCAGGTTTGGTAACACTGAATAGCATGATTAATACATCTAGTAAGGAACGAGCACGCCATAAGTATCCAGTAGTGTGACTATTGGCGCTCTGAGGATTTTTTTGTGCATTTATTAATAAGTCTCTATTTCAATACATGAGAACCGGACATAGTCATCCTAAACCTATTCTAGGGGCAGGAGCTGACGTTACAATCTATATAATAAATGTAACGTAATGTAATGTAATAAATTAGACTTGCTTCTACAGAAAATTTGTGTTTATTGTGAGTATTAAATAATATATCAGTGACTTCAAAAGCTCTTATGAATCGGATATATAACACTGCTTCAGTCTAATAATACATACTATTATCCTACTTAGGAATACCTGTGCTTCAGTGAATGCTGTTTGAGGTGACATTTACGTTTTGTTTGATATGAACAAGAATCGCATTTGAACATAGTTACTTCTGAAGGGTCTTTATGCTTCAGTGAATGACTTTTGAGACTAAATTTACGTTTCGTCTGATATGAACAAGAATCGCATTTGAACATTGTTACTTCTGAAAGTTTCTTATGCTTCAGAAAATGCAGTTTGAGATGATATTTATATTTTGTCTGATATGAACAAGAGTCACATTTGAACATTGTTACTTCTGATGGATCCTTGTGCATCAGCAAATGCTGTTTGAGGAGATGGTCATATTTTGTCTGATATGAACAAGAATCACATTTGAACATTGTTACTTCTGAAAGTTCCTTATGCTTCAGAAAATGTTTTTTGAGATTGCTTTTATACTTTGTCTGATATGAACAAGAGTCACATTTGAACATTGTTACTTCTGACGGATCCTTGTGTATCAGTAAATGCTGTTTGAGGAGATGGTCATATTTTGTCTGATATGAACAAGAATCACATTTGAACATTGTTACTTCCTTATGCTTCAGAAAATGCTTTTTGAGCCTATTTTTATATTTTGTCTGATATGAACAAGAGTCACATTTGAACACTGTTACGTCTATCAGTTCCTTATGCTTCAGCAAATGACATTTGAGATTAAATTTATGGTATGTCCGATACGAACAAAAATCGCACTTGAACGGTTCTGACGGTTGCTTATGCTTCAGCAAATGATTTTTGAGATGAAATCTATGGTATGTCCGATAGGAACAAAAATCGCACTTGAGCACTGTTACCTCCGACGGTTCCTTATGCTCCAGCAAATGCCTTTTGAGAGTACCTTTATGGTTTGTCTCACAGGAACAAGAGTCACATTCGATCAATGTTACTTGTGAAGTTTCCTTATGCTGCAGCAAATGTCCTTTGAGGCTATTTTCATTTGTCTGAAATGAACAAGAATCACATTTCAACATTGTTACTTCTGAATGATCCGTATGCTGCAGCACATGCATTTGGAGATTATCTTTATTCAATGTCTGAAATGAACAGCATTCGTATTTGTACATTGGTACTGATGAGACATTTTCATTGGCCGTCGTCTGTTTAACGCATGGTTTTGATATATCCGTATCTAGATTCGTCATTAAACATTTCTGTTTTGTATGCAAACTAGTGGTGAGCTCCGGCTGTATTAAAAGAACACCATCTTCAGGCCTGAAAATTATAAATAATAATAATAATAAAATAATAATAATTTTATTCACCAGAAGATTACTACAATTGGCACAGCTAGAGCCATACAACTGTTTTGGCAAGTCAAAAAAAGGACATAGAATTAAAGAAATAATAAAAAAAAAAAACATTACAATGTAATAAAAATGGCTATTATAGCGACTATAGCGACTCACTCCATGGAAACTTCTCGCTTTTGGAACTTCTCGATTTCCAGTGAGTGAGTCGCTATAGTCGCTATAGCTATCATCGCCGAATTGTGAACTTATAACAATAATAATAGTGTTTTATTGATGTTAAGTATACAAATAGTATTTCCACACTTCAAATAATTTAAATAACATAAGGCTTAGTGTTACACAGTTACATAGGAGGAGGGTCCATAAGGCCGGTTTTTGGACTAATTTATTATTGAACAAAAAGAACTGCAAAACATGTTTTTATCATTTACTATCAATATCGAATCGAGTTCCACCTCAAACGAAATTTTCCCTCCTCCTCCCTTTTTACCCCCTCTCCCACATCAGAAATAATGAAAATACAAGTACAAAATCAAAAATATCTTTATTCAGCAACAGTCATGTTAAAATGTTCCAATGACCTGCAAAAAATCAACTGAATGCTGGTTATTTAATAGTTTAGCGGGGTATAAAAAAAGGAGGTGAGCGTGGGGAAGATTCGTTTGGGGTGGAATCGATTCGATATTGATAGTAAATAATAAAAACATGTTTTCAGTTTTTTTTTGTTCAAAAATATATTAAGCCGAAAACCGACCTTCTGGACGCTCCTCCTTTAAAAACATTTAGAAAATACATAACGATATTAATATAAACAAACAAATTAGAGTAAAATGAAATGTGTATATAAATTATGTTAAAAAATATTATGTTGGGTATAGACAAAAAGAAGTGTATGTTGGATGGCAGAAGAAAATGTAGTAGGTTCCCACACATATAAACTACATGTCGGAGACATTTTTTGCAAGATATTCATCAAAATTATAAAAGGCTTTTTTCTTTATGTATCTCTTAATTCTCTATTTGAAATGATTAATATATGTCTTTTATACTGGTTGGTAGGATATTAAGCAATTTAATGCAGTAGTATCCAGTACCATTTCTTGCCCCTGTAAGACGTAAGAAGCTTTGTTCTAATTTTTCTTTATTTCTTGTATGTTCATTGTGAGTTTCACTGTGTTTTATAGCTTATAATAATATTTATTTAATTAGGTAATCTTAATACGTAAACAGTTAAATACATGATACGTACTTTACAGTATAAAACTATACATGTATATATTCGCAAACTATTTCGATTGAAAAATGTTTAATCTCAGTTAATTCCACAATTTCCATATTACTTTTCATCATTTGTTATTCCAGTTTCTGTAAAACAGATCACATTGTCAGATAATTGATAAGAACTATCCAATTCCAACAAGTAAGTTTCAATTTCGCCTGTTGTTTTTGATCGAATGAATATTCAAATTAAATATATTAAAACTATCTAAAAATTTTTTTTTCTTTATGATGACTGTATATTATTATAATCTAAATATATTTAAACTGTTATTGGCCCCAATGACGAAACTTGTTTTTCTTTTTGTGTTTATATCTAGTGATATCTTTAGAGGTATAGATATATTTTCCAGCTATTTTTGTATATCCAACTTTAACCCATAATGCAAATAGTATGTTCTAGTTTAACCAAGTTGATTTATGTTGCTGTATTTAATGTGCTTGGATTCATTATGGGCATGGTTGGTACTCTTTGATTAAAAATTTTAAATAATTCTTTTAGTGCTGGTACCTAACATTAACTGCAGTAGCTCGTTTTTATCTGTTTATTCCCCTCGATATTTTTACTCATTTCAGTTAACAATATAATATCCACTTCATCATCATTTGATGCCACCTAGGTACAAGACTCTTGATTGTTCTTTATATTCTTTTTTATCATAGTTTATATTCATAATATTGTTCAGATGAAGAATTGACTTATTTGCTGCTGAACCTGAATCAGCTCTGTCTATTGTTGTGTAAACAAAGGTGTACATTGTACACTGGAATTTTAAATTCTTTGATAGTAAAGTAGATTTAAATGTAAAAAGCTATAGGTTAGTGCTATAAAAATTATATAAGATTACCTGAATAACAGTTTTGCATTTTAGAGGACATTTTTATTTTTTAAGCGATTTTTGTATTTTGTTTCTGCAGCACATTTGCGTTTATGATGAGTATTAAATGATATATCAGTGTCTTCAAAAACTCTAATAAATCGAATATATAACACTACTTCAGTCTAATAGTAAATATTCCTGTGCTACTTGGGTATGCTTGTCATCCCAGATAACCAAGGTTATAAACAAAGTCTATGCAGCTCTCAGCAAACTGTATCTGCTGGTCAACAGGTGCAGCAAACTTTCCATAGAAAACAAACTATACTTATACAGCGTGATCTACCAAGAAATGCGGAAAATAAAATGGTGTACTATTCTTCAATGTGGGAAAGCCCCTGCAAAATTTTAGAGGATTCTGAGGTAATTTAGTATATTAAATTATTAGTAAATTTGCGAAGATATACTACTGATGTTGACGTTTAGTGTTTTTTTGATTACACGTTTTGCTGCAGCATATTTATGTGTATATGACAGTCTAACGTCATACACAGAACAGAAAATATATTGAATAAACTAGGTGTAAACATGCCTTTGCCGGATTTTTGAATCTTCTATGTAATAAGGTGTTTTTTTTTTGATATTTTTAAAATGAAGTACATCATCGGTAGCATTAAGCACGATTTATAAACTTTTCCGGTGCAGTTGCGGATGCAGTTGGAGTTGCCACAGCAGTATTAGTCGCAAGTCACGAAATGTATTATTTATAAACTCTTGCTGTGTCGCTTGCGCTGTCGTAGAATGTTTCACGCATGCGCTTCACGTCTAAATCTCATGACGATTTGTTCAAAACTACAATTTCATTGGCTATTCGCTGGTAATTCTGCAGCGGTTGCCGTTCAAGATAAAACTTGGTTATCTACCTGCGGAATATGAACTGTAACCGCAGTGGCAGCGGACTTTATAAATGGAAACATTGCTTTCGAATTCTTCATAAACACTACAGGTGCGGCAACTGCAGCCGTAACTGCTATGGCTAGTGTATAAATCGTGCTTTAGTTTAACTAACACAACCTCAAATTTTAAATTTCTTAGGTTTATTCTCATTTTTAATGCTTTTAATGATATCTTAGTATTGATGACTATTATAAATGAACTGGTAATCATAGGTTGGATTTCCAACCTACAAAAAGTGCCAAAGTATATAAAAATTTATAAACATTACATAGAACAGGATTATAGTTGAAAGTACAGGAACCACATAGAAATTTTAACGAGTAGGAGTTGCAGTGAGTAGTGCGTGGTCGACTGCAAATACCTATTTGATGCATATTTTGTACGAATATGGCAAATTCACTTGCGGCTAAGTACACAATCTACATGTTTTTAATTCTTGTTGTTGAAATAGGTTTTAGAAGTCATCAGTGCCTGACTGCAACTGCTATTCTCTCATAATGGACTTATTAGACAAAAACAATTTATACCTTTTAAAGTAAAATTTATATACCACTCAGGTTACATAAAGTTTGGTTCAAACCTAGAGACAGATTTAAACAATCAAAAGCCTTGCTCGCTACATGTTGTAATATCTCGACACTGTCTTGTTGACTCATAATGCATTGTCTGTAATCTATCTGTCGCTCTACAAATGTTTACTCGAACGAAATAATAAATATACAATAACATTAATTATTTAAAAAACTTACTTTCATCTTCCACGATTTAAATGACTCAAAATATTTGCTACAAAACACCATATAACAGGAGAAAAATATTTTTACGAGTAGATGATTGTTTAAAACTTAATAGTAGTTTTAAAAGAGGCAGGCAGGCTTTTCTCTAGGTGGGCTTCTGTATTCTTATAAGGGTTTTAAATCAGTCTTATACAGTCCCTCCGGATCATTTAAGCTTATAAGTAGTTTTAGAGATAGAGTTTTAGAATATCTTATAGAGTATTTTAAAACTAAAATTGTAGTGTGAATTGCCGATTCTTTAGTAAATTAATTCAAAAATTCTCACCTCTTCAACTCTTCAGTTTCAGCTTGGTCCTCCTCAACATGTTCCATTTTCACAGAAGTTCCAGACTCTTCTTCAAACTCCAGTGGTTCAGTTTTTAAAAACACCTCAGGTTCTGCTTCAAACTTTTCATCTTCAGAGTTTTCATACTTGACAACCCTTTCAATCTCTTTTTCAATTACAAATTTCTCAACGTATGCATTGTCAACATCATATTTCTTTTTAATCTTCGTAAACTGTAAAACGTTATACAGATTCACTTTGTCTTTACTATCAGTGCCCTCAGTATCACGATAAATATTAATGCTTTTTTCAACACTTAGACAACTCACTATGAAATTAAACATGATCTTCAAAGCATCAAAACAATTTAGGCATATTACGGGTTCTCGTACCATAAACAAATCCTAAAAAAATATTTATAAATTACTTCTACACCAGGCAAATCAGGAAAAGCGCTCAAAGTTTGTGCCAACTAAGGTTTCTATGCAACAATGGAAAGCTCTTTTCACCCTCTATCATACACTAAACTTGCCACTTAATCCCATGTACGTGTAGCTCCCCCACTTGAAGAATGGCGGAAATCGGTCATTTATCAGATAATGGCATATATTTCATGACGTAACAATAATTTTAACAATTATTGCTATGGCATCGAAGTACGTTAAAAATAGCGACGTTACTTTATCTTGGGAGGCATGCGCATGACAACTAAAGAACGCATCTACCGAATATCAATCCCCATCAGAGAAAGTCAGTCGGATCCGGTTCTCTGTTAGGTAAGTGCGATTCTTATCTGGATTCCCTTGTTGTTGAGACATTTTCAACATTTTGTTGTTTTCAATGTTAAATTAATAGATAGTACCTACAGATCAGTTCAATAGTTTATTTAACTTATCTTAACAAATCTATCTTATTATATCTTATTCAAATCGCACTTATTGTATCTTATTTTGGAAAATCACTAGTGTACCGAGGAACGGAAGGGACTCACTCAGTTATCTCACGCCACGTGTTTTATAACTTATTTGGATTTCATTTTTGCTTTGCTCAAGTTGCCTATGTCTGGTTGACGAATTAATTTATTAATCTGAGAATCTGTCATAATTTGAATTGGTCATAGTGTGAGTACAGTTCACTAAATCTACTACTCTGTAATACCTAGAAATTTTATTCTTTACCTAAAAATTACTTAGTTAGGAATACTAAACTAAAATAAATATATGGGGATACTTATTTCTTTCTTTTGGGTGAGAGAATACCACTTTGAAAATTATAAAAAATGAGATTAATTTTAAAATTGAGGAGGCGTACCCTCAAAAATTTATAGATGATAAAGGAAATGAAATGGAAACCTTGGAGAAAGCTACAAGTAAATTCAACTCATATTTTCTACTACTCGATAAAAAATATCTCGCAATTAAGTGAAAGTTCAGTTCTCATAGAAAATAAATCTGAGTTTTGCGTGTCCATATTTCTAACACCAGTTGAACCTGGGAAAGTGTTAGATATGACTAAAAATATATAAAAAAAAAAGCTCGGCAGGAATTGGCGGTATTCCCTGTATTTTACTTGAGGAGGTTGCTGAGTTAATGTTATAATTGATTCAGAATTTTTAATGCCATTATTAATTATCTTATATTGTTCATAAGATTGATCTCTCCGAGAGTCTCTCCTTTTAATTCCTTCTAAAACCCCATCATTAAAATGCCAATTACATTTACTTACTACGAAGCACAATTTCTCCTTTTGGCATGAAAGTGTTAAAAATTTTGATTACTGATAGATAAAATGTCTGATAGGAATATAACATTGCTTAGTATTCAATGCATTTTTATAATAATTTATATTGTACTTTATTCAATGGTTCTAGTGTGTTATCTCAGAAGAATTCGGTGCCTTGGTCATCACTGCCTATTTCCTAACTTACACCTTAGTGGACTCACCAACTCTGGTAGACATTTTTGCAGCATTAAATGTATACAGTCTCTCTCTTCCAGTTGGAAATACTCGTCCTGCTCGTTTAAACTTAAACAAAACCTGCATATCTTTTTGTTTTCTCTAAATTCTTCGCTTTCACTTTCATTTCTTATCTGCCACAAATCTACATCATCTTGTTTACAACCTGAAGCAGTATATATTTGCTCTTCAAACATTAGACATGTCGATTTGAAGTCGTAAGATTTCTGGAGATTCTCCAGACATTCGCAACATAATAGCGGATTTTCGCTGTATTTCCAATTCTAAAATTAAAAACCAAAAAAAATATATATTAAGTATATATGAGGTACCTAACAAGTATACAGCAATAAAGTGAATAGATACCACGAGGTCTAAGAAAATCGCCGTCACCATAACCAGTTCGTCTTCCATAGATTTGTAGTCCTTTCTATCAATAAGTTTGAAACACAGTCTACAAATTTTTAATTGGTCGTCCATTATGTCTTATATTCTGTACAAACGTAGAGTGTAATACACATAATAGTGGTGATAACAAAACGCCGACGATAAAACATAACCCCACCAGTAACGTACTCCTTTTCCTCTTCTTCTTCTAACAGCAGACCAAACAATAAAGGATTAAATCAATTCATGACAATATCTTATCTACTGCTAATTTCATGTGAGAGTAAAGAATTCTTCAATCTCTCCTAAGGGCTGTTTAACTTTGTTATTTTTACATGTTTATAAAAATTCTTATAAAAAAATTATTTTCATATCACTAGAAATAAAAAGATGTTCTTGTTGCATTTTGATAAATAATTCCCAAGTAATTTATGTTTGCACATCAATGTGCATTTACAACATATTATTAATAATAATTAATTTGTAATAAGTATAATTTTTTTTGGTCTACACGATATTTTATACAAATTGTCTTTTATTATTTATAAACAGTAAATTCGGTATGTAAGATATAAGATACAAACAGCTAAACAATTTTCTGAATATTCTGAATGAAAACTGCACGTTGTCTGCCTTCACTTATGCAAATCGACTCCGTGTCAGAGGAAGCTTGCAGCTTGAAGTGTGGGTAGTGAGTAGTGATGGGATCACTCGAGTGAAAAATAACCGGTTATCCGGTTATTAAAATAACTTGCATTACTCGGTTATTGTCAACGAGTATTCGAGTGAAAAATAACCGAATGCTAAACACTTATTGAAGTAGTCATATCACTCATCACTCATCACTCTCACAAATAAATTAAATGCTAACTCGTATCGTATAATAAACGAGTGAACCTCATTACTAAAACCTACGTTTCTAAAATAAATATTAGGTATATGAATTCGAACCGATTGATGTAGTAATCAGTATCCATATGTATTATTTATATTTATTTTATTTATACTATTTATATTTATTATGTCAAAAATAATCAAACTGTGTGCAATTTTATAAAGAACCATTTTATCCTGTACACACTTTTCCCAAAATAATGATTTTCCCATGGAAATATTGAAAAAAATTGTATGAATCGGAATTTGAACAAAAATTGTTAAATAGTAAGTTATGCATGGCATTCAAGTGACCATCACTCGAATGATTATCCGGTTATTGAAATCACTTGAATACCTAGTATTCGGTTATTGAAATTAATCGGTTATGCCCATCACTAGTAGTGAGGTGTCTCATAGCTAAACAAACCTATTTGCGTTACATTTTTTAATGTTATTCGACTGTTTTGCATTATTACAATTTTAACTGATATAGATTCTGATATTATTTGATAGTATTTTCCAACGAAAACTATTATTAAATTAAAAAAGGTACATTAAAAAAAATTAAAAATCTTCGCCCTCAGTTTGGCGCCCCGGGCGGTCGCCTGGGTTGCCCGAGAAGGGGTAAACTCATATTGGACTCGCCCTAGGAATGAGTCGTTTGTTTATTTTTGTTTTAGTAGGACCAGAGACATTGTAGGTTATCCCAGGCAGCAAGGTGCCGTCATTATGACGTCGTTTTTTCGGCATTAATTACGTCAATTTCACCTTCAGCATGACGAAAAATGTAGTGAAAAAGACGGCACAATGTCACAGCCCAATGACGTCAATTTGACGTCATACATATGACGCCAATATGACGTATTGGTAATCAGTGAATTTTGCGATAAGG
Organism: Rutpela maculata; assembly: GCA_936432065.2. Lineage (NCBI taxonomy): Eukaryota > Metazoa > Arthropoda > Insecta > Coleoptera > Cerambycidae > Rutpela > Rutpela maculata. Next base: position 143,665,008 of record OW386292.2, on the reverse strand, counting down.
GATGGAAATCTCTCATTATAATATTTTTCCACAATTATTAATAAAGTTTTTGACGAAAAAAAAACCGGAATGTGCAGGGATCGAACCGCGGACCTCTTGACTTGCCACGTAACAGTACAATACAATACAATCAAACTTTATTATTATTACATATTACAATATATCCCAGACACCTGTGTCCGAATACTGTCAGACATTCACGGGGCGCAGCTCCGTGACAGTTGAATGACAGGACGGAGCGGACTCTGGTCAACTTCAAAAAATAAAACTTTGACCTGAACTCCTTTCACCATAGGGCAAATTAAAAAAGGTATTAACAGATAAATTTCCAAAAAAGAAATGGATAGTAAAACATAATATTAACTGGAAGTAAAGCGCACTGTTTAAATTATGATATGCTAATACGGGAAAAAGAACCAAACCAAAAAACCCGCTTCAGAAAATGGTGGTTACTGAACGAAGCGGATGCCACGTAACACTTAACTCACTGAACCATTGAACATCTTTATTTAAATATGTTTAAAAGCTGTATACCTAGTTAGAAATAGTAAAACAAAATTATTATTACTATGTGGCAACAATTGATCTAGTCAATTACACATGCCGCAAACTCCATACCGTTAGATCAAATTCGAAAGAGTTTTAAGGACTTCAGGCGAAGGATCGAAATGTGTGTGGATGTGGGTGGTAGCTACGTCGAATAATAAAAAAATTGTAAACATTGTTTTGTATTGGTCAATAATTAATTTGTTTGTGAATCTGTTATTTTTTTGACATTTATTACTTGTTATAATTTTTAAACCGCATTAATCTTCTGTTATCCGTATAACCATGCTGTACCGTTTATATAGAGAATCTATAGTCGTATCTTTACTTCGATATAGGTTATCTTTACCCTATGGGTCCTGTGAAGAATTCAACAACTATTTTGTAAATGTAGCTGATAAGATTATAGATGAGCTACCTCCATGTAACGTAGATTATACTGATTATCTAAGCGATTTCAGCCAGCCTCACCAATTTTATTTTACTCAAGTCACATGTCTGGAAATATCTGATATAATTACTGGATTAAAAAATAAAAAAAGTAAAGATGCTTATGATATCTCAATTGATATTATAAAAGGCATAAAGCATTCCATCTTAATTCCTCTCACAAATTTAATTAACATCAGTATAACAAATAGCATATTTCCTGAGCCTTTAAAAATTTCAAAAGTAGTACCCATTCATAAAAAAGATAACATCGATGATCCCTCTAATCATAGACCAATTTCAGTTATTCCATGTATGGGTAAAATTTATGAAGTGATTCTAAAAAATCAGTTAACAACTTATCTAGAATACAATAAACTTCTTAACGCCAACCAGTTTGGTTTCCGAAATAAATTATCTACAACACTGGCAATTGATAAATTAACATCTGCTATCAATGCAGGATTTGAAGAAGGGAAATATATATCGGTTCTTTTTTTTAGATCTCACAAAAGCCTTCGACTGCGTGTCCCACGATGTGCTTGTTAACAAATTAAATTACTATGGCCTTTCTGGGCATAGTATAGCACTTATAAGTTCTTATCTTAGTAATAGACAGCAATTTGTCATCTATAATGGGAGAAAATCCACCTTACAAAAGTTAAAACATGGTGTTCCCCAGGGCTCTGTACTGGGACCTGTGCTTTTTCTTATTTTTATTAATGATTTCCCAATTTCAGTTCAGGATAATATACTTGCCATATTATTCGCCGATGACACTAGTTTGACCCTTCCCAGCTGTAATTTAGGATACCTGTTGAATGAGGTACCGCAAATCCAGTCAACTATACAGAACTGGTTTATGTCTAACAAGTTATGCCTGAATATATCAAAAACGGAAACCATGATATTCAGTTTGCGTAACATGTATGAAGCAAATAACCCTGAATCTATTAAATTCCTGGGTGTGAAATTAGACCCAAAGTTGTTGTGGGAAAATCATACAGCTTATGTTTGTACCAAAATCTCGAAATACACCTACCTGCTCCGAAACCTCGTTGGTAAAGTATCCGAAATTACCTTAACTACTGCATATCACAGTTTCATCCACTCTACAATTTCATACGCGATTCTAGTATGGGAGCATGCAACAACCTGTGCAAACGTATTCTCAACCCAAAGAAGAGTTATACGAATAATATCCGGATTAAAATTTAGGGATGACTGTAAAGAACAGTTTAAAAAATTGAGAATCATGACTGTGCCCTGTACTTATGTATTTCAGTGTCTTCTATATATAAAAAAAAATCAGGATTCATTTAGCACCAGAAATCAGGTTCATTGTTATAACACGAGAATTAAAGATAATCTAAACAATAATTTCCTACGACTAAGTAGAACCAGAGATGGCACTGGTTATCTAGGAATACAGTTTTTTAATGCTTTACCTCTTCAGGTAAGGGCCTTAAATGAAATTCAATTTAAAAAGAAAATAAAAAATTATCTACTTAACGGCGCTTTCTACACCACAGATGAATTCTTATCTAGCGACTTTAATCTGATTTAACATAATTTTATAAACACTAGGGCGACTCTCTATGTCCATGTATCCATGTTTTTAAGGCACATACATTGTTTCTGTACTTACCTGTTTTGTATTAATTTTATTTGTCAACTTATACCCCGTCCTTGTAGTATACATTTTTATTATTCTACCATATTTATCTAGATGTTTTAGTACCTACTTGTATATTTGACGTGTGTAAACATTTTTATGTATTTTGACATGAATAAACTATCTATCTATCTATCTATCTATGGATACAGCAACGATACGGTATACGTACCGATCTAATACAGTACGCTAACACCTGGATACCGATTCAATAAAGTTTGGTTATCGATAAAGGCACGTTTGCGTTTCGTTGGAATAAAGTTCATGTAAAGGTTTATTCTATGATTCTGTAAATAACGAGTACTAATACTGCATAGGCCCGGTAAAGAATAAATCTTTATTTTTAATTAAAAAAATAGATGAAAATAAGCACTTTTTTAATCACCCAACCACCACGTCGCGTTTCAATTCCTTCGCTATCATGATCCAATTAATATTAGTATTCCGTAAAATCATTATTTATAGTGATAATTAAACAATTTTACTTACCTTGTTTAGGTCTCGAACCCACGTCTGCTATGTACGTATCTCGTTATCCTAGCGCCTTAACTGACTGCGCCACCAAGGTGTCCAGCAAATTTAATGATAAAAGTTATAGTAATGGATATCGGGATTTTATATTATTAAATGATGGTACCTAGTAATTGAGTTTATTATAAGAAATTGAGATAGACACATATTAGATGAATATTTATGGTAGAATATCCTTTTTAAGAAACATTATTAGGTATACAGGTGCATTTTATCTTACGTAAAAGACCCTGCAATTTCCAAATTTATTAGTGAAGCAGAACCTTAAAATACCTGTAGTTATTGTTATTGTTTTTAAATTTTAATTAATTTTTCTTTGCATATTGGTTAAATTTCTATACAAACAAGTTTGACTCATCCCATCTATATTCTTTCATTCTTGACTGGTGTGACACAAATCTGATAAATAAAAATAACATAACCTTCAAAAATGCCACAGCGTCAAAGAAAACACTATCGCAAAACAATGATCAAGATGTGATAATAGAGAAAAACAGTCGCCAGCATACATTCATCAGTACAGCTACTGCTACTACATCCATTAATGGTATAATATCATCGTTGTCCAGAGAGATTAACGTAGAATATCATATACACAACAGTGTTGCACAAGCGACAATTCTTCATAAGCATCAAATGTTACCGGTACCGGCAACGCATCGTCCGGAGCACGTTGCTGTAAAGAATATGTAGAGATGCGAGAATTACAAAATCTTTTAATATGTAAAGAAAGGCCTTATAACCCAGGCAGCAAGGTGCCGTCATTATGACGTCGTTTTTTCGGCATTAATTACGTCAATTTCACCTTCAGCATGACGTAAAAATGACGTGAAAAAGACGGCACAATGTCACAGCCCAATGACGTCATATATATGACGCCAATATGACGTATTGGTAATCAGTGAATTTTGCGATAAGAGATGCAAACCTCTCATTATAATATTTTTCCACAATTATTAATAAAGTTTTTGACGAAAAAAAAAACGGAATGTGCGGGGATCGAACCGCGGACCTTTTGCCTCGCAACCTAACAATCAATCAATCAATAACAAGTTTATTAAAATTAGAGGTACATGAATGTGCCTCCCCGGAATCTGGCCCGGAGCCAGCCAGACAACCACGACGCGTAGCGTCGTGGTGGGCGTCGGGCTGGACGGGGCAGGTCCGGTTTGGCTAAAGCTGAATGTGAAAAGTTAAAACTCCTGCCTAAGAATAAAGCTTAAAATTAACAATTTGGATCAATAATAGTACACAAAAATACTTAAAAAATAATTAAAATGAGCACTTTAAAAACTAGCGGTTTCGCGCACAGACGAACACTTTGGAATTTTGATTGCTGACACGGGAAAACAGAACTCAACGAAAAAACCCGTTCGAAGCAATTCCACCCTGGTCTTCCTTCCAGGAAAGTGTGGTGGATAAAAGGTGTGGTTTAAAATATTTGGATTTCTAGGGAATTTTTCGGCCTAGACGGAATTTAGAAACAAAATGGACAAAAGAACAAAAAGGACAAAAAGGACAAGAACAAAACTGAACAGATATAAGAAGAGAGGGTTGTAAAGTTATACAGTTGAGGAAAGGTAAAGAGTAGGGTAGAGATAAGTTATAGTAGAGGAAAGTTTTGGCTAAGGGAGTTGCCGGAAAATAGGCAACGCCTGGTATGGTAGAGGGTGTCTGATATCGAAAAGTATTGCATTATGCTGTCTGATTCGAGTTATGTTGCGGGTTAGCGGACTATCGCCCAGTTTGAATTGATAGAATTTTTGTGAAATTTCTTGGACGTAGTCCGCTAGTGGGGTTATGTCGTGGCAATTTGCGTATAGATCTCTGAGGGAGGTGTACCTGTCCAAACCAGAGATGAGGCGCATAAATTTATGTTCAAGAACTCGAAGTTTTCTCATTGTCGTGGCCGGGATGCTGCACCATACCGGCGCCGCGTATGTGATTGCCGGCCTAATCACCATTGTGTACAACATTTTTTTATTTTGTCTGTTTAGTCCGCTACCCCTGGCCAGGAGCGGGTACAGACTTCTGGACATGGAGTAGACCTTACGTACTGTCTCATTAATATGGGTGTTAAACGTCAGTCGTTTGTCTAAGTTAACCCCCAAATATTTCACGCACCGTTTGATAGGAATTTGTCTACCCCCTATCGAAAGTGGCGTTAAAATCCGATTTTCGGTAAATCGGCGCGTGAAGAGAATCGACTCGGACTTCTCGGAGTTGATCCGAATTTTCCACTTGTCGTAATACGCCGTGGCACGGGCCATGTGTGCCTTCAGCAGCATATTGGCCGCTTGAGCATTATGTGAGTGCACATACATGGCCGTGTCGTCGGCGTACTTGGCAAGATTAGAATTCGGGAACTCCGGGAAGTCGGAGACGTACAAGTTGTACAGTTTCGGTGAAAGGCACTTAACTCACTGAACCATTGAACATCTTTATTTAAGTATGTTTAAAAGCTGTATACCTAGTTAGAAATAGTAAAACAAAATTATTATTACTATGTGGCAAATATTGAACTAGTCACTAAATACTTCTATTTATTTTTATTTTATAATGATTTATTTCACGTCATTTTAATGACGTCAAAATAATGACCTAAAAGAAACGTGTATTTGACGTCTTCATGATGACGTCAGAAGTACGTATTAAATATCACGTCTCTGGTACGTCATTTATTAATGACGTCAAAATAATGGCCTAAAAGAAACGAGTATTTGACGTCTTCATGATGACGTCAGAAGTACGTTATAAATATCACGTCTCTGGTACGTCATTTATTGGGACAATGACGTCGGCGACGAAAAATCACCTTTAAAAGACGTCATAATGACGTCACCTTGCTACCTGGGAATCGATACATGCTGTATAGATATTGCGTGTAGAAACTATATAGTTAGGTTAAATGTAGGATACAGGAATTACATCTAATGTATAAAGGTAAACCTGTAAATACAACAGTAAAAGGTAAGATATAGTCGCGATAAAGATTATATCTGTATAGCTTGAGTACCTAAAAATGTATAGGTTCGTTAAATATATCATAGGTACAGATTAAAATGTATAGCATCTTGACGAATCTGTATCGAAAAAAAAGCCTGTATCGCCTGGTTATACGGGTTGTTTAACTTGTTTAAAGAAAATGCCTTTTTAGATTAACCACTTTCCATTTCTTGTTAATATAACTAGAATAATAAACATTTCAAAAACATTGTCTATTGACTTTTTAACCATTTTGCTTTTGATAAATATTAAACTTCAGTTAGGTATGTGTGAGTAGATGTGTTTTTCTTGTATAATATTCATAATAAAGCACGGCCAATTACTGCAATTTTAGGGGCTAATAACTGTGCAAAAGAGGCCAATAACTGTGAAGTTAAGGACTTTCTAACTGCAACTGAGTTATAAAAAAATCGGCGAATAAATTATATAAGTGTATTTGTTTAACAGAATTATTCATGGCTTGACATATTCTTGTGATCTCATAAAATTCTGTTCATTTCAGAGCTGTAATGATCAAAATACTATGACAAAGTCCTTAAGAGGCCAATTGTATTTCAATACAGGAGCTGACATTACAATCTATATAATAAATGTAACGTAATGTAATAAATTAGACTTGTTTCTACAGAAAATTTATGTTTATTATGGGTATTAAATGATATATCAGTGACTTCAAAAGCTCTTATAAATCGGATATATAACACTACTTCAGTCTAATCATACATACTCTTATCCTACTTAGGAATACCTGTGCTTCAGTGAATGCTGTTTGAGGTGACATTTACGTATTGTTTGATATGAACAAGAATCGCATTTGAACATTGTTACTTCTGAAGGGTCTTTATGCTTCAGTGAATGACTTTTCAGACTAAATTTACGTTTTGTCTGATATGAACAAGAATCGCATTTAAACATTGTTACTTCTGAAAGTTTCTTATGCTTCAGAAAATGCAGTTTGAGATAATATTTATATTTTGTCTGATATGAACAAGAGTCACATTTGAACATTGTTACTTCTGATGGATCCTTGTGCATCAGCAAATGCTGTTTGAGGAGATGGTCATATTTTGTCTGATATGAACAAGAATCACATTTGAACATTGTTACTTCTGAAAGTTCCTTATGCTTCAGAAAATGCTTTTTGAGATTGCTTTTATATTTTGTCTGATATGAACAAGAGTCACATTTGAACATTGTTACTTCTGATGGATCCTTGTGTATCAGTAAATGCAGTTTGAGGAGATGGTCATATTTTGTCTGATATGAACAAGAATCACATTTGACCACTGTTACTTCCTTATGCTTCAGAAAATGCTTTTTGAGATTATTTTTATATTTTGTCTGATATGAACAAGAGTCACATTTGTACTTCGTTACTTCTGATAGATCCTTGTGCACTAGCAAATGTGATTTGAGGCTACGTTCATATTTCGTCTGAAATGAACAAGATTCACATTTGAACATTGTTACTTCTGATGGTTCCTTATGCCTCAGCAAATGACTTTTGAATTTACCTTTATGGTTTGTCTGATAGGAACAAGAGTCACATTTGAACACTGTTACTTCTGAAGGTTCCTTACGGTGTAGATAATGTCGTTTGAGTATATTTTTATATTTTGTCTGATATGAAAAAGAGTCGCATGGTTTTGATAAATCCGTTTCTAGGTTCGCTATTAAACATTTCTGCTTCGTATGCAAACTAGTGTTGAACTCCGGTTGTATAAAAATGACACCATCTTCAGGCCTGAAAATTATAAAAATGGTTATGATCACCGAATTGTGAACTTATAACAATAATAATAGTGTTTTATTGATGTTAAGTATACAAATAGTACTTCCTCATGTCAAATAATTTAAGTAATTACCAATAAGGTTTAGTGTTACATAGTTACAAAGGAGGAGGTCCATAAGGCCGGTTTTCGGCCTAATTTATTATTGAACAAAAAAAACTGCAAAACATATTATTTACTATCAATATCGAATCGACTCCACCTCAAACGAAATTTCCCCCCTCCCTTTTTACCCCCCTCCCTTTTTACCCCCCCCATCCCTTTTTACCCCCCTCCCTTTTTACCTCCCTCCCTTTTTACCCCCCTCCCTTTTTACCCCCTCTCCCACATCTTCAGAAATAATGAAAATACAAGTACAAAATCAAAAATATCTTTATTCAGCAACAGTCATGTTAAAATGTTCCAATGACCTGCAAAAAATCAACTGAATGCTGGTTATTTAATAGTTTAGCGGGGTATAAAAAGAGGAGGTGAGTGTGGGGGAGATTCGTTTGGGGTGGAATCGATTCGATATTAATAGTAAATAATAAAAACATGTTTTCAGTTTTTTTTCGTTCAAAAATATATTAAGCCGAAAACCGACCTTCTGGACGCTCCTGCTTTAAAAACATTTAGAAAATACATAATGATATTAATATAAACAAACAAATTAGAGTAAAATGAAATATGTATATAAATTATGTTAAAAAATATTATGTTGGGTATAGACAAAAAGAAGTGTATGTTGGATGGTAGAAGAAAATGTCTTAGGTTCCCACACATATAAACTACATGTCGGAGACATTGTTTGCAAGATATTCATCAAAATTATAAAAGGCTTTTTTCTTTATGTATCTCTTAATTCTGTATTTGAAATGATTAATATATGTCTTTTATACTGGTTGGTAGGATATTAAGCAATTTAATGCAGTTACATCCAGTACCATTTCTTGCCCCTGTAAGACGTTCTGTGTTCTAATTTTTCTTTATTTCTTGTATGTTCATTGTGAGTTTGACTGTGTTTTATAGCTTATAATAATATTTATTTAATTAGGTAATCCTAATATGCAAACAGTTATAAATACATGATACGTACTTTACAACATAAAAGTATACATGTATATATTCGCAAACTATTTCGATTAAAAAAAGTTTAATCTCAGTTAATTCTACAATTTGCATATTACTTTTCATCAGTTTCATTATTTGTTATTCCAGTTTCTGTAAAACAGATCACATTGTCAGATAATTGATAAGAACTATCCAATTACGAGTTTCAATTTCGTCTATTGTGTTTTTCATCGGCTGAATATTCAAATTAAATATATCAAAACTATCTAAAGAATTTTTTTTCTTTGTGATGACTATATATTTTTATAATCTAAATATATTCAATTTTAACCCATAATGCAAATAATATTTTCTATTTTAACCAAGTTGATTTATGTTGCTATATTTAATGTGCTTGGATTCTTTATGGGTATAGTTGGATTCTTTGATTAAAATTTTAAATAATCCTTTTAGTGCTGGTGCCTAACATTAACTGTAGTAGCTCATGTTCTTATATGTTTATTCCCCTCGATATTTTTACTGATTTCAGTTAACAATATAATATCCACTTCATCACTTGATTCCACATAGGTGCAAGACTCTTGATTGTTCTTTATATTCTTTTTTATCATAGTTTATATTCATAATATTGTTCAGATGAAGAATTGACTTATTTGCTGCTGAATCTGAATCAGCTCTGTCTATTGTTGTGTCAACAAAGGTACTGGAATTTTAAATTCTTTGATAGTTTCAATCTTTTTTATGAAGTGGCCATTTCGTTTTATTTTCCCACCTTAAGTTATTTATAAATTGAAATTATGTCATTTAAATGTAAAAAGCTATAGGTTAGTGCTATAAAAATTATATCAGATTACCTAAATAATAGTTTTGCATTTTAGAAGACATTTTTATTTTTTAAGCTCTTTTTGAGTATTTTATTTCTACAGCAAATTTGCTTATGATGAGTATTAAATAATATATCAGTGTCTTCAAAAGCTCTAATAAATCGAATATATAACACTACTTCAGTCTAATAGTAAATATTCCTGTGCTACTTGGGTATGTTTGTCATCCCAGATAACCAAGGTTATAAACAAAGCCTATGCAGCTCTCAGCAAACTGTATCCGCTGGTCAACAGGTGCAGCAAACTTTCCATAGAAAACAAACTATACATATATAAGGTTGTATTCCAGCTAATACTGATCTACACCCACGTGTCCTGGAATTTCATGTCGGGCGTACAGTGCCTCAGGCTACAAAAAACTCAAAATAAGTTGCTGCGCTTGTTGACAAATTCACCATGCTACATCACCATCGAGAACCTGCCTGGGCTTATAGGGATGCAATTGATGAGAGTCTACATAGACAAGATGTCACAAAAATTTTTTACATATAAAATGGCCACTTCTCAGCTAACACAAAATTTAACGAATATCAGACGACAAAAACAACATAAGACACTCATAAATACATATACGAACATCTACCAATCTACGTACCCATACAGGATTGACGAAATCCTTTTGCCTGAAATCCATACCCTCACAAAAACATACACCTCTCCAAAACATCCACCCTATCAGCATTAAAACACTCATGCCTGGTCTTGCAAAAATTATAATTATTTATACCAGGGATTTGGCAATAAAAACAATTCAAACAAATCACAAACAGGGTGGCTAACGGCTAGGTGATCTGATGACGGGCTGGATTCATGAATCCAGCTTTTTACATGAGTTAGAGAGAAAACTAATAGTTTCACAGGTATTTGCCCAACAAGTTTGTTTTGTGATCAAGAAGGGAGTAAAATAGATAACTAACTACCCTTGTTAAGCACAAAACCGACTGCTATGGCAAAGCCCGATAATTAGACAAATAAATAAATTAAAAATATGTAATTGTTTAAGATAAAAATATACCATTTATTAATCAACTTTCACTAGGAAAATTCAGTGACATAAAAAAGAGGTACAAACTAAATTAAATTAGCAAAAATATATAAATATATGACCACGCGGTCTAAAAGATCATGGTGAATAATAATTATTTAATATATTTGCAATAAATATTAGTGATCTATTATTATTACAAAAAGGTAAAAATTATATAAACTGCAGATATTGGATAGTTCTCATAGAAAATAAAATCCCTATCTTTCTGCTGTAATATCATAGCAAACAAAATTTAAGAAAAAGTACACATTTCTCATCACTCTGACATGGATGACATTGAGGAGCTCGCCAGCTCCTACCAAATTGTTCCACATAACACCGGAAACAGGATAAGATGATGACATGATGTATATCAGCTATTCTGGAAAACCTGGATAATGGCATAGTTTTGCCTTTTCGCGAGTTGAACTTGAGTTTCTCCAAAACTGCTGTACTCAGAATTTAAGGAGTTGACTGGATTATTTTTTTATTACAGAATCGCAGATTTATTAGACGAATGTTAATTTAACATTTAGTATTAACGAAACTTATGATGATCTTAATATCTCCAAATAATAAACAGATTTTCCAATGGTAGATAAATTAATCAATAAGATTTCGATGGTGAAATAGAATTTGAAATCAATAAGAATGATTAAATCCAAGTAATCAATATAACAATTTGACAAATCAATATTTAAATTCGGTAACAATAAAATTTTTGATAGCAAAAATCTATGTTAAGGAAAAAAGAAAAAGCTCTAATTAGCACGTTTGTAAGGTAAAGGTTAAGGGTTAAAGGAATATAATAAATAAATTTAGTTACCTTTAAATGGATGGATTACACAAAGAAAAACCAGATAAATATAAAAGTGACACGTCTTTCGATTATTCTAGTCTTGAGTAAATATTACACTTGCTGCTGTATAGTTGTAAATGGTTTTCCAGCATACATGACTTACGAGAAATAACCTCTGACCCTACTCTAGAATCTGCGCGAGATTGCCAATTTATATAAAAATAGAATAAAACTAAGTATTTAACTGTATAGGCAACTGACAATACCAGTGTGTAATTTAGATCATATACCTTTAATTACAAACTGTACCATTGTTAGATATAAACACGAGTTAGAATAAAACGATGTTCCTTTTGTGTTATATGTGAAACAATATCGATAAGAGCTGTAACGTAAAGATAAATATTTTGTTTAAACATAAATATACAAAAGAGTATATCTAAAATCTAAACACAATAGCAATTATTAAATAATTAGATGTCTATGTTAAATTAATTCAAAAATGGTAAATATAAGTACAGTGTACCAAAATAAAGTTTTATTAATTTTAATCAAAAATGCATTTTAATTAAAGCAGAACGTTACAGCATTCAATCTACACTCCTTGACCCCCCTCTGAAACCATATGCCATAAAAAACTGCACTTACAGCAGACGTGCTTTATCTGCTTGACAACCAAAGCAGAGTTTTTTCACTGTATTTTCCCTGTATAATCTCTAAGAAAACTCAATTGAGCTTATAATAAAAATCATTTATAATATAAAACAACATTGTCTGAGGGACTTTGCCGCAACATCTGGCCGCTGTGCTACTGTGTGCGGTTTATTGAGTCCACGTAACGCAGTGAATATATATAAATGTATACTGATGTATATATAATATACCTAAGAAATGAAATGTTAACAATAGTTAAACAAAATTAATTAACTTGGCAATTTGGGCATGCTTGTGCTTCAGCGAATGCTTTTTGAGGTCAGCTCTACATTTTGTCTGAGTCACATTTGTACTTTATTACTTCTGATGGATCTTTGTGCAGTAACAAATGTTTCTGGAGGCTATTTCCATATTTTGTCTGAAATGAACAAGAATCACATTTGAACATTGTTACTTCTAATGGTTCCTTATGCCTCAGAAAATGCTTTTTGAGATTATATTTATGGTTTGTCTGGTAGGAACAAGAGTCACATTTGTACATTGTTACTTTTGATGGATCCTTGTGTACTAGCAAATGTTTCTGGAGGCTATTTTCATATTTTGTCTGAAATGAACAACGATCACATTTGATCATTGTTACTTCTGTAGGTTCCTTATGTCTCAGAAAATGCCTTTTGAGGTCACCTCTACGTTTTGTCTGAAATGAACAAGAGTCACATTTGTACCTTGTTACTTCTGATGGATCTTTGTGCACTAACAAATGATTCTGGAGGTTCTTTCCATATTTTGTTTGAAATGAGCAAGAATCACATTTGAACATTGTTACTTCTGATAGTTTCTTATGCCTCAGCAAATGCTTTATGAGATTATATTTATGGTTTGTCTGATAGGAACATGACTCACATTTGAACATTGTTACTTTTGATGGTTCCTTATGTCTCAGCAAATGCTGTTTGAGATTACTTTTATTGTTTGTCTGATAGGAACAAAGATCACATTTGATCATTGTTACTTCTGAAAGTTCCTTATGCTTCAGCGAATGCTTTTTGAGGTCACCTCTACGTTTCGTCTGATATGAGCACGAATCACACTTGAACATTGTTACTTCTGAAGGTTCCTTATGTGTCAGCAAATGCTTTATGAGATTATATTTATGGTTTGTCTGATAGGAACATGAATCACATTTGAACATTGTTACTTCCAATGGTTCCTTATGTCTCAGTAAATGCTGTTTGAGATTACTTTTATCATTTGTCTGATAAGAACATGAGTCACATTTCATTATTGTTACTTCTGAAGGTTCCTTATGCTTCAGTGAATGCTTTTTGAGGTCACCTCTCCTTTTTGTCTGAAATGAACAAGAATCACATTTGAACATTATTACTTCTGAAGATTCCTTATGCGTCAGCAAATGCTTTTTGAGATTATTTTTATATTTTGTCTGATATGAACAAGAGTCACATTTGTACTTCGTTACTTCTGATAGAACCTTGTGCACTAGCAAATGTGATTTGAGGCTACGTTCATATTTTGTCTGAAATGAACAAGATTCACATTTGAACATTGTTACTTCTGATGGTTCCTTATGCCTCAGCAAATGACTTTTGAGTTTACCTTTATGGTTTGTCTGATAGGAACAAGTGTCACATTTGAACACTGTTACTTCTGAAGGTTCCTTATGGTGTAGATAATGTCGTTTGAGTATATTTTTATATTTTGTCTGATATGAAAAAGAGTCACATTTGTACATTGTTACATGCTTCAGCGAATGTCTTTTGAAGTTTTCCTCATATTTTGTGTGATATGAACAAGAGTCACATTTGAACATTTGATCCGTATGCTGCAGCAAATCCATTTGGAGATTATCTTTACATAGTGTCCGAAATGAACAACATTCACACCTGCACGTTGGTACTGTTGAGACATTTTCACTGGCCTTTGCCTGTTTAACGCATGGTTTTGATAAATCCGTTTCTAGGTTCGCTATTAAACATTTCTGCTTCGTATGCAAACTAGTATTGAACTCCGGTTGTATAAAAATGACACCATCTTCAGGCCTGAAAATTATAAAGATGATTATCATCAACGAACTGTGAACTAATAATAGTAATATCTATTTAGATAGGTAATCCTAGTATGCATATAGTTAAATGTATGATACATACTTTACAATAGAATTGAATACATAAAAGTTTATTAGATTAAAAGAGACGAGCTGGCTAATTGGCTTTGACTAGCATGAACCCCGTGATTCTATTGTGGTGCTCCTGTTCTAGTTTTACTTGGAACCACTTTTATCAAGAATTATCTTTTGTATCAGATCCACACCTTGACAAGGGCTCTTAGTATAGCTATCTGCACTGGATTTCTCCTCGCCAAGTGGTTGGAATCTCAGTCTAGCTAGACTTTAACAATGGCCATGTACTAAGGTTTCCTCATCCTCTTGACTGAATCTGCATGCGGCATCCTCTGCTAGGCCCATTATACTCGTATGTTTATTAAGCCTACAGAGTACGGTCAGCCTTTTTATTTTGATGTACCTAGTAGAATTTCCGTAAATTTGGCCAATCGTTCCTCATTGAACTCTATGGTGGGAAAGTCTTCCACCATTTCAGAAATTTCTTTGGCACATATTTACTAATGGATGTTCTTATGCATAGCTTAGCCACACCATAAAAGGGTTTGGGTCCTACAAGGACCTTAAACGCACCTCCCTGGGCCGCAGTATTGAAAAAATAAACCTTGTCACAGTGCAGATCACACCCAAAACCATATTAAAGTAAACTATACACAGCCTCAGTGTCACCGCATAATCTATATCCGACTGCTAGAGTAAACATTATTTTATAATATCAGTGAGGGAGTGTTGATAAATTCATAATAATGGACGACATCAAAAAGAAATTATTTGCAATCTGTGACAATCAATGCGAATTTTCGGACTAAATGACAGAGGTTTGAGGGTGTTTAGTACAGTACCTAGAAGTAAAAAATATGCAAAACTTCGGAATTATGTCATATTGAACGGATTTCGTTCATTTTTGGCAGTAAAAAAGTAAATGCTTCACAGAAAAGTTTCTATATTGTGCGGGGGCTTGCTAGTCTATAGGGGGTGGATGCCATCCCCTCTCGGGGGGTGGCACTTAAAAAAATATATATTTATTGGAGCTGAAGTAGAATCAAATTTTAAGTAGAGAAGGTTCTATGCAATTTTTCACATGAATTGATAGTTTTCAAGTTATAACGACTTCAAAATTGCGATTTTAGCTTAAAAAAAAAGGTATTTCTAAACGGCTTTCATCAAGTATCTCGAAAAGTATTACTTTATCGAAAAAATGTTACAGACCAATTACAGAAAGTGCAAACTGGGAATTAATTATATTTTTTATTTATTGATGTAGGAATAATAATTTAGGAGATATTTAAGTTTACATTTGGCATCCAAGTGTTCATAAGTTAATTATTTAGAGTGTGAGTTAAATATCTCAGAAACTGTGACACCTACATCAAGGATGCTAATAGGTAGAATAATAGGTTATTTATTAAGCTTTCACCAGTTTTTCTATTTGTTTCTGTAGCATAAAAAACAAAGAAGTCATGACTGAAGCAATGTACGTCTACACATTTTTTTATTAACAACATCGCCATTTTGTTACTGTAATAAGCCAGTAATTAAAAAAGGGAATTTCAAACACTGTTTCTCATTAATATATAGCATGACGTAGATGCTCAAATTTTTTGGTTTGTATACAGCACTTGCTTTAGAAAAAAATACAGTTTAAACTATAAAGGTATTTTATATAAAACGTAATTTTTTTCCTCTTCCAAATATCTCAATAAATATTAGTTTTATTGAAAAATGGGTAGAGACCAAAAATAAAGCTCATAAACGATACTGAATTTCGCTTGTTTATTTATTTACATAGATTTAATAGTTTCGGAGATATGAAAGTTTACAAATGGCGTCCGAACGTTTATAAGACGAAAAATGCAGTTTAAATGTTAAATATCTCAGAAATTGTGACACCTACGTCTTGCATGCTAAGAAACGAAATTAAAGACCATTAATTGCGCTTTCAAATTATTTTTTACTCGTTCCTGTAGCATAAGAAATAAAGAAGTTATGAAGGAGAAATGTGCGTATTTATATCTTTTTATATAAAAAGGTCGCCATTTTGTTACTCTAATTAGCCAGTAATTTAAAAACATTATCTCAAATACAGTTTTTTGTTAAGATGCAGCGTTACCTAGATGCTCAAATTTTTTTGCTCATTTAAAGCACTTGCTTTAGAAAAAAATGCATTTTGAACTTTAAAGGTAATTTCGAAACACTTGGATACCAAATATAAACTTAAATATCTCCGAAATTGTTAATCCTACATCAATAGACAAAAAATATAATTAATTCCCAGTGTGTACCTTCTGTAATTGGTCTTTAACATTTTTTCGATAAAGTAATACTTTTCGAGATACTTG
Organism: Rutpela maculata; assembly: GCA_936432065.2. Classification (NCBI taxonomy): domain Eukaryota; kingdom Metazoa; phylum Arthropoda; class Insecta; order Coleoptera; family Cerambycidae; genus Rutpela; species Rutpela maculata. The sequence continues at coordinate 143,648,141 of OW386292.2, read as the reverse complement.
ACGAAAGCCATTTGGAAATACCATTTTTTTTAAACTAAAATCGCAATTTTGAAATCGTTATAACTTAAAAACTATCAATTTATGTGAAAAATTGCATAGAACGTTTTCTTGATTTGATTTTATTTCAGCTCCAATAAATATATATATTTTTTAAGTGCCACCCCCTGAGATGGGGTGGTATCCACCCCCTATTAATTAGCAAGCCCCAGCACAATATAGAAACTTTTCTGTGAAGCATTTACTATTATACTGCCAAAAACGAACGAAATCCGTTCAATATGACATTATTCCAAAGTTAAAACCTCTAGTTACTGTATTAGTTAGTGCGAACGAATTATTATCTTAAACGATTTGAAAGTGACTATAGTGCATTTTGTAATCACTGGAACTGTAATTTTTATGCACTTTATATTATGTCGCGTTATTTTGCTTTATTACCGGTAACTTTCATTCATAATCATCACATATATGTGGCTAAAGCGTACAGCTTCTTGAAAATGAATAACGAAATGAAAGTCATTTTCATAAACTACTTTGAAGAGAGGATGACACCAAGTGGTGCCAAAAATCTTCATGAAATGAAGTTATTTAATCTGCTTTCAAAAAATATTACCGCAAATATGCCCAACGCTAAAGTGCATTAATTATTTTTGTTACTGTAGTACTCATTTAACCCTTTAAATTTATGTTACATTATGACAAAATAAAAACTTCATCTCAAGCAGATTAATATTTTCAAAGCATATTCATTAATGAAGTACATAAACAAACAAAACGAAATGCACAACTGACGTGGTCAATCGAGATACACGTAGGCAATAGAAATTCATGTACATATAATTGACAACTCTGTACACGGGTACATTTCACAAAAACGTCCCCGGCCCAGTTGATCAGCCTTTTCACTTCCCATAAGTCCATTGTGTCCTGGTGCCCATGCTACGGTCACATTGTTGTGACTTCTTAGGTTCATAAGGGCATTTATACAATCCCATACTAGTCTTGAATCGACCTGCATAGAATCAATTGCCTTTAGTGCCGCTTGGCTATCAGAAAAAATGGTAATCGACTGGTTGACAGTGCCTTGCTTCATTATTTCCTTTGCACGCCATCGTAGGTGGCTACTTTAGCCTGAAATACTGTGGCATGTTTTCCTAGAGTTATCATTGTCCCCGCTCTGAATCCATATTCTGTCTTGGAGTGCCAATTTTGATTTGAAAATTTTTGTTGAAATTATTCTTTGAGAAAATAGTATCCGTGGGCATTCCTAAAATGAAATCTACCTTCAGATCTGAGTATAACTTTTAGTGCTCTGTTCCTTGTTGTTGCTTTATGGGCGTTGTATATCACATTAGCATGTGTACCACTCAACGAAAGTTTTAATACACAATAAAATAGTAAAATACTAGACGAGTTAAATAACTAAAACAAATACACCTGTATGTATCACAAAATTTGCAGCTACTTAGACTTAATATAAGTTGTTAATTGTTTTTTAAATTGCTTAACATTATTTGGCTTTTTTATCTTGTATGAGAAGGCATTAAAATCAATTAACCCCACGTGAAAAATTTAATTCATTATACCGTGTGTGTAGTCGCGGGTTAGGCATGGGGAGTAAGAATTACAACATCGCGTGTGCCAGCTGGCTGAAATGAAATAACAGAGCTAGGATGCTCCACCGACAGACGAATTTACGGCTGCCGGAGTTGTCATATTCCTAGCGCTACGTGAATGTACATGCCTAATGGGAAATTACAGACACGGTATGAGTGTTTGTTTTGGTTACATGATGATCGTGAAATTTTCTATATTCCCTATAAAAAGAGTATCCGATGGAGGAATGCAAGTTGAGCTCTTTATATATTATAAGAAAGTTAGCAAAAAAGGTCAAGTCTTTTGATAACGGCGGTCTAGCAAAAGTACTGGGCAGAAAAGTAAGGTAAGGGCTGCGTGGTAGTTTGAAATTAGTTATTTTGTAATTGACGGATAAAATACCTGTAGTGCCACTAAGAGGGAATCTTATTAAGTTATTGTTTATTTGGTCAGAGATATCCTCTTTAACATTTTGTATTTCTGGATAGAAAAAAATACCTTGCATAAGTGTGTAGACATCTCCTATGATGTTAGGAGGTAAGAGTTTTACATTATTTCCCAGTGAAAAATATTATTAATTGACATGTTTATTAATTATGGTTGATAATAGAGTGCTAAGACCGGGTATTATTTTCTTTTAGACGTCTTTTGTCCTCGTTTACATTGAGTTAGAGTAACCTTTTGGGCAGTGAAATATTAATAAAAGCAGTTTGGTACAGTCAGCTCGCAGTCGCAGATCATAGCAGTCTCTGGTACGAAACTTGTCTGAGGGACGCCTGAAACCGCTTCGATAAACATACATTACACCAGGAGGTAATTCACTGAAGTATCCCGCTGTCTGGAAATTTTCCTGCTACATAGTTACCCCTGAAAAGTACAAGCTAAGTATACCGCAAAAGCATCTTTTTCACAAGGTGATTACAAAAATAGTAGGTAACGATGTTTGGTTTAATCTGAGGGAAATTATAGTTTATAGTTTAGTCATGATATAAAGGAATTTGTTTGTTATTTATAGTATTTGCACATTTATGTTGATTTCCATATTTAAGTTTATAAAAGGGTATTTGGACGATATAGCTATTTTTTCTTGCTGTGTCCAAAGACTCCAGCTCTTGCAAGGGTGAAGTGCATATTTCAGTGGAATATCTGTACACCATTGTTTATATTGATTAAGTATATATTAGTAATATATTTATTTATATGCAAGTTTAAGGTTCATGCTCTTTATTTTACCATCATTATAAATGCAAAACTCGAAATTATATTTAGTGGTTTTTCTTTTTGAGTTATTATAAATTCTAGTTAAGGTAACATTAATGACGCATTAATCACTTGACGCCCCTTAGTAATCACTATTTCTTTTGGTCATTAAGATCTTCGACCCACATCACGAGCAAGGACATCACTTGCTGAACTTAAACCCCAAAACAAAACATTAGCGTTATAACACCTGTAAATTAACAAACACACAGGTGGGCGTAATATGATATTTTTAAAATGAAGCACATCATCGGTTGCATTAATTTAACTAACACAACCTCAAATTTAAAATTTCTTAAGTCTATCCTCATATTCAATGTTTTTAACGATGTTTCAGTATTGTTGACTAATAAAAATGAACTGCTAATCGTAAGTTGGATTTCCAACATACAAAAAATGCTAAATTATTTAAAAATTCATAAACATTACATTGAACAGGATTTTAGTTGAAAGTACAGGACCCAAGCAGTAATTTTAAAGAGTAGAAGCAGCAGTAGAGCATGGTCAACTGCAAATACCTTATTTGATGTAAATTTTGAATGAATATGGCACAATTCACTTTTAAAGGGTGTCATTGCGGTTAAGTAGTTGTTGTTGAAATAGGTTTTAGCAGTCATCAATGCCTGACTGCAACTGCTATTCTTTCATAATGGACTTATTAGACAAAAACAATTTATACCTTTTAAAGTAAAATTGATATATCACTCAGGTTACATAAAGTTTAGTTCAAACCTAAGAGACAGATTTAAACAATCAAAAGCTTCGCTCGCTACATTTTGTAATGTCTTGACACTGTCTTCTTGACACATAAAGCATTGTATGTAATCTATCTACCACCATACAAATGTTTACTCGAACGAAATAATAAATATACAATAACATTAATTTTATGAAAAACTTACTTTCATCTTCCACGATTTAAATTACTCAAAATATTTGCTATAAAACACCATATAATAGGAGAAAAATATTTTTAGGAGTAGATGGTTGTTTAAAACTTGAAAACTTTAATAGTAGATTTAAAAAGAGGCATGCAGGCTTTTCCTGTATTAATAATAATAATAATAATAATAATAATGTATTTATTTCCATAAGACTATTACAGTGTTGGAATTGTCAACAATAATGTATAAAATTTTTTAAAAATAATTAACGTCATAATATGTACATAATATTACATACACAGAATACACACATATACCTATAGCTAGAGTAAAATACAAATATATGCTATACGACAAACAATCAAAACATTTACAACCACAAGGTAAAAGGATCTTAATCAGACAAGTAGTATTCCTCATAAGAATAAAAACAGCGCTCAACTAAATGTCTTTTAACAAGTCTCTTGAATGATGAAAAATTGCTAGCGTCTTTTATAGCTTGTGGGAGATGGTTATATAATTTAATTCCACTAATAAAGGGACCTTTTTTTCTCTGCTCTAATCTATGTGAAGGTACAAAGATGTTATTTGCGGAGCGAGTGTTGTATTTATTAATATCACCACATTTTAAGAGATTGTTAATATTTTTTCTCACAAAACATACAGACTGCAAAATGTATATAGAATAAATAGTGAGTATGCCATGTTGCCTAAAATAATTTCTACAGGATGTGTTGTATGTAAGTTTAAACATGCTTCTGACTATCCTTTTCTGCAAAATGAACACGTTTTTTATTGCTGAGCTGTTTCCCCAGCATAATATGCAATATTGCAAGGCCGAGTAAACACAACCGTAATAAAATGTTTTCATGGTGTCAGTGTCAACAGAGTCTCGCATTTGGAGTAGTGCAAAGTTTAGACTAGCTAATTTGTTTGTTAAATTATCGATATGGTTTTCCCATGACATACTACTATCCATTTGTATGCCTAAGAATTTAACACAATTATTTTGATGGAGGTTATGACTACCTCTAATCAGAAGACTAAAGTCCAACTTTGTACCAATTGGAGAAAACATTAAAAACACTGTTTTTTGCTGATTTAGTATTAAGCCATTTGTACGACACCACTGTGACATTTTATCCACACACATAGTAGCATTTTTACTTAATTGATCTACATTAGCAGCAGTTATGATAGCGGAGGTGTCATCTGCAAAAAGAGTTAAAAAGCAATTATTTATGCTTGCTACTAGGTCGTTAGCGAATATTATAAACAGCAACGGGCCCAATACACTACCTTGTGGTACCCCCGTTAACACATTAACACTATCTGAAAAACATTCTACCCCCTCTTGATTAATTTTAACAGTCTGTGTTCTATCCAATAAATAAGACTTAACCCAATCCAAAGCTGGACCGCGAATTCCATATATTTCTAGTTTTCTTAATAATAAATTATGATTTATGGTGTCAAAGGCTCGCGACAAATCAAAAAATATGCCAGCTGATTTTAATTTATCATCAAAATTACTTAATATTTTTTCATAAAAGGAGAGAACAGCATCCTGAGTTGATTTATTCTTGCAAAATCCATATTGCCTTGGTGTTAATATATGGTGTTTATTTAAGAATGAAAGTAATCTTATCGCAAATGCCTTTTCAAAGATTTTGGAGAATACAGATAAAAGTGCTATCGGTCTATAATTTTCCATTGTGTGAGGATCATTTTTTTTAAAAACAGGAATTATTAGTGCTGCTTTCAATCGATCTGGAAAGTATATTCTTATTCGTATTCTTATAAGGGTTTTAGATCAGTCTTATACAGTCCCTCGAGATAATTTAAGCTTATAAGTAGTTTTAGAGATAGGCTTTTAGAATATCTTATAGAGTATTTTAAAACTAAAACTGTACTGTGAATTGCCAATTCTTTAATAAATTAATTCAAAATATTCTCACCTCCTCAACTCTTCAGTTTCAGCTTGGTCCTTCTCAATATGTTCCATTTTCACAGAAGTTCCAGACTCTTCTTCAAACTCCAGTGGTTCAGTTTTTAAAAACATCTCAGGTTCTGCTTCAAACTGTTCATCTTCAGAGTTTTCATACTTGACAACCCTTTCAATCTCTTTTTCAATTACAAATTTCTCAACGTATGCATTGTCAACATCACATTTCTTTCTAATCTTCGTAAACTGTAAAACATTATACAGGCTCACTTTGTCTTTGCTATCAGTGCCCTCAGTATCACGATAAATATTAATGCTTTCTTCAACACTTAGACAACTCACTATGAAATTAAACAGGATCTTCAAAGCGTCGAAACATTTCAGGCATATTACGGGTTCTCGTACCATAAACAAATCCTAAAAAAATATTTACTAATTACTAAAAACGCTCAAAGTTTGTGCTAACTAAGGTTTTTATACATCGATGGAAAGATTTTTTCACCCTCTATCATATTCTAAACTTGCCACATAATCCCATATACGTGTAGCTCCCCATCTTGAAAAATGGAGGAAATCGGTCATTAATCAGATAATAGCATATATGTCATGACATAGTAATAATAATTTTAACAATCATTGCTACGGCGTTGAAGTACATTAAAAATAGCAATGTTACTTTATCTCGGGCGGCATGCGCGTGACAACTGAAGGATGCATCGACCGACTATCGATCCCCGTAAGAGAAGGTCAGTCGGTTTTGGTTCTCTGTGTACACTAGGTGAGTGCGATTCTTATCTTGATTCCCTTGTTGAGACATTTTCAACATTTTGTTGTTTGCAATGTTAAATTAATATATAGTATATACAGATCAGTTCAATAGTTTATTTAACATGTCTTAACAAATCTATCTTATTCTATCTTATTTAAATCGCACTTATTGTATCTTATTTTGGAAAATCACTAGTGTACCGAGGAATGGAAGGGACTCACTCAGTTATCTCATGCCGTTTGTTCAATATCTTATTTGGATTTCATTTTAACTTTACTCAAGTTGCGTATGTCTGGTTGACAAATTAATTCATTAATTTGAGAATTTCTCATGATATAAATTGGTCATAGTGTGACTGCAGTTAACTAATAAATCTACTCTGTAATACCTAGAAATTTTATTCCTTATCTAAAAATTACTTATTTATGTAGGAATACTAAACTAAAATAAATATATGGGGATTTCTTTCTTTTGGGTGAGAGAATACCACTTGGAAAATTATAAAAAATGAGGTTAATCTTAAAACTGAGGAGTCGTACCCTCAAAAATTTATAGATGATAAAGAAAATGAAATCGAATCCTTGGAAGAAGCTGCAAGTAAATTCAACTTGTACTTTCTAGACTCGATAAAAAGTATCTCGCAATTAAATAAAACTTCAATTCTCATAGAAAATAAATCCGAGTCTTGTGTGTCCATGTTTCTAAGACTAGTTGAACCTGGGGAAGTGTTAGATATGATTAAAAATATATATAAGAAAAACACTCGGCAGGAATTGACGGTATTCCTGCCGACATTTGCACGATTTTAGGTATTTCAGAAGCAGTTTCTGTCATTCTATTAGTTAAGAAATGCTTTAAATCAAAAAAACTATATGCCATAAGGCAAATTAGAACCAAAATTGGCCTAACCTCAGCAATGGTCGCCTACCATGCGTTATTCCATAGCTTAATGACGTATGGTTTAATCAACTATGTCTAACAAATTTTTACCTTTCAAGAGAGAGCAATTAGAACTTTATCTGGAATAAGTCAGTCAGACAGCTGTAAACCATTGTTCATAGAACATACAATAATAACTCTGCCATCACGTAAAATTTATTTTAATCTAGTACACATAAAAAGTCACCTCGATGAACACTCCAGAAACTGTGACAACCATAACTACCTCATCCGCAATAGTAACAATATACAGATACCCAAGCAAAGATTAACGTACACAAAAAGAATCAACTTTGGAATTACTCTTTTCAATTCCCTCCCAACATCTATAAAAGAGGCACCACTTGTACTATTCACAAATAAACTGAAAATCCATTTTATAGCACCTGTCAGTTTAATTACATAGATTTATAATCATACCAAATTACTTACGCTTCAAATTTTATTTCTCATCTCTTTTAAATTTTAATGTTACCTGTCTCTTGCTGTAATGCTTATGGCCAGTCCCTGTTAAACTTTTAATGCTATTTGTTCCCTAGACTTAGTGTATGTCATATACAACTATATGTAATGACTGTATGTGTTTACAAATTAATCCTTAATGCAATTAGCATTGCTTCACATGTAAAAGCACCATGGTGCATTTTTATGACTAATAAAAACTATCTCTATCTATCTATCTATTTATAAAAATATAATCAGGGATCATTTTCTCAAAACTATATAGATACATCTGATATCTCTTTTCAAATACTGCTCTTTATCCGTTGTAATTTTCTCAAAATTAAAAGCATGTTCACATCAGAAACATAGCCGATCTGATGTGGTTGTAACCACATTCATCCCTCCAGTCTGTGTCCAAAAAAATTACAGTTCTCTCTGTAACACGTAAACTAAACATACCTAGTATTGCGAGTGTAACGTAGAAAGGTGAATTACTGATTAATGTTTTGAGAAATGTGGCAGAAGTTGTACACGAGAATTGCAGAATAGTGAATGCCTGGGAAAAAAATCTTTAAAAGGAGGTGGCAAATTTAAAACCCGATGTCTCTAGGGACGTGAAATTTCCTTTAATTCCCAAAAATGCTGTTTAATTTATGACAAGGAAACTAACAGAATGAAGGAAGGAAAACGTGATAGCGATGCCAGAGAAAAATGTGTAGGAATGAACAGACAACAAACAACCATGAGAAAATATTTTAATGTTGGCACTTTTCTGTTCTGATTACACTAACAACCTCATTTTTAATTTGCTTATTCATTCTCCCACTCGTTTTGATTATTAATTATTTTATTTGTTTATAAGATTAATCTCTCTGAGGATCTCTCCTTCTACAACTCTATCATTACGAAGCACAATTTCTTCTTCTGGCATAAGAGTATTAACAATGATTATTGATAGATAAAATGTCACATAGGAATATAACATTACCTACTTAGTATTCAGTGCATTTTGTAATAATTTATATTGCACTTTTACTTTATTCAATGCTCCCACTGTTATCTCAGAAGAATTCAGTGCTTTGGTTATCACTGTCTATTTCCCAACTTACACCTAAGTAGACTCACCAACTCTGGTAGACATTTTTGCAGCATTAAATGAATGCCATCTCTTTCTTCCAGCTGGAAGTACTCATCCTGCTCGTTTAAGCTTAAACAAAACCTGCATATCTTTTTGTTTTTTCTAAATCCTTCGCTTTCACTTTCATTTCTTATCTGCCACAAATCTACATCATCTTGTTTACAACCTGAAGCAGTATATATTTGCTCTTCAGACGTTAGACATGTTGATTTGAAATTGTAAGATTTCTGGAGATCCTCCACACATTCGTAACATAATAGCGGATTTTCGCTGTACTTCCAATTCTAAAATTAAAAACCAAAAAAATATATAAGCATATATGAGGTACCTAATAAGTATACAGCAATAAAGTGAATAGTTACCACGAGGTCTAAGAAAATCGCCGTCACCATAACCAGTTCGTCTTCCATAGATTTGTAGTCCTTTCTATCAATAAGTTTGAAACACAGTCTACAAATTTTTAATTGGTCGTCCATTATATCTTATATTCTGCACAAATGTACAATGGAATACACATAACAGTGGTGATAACAAACCTCTGACGATAAAACATAACCCCACCAGGAATGAACTCCTCTTTCTTCTTCTTCTTCTAACACCAAACCAAACTAAAAGAATTAAATCAATCCATAGCAATATCTTATCTACTGCTAATTTCACGTGGGTGAGTAAAGAATTCTTCAAATTTTGCCAACAGGCTGCATAAACATATTTTTCACCACCAACAATATTAGTACCCTGTGAAGTTCAATCGTAATTATATGAGTCATTTCGTGCGAATAGATCACTATATTTTTAGGTTATAAATTGTAAAAAATAGTCTTCCTGTATACCGACTTTGCATTCTTTGTTTATATTGGTTTAAAGGCCGGAAACAAAAAACAAATTAAGGGTTTGTAGGAAATTCAAGAGACGAATTATTTTTAGGGACGCGTGGGAGTGATCTATTCGGACGATGTGCCTCATATAATTACAATTGAACTTCATAGGCAAGTTCGTTTAATCGTACGTAGGTACAATAAGATTGTTGCACGTGCCGTACATTTTGAATTAATTTATATATGTTAATATAAACATTACCCAGGTAGCAAGGGTACGTTATAATGACGTAAAAATCTGGTGATTCTGGTCAAAAAGACGTCAGGGCACTGAAAATCGACGACATAATGACGTCTCATATATGACATTAAAATGACGTGCTACATATCACGTCATATTGTCGTCTTTTTTCGGTGTTAAATTTATTTATGTTTTATCGGATTGCAAACTTTAAAACTCGCTGATGGCATTTTGTTATCGTAAGCAGAGTGTAAAGTTTAAAAAAAATAAACCGTGTCGTGAGGGATAAGTATTGGCGTTTTTATTCGAGGATAATGTTTTTTAACAATATCCAAAATAATTTATATTCGGAAAAGTTTGCAAAGATTCGGCAGTTTATTTGTGAAGATATCGAGTTCTTTTAATAATAAAATTAGATTAAAATGCATTAAAAAGCAAAATCTAGCCTTTAAGTGTTCCACTATAAAGGCTTTAAGCAAATATTCAAACAGAGGTTAGTGGTCGAGAGGGTTAAGCGTCGTCTTTCAAGTCACGAGGTCCGGGGTTCGACCCCTGCTCATTCCTTTTTTTTTTTTGTTAAAATAATTGCGAAAAAAATTTTAGTTATTTTTTTTTAAGGTAATTGCTTATAAAACCGATGTACGAATATACTTCTTTTCAATTTTAGGTCTGTTTTAGACTTTTTTTTTTTTTTTTTTTTTTTTAACTATTTAACGTCGGCCTATTTCCGCTACCAGGGCCTATCACCGACGCCAGGAGACGAGCTACCCCCAACCTGGAAATTTTGCCGAACCTCTTCCCTTAAGAAGAGTAGGGATCTTTTACTTGCCTAACATTTAATAGACAAGGGACCGCCTGCTTTACATCCCCTCCGAAGGATGGTATATCCACTACGTAATCCTCGTCTGAAATTACGTAACTTCCGAGTATACACTGATATACAAGCCTCTGGAAGGTGGGACGAGAACGCTGTATTTCCCAAGATGGGAGCCCATCCAAGTACTAACCGCGCACGACGTTGCTTCAACGGAATATCGACTGATATTCACATTGAAGTCGCCTCTACGCTCGCCACCGTTTTAGACCATTAAATATTCTATTTATGTTGTAGATGATATTATACCTTTACCGTTTTTTCTACAACACTGTTCACAGGTTTGTATAAGTACTTCAACTTAAAACTTAAATTCTTAAAGTAAATATTTTTTGTAACGAACCGCCACTAATGTAATAATTACGTTGTTCAACAAGTACACGTTCTTCTCAGGTGACACTGGTGAATGTTTAATTAAAATAAATAAGTTCTTCTTAATAATTATAAATAAATAAAAATACTAGTAACTCGAAAAATTCAGGTTTGGGAACACGTAAAAAAATAGAAAAAAAAAGAGAACCTGAAAGATTTTCATATATTTTAAATAAGGCTAGAAATTCAATTTCACACAATAAAGACTTCATACACATCACCATAAATACTGCTTTTAGCATTCGAAATAACGGTCACTAAGATAGCTCAGTTGGTAGAAGCGTCAGTACTGTAATACGGACAACAGAGACATGTAGGTTCGACTCCTACCCACCGCAATTGGCAAAGGTAGATTGTAGATTGTTTAAGGGGTCGCTTGGCCCTGGGTTGGCCTTTCTTCACCTCGACCTAAAAGGTCTTTTGTAAATTACCCTGCATCTAGATGTTACCCAGGATTCCAAGACTTTTTGCAAAGCTTGCGATTTTCCTGGGGGCTAAATTCCCTATGTCTTCAGGCGTTAATTCCGCTTGTTCTAGGTACTTTAGCCTAATGCGGATTAATACCTTGCATTCACAAAGTATATGTTCCGCAGTTTCGGTTGCAGCTTCACAGTATCTGCATTTGTCATCTACTGCCATGCCCATGTTCTTGAGATGGTATCTCAAGGGGCAATGGCCAGTTAGAAGGCCTGTGATCAGCCTTAAATCAGACTTTTCCAGTTCGAGAAGCCTTGTGGCATTCTTTGTAGAATAGGTTATAAACCTTTTTGCTTGTCTTTGTCCTGGAGTGTTCCTCCAGTAGGACTCTTTTTGTTCCTTTTCCCATTTTAGGACCTCCTCCGTTATGTGTCCCCTGGGTAGGCCACAGAACGGTTCGGGTCCAAAAAACGGGGATTCAGCTCCTTTTCTTGCGAGGCTATCAGCTAATTCGTTGCCTTCTATCCCCTCATGCCCTGGCACCCACATCAAGGTAACCTTGTTGTTTTTTGCCAGTTGCTTCAGGGATTGTCTGCATTCCCAGGCAATTTTTGACTCAAAGGTATATGACCTGAGAGCCTTTAATGCTGCCTGACTATCTGAAAGTATATAAATCTTTGCCCTTCGAGTGCCTCTATTTAGGCATTCCTGGGAGCATAGATCTATAGCATAAATTTCCGCTTGGAAGATGGTTGGGGTGTTACCAAGGGCTTTAGATAGCCTGCATTTAGGCCTTGCTACGCCCACACCAACCCCTTCATCCATCTTGGATCCGTCTGTGTACCAGATGTGTGACTCTTTCTCCAACCGCAATGCTCCGGCCCTGCCCGCCTGACGGCTTTCAATCAGCACATCAAACGGGCAGTCAAAGTCATATTTGATTGGCATTGAGTCAGTGGGTTTGGTCATAGATTCGAATTGGATTAACTCCAGAATCCTTAAGTGACCAACCAGGTCGCCTGGTCTGAATTTAAGTGCCTGATGCAGCCTTAAGGCACTAAGTGCTGCCTCCTTCCTCACATGCAAATGCAGAGGGAGTAAGTCCAGCATTGCCTCCGTAGCTGCTGTGGGACACGAGCGCATTGCTCCTGTAGTCCCTAGACAGGCAAGGCGTTGCAATTTCTGGAACTTTCCTTCTGCTACTTTTTCTTCTGTTATTGGCAAAGGTAAGTAAAAATGAATTTAATAACTTAATAAACATTATAATTTGCAGGCAACCCTTGTGAGAAAAAGTTGGAGTGATGGTAAACAATATTAGATATGTTAATATGTAAATAAAATTACGGATGGCTGACAAACAAATTCATTAGGACAAAACTTATTTATGCATTAATTACTTCATTTTTATCAAGTAGATTACTAACTAGTATGTAGTTTTATATGTTCCTATTACTAAAAACCTGTGGGGGACTACCAAATATAACCTGAAAAAGACTTCATTTGTCTGAGACATTAGGAAGTCATTTTCACGTTTCATTTACGTCATCTAACTCGTCATTTCTCGTCACTCCTGACCATTTTTTCACGTCATTTTCACGTGCCTTTGCTACCTGGGTAGCTATTTTCTAAAATTAAACCTTAAATTAATTGTATAATCTATTTTACTTTCAGTCATGTCTGGCCACATTTAGGCTAAATAATCTAATTTGCAATTTTATTATTTACTTGTTTGTCTATATACATATAATATACACGTTAGATTTGACAAGAGATTCACTTTTTAAAAACAATTTTTTATTATTTAAAGTTTACAGATTATTGTTATTATTATTTGTGTACTAATTACACTTAACACTACTAGGTATAATACTTAGAATATATAACGTTCTTAAAATGATTAAATAAACTTGAGATGTATGAACTACCGAGTTTAACGATGAATGCTAACTGACAGCTTATGGTCATTCAGTCATATTTATAATGTTCCTCTATATTGAGTTAAATTAACAATAATTTTGAATACTTTGCGGTTCACAGAGTAATCCATACTGTACGTTGTTTTAAAAGGTGATGATATTGAATTACAAAAGATAAATAAGAGATTTGGAATAAAGTTACGTGATTATCAGCACTGGTATTGAATTACTTATGTGAACTAATTAATAAGGGACTTATATACAATATTAATACGTAACAATCTTAAATCCAATACAACATACATAACTTTGCATTCATTAAGTAATGTGGTTGATTGTGACATTGAATTTTTTTATACTTACGCAGGTTTTGTAACACTGAATCTAATAAGTAACGAGTATGCCATAAGTATCCAATAGTGTGGCTATTGGCGCCCTGAGCATTTTTTGTGCATTTATTAATAAGTTTCCATTTAAATACATCAAAACCGGGCATAGTCATCCTAAACCCATTCTAGGGGCAGGAGCTGACGTTACAATCTATATAATAATGTAATAAACTAGACTTGTATAAAATATCTATAATAAATTAATAAAATTCGTTTTTGCTTGAATATACAGTGTGTCCCAGGATAGATGTAATAAGAGATGTAATGGACCAAAAATTTTGGAATTTTGGAATGGTACTTGGGGATTGAGGCCTGCTTGTTGTAAAACTAAAGTATACCAAAAATGACTTGATTTGGTGTTCTTCAAATGCTCCATTAAATTTGAATACATATAACAATACTTCAATCTAATAGTACATACTCCTATGCTACTCAGGAATATGTGCTTCAACGAATGCTTTTTGAGGACACATTTACGTTTTGTCTGATTGAACAAGAATCACATTTGAACATTGTTACTTCTGATGGATCCTTGTGCACTAGCAAATGCTGTTTGAGGATATGCTCAAATGCTCATATTTTGACTGAAATGAACAACAATCGCATTTGAACATTCTTACTTCTGAAGGTTCCTTATGCTTCAGCGAATGTTTTTTAGACCATCATTATGATTTGTCTGATAGGAACAATAGTCACACTTGTACTTTAATAACAATGGATCCTTGTGCAATAGAAAATGTGTTTTAAGAGTACTTTCATATTTTGTCTGAATTGGACAAGAATCACATTTGAACATTGTTACTTTTGAAAGTTCCTTATGCTTTGGCAAATGTCTTTTAAGACTACTTTTATATTTTATCTCATATGAACAAGAGTCACATTTGAAAATGCTTCAGAAAATGATTCTTCAGAACATGTTCATATTTTGTTTGATATGAACAAGAGTAATATTTGAACATTGCTGCATTTAAATGATCCATACGCTTCAGCAAATGTCTTTTGAGACTTCCTTTGGATTTTGTCTGATATGAACAGTAGTCACATTTGAACATTGTGATTTGTGAAGGATCTGTATGCTGCAGTAAATGCATTTGGAGATCATCTTTATGCGGTGTCTGCAACGAACAGTATATAGTACGTTGGTACTATCATTGGTACTATTGTTGGTACTATCGTTGGTACTATTGGTACTATCTTTGGTGCTATCGAGATATTTTCATTGGTCGTTGTCTGTTTAATGCATCCATACTTTCCACTAGTAGAGAGCTTCAGTTGCGGTAAAACGACACCATCTTCAAGCCTAAAAATTATAAAAATATCATCACCGAACTGTGAACTAATAATATTTATTTGAATAGGTAATCCTAATACATACCGGATGCCACAGGCTAGTGGCTCCCCCCTATATTTCCTTTATTTTTTAACTTATCCACTTGAAATTTGGGGTGCATAAACTACCTATAAAAATTAACTTTTGGACATAAAAAACGTTTATGAGGCCGTTTCCGGTTTATCCGGAAATGACCGCAGCTTTCGATTTTTAAATATATGTATATTTTTACGTATTTGGATTCAAGACAACATTCTGAGTACACCATGAAATTTTCGCGAATCGATGTTCAATTTATTTAAGCATTTTAAGACATCCGTTTAGAGTGCTTTGGAATACCAAAAGGACAATGTTAAAAATAGCTGATTTTTGGCCCCTATCCCGGAACGCATAAAACCCAGAGAAAATGGTTGCAAAAGACTCAAGATTAATAAAAATATATCTTCGTGGTACCAAAAGCCTGGGGAAAATTTTATTTCACCCCCAAAAACATAAAAACAGCCACTAAAATGCTATAAATAATAGCTTATACTAAATGTGGAAATTATATTTATTTTATGATAACTATTAGGTATCGATTCAATAGAGATAACAAAAAGGTAAAAACTACCCCTATCCACACCCTATTCGGGGGATGGAATGAGATACACAGCATCTAATATTAAGAAAAAAGGTACCAAGGTGATTAAAAATGTACAAAATGATTTTTTAATATTAGTTGAGCCAGACCTTCAACTGTTCCTGACCTCAGCATCCCCGTTTTCAAAAACAACCCCTATAAGGGTATGAAATATTATTCGCAGCAAGTATTATTACAAAAAAGCGCTTTAGTTAGCGGCCCTGGAAACCACCAAACTACCCTATTCGGGGTGCAATCCTATTCACAGTATCGGATACTAAAAAAATGCCGCGGCACTTAGTAATGCTCCAAATTATTTTATACTAGTAAAAGGGACAGACATTCACTTTGTCTTGACGTGAGTATTTTTATTACGAAAAAGTACCTCTATATCAATATGAAAAATATTTACCGCACGTAATATTACAATAGATCTTTATGGTTTTAGTCAACACTTTTTTTTAATAAAGAACAAATAACGAGTTATTTAGCAACCTCGAAAACAACCAAACTACCCTATTCAGGTGGTAGAATCATATTCACCGCTACAAATACTAAAAAATAAGAAACTAGGTGATTAAAATGAATCAACACCAACTCCAGTTTAGGGGTGACAGGCACTAATGATAACTAATGTTAGAAAAAAAAAAGATTATCAATTTATGAAATATATAGAATCATATGAAAATATTACAGCAACACTTATACTGATTACCTAATAGTATCCCTATAAAGAAAAACTGCCGTTATTTAGAGATGTTAGAACAGCATCTAGTACAGAATATTTGCAGAGCAAATTAAAATAAAATGAAAGGTTTCTATTAGTTCTTATGTCTGCATTTAATAGATAGACGTTGAAGATAGTTAATCACTGTAAGGGGTTGAAAATGATATTAGTTAATTCTCTGTTATAATATTCCATGTAAAGGTACTTCTGGGTAAGCTTCATTTGTTGGAGAAAAGGGTACAGTAAATATGTAAATGATACTTGCAAAGAAGGATCATTTGGCCACTTATTGTGTTCGCCAGGATGCACCACGAGGAGGTGGTCCTTTTGCATTCAACATTTTTTTTGCTATTTTTTTATCTTACTGGTGAACTAACTGTATATAGGTAGCAAAATGTTAACTATAATACAATGTGTATGTGCAGTATTATAGTATATAAGTAAATGTTATATATAGATAGATATTAAATAGTGTAAAAATTAAATGTTCACACACTCAACATCTCAAACAAGTGTCACTAGAATACTTCTGCGAAACCGGAATGTTTATTTGGTAAACATCTTTATTGTTACATTGTGTAATCTTTTAATTCCAAATAAACATTATTATTATCATTATTATTATTATTATATTATTATAATGTGAAACTCTCTAAAGATTTAATAAACATTCTTTTAAAAATATATAATTACTGCTACATATATGTATATAATAAAGTAATAATTATAATATAATAATTTATTATTTATTTTTTATTATACCATAGGGGCTGTTTTTGAAAATGGGGAAACTGAGGTCGGATCAGTTGAAGGTCTGGCTCAACTAATATTAAAAAATCATTTTGTACATTTTTAATCACCTTGGTACCTATTTTTTTTAATATTACATGCTACATATGGCGTTCCATCCCCCGAATAAGGTGTGGACAGGGGTAGTTTTTACCTTTTTGTTATCTCTATTGAATCGATATCTAATAGTTATCATAAAATAAATATAATTTTCACATTCAGTATAAGCCATTATTTATAGCATTTTAGTGGTTGTCTTTATGTTTTTAGGGGTGAAATAAAATTTTCCCCGGACGTTTGGTACCATGAAGATGTATTTTTATTAATCTTGAGCCTTTTCCAACCATTTTCTTTGGGTTTTATGCGTTCCGGGATAGGGGACAAAAATCAGCTATTTTTAACATTGTCCTTTGTTCTACGGCAGGTAAAGTCCAAGGAAAAAATATAATTTTTCATTTAATTTCATTAATAATTATTTATGAGGCCACCAAAATTGAACAAATCACTTTTTTAGCGAAAACTTTTTTTTTCAAATGGGAAGGTGGTGGCTCCTAGTGTTCAATAAATTATAGATTTTTTTCTGAATTCATTGATATCCATTTCAAATCTATGCTATTTGTTTTTCTATTTTATTGAATTTATTTAAAAAAAAAATCACTTTCAATATAATTTTTCTTGAAGTCTAAGGTAGTTGCCTTTGCAAAAATCATGTCTAATAATGAAATGTGAATAACTACCTTTTAGCGAATAATAGCCTTTTGGTTCTCTTTTGTTTCTTAATAGGTATAAGTACTAGTGCAAAGTATAAAGATCAATAAAAATTATTTTGAGTGATTTTTTATTTTTAAATAAATTTAATAAAATAGAAAAACGAATAGCACAGATTTGAAATGATGTCAATGAATTAAAAAAAAATCTATAATTTATTCAACAGTATGAGCCACCACCTTCCCATTTGAAAAAAAAAAGTTTTCGATAAAACAGTGTTTTGATCAATTTTGGAGGCCTTGTAAATGGTTATGAATGAAATTAAACGAAAAATTATATTTTTCCCTTGGACTTTACCTGCCGTATTCCAAAGCATGCTAGACGAATGTCTTAAAATACTTAAAAAACTTAACAGTGACTCAACAATTCGCGAAAATGTCATGGTATACTCAGATTGTTGTCTTGAATCCAAATATGTAAAAATGTACAGGGTGTTCCATTCAAAAATCCATTTTTACAGGTAGTTTATGCACCTCAAATTTCAAAAGGATAAGTTAAAAAATAAAGGAAATATATTGGGAGCCACTAGCTTCTGGCTGTGAACTTATTACTCGACTGTTACTTCGCTAAAAATGTATTCAAACTTTTTTATTTTTGAAAATTTTCATATATATGCAGCGAGGCAAGGCGATTGAAGATAAGATACAGCATAAACTTAAAAAAAAATCTAGGACTTAGTTTTTATTTATGAAAATTTTTGTGGCGCAGTAGCATATGGCATAGAGCAGGCAAGCGTACATCCACATAGGTACAAGACTTGATTGTGACTTTATTCTTTTTTATCATAGTTTATAGTTTCATAATATTCTTCTGGTGTAGAATTATGACTTGCTGCTGAATAACTACCCTTGAATCTGAATCAGCTCTGTTTAATGTTGTATCAACAAAAGGTGTATACTGTACACTAGAATTTAAAATTCTTTGATAGTGAGCTTCTATCTTTTTCTTAAAATGGTCATTTCGTTTAATTATTTCAGCGAAAGTTACAAACATGCTCGACATTTTTTAGAAAATGAAATTATGCCATTTTAATGTAAAAAGTTACAGGTTAGTGCTATACAAATTGTATGTGATTAAACAAATAATAGTTTTGCAATTTAGAGGACATTTTTATTCTTTAAGAGCTTTTTAATTATTTTATTGAAAATCGCTTGGCAACAGTAATAAAATGTTTTTTTAAGAGTAGCAGTCGGGATTAAATTGTTGCCAACAGTAAATTTTTTATAAATAAGTTTCCATCACTGCTATACAAACTTATAATTACGCTTTTATATAATTATAATGCATATTTCATAAATGTTTAATAACTGTTTCTAAATAATGCTATGAGCCAAGTATAGAATACATTTAGCTTAAGCTAAAATAGTCGTGTAAGTTGTTATATAAACATCCCCAAGTAAGATTATTACTCTTACATATAAAACTGTTTTACAAATTAGTCTTAAAAGCATCTATATAATAATGTAATAAATTAGATTTTTCTACAGAAAATTTATATTTACCATAAGTATTAAATGATATATTATTATCAGTGTCTTCAAAAGATCTAATAAATCGGATATATAACACTACTTCAGCCTAATAGTACACTTCTATGCAATAAAATCCTGTACGCCTATTTTTCGCTATATTAAATCATTCTTTATTTATTTGTGTCAGTGTCATATTTTAACAATGCCAGAATTAACTGAACATGAAAACATTTTAATTCTCTCTAAAATCGAAGAGCGATGGTCTATCAGAGCAGTTGCTAACCATTATCAATTGAATAAAAGTACTGTTATGAGTGTGAAGAAAAGTGGGAAGAGAAAGGTATAGCGTAAAGAGAAAAGACGGTTCAGGCCGATCGAGAAGTTCAAATCTCATTCAAGATGAAGCACTCTTTGGCTATTTGAGGGAAAATCCGTTTCAAACAGCAGGAGATGCAGTGCTCATGACAAATTTTCCAGCATTGAGATCAACAGCTAGCCGAAGGATAGGAAAATTGGAAATGATAAACTGTACAAGTGCCAAGAAGACAATATTAACAGAAGAACAGAAGCAAGGCTGCATTATGTTTTGTTTAAATTGTGTCTATCGCCCGTTGAGGTCTTGGAACAAGGATGGCATTTTCAGTCTTGTGATGATGGACATATGTACAAAATATTAGGTTACATTATTTACACAATAAATACATTCGCAGTTATGTGCAGTCGTATCTGTGAATTTTTTCAATGTCAATTTTTACATTTGTTATAAATCGAAATCATTCCCATCGAATAGTGTAAAAAAGTAAAAAAAAACAAATATATGTTTGTTTTCTTCTGGATTAATATTATTCAAATACACTACTTATGACGTTTCACAATCAATGTCAGTTTTTTATAACCTATATGATAATAAAAAATCTAAATTTCAAAAAGACTAATTCATACCACTTAATATTAATGAAAACTGGATTACTTGATTTTTCAAGTATACGGGATTTTATTGCACAGAAGTGTACATACTCTTATGCTACTCAGGAATACCTGTGCTTCAGCGAATGCTTTTTGAGGTCACATTTACGTTTTGTCTGATATGAACAAGAATCGCATTTGAACATTGTTACTTCTGAAGGTTCTTTATGCTTCAGCGAATGACTTTTGAGACTAAATTTGCGTTTTGTCTGATATGAACAAGAATCACATTTGAACATTGTTACTTCTGAAGGTTCCTTATGCCTCAGCAAATGCAGTTTGAGATTATATTTATATTTTGTCCGATACGAACAAGAGTCACATTTGTACTTTATTACTTCTGATGAGTCCTTGTGCACTAGCAAATGCTTTTTGAGTAGATGGTCATATATTGACTGAAATGAACAAGAATCGCATTTGAATATTGTTACTTCTGAAGGTTCCTTATGCTTCAGCGAATGTTTTTTTAGACCATCTTTATGATTTGTCTGATACGAACAATTGTCACATATGTACTTTGTTATTTCTGATGGATCTTTGTGCACTAGCGAATGGGATTTGAGGCTTCTTTTATATTTTGTCTGAAATGAACAAGAATCGCATTTGAACATTGTTACTTCTGAAAGTTCCTTATGCTTCAGCAAATGCTTTTTGAGATTATATTTACATTTTGTCTGATGTGAACAAGAGTCACATTTGAACATTGTTACTTCTGATGGTTCCTCATGCCTCAGGAAACGTCTTTTGAGGTAATCTCTGCTTTTTGTCTGAAATGAACGAGAGTAACATTTGTACTTTGTTACTTCTGATGGATCTTTGTGGACCAACAAATGTTTCTGGAGGCTATTTCCATATTTTGTCTGAAATGAACAAGAATCACATTTGAACATTGTTACTTCTGAAGGATCCATATGCATTTGGAGCTTATCTTTGTACAGTGTCCGAAATGAGCAGCATTCACACTTGTATGTTGGTATTGCTGAGACATTTTCATTGGCCGTCATCCATTTAACGCATTGCTTTGATGGATCCTCTTCGAAGTTCGCCATTAAACATTTCTGTTTTGTTAAAATAACATCATCTTCAGGTCTGAAAATTATAAAAATGGTTATCACCACCGAACTGTGAACTAATAATGATAACGTTTATTTAAATACGTAATCCTAATATGGACACAGTTAAATACACAATACATACTCTACAACAGAATAAGATACACATAAATTTATTAGATTAAAAAAGAGGAGCTGGCAAATTGGCCTTGACCACCATTGTGTTGCTCCTGTTCTAGTTTTACTTGGAGATCTTTTTATCCAGCTTTGTCATTTGTATCAGACTCTACAACCTTGATAATTGGTCTTAGTATAGCTATCTACCTCGCCAAGTAGTTGGAATCAGTGGCGGTCCGGCCAGGTCGGCGAGTCGGCAAATGCCGACGGGGCCTCTTGCCTTTTGAGTACGTAATGCGCTTATACAGTGTATCCCCGGATGGAGTTGACAAGAGGAAAAACATCTCTATTATTGATTTTGCGACGAAAAGTCATTCTTTATAAAATATTCTGCTTGTCGAAAAAATGAATGAATCTTACATCTGCATGTATTAGTGTTTTGTTGATTATTTAAAAAATGTTTACCAAACAAGAAAGAATTTATTTGATTAAATGTTATGGGATTGGAGAAGTTTCTTATCGATATGCAATTAACCTTTTCCACCAAAAGTTCCCTAACACGGCGGTATCGCGCCAATCATTGCGCGAACTTGTAAAAAAATTCAATGAAACTCGATCTGTATTGGATGTCAAAAAACCCAAGAAAAAGTACAATGAAGATGATGCAGCAACACTTTTGGTAATAAATTCAGTAATAGAAAACCCGAAATTATCTTTACGGAAACGCTCACAAAGACTGGAAGTAAGTAAAAGTCATTTACAGAGAATTGATATGGAAAATAAAGTTCGACCGTTTAAGCCAAGGTCCAGAAGTACACCTGAAAATGGAGATGAAGAGAAGCGATTCGATTTTTGTTTATGGGTCGGTGAGAATTAACTCATAGCTAGAAGTTTTCACAGAATGTTTTTTTTTTTACTGATGAAGCAACATTTTGTATTAATGGCCACGTTTCATCACAAAATAGTCGTTCTCGTTATTGGGCTTTTAGAAATCCAAACAATGTCATTCAGAAACGAAGTCAATGTTATAAAAAAGTGAATGTATGGTGTGGAATTTTTTATGATTCAATCGTTGGTCCATATTTCTCAGAAGAAAATTTAAATCAGTATGTTTATTTGGACCTTTTAGAAAACTTTGTATTGCCATTTATAAACACTCTGCAACCGGAAGTAACACGTAACATTTTTTGGCAGCAAGATAGTTACCCAGCTCATTCCTCAGTTTTGGTACAACAGTGGTTGACAGATCACTTCGGAGCCAGATGGATGGGAAGATATGCTCCAATTAATTTTTCTGCAAGATTACCAGACCTTACACCAATGGATTTTTTTCTGTGGGGTGTTT
This sequence comes from Rutpela maculata, assembly GCA_936432065.2. NCBI lineage: Eukaryota > Metazoa > Arthropoda > Insecta > Coleoptera > Cerambycidae > Rutpela > Rutpela maculata. The sequence goes on along the minus strand of OW386292.2, from coordinate 143,624,954 downwards.
TAAAACAGAAAGTTTATGCAGATGACCTGCCGCATGATCGAGAAACACTAAAAGTACGAATACAAGATGCGGTGAATGAAGTGAATGTACCCTCAACCATTCGTAAGGTCTATGGTGAATTTATTAAAAGGATGGAGAAATGTGTTGAAGTTGGAGAAGGCTATGTTGAATAAATTGTTTTTCCACAATCGTTGAAGTTAATATTATGTTAATGTTTGAAAAAAATGTAAGTTGACATAAATGTAAAAGTCAAAATTTAGACTTCATAATTTGTATTTAGGCTTTATTTTGGATTATAAACAACTTTGTTTTATAAACATTTTGTCCAAAATAATAAATAAAGGTACTTCTCTCTTGAGGCATTTTGATATTTTCTTAATTTATAACACCCGGTACAATTAAGATTTTTATATGGTAAATTAATTTTTTCGACAAGCAGAATTTCTTATAAAAATGACTTTTCGTCGTAAAATCAATAATAGAGATGTTTTTCCTCTTGTCAACTCCATCCGCGGACACACTATATACATGCGAAGCAGAGGCATTCAAATCGCTAATGAACTGCGTTTGAATGTTTATTTATTTTTAAAAGTTTTGGCATATAATAGTAATTTAGATTTTACAAGGTTTATATGGAAGTTATGATTTTTATATTGCGATATATTTATTAAATCCAAATTAATTGCATTATTGGCAAAGTCGACATCTTTTGGATAAAAACTTTTATAAACATTGTTTGGGGAATTTGTAAGGAATGTTACGACAAACACATCGGAAAAGATGGTTTTAGTGACGAAGCCGTTCTTGCTCTGTGGAATGAGGCATTATCTCAAGTGTCGAGCTCATTTGGTCCAAGTGTGTAAATCACACAAATAAATTGATTTTAGAGAGGTTAGAGACATTATGCCACTCATTATAAGTGTTAATAATGAAAGCGACGATGAGGACTCACAGGGACTCTATCAGCGAACAGACTTTAGAATACTTATAGAGTATTTTAAAACTAAAATTATTACTGTGATTTACTCATTCTTAAGTAAAATAGTTCAAAAGATTCTCACCTCCTTAGCTCAGTTTCAGCTTGATCCTCAACATGTTCTATTTTCACAGAGATTCCAGACTCTTCAAATTCCAGTGGTTCGGTTTTTAAAAACACCTCAGCTTTATCTTCAAACTTTTCATCTTCAGAGTTTTCAAACTTAACACCTCTTTCACTCTCCTTTTCAATTGCAAATTCATCATCGTATGCTTCGTCAACATCACATTTCTTTTCAATATCAGTAAATTGTAAAACTTTATGCAGATTCACTTTGTCTTTACTGTCAATGCCCTCAGTGTCGCGATAAATATTAATCCTCTCTTCCACACTTAGACAACTCATTATGAAATTAAACAGGTTATTCAAAGTCTCGAAACAATTTTGGCATATTACGGCTTCTCGTACCATAAACAAGTCCTAAAAAAACATTTACTAAGTGTTTTTATTAATACTCAAAACTGACGAATCTTTTCATGAGTCAATACTAATTATTATTAGTTATCCTTAAAGCATAACACAAAATAAGTGTCGGTTTACATTTTCAACATTTACACCAGGCAAATAAGGAAAAGCGCCCAAAGTTTGTGCTAACAAGGTTTCCATACACAAATGGAAAGCTCTCTTCACCACACTGTACCATGTACTAAATTTGTCATTTACTTACAGCCGCTTGCACTGTATTGTTTAACGGAGGATTAATTTTAAACCTCCGTTAAATTTAAAATCTGCTTTGCACCGTTCTTTAATCCTTGATTAAATTAGCTTAAACTTGGGTTAACTTAAACCCCCAAAGTTGGCCGCTTAAAGGGCGATTAATTTTAATCGTAATTTCTGCGCATTCGTCGATGTTGTGCATAACCTAATTCTTCTGATGCTCTATTTTTATTAACAAAAATTTACGAATCGTGAGATGGATTCTGACTCCGACATTGATATCATTAAACTGCTCAGCTATTTTTACCCAAATATTTGCCTTTCCTTGAGACATTATGTTATTTGTTTGTTTATTTTCTAATGCATGCTTGCATTTTGTATCCGTATTTATTAGAAAAAGTTTTTCATCTAATGAGAAATTAACGGATCTTGCTCTTTTATTTTTATTATGGTTTTCCATATTTATAAAGCCCTTGTAAACAGATAAATAGTAGTAAAATGTACACACACAGAACCACGTTTTTTTCTGAAAAGAGCAAATACTGACAATAGTTGACAGGAATAAGATTATAATTTTGAAAGAAATGTTAGCAGAATACCAAATTCCCTAAAATCAACTTAAGTAAACCACAAACAATAAAGCATGGTGCAATAAGACGCAAGTTACACCTGATTTAGAAATTAAACCTCGATTAGTTATTCATCGCTTAAAATGTAAACGGTGCAAATGGCTGTTAAACCCTGGTACGTGTAGCTCCCCATCTTGAAAATTCGGTGCCATGATTATCAGTTTATTTCCTAACTTACACCTAACTGGACTCACCAACTCTGGTAGACACTTTTGCAGCATTAAATGTATGCCGTCTATCTCTTCCAGCTGAAAATATGCGTCCTTCTCGTTTAAATTTAAACAAAACCTGCATATCTTTTTGTTTTTTCTAAATTCTTCGCTTTCACTTTCATTTTTTATCTGCCACAAATCTACATCGTCTTGTTTACAACCTGAAGCAGTATATATTTGCTCTTCAGACATTAGACACGTTGATTTGAAATCGTAAGATTTCTGAAGATTTTCCATACATTCGTAACATAATAGCGGATTTTCGCTGTATTCCCAATTCTAGAATTAAAAACAAATAAATAAGATAGCAAGTATACAGCTATATATAGTGAATAGTTACCACGAGGTCTGAGAAAATCGCCGTCACCATCACCAAATCGTCTTTCATAGTTTTGTAGTCCTTTTTACTGATAAGTTTGAAACAAAGTCTACAAATTTCTAACTGGGCGTCCATTATATCTTATATTCTGCACAAATGTACAATACAATACATCATACAAGAATCATAACAACAAAACGCTGACAACATTTAACCTCATCCGTAAATTATTCTTCTTCTTCTACTACCACTACTAAAGAAAAAGATGAAATCAATCCCTAACAGTATCTTATCTACTCCTAATTTCACGTGGTTAATATTGTGGGATCAAACCTAGAAGGATCAAACTAAGATTTGTGGACTAATAGCAAGATTTGTAGAGAGAAGGTTGCCTGGTAACTATGGTCGCGCGACGGCATATCGGGTTATCCAGGACCCTAATTTTCGACTGTGAGGGACGGAAACCCTCAAATCACGGAAAGGATCATTCACATTCTCCACTATTATTCTTTTGCCCTAAGGGCCAAATTATTAATAGGCTGTTAAAGTGACTGTTGGTTAGCGGACAGATAAATTTTGTTCTTTTAAAAGTATATTCCAGATAGTTTTACTATTGTTGGTTAATTAATAGTTAGGATTTGACCAACGATTTATTATTATAAACCCTGTTGCAAATGTCAATAGAAAAAGTATTGAAACCAATAGAACGTTCTGTGGGAACATATTGGTTTCTACAAGTTGTATGAGAAATGTATTGGGATGGGTATTAATTTTTATCGGATTATATTGGAAATTTCCAAATTAATATTTTTTGTATGGGTTTTCATTGGTTGCAATATGGAAAAAAATCTATTGGAAGTTACACATACGCACCCTTAAGCATTCCTATTGGTCTGTATGGGCAATATCCTATTACATTATTTTCTTATTGGTCTCAACTGGATACAAATTCTATTGGGAATGACTCATATACTTTTAGTAATTATTTGTATTGGTTTGTTAAAGTAATTTCCTATTTATAAATTTTTGCTATTAGTTTTTATAGGTCTTAATGAGAGAAGATTTTTATTGGGAATTTTAGGAATTTATAATGCTTTGTATAGGTAATAACCTATTGAAGATCTCAAATATGGAGACATTTCTATTGACACATAGATACATACATATTTTTACTTGCCTCAGTAGGTGATATCTATTAAATTCTTCTCAATCATAAACATAATGCACGTTTACAGGATATTTCCTGTTAACAGTACATTTATAGTTAGTAATTTAAAAAGTTAGAACGCATGGGCATAATAAATGCAGTATCTCGGCGACTTTTGATAAATATTGCGTTTTATGGTAAATACCTATTAATTCAAAATTCCCGCGAACTCCACACTTGACAACCTGGCACAGTCCGGCCGGTATAGTCGCCATTTTTCTAAACATTTTTTTACATGATCTTTGTGGTTGTGTGTTGATCAAAAAGTGTTGATGGTGTGTTGTGCCTGGTGTTGTGTAAGATATTTCTTATTTCTTTCTTAATTCGATATTGATAAAACGTATGGAGGTTTCCGAAGTACAATGGTAAGTTTAATAATTCAAGTTTGCATTCACAATAATATTCATATACTGATTTTTTTCAATCTATAGGCCATGTTTGCCTTTGTGAAATTTGTTGATGATGGCGTCACAGCCATAGTTAATGTGGAAGACATAAAAAAATTTTCTTTTGACGATGATGCAGAAACCATTCCCAGCAAGCCATTTAAAGTAAAATTCACCGATGGCCATTATTACAAAGCCTTTGTAATTTGTGTGGGAGGTGAGTGATAAAATTATTTATAGTATAGTTACACATAAATCTGATTGAAAGATAGTGTGTAGAGTTAGTAATGGTGGGCATTATTGAATTAAAATAACTAATATTTTTACACTCATACCTCACAATTAGGTCTTGGCTCCTTGTGAACACAAAACATTATATATTTTTATTTTAGAAAGTGAACAGGAAGTTTCAAGTAAAGCATTGCAGAAAAGAATTAGGTTACCTAATCTAAGATTGCTTGATGACGAACAGTCTTTTTCCGAGTCTTTTTCTGAAGGAGAAAGTGGACATTCAAAGGTTTTTATTTTTACTTTTTTAAGCGTACAATGAAACAATATGAAGATGGATATTTTTCACTCTTTCTACTCAATTTTTCGTGAATATTATTCTCGATATTATTAGAATTGAACAAATGTTTATATAGATAGGTTCAGTAAAGGTTTAGACTTTTTTTATCAACATTGAAATTGATGATTTCTTATATAATATATTTTTGTGGCAATACTTAGCCCTCAATTGCTACAGAATAGTTTATAATTTAAATTTGAAATTTATTAAAGTTAAGGTGTTGTACCTATAAAGTTTGGGTATAATGTATGTATACCAGAAATTAGTGAAAATCTTTCATAAAAGTTTCATTTATTAATGAAGTTTTAATCTAAAGTTATTCTAATGTATATATTTTTTATTATTTTTGGTTCAGGCATGTATAATTATTAAATACGTTATTTACAGGAATGTAAATCTAAAGTCGATAGTAAAAAACGAAATAAAAATGAAAATAGTTTGGCTGTGGAAAACTATATGAACATTATGAAGACGAATTTAAAGAGACTGAACCCAACCGATGACTCAGAGACCAATAAACTAAAACTCGAATTACAAGAGTTTAAAAAAAACGAGAAAAAGTTGAAGGAAGAAATTGAAAATCTGAGAGAACTTAACATTAAACTGCAAAATATTGTAATAGACAAATTTAAAGGTAAGTTTTACATTTGATAGGGATGTCATAGGTGGATAATGTACACAATATTTATTCCTTGGTTTATTATTCGAATTTATCTGAATTCGAATTTTCTTTAAATTTCATTCCAATTAATAATATGATCTATTACAATGTCGATTGCCTAGATATGGTTTGAACTCCATAATAATCTGTATTTAAATTTTAAAGATTTTGACTTCGGTAGGTTAAAAACGTTTGCCATTTTTTGTCCTTTCCAGTTTTTATAAATACATATTTATATATTTCAGATTTGATGCTAATAAGGGCTGACGACCATCGAACAGAAGAAAATGAAATGAAACAGGTTGGCGCACGAATTGATGGCAAGGTAAAGGAACATCGCTGTTCTAATCTTTTATAAACGAGACCCATGTGTATTTTCTTATTTTTAGGTGCATCTTGGCAGAAATATCTGGCTACCAGAACAAATATTTGACTCTTGCCTGTCAAAAAAAAAAGATTCAATTTTTATTAAAGAAATTGCCTATGCTGTATTTGGGGAACACATTTTAACCATCTCATCTGTAACTGGCACTCAATGCAATAGAACAAAGGGCCCTGCAAAACCTGCACTGGATCCTACCAAATTAATGGCAATTCATGGTAAGTATGTACAATAATCTAGATTTGTTTTTATTGAGGCTGTATAACAAACTCTCTGGGATAATACTGTTAATTGAAAAAGTCTTAAAAAAAAAACAATAAGTAAAAATCATTCTGTTGTTTGCATGGGAGATTTATGCTCTGATCAAATCATGACGGGTTTATAAATTTTTGAATTGATAAAAAAAGTAATGAAATAGTTAAGATTTTAATACAATACCCACTTAATGTTTGTGAACAATATAACTATAAAAAATGAATCCTGCAGTTAGTTCTTTGAGGTAAAGCTTTTACCCTAAAAGTTCTGCGACTGGACCGCAAGACATGTACCCTCCCCCCCGTTCTCGAGGGTGGGGAACACGATGGTGACAATATTTTCTGACCTATCCTCCTCTAAATCGAAAAAACCACTTCTTTTTCCGATTTTCCTGTGCTAGGAATTTTTTTATCTGAAAATTTTATTAATGAAAGTTATATTTGTCCAAAATCCCTATGTCCAATATTTCATCAAAATAGAAAAATGAATAATTCTAAATACCTATTTATAAATTTAAAAAATGTAAAAAAAAAACTACCTACTAATTACTTGTCAACTATCTGACAGCTTGGATTTAATTTCAAAGAAAATTGTCATGAATTTTTTAAACAAAAAAGCACGTTTAAATGATATTTTCGGACTTGGACAATATTTTAAACAAAATTTCAATATTTTTTAATTTTGGATTTAGGGTTTTTGGACAATTCTGAACAACTTTCGTTAATAAAATTTTCTGATAAAAAAATGCCTAACACCGGAAAATCGGAAAAAGGGTGGTTTTTCCAGTTTAGGGGTAGTAATTGGAGGGTAGGTCGGAAAATATTGTCATTATTGTGTTCCCCGTCCTCGAAAACGGAGGGGAAGAGGTTCAGTCGCAGAACTTTTGGGGTTTTTGCCTTTTTCTGGTTTACCTCAAGGGACTAAGTATCCAAAATAAGTAAGTTGTTTTAAAGCTAGATACATTTTCATAAAAATATCATATGGAATTATTAGTCATCCATGCATTACATAATATTACAGGTAATTATTAATTAAAAATTAGCGAACAATGAAATGATCACGATTATTGTATTCAGTGGGCCCTTAAGCATTATACGTGGTGTAACTTAAGTATGTTAAAATATTTAAGGGGAGTATCAGTTAATTTTAAGAAAAAAATTTCATATAGTGTCCAAAAATGCTCGTTTTGAAAATACAGGGTGTTGAAATTTCCAAGGAAATATCAATTTTTATTTATATAACATTATTATCGCAGAACTATTTAAACCAAAGGTATGCAGTACACTTAGATAGAATGCCTTAATATGTGATTATGTCATGCTCTACGATTAACCTACGTGTATGTGTATTGAGTACCATAAATTTGTTAAAAAAAGTAATAGTAACACCTGTAAAACATTTAAATCGATCACATCTTAAGGTATATCATTTGGTTGTATAAAATAAAGTTGTCTCTTCAGTATTTTTGCTATCATGATTTTTTTTTTGTGGTGACTTTGTTTTTTTTGTCTTGGTATTTTTCCGAAGTTTGACAAATTTCACCATTCGTATAATTGGTCATATTGAAGGATTTGAACGTTTTCACAGAACTCACCTCACAAATTTTTCCATGTGAAGAACAATGACGTGTCAAAACTAAGGAAAATAAATATGTAACCAAGATAAAAAAAGCAAAAACAACAAAGCCTGCTTAATTTAATAAAGTTAATACTTTGCAATCACGGTGGAATAAATTTTAAAAAATAATAATTTTCTGTGAAACTATGATAGCAAAAATTGATATCTTTTTTGGAAATTGCAATATCCCATATCTTCAAAACAAAGCATTTTTGGACACCTGTTTGTATGAATTTCTTTTCTTAAAATTAAATAAAGAATACTCCTCTAAAATATTTTAACATACTTAAGGCACATTCTATTTAAATGGGATCTGTGAAGGCATATATTATGTCAGTGACAATATAATATGATGCCTTATTATAACATAACTCTTTTTTAGATATAGTCAGATATAGATTGGAAAAAAAAGGAGAAAAACAAGAGAAAATAGAAGCAGTGTGTAATACTATAAATACTCGAATAGCAGAAAAAATTCAGGATCTGACTCGACCTCCCAAAAAAGCAAAGAAATACCAGAATACACCAACGGAAGCAGTCCGATTAAACGAAGCAGGTAAATGTTTCATATTTTTCTTTTTCATTTTAAACCGACACTAATTTTTGTAGTTGATATAAATGTTATCGAAACATTTGAAATTCTGGATAATAACTTACAGGACGGCACAGAGGAACTCCCATCTGAATAAATTTTAATGAGTACTATAATAAATAATAATTTATAAATTTAATCAATAAAAAAAAGAACTACTGTTTTTATAATTCTTTTTATTCCCTGTTGTACAAGTAAGTATTTTTACATTTTATTGAACTTCAAAAGTATTAGGAAATTCACATGCATATTTTTTACTATGACTAAAGTCAATAAATAGACATTTTTTTTCAAAATTGTCAATGGGAATTAGAGAGAAACTGAATCCATCCGGACATATTTCATTTATATGTGGGAACATTATTTTGCCACAGCTGTAAGGTCTACATTTAAATGTTTTAACAAAAAGTAAGGTCAGCTCAAAGTCTGTAATAATGTCAATAATCTCAGCAAAATGTCCCAGTTTTGTTTTTACTAATATATTACTTCTTTTTTTTGCTTTGTTATATTTAGTAGAATGTAGTAATGATTTTTTATAAATGCATCTTTTATACGACCAAAAAATAGTATCGTTAAGTAATTTCTTATTTTCTTTTGTATCAGTTGAACATATTTGACTAATTTCCAAATTTGATAATGTTGTACCGGCCCCTAAAAATAGAGTGTCGTTGGATTTTCTTGCATATTGCAACTTATTTTTTAAGAATAAATTATTGCAAAATATTTTTGGATAATCTGCTATATTTTCATTTGCATTTACATCATTTAGAAAAGTATTTGTGTTATACATTTTTTTCGCTATTTGTTTGATAACACCAACAGGGCCCTTAACCTGTTTTTTTATTAGAAATATCCCTGACTCAAATGAAAATGTACTGCATGACCACAACGGGCCTGCCATTTTAACACATTCTACTAAATGTACAAGAGAATGCATATTATATGTCATAGCTGATTTTCCATACAGTTTCTCAACTCTCCTAACAAATTTTATTAAATCACTTTCAATTTCAGCGAGCTCTTCTCTTGGAATTTGTTCTCTTAATAACATATATACAGATTTGGACAACAGAGCAAAATGTTTTAAATATTTTAGTTTAAGAATTCCTTCTAAACATGGCAGAGAATAAAATAAAAGCCAAGATCTCCATTCACTGGCTTTCCATTTGGCCCTTTCACTTATAATAGACCTAGGCAATCGATGAATTTCTTGTGGTGGTTTTATTTTCATTAAACGCTCATTAATTATTCTCATATTAATAGGATTGCCAATATAATATGTAAATTTATTTTCTGCGTTATATGTAGTCCACAGCTCCCATAATTGACGAACAACCCCTTAAAAAAATTTCATAATATACAGTGTGTCCCACTTCACGGTAACACCTCGTAGCTTGGTTATTAATAAATCGATTTATTTTAAACTTGGTTAAGGTAGGTATACACCTCTTGAAGGTAACGAAAAGCGCATATACCTATTTAATTTATTCCATAGACGTGTGTGCGGACTAAGGGGGTGAAAATGGGGTTTTTCAGCTAAATTGTATTAGGTTTTTTTTTTAAGATTACCACCATCTCATCGGGCATCCTTTAAAACCTCTTTGTGCCAAATTTTGTTAAAATATCTCTAATAGTTTTAGAGGTATTAACAGGTACATATGACATTTTGTCAAGAATTAATGGCCTTTAACTCGGAACGAGGTGAATTTAGAAACAAAGTTATTTCACATTTTTTTGCTACAAATTTGAAAATAATCAAAAATATCTTCGTACTCACCATACTAAATACTATGTACCTGTTTATACCTCTAAAACTACTAGAGATATTTTAACAAAATTTGGCACAGAGGTTTTAAAGGATGCCCTATGAGATGGTGGTAATCTTTTAAAAAAAAATCCCTAATACAATTTACCTGAAAATTTATTCCATTTTCACCCCCTTAGTCTGACTGAATTACCTTCAAGAGGTGTATACCTTAACCAAGTTTAAAATAAATTGATTTATTAATAACTGAGCTACGTAGATGTTACCGTGAAAAGTGGTATACACTGTATATGCATATTTAATGTTATTTCTTACCTAGAAGAATTCCATGCATGTAGTCTAGTGAAAAACCCCATACAGGATCAAAATATGGCAACGCACTAATTGACGAAGGTCCTTTCACTCCATTGACAGGTGTAGCATAATTTGTATTTGCAACAGTCATAAGATCAGAGAGGTGTGATTTTGATGTCCGAAGGAATGAAACATTTTCTTTCTCTACTGGATATTTCATTGTACGATTTACCATTTCTCCAGGGTGATAACACCAGCTACAGCCAAAATATCCATTATATTGTAATCTGTTTTGAATAATTGGTCTGGCCACTGAGTCCACTGCACACAGAAGAGGTAACAATTTAAAATTTAATAATTGCTCATTAATGATTACATTGACACCAACACTGAAAAGTTTATGAGATTCTGCAGCAAATGACTGCATAATTGTGTTCATCATATGATTGTTAGGCTCTGTTTTCCCAGCCCAAATGCCAGCAAAAATTAATTTTCGAAAGCGTTCTTTTGGTGACAATTCGTTTATTATAAATTGTATTGGCCACATTGAATACTTTGACGATGCAAATATTGGTGCACCATCTGTACTAAAAGTGTATGTTAAATGAAATGTACACTTTTTTTTAAATTTTTTATACAACTTGCCAGAAGTTACATCACTGATTATACCTTTTTGAATTTCGCTGTTTTCAAGAGTTGTTAAGATATTTTTCTCACTAAGGATAACTTTTATTTGAGGAACTGTATCTACCATAATAAAAAAATTTGAGCCCAATAATGATACATTTTGCTCCGTTTTACATGCTGCGTTTGGACACTTTTTTTTTTCATCTATAATATTTTTTTTTGATACTGGAGGTATCAAAGCTGTTTTACAAGTCTTGCAATAAAAATGATATGTCAACATTTCATCCTCTGGATCAAAAAATTTTGTCATATAATAATTAGAGCATTTAAGGTCTTCGTCGTCTGGCATATTAGCACAAATTTTCAACATTTCAAAAATATCATTCCTCACAATATTTGACAAGTTATGTCGAAGTGTCAGAGCATTAACCATAATTAAAACATCATTTTTCTTGATTCCACTATCCTTGAACATAATACTTCCAAGGTCATCATCATTGTATTTATATGTACCATCGTTTTTAGGGAGATCATGTATTGTCGTTTCATCAATAGTATTTTTTCCATCATTTGTCTCAAGGTCCCTATGACCATTATCATCAATTGAGTCTATAGTATCTAAAATACATAGTTTGTAATTTATTTCTTCATAGAATGCTTTGGAAATTACTTATACCTATATATTCAATATTGCCATGTGTATTTCCAACCTCTACATATGCTTCTCTTGAGACTTCAGTAATATCTGAAGACATATCTAATAAATTTTTATGTACATATTTTTTAATTTGAGAGTTTTTTCGACTTTTTACCTGTTTGTGAATTTAGTGATTTTTCCCAACGCAGCTTTTTCCTACCTGCCACAAATGTCCAATTTTGAGGATCTAGGTACCCCTTATTACGTCTTTTTCTAATGTTTTCATTTTCTGCCATCTGAATTCTTTTTTGAAACGATACTTTTAAACTTTAGTACTAATATTTTAAATATGCATGTACTTCAGGCACTTTCAAGTAATGAAAATATTCTCTTCAAATCAACAATAAATGTCAGTTGTCAACGAAAAATAAGAATGCTGCCTTTCAATAGGACCATCCCTATTGCATTATAATGGGATATTCCTATAGCAATTATTATACAATTTCGTATATAATTTTACTGGTATATCCCAATAGGATACCTACACGTTTGAAAAGGTAATTCCAAATTACAGAACCAATAGAAACCAAAACGAAATCTATAGGAAATTTACCATGGATATGCATATAGGTACGTATGGGTTTCAACTGGGAATTGCACTCCTTTATTGGTACATCCAAATAAATATTCTACAGGGAATTCCCTATATAAAATTTTCAATATAATTTGAATGGGTGTGTATTGGTTTCTATTATTACCTACAGGCTTCTACTGGTATTTCCTTATAAGTTTCCATTGGGAAATGCCTATATAAATTAAACTTACAGGATTTAATTGGTATTTACCATCAGAATATCTATGAGTTTGCATAGGTATTTGCATAAACAAAAGCACATATTGAAACCAATACAATCCCCATACATATTTTTTTATTGGTCTCTATGAGTCTTTGCAATAGGGAAGGTAAGAATGTCTGGTAAAGTTGTGTTTACTAATAATTATAACTTCCAGGTTCTGGTTAATCAACCGAAAGATAACCAACGATTGTGAAACGGGCTGTTAGAGAATCCATGTTGACAGGCCAAGAGTAAATAATTTTCATACAAGAAAACCGCTGCCCAAGGAATCACTACTTCCACATCCAGATTTTCTATCTAAGTCTCTCGCAACGAAAAAAGTTTGTATGTGGAAATAATGGTTTATGGAATTTTAATAATATAATATTTTAAATCCTCTATCCCAAAAACCCATAAAACGATACCCCACATCGGTAGTGGGGTGGTGGCGGTAATAGAGGGTAGTGGGGGTGGATGAAGTAAACAAATATTTTGAGGTTTTTGGTTCTTGTACACAGTACACACACTAAATCATAATCTTTTCTCATTTAATAATGGGGTAGGGGTGGTAATGGGGGTGGCTAATACCAAACAATTTTTTTAAATTTTAGCTTCTTTGTATAGGTATACTAAATACCAATTTTATGGACTCTTACCTGCTTCATTTACCTATTTACCCCCATTTACCTCAATTTACCCACCAACCCTTCGACGGAACAAGATGAAAATATAATCTAGTCCCAAATCTCGTTAAAATACATACGTGTACCAAATTTTAAGTCAATATCTTAAACGATTCCAGAGTAAACGTGCACACAAAAAAGTTACAGACAGACGACAGACAGACTGATATGCTACTGCATCAGAAAAATATTCATATAAGCCCTAGATGATTTTTTTTTTTAATTTCTCCTGTATCTTGGCTTCAATCGCCTCACTGCATATACAGTGTGACCCATTTGTTTGCGAGTCACCCTGTAAAATCTTTATTTATTGGGCAGTTTTTTAAAAAAATGTAGATCTTGATGAACTGTATTTGTGAAGCAAAGAACGCCATATTTCTACAAAATCCAAGGCCTACAATGTCAGTTTTTGGGAGTAAATTTTTAAGATTTCATATTAGCGATTTTCTTTCTTAAATCTGTGCACGGCACTCTATTCACCAACCCTCAAAATGGGCCTGTACTAAATTTTATCAAAAAATTTTAAGTAGGAACCCAGACAGCACACAATATCCTCAGGATATCCTAGTATAGTCCCGCTGTCCCAGATTTGGGATTATCCCATAGACATATCCCTAGGTCATCCCAGGGATGACCTGACTGGATATTAATATCCTGTAGAGATCCAAATTATGGATACCCTAGGGATATCCGCAACTGATTTCCTACGGATATCCCGACGGGATGTCGGTATCCTATAGGTGTACAAAATATCTATATCCTACGGATGTAATACAATTGATATCCATGGGTTATCTTGTCCAGTTTGCCCACGGATATCCAAACACAGGATCATTTTTGCCATCTTTCTTAAGAAATGTGTTAAAGTGTTAAGTGTTAAAACATGAAATTATATTTATATACCTATTATTAAACAAATTTAACAAAAAAAAAACTAAAACTAAACGGCGGACTTCTTTAATCATAGTTTAAAAATTTCCCGTTAGTGGCGCTTCAATCGAAGTTCGGTATCCATCCTCTGCTCTCACAATCAGCTGTTTACAGTTTATTAGTGACCGTGAATTGATTTGATTTTCTGTTCTAAAAAAAGCTAAAATCAGCAAATATGGGTATTTTACAATTGAAAAAGGAGTTGACTTTGTGTGGTGCTAAAAAGAAACAACTTGAAAGGTGGCAAGTATAAATATTTTTTACCTAACCTTATACTTTTCATTTGTGCAGCTTAATTTTGTAGAAAGATAATATATTAAATGAATCTTTGTTAAAGATTACACTGATGGAGACGCAAATTTATTTCAGCCTTTAGGTAAATTGAAAAGTGAAAAAGTACTACATTATGGTTGGTTGCAAGGAAGATTTTTGCAATAAAAATGAGGCATAAAAAAGGGAAAAAGAAAGGAAGAATATTGGTTAGGAAGTTTTTCATCAGATATACAGTGGCTTTTAAAAATTATAATTACTAAAATATTCAAGCGAGTGTTGTGCCGTACAAAAAAAGTCAGTTAGGAAATTATATTTAAGAATAATGTTTCTTTTTCTGAAATAATGCAGTCATCCTGTTCGTGTCTACAGCGGGCACTGATGGTTATTCCGCTGCCTGTAAACATATTTGGACTTGATATTGTTTAGAATATTTCTCAATTACAGGTTAGTATTTTCAAAATGTCATGTATTTTCTCAATAGGTATCTTCTCTTTCTGGAGTATATTTTATATAATTGCGATTTTTGCTCATTTCTCAATATGTTTTTTTTTATTTTGATTTTTATACACGGCAAAGGGCACTTGTTTATTATATTATTATTGTGTTAGAAATTAAAGTTTACAACATATCGCAAAACTAAATTGCTACCTGCTTTCGCTCATAATTGGGCCATTTTTCGAAGTAAAGCTACCACTACCCAACCAGGGCACACAGACAACAACACAACAACCACTCTCTTCGACATTGCCATCTGCCGCAGCTGAGACTCGAACTTAGGAGAGATAAACTTAAGCCTTGAAATTTTAAAATTCATTGTGAAACTTGGCATCAAAGTTATTAAAACTATATCATTTAGAAAAAAATAGTTTAAATCGGCCAACAAATAAAAATTTTAGAGAGTGCCCCGCTTTCAAATGGGTCACTCTGTATCTAGTATATTTTTGTGAAACAGAAAGCAAGATTCTTAAACTTACAAAACTACTGGATGAAATGTAAAAAAAACATTTAGTGAATTGTTTTATACCTAGATAATATCCATTGATATATATTTTTGTTTTATTTTGTTTCATTTATTTTAAAATAATAAAAATATTGATGATAACCAGTCTACTATTTTTTATATATTACTGTAATTACCCTCTATAGCTATTCAATAAGTTTTTAAGTTCTCTGGGTATTTATATCACCAACATCTGTTTAATTAATGTAAAATGAAAAAAGTGATGTGGGATACTTCACGAGTTTTACAGAGGTGAGTCATCGCCAGCATACAGGGTGCGCCACTTAAAACTCCCCGGGCTTGTAACTTTCTTATTTTTTAAGCGACGACCATGTTGGGCATATCAAATTTTAGATATTTTTAAGGCATTTAAACATGTGTACAGATTGATTAAAAATTTTATTTAAAAAAATTGTTAAGAAAGAAAACTTAATTTCCTTGAATATTTTTTTACCTCACCCTGTACATGAACTGCGTTAATGTTTTCTTATAAAGGTTTTAATTAGCTTCAATTTATGTTATTACGTCATATTCGAAATTCTTTTTGCTTTTAGAGAAAAAAATTAAAAACACTTTCCGATTCCAAACTAAATTTTTTTAAAATAACTTTGAAAAGAATGTAAATAATAATTTTATGTTTTATTTGTAAAAGACATATCACAAAAAATATTCAACGTAACAAAACAGTAACAAGAAACAAAAGAAATAAATATTTTTAAAAACAAACTTATATTAAAATGTACTAAATAGGAAATTGCAAAATTTTTATTTTTAAAATTTTTTTATTTTAATAACATAAATTGAAGCTAATTAAAACCTTTATAAGAAAACATTAACACAGTTCATGTACAGGATGAGTTAAAAAAATATTCAAAGAAGTTAAGTTTCCTTTCTGAACAATTTTTTCCAAAAATTTTTTTTAAATCATTCTGTATGCATGTTTAAAGGCTTTAAAAATGTCTACAATTTGATGTGCCCAACATGGTCATCGCTTCAAAAATAAAAAAGTTACAAGTCTGGGGAGTTTTAAGTGGCGCAACTTGTATAGTGACTGATATCGACGAATTAAAGGACATCCTTGGGATGTCTGAAAGTTCTTCCTCAGGTTGTCCTAAGCTCAATTTGTACCTCCTGAGGATGGCCTAGGCAAATCTTACGATTCTGAAAATCTGCCTTTTAGCTCTCCATAGGATGTCTTTAGGTAATGCCTTGATATTGCCTAAATACATCCCAAGGATATAAGAAAGTGCATCCGCAGGCTGTTCTCGGGAGATCTGAAACAGTCTCACTTGGACTTCCTAGGGATGTCCTGTGGAAATCGGGGACATATCCTGAGGATATCTGTTCAAACCTAACTTCATATCCTGAGGATGTTCTGTGGATAACTTTGTGCTGACTGGGAACGATTTTGTAGCCAAATTAAAAATGCACAATACATTTTCATAAATTTATTCTGTCAAGTTATTCATGAAAAAACATTGAAATGAAATTAAAGATAGTAACATGGTATAAATATTCTTATGCTTAGTTTTGACAAATTAAAAAATGCAATAAAAACTTTAAACAACAATGAAACAAAAAAAAAATAGATAATTCCGAAAATTATCCAGAATTAGATTTTCGCCACTTCCACTAATCCACCATTTATTTCAATACACTTGTCAATTCTTTTATGTATGTTCGTAGTTACCTTTCGTATTTGTTCTGGAGTAATGGCTGTGCAGGCTTGTATAACCGTAGCCCGTAGTTCTTGTGCAATCTGTGGCCTTAATTTGATACTTTTTGTTTTAGTAAACCCCAAAGAAAAAAATCGAGTGGCGTTAAGTCTGGGAATCTCGGCGGCCACTCAATCAAAGGACTGCTTCGCCCAATCCAACGATTTTCGAAATGGTGATTTAACCATTCTCTTACTATAACAGCGTTATGAATAGGACTACCATCTAACTGAAACTTTACATTAAGGAGATTCTGTAATGGTAAATTATCGAATGCGTTCCAGAACTCATTTCCAAGTAAATTTAAAAACCCATTCGCATTCAAATTATCCTCCAATGTATGCAAAATTTTTGGCTTAAATGCCTTTATTTTTTTTTCCAGGCATCTCTTAATACTTTCTCTGGGAATATTAAGATCTAAGCTAGCCGTTCTAATAGTAGTCCGGGGGTTGTTGTTAATTTATTGTTGTTGTTTATTTTTCAAAATTCCATGACGTCCATTGTGCCTGGCTCTAAGCAAGCTTTTTTAAAACAGACCCTCTCTCATTGAAATCTTTATTAACGTGTCGTACAGTACTCCGACTTACTTGTCTATCTGGGTGCCTATTATTGAATTCTCAAGCAGCTTCTCCTGTCGAACGCACATTATTGCCAACAAGAAGTACAATTTCTATTTTGTCTCTTAAATTTAAGATTTCCATAATTATTATTACACTAGACAAACTGTTATAACTTTCCTACAATTTAATCTGTTACTATTGACAATTAACTGTTTCAATATTTTTTCATGGATAACTTGACTTGGAATAAATGTATGAAAATAGTAGTCTCATACAAAATGCCATTTAGAAATGTGCATTTTTAATTTGGCTACTTAAAATTTTTTGATAAAATTTAGTACAGGCCTAATTTTTTTTAAAATTTACTCCCAAAAACTGACATAGTAGGCCTTGGATTTTATAGAAATATGGCGTTTTTTGCTCCGCGAATACAGTTCATCAATATCTACATTTAAAAAAAATCCGGTTAAAATCGCCCAATAAATAAAGATTTTACACGGTAACTCGCAAACAAATGGGTCACACTGTATATGAAAATGTTCAAAAATAAAAAAGTATTTGTCGCTTAGTCATAATATGAATTCATTTTTAGCGAAGTAATAGTCGAGTAATAAGTTCATTGTCGTTTAAAGACAATAATAAACAATAATCGATAGAAACAAATAAAAGACCATAGACCATAAAGTGGACAGCTACCATAGGCTGCCATGTCCCTGCTACGTGGCAGCTACGGAGAAGCCAGTAAAATGGGGAAAAAATTTTAGTCGCCGGGTAGTGTTTCGGGTAGTCCCGTCCTCTATAGATGTGACTATGTTTAGTTACTATAAAGGATCGGGGTAGTAACGGGTACTACTCCGTGACTCGGCGGCCTACTAACCGCTACGTGGCTACCTAGCAACTGCCACTATCACTTTT
The DNA here is from genome assembly GCA_936432065.2 of Rutpela maculata. Classification (NCBI taxonomy): domain Eukaryota; kingdom Metazoa; phylum Arthropoda; class Insecta; order Coleoptera; family Cerambycidae; genus Rutpela; species Rutpela maculata. The sequence continues at coordinate 143,606,198 of OW386292.2, read as the reverse complement.
TAAAATGGTGTTTATCTTTAGCTTTGTTTTTTTTCTTTTATAAAAATGGCACAGTGAAATAATATACCAAAAACATGTGTACTTTAGACGGGTGTTTAAAGTACTTCTTTAGCCATTTTTTCAAACGCAAGTTACTTTTTTGATACAAGTTGACATATTAAATGATAAAATTTCAACACGCCCTCAAAATAACCTTTTTTTTTAATTTATTGACAAAATAATTTAAAAAGGCAAGATTAACAAATTTAAATATTTATTAGAGAAACATTTGGAATACTTTCAAAATCATTTTTCGTAAAAATCTATGATATTAACATAACCATTGTATATTTTTGATTAAAACCAATTTTTTTTTTCTGAAAATTTTAACAACTAATAATGGCAGACTTTAACAAAGGTACTAAGTTACGCCCTCCACCATTTTACCTCTAAAAGATCTGAAACTTTGGTGACCCAATAGCAACTATCCTGATGTGACTTTACCCACACAACACAAGGCTGTCCGAGGGACGTACAATGGCAAATCCCATTTAGTATTTGGGCTTGCCTATGGACATCCCAATATCCCAGTTTGTATGCTTTTCGGCACTCTTTTGGCCATCCCAGTGTCACAACTCGGTATCAGATAAAAGTAGTACGAGGGACGTCCTGAAGAATATACCGGCACTTGTACTAAGGACGTACCAGGACATCCCGGGATATTTCAGGATGTCCTAAGTATTACGAATAGGCTGTACAAACTACATACTGAAATGTCCCAGGATATCCTACGGACTGAAAATAGATATCCAGGGGCAACTTAATTTTTCTGTTTCTTGGAGGGATCCTCTGCCACATGTTTTTTTCTACAACAATGTCCGTAAAATGAACAAAATAATACAATTATCCAGTATTTTACTGAAAAATAACCTCTACGCCTGTGATTTTTACATTATAGGAGCGTAGAGGTTATTTTCGAGTAAAATACTGGATAATTGCATTATTTTGTTGATTTTATGGACATTGTTTTAGAAGAAATCATGTGGCAAAGAAAATGTCACATAGCAACCAACATTTAGACAATAATGTTATACTTTAATTTAAAAAAAATTGTATTGTAACATTTTTTAGAATTTTTGTCAAATATGCACATTTTTGAAATATTTGCACTTACCTATTTTTTCTTTATAACTTATACGTAATTTCTTGGATTTATGGTCAGTTAAAAAATAAAATATTATTTTCTTACGATTCGGTTTATTAATCATCGTCAAAGACAATACAATTTTATAAAAAAAACAGAAATATTTTGTATGTATGGAATTAAGTGCTACCTAAATAATAATAATATTTTAATAGAAATAAGCTAAACACATTCAATATTTAAAAACATTTCTAATGTTAAAAAGCAAACTTTTTAGAAAAATGTAAAATAAATACCTATATTACTTTTGCAAATTTAATAATAGCCGAACACGAATTTTTAGAATGTAACGCGCTCCTACTTCTCTATTCTCTTCTTTGCCTCGCTTCTCTCTTTTGCACTTCTCGGATAATCTTCTAACAGTTTCTCTGCTTCGTTTTCTATAATATACTCATTCATGGGTGCAGCTAAAATAAACGTAGTTATTATTATTTGAACCACTATTATTAAAAAAATATATGAAAAGTGGGCAAGATAAAAATAACAGAAATTATTGAAGAATATGGGTATGACCTATAGCACTCAGTGAATAATAATAATTTACCGAATTATAAATTAAAATCCATAAAGTACACTCTGGCAAATAGAGTTTCAAGATAAAAGATTGCAGTCTGTCCACCTGCGTTCGTCCTGATATTGTATCATATCTTTCGTTTAAAAGTGTAATAAAAGTTTCAAATAATTATCTTAAAGCACAATATTTACTTACTTATTTTCATCCACAGTTGCTAGTTGGTTTTAAAATTATTAACTAAGTAGGCACATTATTTGTCGTCATTCTCAAATTCAATTTCATCAGGTTTATTGTCACATGTGAGAATACTTTCACTGATTCACATTTTCTCTCCAAGCTGATTTCAGCATTCAATTCTTGAGCCAAATTAGTATTTTATTTCGTAGGTTTCTCAGTGATTATAAAATACGGGAATACGTATAAATCCTCATTTTTTTAACTTCCTTTGGCATTCTGAAAGTATAAAAAATCGTATTAAATTTTCGTGGTTTCGGACACGACATTAATAACTAATTAAATATTTAACCATAATCAAATAAGTTTTTCATAACATGAAGTTTAATAGGTTATGTTATATTTTTATACATTTGTACTCACTTTTTATAGTCTGAAATGAAGACACTCCAATCAAGCTGAACCAAAAAGATAAAACACAAAGATACAACTTTAAAATATTTCATACAGCCACTAACAATAATTATAAAGTATTTAAATATTTGAGAAATAAAAACTAATAAAGCGTGGTTGCTATGTGTTTGGTTTGGGCACTGAGTTTGGGGTATTTGTTTTGGACAGTTTGGCCGGCCGGAAATCAAAACGGCGCTTTATTTAAATATATTAGAGACCTAGTATTAGGGTGCATTTTAAGGAGATTCAGGGCTCTTCATCGGATATCCGTTCTTAATCCCGATGTTAGTCGACATAGTTAATGCCAAAATGGAACCTATTCAGGATAGCCCATTGACGTCCATAAAAGGGTATCCTGGGAAGTACTAAAATGGGCTGTCTTGAGGACGTCGACGTCCTAAAATAGGATATCCTAAAAGGTACATCCATTTCTCTATTTATTTTACGTACTGGGATATCCAAGTACGTCAATTTGTCATCCCATATCCCGATTGTGCTGTGTGGGTATAGTATCAGATTCTATTTTGAAACTGTAAAGTACCCATGTTGCCACTAAAATGCCACGATTAAAGTTCCAAGTGATGGTCACTGGAACTATACTGGAACTATACTGGAACTACTCTGGAACCTAGATTGCCTCTGTACTCAGTTACTTTATTTAGGCATCTTAGTGGCACTGGTGGGTGGCAGTAACTGATTCACTGGTACTACATAGTTTTAGCCACTATAGGGTAACAATAAAATGATACTGCCTAGTTCCAGTAACTACCCAAATGTTACTTTGACTTTGGGTGTTTGCAGTTCCAATAAATGGTATCGGTGTGGTAACAGTTATTTTAAAAGAACCATATAAAGTAGCCTTACCCAATAAATACACTCAATTTAAAAGTAGCAACATCAGTACCAGGGTGTACCCCAAGAACTAAGGCTTCGTAGCAAAACCGAAACCGAAAGGATTTGGTGCCATGTGTGTTACTTGGGCATTGGAAGCGCTTATTTGTGTACTTGAATTAAAAAAAAATTCAGATCGATATCTAAATTAGATTTGAAGATATGGCAGTGTAAATGTTAAAAAACACGTTTTTGATAATCAATCAATTTCTCAAGTTTTTTCAAAATAAAAAATGTCTGTACCACAAAAAAATATCGTAAATAGCCATTTCTTATGTAGAATTGTTCACTTTATAAAAACTATATGGTCTGGTCTACGCTGATTTTTTTTTTTTTCTTAAGAACGGAGAGACTTTTATGGTCTATATCACTCCACTATCAAGCTATTTACAAGGGCAACATCCGTGAATGAAATTAATTTAAAATGTATGCCAGCGCTGTGCGAGTCCTGATTCATGACGTCACACGTTGTTTGTGCGCCTAACGGATTTATTCAAACTTTAATGTTGAATACAGTCTGTAAAAGAAAAATTAAGAAAAAATACTTTGCACATTGTGTTTTGTATTAAGTAGAGATTCTAAAAATGCTAAGATTATATTTTGTGCAAGAAGCCTATTACATCGGTACAACATGGACTAGGCCTATCGGGGACACCATGTCTAAAAAAACACGCCTTTCATTCTACCTCAAACAAATGTGTGGAAACAAATGTATTATTTTGTTATTTGTTCTTTATTAACCATATTTGTTAGTTATAATGTATTTAAAATATTTAATTTCAACAACTTACAATTTATAAAATTATCTCATAAATTTCTTATTTATAAATATTTTAATAAACATTTTTTAAGTTCATTAATGATAATATTCAGTCTTGTTATATTTTGTTTTTGTTGTTTTATATATTTGTCTATGCTTTTATACTTTCTATTTTGGCTAGTTGGTTTCTCAGTGGGGGTGTGGGTAAGTAAATTATACTGTTGTATTTTCTTCGGCTTCAAAAAAAAAAATTATATACTAGAATTACATGAGGTTAAAAGGGCACCAAATGATTTTCTCTGCTCAACATATTCCTTAGAGCCAAAGGTAAATGGTAATTGTGACAAAAACCATTAAATATTACTACAAATTTAATAAACCCTGATAAATCCAATATACACGAACAAAGATGTGTGTTACGTACACTAAAACTCATTTTAGTATCTAACTGGTTAACAAAATATGTGTAATTATTATCATGAGTGCACTCAAAAGAATTCTCTCTTGCAAGAGGTACAGTAAATTTTTAGACCAATAATTATATATAACCGTTTTATAACTGTTTCTGAATACTGCTATCAATCAGCTATAAAATGTATCTAGCTTAAGCGAAAATAGTCACATAAGTGTTGTTATATCAACATTTCTAAGCAAGATTACTACTCTACTTTTAAAACAGTTTTATTAATTAGTCTTAAAAACTGCTATATAACAATGTAATGAAATAGACTTGGTTCTATGGCAAATGTATTTATGATGAGTATTAAATGAAAACCTCTAATAAATCGAATACATAACACTACTTCAGTTTAATAGTAAATATTCCTGTGCTACTTAGGTAAGCTCGTGTTTCAGCGAATGCCTTTTGAGATCAGCTCTATGTTTTGTCTGAAATGAACAAGTCACATTTGTACTTTGTTACTCCTGATGGATCTTTGTGCAGTAAGAAATGATTCTGGAGGCTACGTCTATATTTTGTCTGAAATGAACAAGAATCACAATTGAACATTGTTACTTCTGAAGGTTCCTTATGTGTCAGAAAATGCCTTTTGAGGTCACATTTACGTTTTGTCTGATAAGAACAAGAATCACAATTGAACATTATTACTTCTGATGATTCCTTATGCACCAACAAATGCTTTTTCAGATAATTTTTGCAGTTTGTCTGATAGGGACACGAGTCACATTTGTACTTTGTTACTTTTGATGGATCTTTGTGCACTAACAAATGATTCTGGAGGCTATTGTTATATTTTGTCTGAAATGAACAAGAATCACATTTGAACATTGTTACTTCTGAAGGTTCCTTATGTATCAGCAAATGCCTTATGAGATTATTTTTTTGGTTTGTCAGATAGGAACATGAGTAACATTTGAACATTGTTACTTCTATTGGTTCCTTATGTCTCAGCAAATGCTTTTTGAGATTACTTTTATTATTTGTCTGATAAGAAGAAGAGTTACATTTGATCATTGTTACTTGTGAAGGTTCCTTATGCTTCAGTGAATGCTTTTTGAGGTCACCTCTCCATTTTGTTTGAAATGAACAAGAATCACATTTGAACATTATTACTTCTGAAGATTCCTTATGCGTCAGCAAATGCGCTCTGAGATTTTGTTTATATTTTGCCTGATATGAACAAGAGTCACATCTATACTTTGTTACTTCTGATAGATCCTTGTGTATTAGCGAATGTGATTTGAGGTTACTTTCATATTTTGTTTGAAATGAACAAGATTCACATTTGAACATTGTTATTTCTGATGGTTCCTTATGCATCAGCAAATGAGTTCTGAGATGATCTTTACGGTTTGCCAGATAGGAACAAGAGTCACATTTGAACTTTTTTACTTCTAATGGTTCCTTTCCGAGTCCATCTTTATGGTTTGTCTGATAGGAAAAGGAGTCACATTTGATCACTTTTACTTTTGAAGGTTCCTTATGCTTCAGCGAATGCCTTTTGAGGTCACCTTTACGTTTTGTATGAAATAAACAAGAATTACATTTGTACATTATTACTTCTGAAAAGTCCTTATGCTTCAGCAAATGTCTTTTCAGATTACTGCTATATTTTGTGCGATATGAACAAGAGTCACATTTGTACTTTATTACTTCTGATGGATCCTTGTGCACTAGCGAATGTGATTTGAGGCTACTTTCATATTTTGCCCGAAATGAAGAAGATTCACATTTGAACATTGTCACTTCTGATGGTTCCTTATGCCTCAGCAAATGCTTTCCAGGATTATCTTTATTGTTTGTCTGATAGAAATAAGAGTCACATTTGACCACTGTTGGTTGTGAAGGTTCCTTATGCTGCAGCGAATGTCTTTTGAGTGTATTTTTATATTTTGTCTGATATGAACAATGGTCACATTTAAACATTGTTACTTCTGAAAGAACCGCATGTTTCAGTGAATGTCTTTTGAGACATTCTTTATATTTTGTCTGATATGAACAAAAGTCACATTTCAACATTATTACTTCTGAGGAATTCGTATGCTGCAGCAAATGCATTTGGAGATCATCTTTATATAGTGTCGTGAATGAACAACATTCACACCTGTACCTTGGTACTGTTGAGAGATTTTCATTGGTAGTTGTCTGTTTGGCGCATGGTTTTGATAGATCCTCTTCGAGGTTCGCCATTAAAAATTTCTGTTCCATACACAAACTAGTGGTGAGGTCCGGCTGTGGTAAAATGACACCATCTTCAGGCCTGGAAATTATACAAATGGTTAGCATCACCGCACTGTGAACTAATAATAATAATATTTATTTAAATCGGTAATCCTAATATACATACAGTTAAATATATGATATGCATTAACTGGACATTGGCAAACGGATAATAGTATAGGAGGTTTCTAATTAGAAAACTATAAACAAATCTCGTCACACTGCAGAGTAGGCAAAAACTCACACTATATGCTAAAAAATATTTGAATGATATAAATTGTTTAATTGAGAACTATGTTTTTTGAGTGTACTTCTGCTGAATTTAAAATTAATGTTACTTATGTAATATGTGTAGTATATGCTCCACTAGCAACCAACATTGATTGCTTTATAAATAAACTAGACATGCTATTAGAAAAAGCTACAATGGGTGATAAATCAGTCTTGGTTGCTGGAGACTTTAACGTTGATATGCAGCCGTCGGCAAAGAATATAAAAAATTTAAATCTAATAGTCAACCTCTTAAACTCATATAATATGCAAGTTACAACACAGGTGCCTACTAGAGTTACTCAGAATACAACAACTTGTCTTGATAATATATTCATAAAAAAGTCTAAAAATTTGACTCCAAAAATTATAAATACCAATATTTCTGATTACTATGGACAAAAGCTTGATATATATATATATATATATATATATATATATATATATATATATATATATGTGTTGTTTCTTAGGTTTTCGCGGGTGCTAAATGAAAGGTTGTTGTGCTTCCGGGTGTTTTCCCGCGTAGTTGACGGGCTCCTGCTGGGGCCACGGTTGTCTAAACGACGTTTCGGCAGAATCCCATCTGCCATCTTCAGGTTCTCGCTGAAAGCTGCCTACTGCTGCTCCTCGTTGCTCGAACTGAACAAGTTCAGTTCGAACTGAACTTGTTCAGTTCGAGCAACGAGGAGCAGCAGTAGGCAGCTTTCAGCGAGAACCTGAAGATGGCAGATGGGATTCTGCCGAAACGTCGTTTAGACAACCGTGGCCCCAGCAGGAGCCCGTCAACTACGCGGGAAAACACCCGGAAGCACAAATATATATATATATATATATATATATATATATATATATATATATACATATATATATATATATACATATATATATATATATATATATATATATATATATATATATATATATATATATATATATATATATATATATGTATATATATATATATATATATATATATATATTTTTTTTGTTGTGACGTGGATAGAAAAAGACGGCCTATACCAATTTTTGTTGTGATAAGATAGAAGAAGAATTTTGTTGAGCGCCAGATGGCCTAAACCATCGGATGCGACAGTCGAGAGATAACTCGATACTGCCACACCTCAGAGCATGAGGGTACCGCAACTGTGCAGCACAACTCCCTCTCAGATAGCCAGTTCCTGAGATGCAATGTACTCTCTAGCAACTGAAATAATACACCAATATTTCAAACAAAGATTACAAAATTTAATGATCTGGACGAGGTAAATTTATGAATTTAACAAATACACAGTTTACATGAATAAAATTTAAGATGAATGGATAATTATGCGTCTTATTTATTGGCCTTTGCAAATATATTCAAAAATTTTATCAACTGATCAGTGAAAATATAACCGATAAGGTACCTTTATACTTTACCGCTTTCGTAACGCCGCTGAGCTCAATCGCGCACAACTGCCGTGAGTACGCCCCTGGATTCTCGTTCAAAGCTGGTTACTGATGTTACCAACCGCAGGTGCTTGAAGATTACTAGAAGTTCAGATGATTGTATAAAGCTGATTTGTTTATTTTCCCTTATTTTCTTCCTTCGGGACACTTTATTTTAAGGAAATCACTTTCGAAACACGGGTTTTTAAAAGAATTAAATTTTATATTAAGGTAAGTACCTTAGATATTTAAAATGGATAAATATGCGAGTCGGCTTTGGAAACTTTGAGTCTAGTTACAACATTTTTCATAACATTTATATTTTAAGCATAGAATACTTATTAAAATTATCATTCCTAACTCTTTTCAAAATTTTATATATGATTACTTCCGTAAACACACGGTTTCAAACAATAGGGTAAATTTTCATTAAATAAATTTTAGGTTAGGAGTTTTCAGGAGTAAAATTTATAACATGTTGCCTCTACGACCGCGTTTTCTAGACTGTTTTTGCCACTTCTCGCGTTTTTATTCGCTGAGATTGACAGGAATACAAAAATCAGATAGTATGATTTTAATAAAGAATTTTGATTTTTATAAACATGTATTTTTTTATGCCTTTGACTTATTATATGCACATTTTAACATTGGAATGAGCTTTACTATGCACTCCCAATCATTCTGGTACCCCATTTGTACCCCCATAATGATTTTTAAGACACTTTGATAAATATTCTATATTGCTATTTTCTGACCTTATTACTACATAAAACTACTTAAAATTCGCCCAGATCCTACTTAATACACTAATTATTAATTATCTACTAACATTCATTACCTAGATAGGTTTAAAACATAATTATATGTGAACAAATATTTTAGGTACCCACCTCCAAGTTCATCGGTGAGCAGTGCCTAAACTAATACGTAGTGTCCTATCAAAAGTTACACAAAACAACACTGGTGTCCTGAATTCACACCAGGATAAGAAATATTATATTTAAAGGAGTTTTAAGAAAAGTTGCAGTTCATTTTATGTGAAGGTATCTAGAATACACAAAGATTTATTAAGAAATACCTCTCAACGTGTCACAGTTCAGAGATTTTACGCTGCACTTCACTAACAGGTACTAGTCTTTGTTTTCTGTGAGTTTCATCTCATTACGATGTGTCCTTTTTGTAAAACCTTCTTATATATATGTTTGCCGAGAGATATTTCTTATAACTAGATTTTATGTTAATTTTGCTCATTATTAGCGTTCATATACGTATTCTAGTACTTAATACGTCATCATTGTCCACTATTATTGTCCTTTAGTCTAATTTGTAGCACTATTTTAATAAAATGTTTTAATTTTTTAGTTTGACGAGTCCTCTACGAGAGTGTTCAGAGAGTTTATGGTTTCTACAAGAACAAAGCTTGATTCTACACATTTGAGCCCTTGCTGTGGTCTCTCTAATTAGTTATTTTAACATATTATAAGGTTTGTCTACTTTTTACATATGGTTTACCCTACTGGGTGTATCCTTTTATACCTAATTATCATAAATTATACTAAACATAATGCATGTGAGTTTTTTCAAATAGAGGTGTTTTACTTAAGTTGCCATATCACATTTTAAGTCTTACTTGAGGTCATTGACCTCCCCTAGCTTCGTCGAAGGGTTGTAAGTGCAGTTCCTCATACACGAAGGTAACAATATCGTGCAATGAGTTATGTACCTCTGTCTGTTGCTACGATGGCTTATTTTCTCTGGTTTTTGCCCTAAAATATATATTTTTGCAAATGTCACAACAATATATATATACATATATATATATATATACGTACGGTACGCATGAAACGAAGCCCACCACACACTACAGGGTACCAGAAGCCCAGCCTTATTTGTAATTTAAATAGTGTGTACAACTGTTAATAATGTTTTAAGTGGGAATAATAACGCGAGCAACATGAGAGGGGGGAACTTTTTTGGACATACAAATTAAAAACAACACGACATGTCATACGAAGCCTTTTATAATTATGGTACATTACGAAGCCCGTTGTATAAAATGTATAGATGTTTCAGATTACACGAAGCCATACATAGTTGCCACTTCTCTTCTAATTCTTTAATTAAATGATATAACTGTGTGCGACAATATAATTGCGTAGTCGATGTGTTAATAATATAATTGCTTTGTTATAGGTCACGGCCGCATGGCACCAAAGGGGCCGCCCTAATATAAATAATTATGTTTAGGGTATGCATGTTAAAAGTATTTTCATTGATATAATTTATAATATAAATAATTATGTTTAGGGTATGCATATTAAAAGTATTTCCATTGATATAATTTATATTTATTATAATGCAAAATAGGTAACAGATATAAGGTATTCATTCCATTATTGACGTTTGACTAAAATAGGTTTTTTTGTAATAACATGAAGCCTCAAAATAAAGCCCAAAGTAGCATATTCCTCGCTTACTTGAAGTCCACACCCTGCCTATGCTTGTTACTACATTTTGAAAAAAAGATGTAGTATAGGTTTTGAATTTTTCCGGTGGACCATCGAAACCCGAAAAAAACGTCGGATCGAAATGAAAGTCATATCTATCGACTTGAGAGCGAATTTAGAAAATTCCGTCCGTCGGATTTCGATGAAACTTGGGTGGTTGATAGGAGGCCTTCAGAAGACCTTAACGCTGGAAGCTTGGCTCAATTCGGAAACCGGAAATACCCGATATAGACGTTTCAAGTTTTTCGGGAAAAATTGAATAACTCTGTATTGGGCAGTCAGATCGAGATATTTCAAAATGGTGCCGCTGGCAACGGTCTACAGATAAGTATACCGGAGACTATATCGAAAAATAAATGGAAATTGAATTTTTTTGCAAAAAACTGGTTTTCTCGAAATCGGGCTAGGAAGCACGATAACTGTCCAGGATATTGATTGATTTCGATAAGACTTGGTGGGATCGAAGGTACACAGCCACAAATGAAGCCTATTGCTTGAGGCTCGAATCCGTTGACCGTAAGTATTTTTTCCAAGGCCGAGTATGATTTTCCAAAGAAATTAATAACTCCCGAAACGAAGGTCCGATTTTGATTTTCAAAAATGGCGATTGTAGGGCTCGATTAAGTCTATTAGGTGACGTTTGTGAGAAATACAAATACCGAACAGTTTCCTAATAAAAATCGAAAATTAAATATTCCGTCGATCAATCTCTATAACCAGTATAAGGCATGGATCTTTTTGTACAAAAAATTTGAAATGGAGTTTTTTCGAAAAATTAAAAATAAACGAGTTATTTACAAAGATGGGCATGTTCACGCCCGGTATATCAGAGTAGCAGTCCGCCCGAAAATAAAATTGTAAGTCCGAAATCACTCCCTTCTCGAAAAAGTCTCTATTTTGATAATATACGAAATTATCTATAGGCGTCCAAACCAAAAAAAAATAAAGATCATAACGGGGAAAATTCTATCTTTATAAATATTTGACCGATTTTCATTTACTAAATAACAATATAAACGATGTCCTTTCTGTATTTCAAAATGTAGTTAGCCTTTACTTTAGTCAATACAAAAAGAAAAAAAAAAAGAAAAATGAAACATGTCAAAATGTACTGAGTCATCCTACGACCCTCTGCTAAAAAGGTACTGAATCATCCCAACAGGGATAAAAAGCATATCAAAATGTAGTTTTTAGCTTGTCTATAAACATTTTTCATTTTATGAGGATTATTAAATTAATTATTTTATGTACTTGTTCTTTTAGACAAGTTCACACGTTCAAACATATGTTAATTCTTGATAAAGCTCTTAAAAATATGAGTGAGGTCTCATTGGATTTAGAATTACGTCTAGAAAAATGTGCAAAAGTTTCAAACCCGCACATAAACCATTGCAAAATTTATAAACAAATTCAAATTGAAAAATTGTTTTTTTGCAAATAACTCGAATACTATTAATATATAAGAAATTTAAAAAAAAGGATTCTTAAAGAGGAAGAAATTTCCAATAGAGAACTCCTGACTCCCGGAACTCTATCTCTATTATTAATAATTTTAATTTGATGTTGAAAATAGGGCTTCGCGCGGAGAACGCAAAGCCGTTGTGATGCTCTGAAACCGACCTTGGCAAGTAAAAACATTTTTTTATGTTATTAAATATATTTTTTTACATGTTTATGTATAAGGTTGTTTTTGTTTTTTTTTTCTATCAAAAAACATATAAACACGTTCAGCGATTGTTAATAACAAATTGTTTATTAATAAATAAACAAATAAATTAACAACGAAAAAATTTTTTCCCTTGTAGAGAATTGCAAATAATAAATTTTAAGAATCATTTTTTTTATATGTTTAAATAATGAAAAAAGGAAAAAATTGATTATAAACAGTTAAAAAAAATTTTAAATCACCTAATATTTTATAACAAATAAAATGGCAAAAAATGTTTTTCAAAAATACGTAATTTATCTATTTGTCTATAAAATTTGTTTAAGCAAATAGCACTAAAAATTTAAAGTTTATGTAATCTTATAGTATTTTTGAATTTAATAACAGTAATAATAATTAAAATTAATAAAAACTCCTCTCTTTTTCATTTTTTAGTTTTTTGTTACCTTAAATAATGAATAACTAATAAACCATAACAATTAAAATCATCGCAATGTCATAATCTCATAAAGTATAGTTGACATAAGGTCTCCACGAAGCGAAACAGTTTTAGTGGCTTTTGTCTAACAATTATCCGACTTGAAATATAAACGCAAACTCTAAAAAAATTTATTAATTAACAATATGCTCATTTTATGAAAAATCGGCGAAAAATTTTTTTTCCAACGAGATATTGTTCCTTTAAGTGTCTAAATAATACCATAATTTTTTTTAATTTCTAAATTAATATTTAAAAATATAAAAAAATGTTTCTACTTGCTACGGTCGGTTTCAGAGCATTGGAGCTCTATTTTCAACATTAAATTAAAATTATTAATAATAGAGATAGTGTTTCGGGTGTCAGGAGTTTTTATTGGAAATTTCTTTCTCTTTAAGAATCTTTTTTTTTAATTTCTTAAATATTAATAGTTTTCGAGTTATTTGCAAAAAACGAATCTCGTTATTTTTTCAATCTTAATTTGTTTAAAACTTTTGCAATTGTTTATGTGCGGGTTTGAAACTTTTGCACATTTTTCTAGACGTCATTCCGAATTCAATGAACCCTCACTCATATTTTTACGAGCTTTATCAAGAATTAACACGGGTTTGAACTTGTGAACTAGACTGTTTGAGAAGTTTGAAAATAGAACAATGTTATATAAAACGTTGAAGAATTAATGTAACTGTTCTTTTTTCTATTGGAACTACCCACATGATAAAAGTCAAAGTCAATAGAAAGCAAAAATAAATAACTGAATGTAAATATTGTTCGCCAGTTTACTGAAGTTTTTATATAACTGTTAAACATTATATATGACCTTCTACAGTTTGTTGAAAATAAGTTGATTTTTCTAGATATAATTGCTATATTTGTAATTCTAATCGTCTCCTGATGATGCCAGCTTGGTTGGCAAAGAGCTTCTAGCTAAATTCTATAGAATTTTTGTTATTGTCAGAACTTATCAAGAGTTACAACAGTTTATATTTGCATTTTTTGCTTAAGATGTCTTAACTGTTGTATTTGCAGATTGAAATTTTTTTAATAACAACGTGGCTCTTGCTCTAGCTAATTTTAACATTGTCCAAATTTAAATACGATCGGACTCTTGGTCCTTCAGTTATCGTGCTTACAAAACATATGGTGGTTTCGTAAATAGTCCAGTAAATGTCAAAAGAACTGTTGGCAATGGTAAAGCTACACCTCTTTGAAGCAAGGCAGTACTTAGTCATAACTCTATCTAAAAAATTAATTGTCCTATTATTATGACGAAAAAAATGTATAAATAGAGCAGAAAAATTATTTTATAATTCGTTAAAATTAATAACCAAAACATTAGGATATGAGAAATACATAATACTGCGTATTACAACAAATTACCTGATCAGCTGGAAACTTAAAATAACATGAAAGTCATTGTTTATAAGAATGTTTTAGAGCAGAAAAAGTAATTCTCAATTACGTAAAAATACATACTTTACGAAAAAAATTGTTTGTAGATGATACAGTTATCTTCAATTTTTATTTTCTTTATTATTTGAATAGACGCACGATATTTTTAACTTTATTATTTTATCAAAAAAAAGTAAGTAAACATAACTTGAAAAATAAATCAATAAATGACATAAATTTACCCCAGTTATACAAAGAGGGCAATTTTTAATGTCTATTTTTATTCAAAATTAGTTTTTTTATTATTTGCGATATGAAGACTAAGACCATAATAAGAAATATAGCAGAAATTTAATATTGCTACATAAATTGTTTAAATTTTTATGAAGCAACCAAAACTGCAGTCTTGTGTTGATGACTCATCGATTTTGTGCGTCGGCCTTGTCTATAGGTGGTGTTGACAGAAGACGCTGTAATTAGGGTAAATGAAATCGGTTGGTCCCAGTTGAAAGGTAATTGAATAAACTTTATTTTCCAACAAAAATTTCTAATATTTTGTTTCATTATAAATGGATAAAATGTTGTTTTACAATAAGGTTGGATTTTTTAGGTTATAAATTATTTTTAAGGAAAATAATGTAGGCATCTATACTATTTAATTAATCATTTAAAAAGCTAAAAAAAAAAAAACTTTAAATGAACTTTTTTATTAGAACGCAATTTAAAGGAGAACCGAGAGGAAAACATTTTCGCAAAATTCGATTTTCATGTAAACAAATTTTTGGACAAAGATAACTTATAGAAATTGTAGAGAATTAAAATATCTTTCAACATTGTGGTCAACGTTCTTCTCCTCAAGCGTTAATTACTTCCACATAAGTATAGTAACGACCGAGGTAACGACAAAAAAAAATTTGAAAATTTTTATTGTTCAAATAGGCTTAGAATGTCATGAAACGTCGAGATTTTAAGTTTGAGCGAAAAAATTTTCTGTCTGTCGGTTCGTCTGTAACTTTTTTTGTGCGCACGATTACTCTGGAACTGTTTAAGATATTGACTTAGAATTTGGTACACGTATGTATTTTAACGAGATCTGGAAATAAATTATATTTTTATCCTCTTCCGTCGAAGGGTTGGGTGGTAAATTGGGGTAAATGGGGGATAAATAGGTAAATCGAACAGGTAAGAGTCCATAAAATTTATATTTAGTATATGTAAGAGAAGCTAAGGTCTCTAAAAACTTTTTGGCATTAGTCACCCCCATTACCACCCCCAACCCATTATTAAAGAGGATAAAAAATTTGTGATTTAGTGTGTGTACAAGAACCAAAAATCTCAAAATATTTTTTACTTCATCCACCTCTATTATCATTCCCCTATCACCACCCCCATCCCACTACCGATGTGGGATATCGTTTTATGGGTTTTTGGGGTAGACACTTTCAAATATTATATTATTAAAGTTCCATAAACAATTATTCCCACATACAAAATTTTTTCGTTGTGAGAAACTTGGTTAGAAAATCTGGATGTGGAAGTATTGACTCCTTGGGCAACGGTTTTTTTGAGTTAATCGCGAAAAACGAGCGTCGAAATTTGACTTTTGAAGGGCAGCAAAAAAACACTAAACCTTAAAAAAAATCACTTCTCGGTCAATTTTTTACCATATTGGAACGGACTAAAATTTTCTTCCCCCTTTGATTGACATCCTTTATTTATGAATTATTTTTTTCTGTTGGATGACGACCTGCATATTTTTCTTATAAAAACTATATCAGATTTTTTCCTGGCAATAGCGACTGACAACTACATTTCAAATATCATTTTACTGTGTCGTTTCTTATTTTTTAAAGTGGCCACCCTGTAAATTTTTCATATTTTTCTTCTTTGACAGTTATGTTACCTACATGCGAAATCTCCGCCACATCTTCTTTCATTATTTTTTTTAGGTGACAACCCTGTATATTTTCATATTTTTCTTACTTGGCAGTTGTGTTGTGATATCTGCATGCGAAATAATATCGTCCTTCATCTCATTTTTTATTATTATTTTTGGGGCGACCACCCTATATATTTTTTCATATTTTTCTTTGACAGTTGTGTTAACTATATGAGAAACATTATTGTCCGCAATCCATTTTTTCATTATTTTCTTAGAGTGAACACCCTGTACATTTTTCATATTTTTCCCCTGACAGTTGTGTTAACTACACACAAAATATAACTGTCTTTTGTCACATTTTTTCCTCATTATTTTTTCAGGTGTCCACTGTTCTTCTTTGATAGTAGCGTCAATTAACGACCAAATATTTTTCTTCTGCGTCAAATGGTTTTGTAATATTTTCCCCACAATACATATCTTATAAACTACAATAATTGTTATGTGTACACATGTATTGTTAGAAATAGGTAAGTACTTCTGGCTCTTGTAGATATAGTTGTAGATATAGCGCCAACAGACAGACACCAGACCGACAGACAGAGAGACTAATGGAATGAAATGGCTTTAATTTTCGTAATCTGCATAGTCTGAAACGCGAAAATCCGAAGAAATCTCGGAGGGTAATTTTTTTGCGATTACAATACCCTACTTCCCTTCGGTTAGCGAGGGAAGTAAAAAACGAAATTTGATCCATATGGCAATATTTCTAAATGCTTTAATAGTGGATTTTAACATTCCGTAAACAAGTGGCACTGACCATTTACAGGTACCTAAATTTAGCGGGAATTGGATAGAGAGTGTCGACCTACCCCAACATCTGTGGGTCAGACACAACAATGGGCTGTTATAGTTAGTAATTTTAAATATGTGACTTATACTTTCTCAATTTGCTGTAATGTACAGTATTATAAATTTTTCACGTTCTGAATTTTTAGTTATTTAATTTAGTTTTTAAATATGTTAACATTTTAAATCACATAAAGTGAAGTCAAATTAAGTAAGAAAATAGGTGAATAAGGAATTCTCTGGCTGCAGCAATTTTATTATTTTAATTTGTCGTAGATATAATAAGTGCCACCGAGAAGTTTTTAATTAAATCGGTCCAGCGTAAAAATTTTTTAACAATTTATTTTTCAACGCTGAAATTTTCTGCTCTTTTCCTATTATCTTCGGTCCTAATAATCGTATCGCAAAAATAAAAATAGCGAGTGGCTATGAAAATACTTTCTGATAATTTGTTAATTTGTAAGAAAATAAAAACCACCAAAAATTGCCTTTTTTGATAATTTAAGAAATATAACGTAATAATGCATCCATTTTAACGAAAGTTGGAGAAACTGTGCACTTTATTGAACTAAACCTTCGTGCCAAATTTTAGCATAAAATATTTATTCAAACGGCTAAAAATAAAAAAAGATTTCGAAATTTTAATCGCTTATTGTTTAAGTGCATCGATTCGTAGAACATTTTTTTTTTCAAAATGTAGGTTTTTTACATCTATTTTACAATGATATTATCTTCATTTAAACCTTTTTTAAATATGTTTATAATTTTCAAAATTATAGGTATAAACATATTCAGATAACTGGATTTTTTTATCAAACCAAGAACAGGTAACGAATTATGAAAATAGATGAAATATTTCTTAAAAAAATAATGATCTATTTGCATTTGGGGCCGAGATCCGTCAGTGTTTGCGCCTCAGTCGCTTATAAATAAGCAAATTGATACATGTTCTTAAAATTTGGACTGGTTATTCTTCAATAATATTAGTCTCACCTAGTTGAGAACAATCCAGAAGCACAATTGTTAAAAAAGATAGAGGCCCGATAGTCGGGCTTTTAGCGATTATGTTAGAGATCCAAAAATCGCCAAATAGTCTAAATGTGATATTATGGTTTTACAGATCATACTTCACTCGTAAGATAATTCAGTGTGTAAGGCGACCAACATTTTTTTTTTGGATGCAACGTCTCTGGTTCAAATCCTAACTGCGATTTTTTTTTATTGTATCAGTAAAATTAAAAGTTACAAAGCTGTGTACATAGACATAAGAATAACTGTTCAGGTTAGGTTTGTTTTCCCTTCCGCGACAAAAATGAATAAGAAAGTAAACAAAAATTGACTAAGTGTGTTATAATCTCAAAGCCGCTTTATTCGATGTAATTTTAAAAAACCGCTGCCCAAGGAATCACTACTTCCACATCCAGATTTTCTATCCAAGTCACTCACAACGAAAAATTTTGTATGTGGAAATAATTGTCTATGGAACTCTGATAATATAATATTTGAAATCCTCTACCCCAAAAACCCATAAAACGATACCCCACATTGGTAGTGGGGTGGGGGTGGTGATAGGGGGTAGTAGTGGGGGTGGATAAAGTACGAAAATATTTTGAGGTTTCTGGTTCTTGTACACACACTAAATCGCAATTTTTTTTTCATCCCCTTTAATAATAGGGTGGGGGTGGTAATGGGGGTGGCTAACGCCAAAGTTTTTTTTGAGACCTTAGCTTCTCTTGTATATACTAAATAACAATTTTATGAGCTCTTACCTGCTTGATTTACCTATTTACCCCAAATTTACCCCAATTTACCCCCCAACCCTTCGACGGAACAAGATGAAAATATAATCTAGTTCTAGATCTCGTTAAAGTACATATGTGTACCAAACTTCAAGTCAATATCTCAAACGGTTCCAGAGTAAACGTGCGCACAAAAAAAAGTTACAGACCGACAGACAGAAATTTTTTTTCCGCTCAAACTTAAAATCTCGACGTTTCATAACATTCTAAGCCTATTTCAACAATCCACTGGATGTGGAAGTAATTGTAGTTTTGACTCATTTTCAAACAGCGGAGACAAAAATATAAGCATCGAAAAACAATCAGTCCAAATTTCTAGAAAAAATATCGACTTGTTTATTTATAAGTGACCTAAACACAAAAATTGACGTTTCACGGCCCCAAATGCTAATAGATCATTAATTTCTTTAGAAAAATGTTAGATATTTCATCTATTTTCATAATTCGTTTCCCGCTTTTGGTTTCATAAAAATCCAGAGTTATTTGAATTTGTTTACAACTGTAACTTTGAAAATAATAAATAAATTTCAAGCAAAAACCGTTTAAGTGAGTATTCTTTTTTCTTAACACTGTTGGAAAATACATGTAAAAACCTACATTTTCAAAAAAAATTTACCGCACACGAGTCACTGCACTTAAACAACAAGCGATAAAAATTTCGAAATTATTATTGGTTTTTAGCCGTTTGAGTTTTGTTCAAAAATATTTATTTTGCGCTAAAATTTAGCACAGGTTTAGTTCAATAAAAAGCTTAGTTCCACGGACTTTCGTTAAAATTGATGCATTATTATGTTATATTTTTATTAAATTATTATCAAAAAAGGCAATTTTTGGTGTTTTTTATTTTTTTTACTAATTAACAAACTATCATCTAGTTTTTGCATAGGCCTAGTCTTATTCAAGATTTTATTGCGAATAATTCGCTATTTTTATTTTTACGATACGATTACTAGTACTGGAGATACTAATGAAAATAACAGCAAATTTCAGTGTTTAAAAATAGGTAAATTGTTAAAATATTACAAGAAGCAATGGACCGATTTAATCCAAAACAGCTCATAGCACTTGTTATTATTCATAAAACAAAAATTACTGCAGCCAAACAGTTTCATTCAAAATTTATTTTCACTCCATTAATAGTGGAAAAAAGTTATTAGAAAATCGATTGGATTTGAATGAATTTCCCTGAAAACTTTTTTAATGGCTTTCTAGAATCAAATATGAAGTTTTCTACCCCTTTTCCTTGTCCGCAATAAATATAAAATAAATATTGTCAATTTCCTTTCAAATAGAATTTTTTTTCAAATAAACTTAATTAAAAATTTAAAAATAAAATAAGTACATGTTCTATTTTGCTATTTGTTCTCACCTCACTCCACCATATATCTAGAGACAATACACACCTATAAGATAATAGTTATTTAACAAACAAGTATGTTAATGAGAGCGATTGATAAATTGAGACATTTTAACGTGCGAGCGCTAGCGAGCGCATTATTTGTCGAGATTATTAATCGCCGATTAACACACGAGTAAGTTACAAAAATTTTCCGTTGATTGTTTCTGTTGAATAATTATTTATGGTACTTTAATAATATAATATTTGAAATCCTCTACCCCAAAAACCCATAAAACGATACCCCACATCGGTAGTGGGGCGGGGGTGGCGATAGGGGGTGGTAGTGGGGGGTGGATGAAGTAAAAAAATATTTTGAGGTTTCTGGTTCTTGTACACACACTAAATCACAATTTTTTTTCAACTTCTTTAATAATAGGGTGGGGGTGGTAATGGGGGTGGCTAATGTCAAAATTTTTTTTGAGACCTTAGCTTCTCTTATATATACTAAATACCAATTTTATGGACTCCTGCCTGCTTGATTTACCTATTTACCCCAAATTTACCCCAATTTACCCCCCAATCCTTCGACGGAACAAGATGAAAATATAATCTGGTTCTAGATCTCGTTAAAGTACATATGTGTACCAAATTTCAAGTCAATATCTCAAACGGTCCCTGAGTAAACGTGCGCACAAAAAAAAGTTACAGACAAACAGACAGACCGACAGACAGACAGACAGAAATTTTTTTTTGGCTCAAACTTAAAATCTCGACATTCTAAGTCTATTGAACAACAAAAATTTTTTTAAAAATTTTTGTCGTTACTATACTTTCACTGGATGTGGAAGTAATAGGAAAAAAATCTAATTTTATTTTATGACACAAAATTGAATTCTAAGTGTTACTTTATTCATTTAATTATGGTAACACATATGGAATTTAAAAAATATCAAAAATACAATTACAAATTCATTAGGCCTCTTTTTGTAACATCGGAGAAATATGCCAATAGCACCGATTCCGAATAGCGCGATACCTGCTTCTCTTTTATTAATTATAAAAGTTTCATACGCGTTTTATACGTTTGACAATTAGAGTTTTGACATTAATTGTCATATTAACTGTTTTCAATTATGTCCTTAGTTACCTAAACTAAAATCGTATATTAATAGAAAATCATTTATTAATAGGGGTTATTAATGAACGATTTTTTATATATTTATCAAAGCTACAAATACACGATGAACGGAAAAAGTAATAAATAAAATAGGTAGGTATAATTTATTAATTATTTGGAAACACGCGATAATAATTGTTTATGTAACTAAGCACTAAAGTTAAACATTTTATCACGATGTAGAATTTAGTTAAATAAACCACATAAATGATAAAAAGAAACTTTAGTGCCAAGGTGCATAACTAAGTTTTTCTTGAAATTGTGAAATTAAGGTTAATCAACTCTATTTAATGAATAATTTTAAGTGACATTAAGAAATGTCAATTATTTAAATTTCAAATCTCAATAATTTTTTGTAATGTAATTATGTCACAAGCAATGGACAATTTATGTTGACGTTTACCTGTCACCTCCTCCAACTACAAGAAATCGTACAATGTTTGATTACTTTAGTGACTATCTCTAACACTTCAATGACAATTTTGAGGTTTTTTCCGATTTCAAAAAAATCTATTTTTTGTACGATCGGGCTTATTTGTTTATTTACAATATCTGTTGCCAAGACGTCAGGTTATATTTACTGATTGCTAAGTCGGTAAGTAATTTCCTTACCGGTAAGTGAAATTAATATAATATATATTACCGATATTTCTCAAAAATAAGTACAAAAGATAAGGTCATTTCTATATATTAAAAAAAAAATAACATTATTTTCTGCACGATTGTTTTTAATTACACTTCAATTATAGTTATTAAGGTACCAAGGGTGTTATAAGGATAATAACGCACCGAGGTCGGCAGTGTACAATCCCGAGGGCCTCTGGCCCGAGGGAGTGTATGTCGACCGAGGGCGTCATTATCCTATAACACCCGTGGTGCCTTCAACGTTTAATGTCCTGCAAGTCTGTTATTTAATTCAAATTTTTTTTTTTTGACATTTACGATTTATTATTTTGACATCTATTATGTTCACAACGATTTGATTTAAAAGAAAGTAAAAATCAAAATTGTTTGTAAACGCCGCCGTTGCATAGCAACGCATTTTGTATGTCAATAACGCTATCATAATTTGCTTGTTTTGGGTTGTATTATAATTTTATAATGCCCTAGGGTGTTATAGATATTCATAACGCCCTAGGGCGTTATTTTTCATTTAACGTATCTCAAAATAGGGTGGTTATTGTAAAATAACAGACTTGTAGGACATTAAAATAATTTAATTTCTAGTAAATAAACGAAATGTCAAAATACAAATATCTTATTTGACAAGTTGTACTTGCCACGAAATATAAACGTGACTTTTGACTTTTCGTTTATTTAGTAGAAATTAAATTATTTTAATTGAAGTGCAATTTAATACGATTGTACAAAAACAGTAACATCGCGAATCTTATAATCTCCGGCGGTAAACGTCCGTTACCGTTCTGATGATACTTAATATACTATTATTTCCACACTACGGAATAATATATATCTACCATATATTAAGTAAGTAACTAGATTACTTGACAAAAATAAAGTCGGATCTTTCATATGAAGTTTTTTAAAATTAGCTTTTCCTGAATAATTACGCCCTTCTGTAAAGCGTGCATTAAAATAATGTTTGAAATATTTTTTTCAGACTCATTATAGTGCAAGCTTTTATCAATAGTTTTTACTCAATATGATATTTATGCAAAAGTCTTTTCATCCTCCTTAAATGTATCAAATAAACCACCTTTTATGACTTTTCAACAGTTATTAACGGTTGAAACTTAGCTTATAACTTCATCAGAAAATTTTAAAAATTTTTGCTTCTTGCTTAAAAAAAAATAAAATACCCTGACATGCATAAAAAAACCGCTGCCCAAGGAATCACTACTTCCACATCCAGATTCTCTTTCCAAGTTACTCACAACCCACAAAAACTTTGTATGTGGAAATAATTGTTTATGGAACTTTAATAATATAATATTTGAAATCCTCTATCCCAAAAACCCATAAAACGATACCCCACATCGGTAGTGGGGTGGGGGTGGTGATAGGGGTTGGTAGTGGGGGGTGGATCAAGTAAAAAAATATTTTGAGATTTCTGGTTCCTGTACATGCACTAAATCACATTTTTTTTTCATCCCCTTTAATTAGGAGGTGGGGGTGGTAATGGGGGTGGTTAATGCCAAAAATTTTTTTGAGACCTCAGCTTCTCTTGTATATACTAAATACCAATTTCATGGACTCTTACCTGCTTGATTTACCCATTTACCCCAAATTTACCCCAATTTACCCCCCAACCCTTCGACGTAACAAGATGAAAATATAATCTAGTTCTAGATCTCGTTAAAGTACATATGTGTTCCAAATTTCAAGTCAATATCTTAAACGGTTCCAGAGTAAACGTGCGCACAAAAAAAAGTTACAAACAGACAGACCGACAGACAGACAGAAATTTTTTTTTCGCTCAAATTTAAAATCTCGACGTTTCATGACATTTTAAGCCTATTTGGACAATAAAAATTTTTTAAAATTTTTTTTGTCGTTACTATACTTCCACTGGACGTGGAAGTAATAAGCCGTTTTCTTCCATATGTATTTAATACCCTTCTCTCAAAATTATTCAGATTAAAAGTAATGTAAACTAAATGAACGGAAATAACAAAGAAGGTGGGAAATATTTAACAAATATAAAGTAGAGGAGATTTGGACTCGCCCCTTTAAAAGGGGGTAGCTTTCCAGGGAGGCTTAATTTTGGAAATGTTAATACTAGAAACTTTCCTTAATTTTTGCCAAGGAATCTACTTAGAAATATCCTCAACATTTTAGTTAATACCCTGTATAGGTGTACTTAAAATCACAAATTAATTATATTTATAATTACGATTTTTGCTGCTGAACGCACGGAAAAGAAAGACAGTCTATATAATCTTAGTGAACTAAAAAAGTAAAATGTATCAATAGATTTTTGTTAAATAACAACAGTTTTTTTGTCATCTTATAGCAGATATAAATATTATTTAGTTACGAGTCCGGTTCTAAGCCAGCCATTAGATAAACACAATTAACATAAAATATTTAATTATCATAGCCAAAAATTATCATTGCCACAGCAAAAATATTGCAGATACAGACATATTAGTTGGCTGCATAATATTTACCAAGCAGATGTACAGTGTTGCCAAGACTTAGGGATTCGTATAATGCATCGAATAAAATAGGGCATTGCAAAATGCGTCAAATATATTCACTGTATATATCGCTTATACACCGACAACTGTAGCGCCATCTGAACATCAATTCGTTGAACTACATCGCGTATGTTTTGAGAGAAAGGAGGTGCAATTTGATGCCCGGGCGAAATTTTGCCAATTGGCGGGATTTGTTGAGAATAACATAGTCTAGGTTTTATACACGCTTATTTTTACGAAGCCCGAAGGCGGGCTTCGTATGTGTGTTGTGGGCTTCGAGTAAGCGGCAGAATATACTGTTTTGGGCTTCGTATTGAGGCTTCATATGTCTATATATATATATATATATATATATATATATATATATATATATATATATATATATATATATATATATATATATATATATATATATATATATATAGGTATAGACGGTACATTGTGTAGCCCGATATATCGATAGGTCGCTCATAAGCCCGGCATTTCCCGAGTGTATAAATTAACAAATATATTAAATATGGCGATTGTTATGCATCTTTTCTAACAGGAAGCCACTAGAGGTAGCTAATTATTATTTTTCTTTTAATTATATAAACATGGCATATTTCAGAGCCCGGATATATTTACTGATCGTTTCAAAGCCCGCTGTATTTAAGAATATAGTTAGCGTTCGTTCTCCGACCCAGCGATGTTGCCAGTATAATAGGGCCTCAGTAGGTTATATTTTTATAATATATATTTCTTTAATGCGTGCATCGTCACGAAGCACAATATTATATGGTTAGGAGTACTTCCTATACTGCGCCACTATCATTACTGTTTACAGTAGAGACCCTATTGGAGGGCCAGCTAATAAAGGAAATATATTCGTTCTTTGAACTCCATAATAATATAACAGTTACGTTTATTATTATTCATTGTTATGAATTTGAAGATATATTAAAAGAACCTAATAAAATATTAGGTTATTTTTTTATGCAATTATATTATTAATAACTGATAATGTAACTACTCCGTGGTAGGCCTATAAGTATTTAAATATTTTGAATTTGTCCTCATTTTTTGTTTTCCACTTTTAAAGTATTGCCTCATTCACATTAGAATAAAAAGATGCAAAGGGGTAGAAATTAAATTACGTTTATTTACCTAACAGAGATATATAAAACAAATTGTTTTAATAGTACAGTAACATTAGGTATAATAGTAAAATAATCCCTTGATGCAATTTTTCTTTTGAAACTGTACTTATTTTGAGACAGCAAGTTTGTGTTTCCGAGTATATGGGTCAAATATGAGCAAAAATTGATTGCCATCGAATAACAACAAAGCATGAAGTTCTCTTTGAAGTATTTATAACTTTTTTATTTAATTTTATTTCACTGTCACTATACTTATAGGCTTAATTTTAAAAAAGTTATTACAATGACCTCTACTACGTACCGGCTGTCCCAAGTTAACATCAATTGAAAGTTGCATTATATGAAATAAGTTTTCAGATTCAGTTTGTCCCACTGTGCAAAGACGGATACTTCTTTAAAAATAAAAAAATATATATTCTTTTAAATTGCGCGGAACCCTTAAGGTGTAGAGATAAATGTATAGGAACAAAAGTGTCCTCTTTACAACAGCTTTCAAACAAAAAAAAAAAGGAAATAGAAATCGAACCATTAGGAGCTGAGATACAAAAACATTTAGTGTGGCTAATGGCGGACATCTTTAATGGCCGCCATTTTGGTGTTCTGCACGGATTTTAAAGTGGCTCCCTATAGGGAAAGTTACCTTTTGGAACTATGACCACAGAAAGTGGCACATCCCAATCAAAAAGTGCAGCTTTTTGGCTTATGTACCCGACGTACTATAAAGCACAAAGTTTCCTTTTAGGTATGGCAAGCAAGAAGTGCAATCATATAGAATATTTGTGCCCGATATTAATTAGTCTTCGCAGGTTACACTCTTAAAAAGAAATTTGTGTGGTATTCTTTTCTTTTCTTTCTTTTCGGGTTCAAAAGTTACTAACAATAATTGTAACAAAATGTGATTTTTCCCCAATATTTTGAAAATTAAGCAAGATAGGGCAAAACACTATACATACCTTTTCGGTAGGGCATAAAATTCTCTAGTATAATGGTTATAATAAAAAACGGTATATTGATAATTAAGTTATCGTTATCAAAAGTAATACAATATTTATATTTTATTTTATATAATTATTTATAATTATATGAAAATTTGGTTTAATAGTTTTCTCAATTTAATGTAATATAGTCCACAGTACATCGCCTTTTTTTTTAATGATTAGTAACAGGCTAAATTTTCGTGAATAGCTTCGTTTTGACGAGACGCCCAACTTTTCTCTCTGCGATCAGATTTTATTTAAAGTGACATTTTCCGCAGTCATTCTGAAGTTAGAAAATTTGACTTTGTAATTGCAATTCATGTGGTAAACGCACTATTTTATTCCGGTATGTGAAGATATAATCAAGGCGTGTGGCAAATTCTTTGCCGCACGGCGTGCGGCAAAGTGATATTTTCTGCAGTTATTTTGAAGTTAGAAAATTTGACTTTCAGCGTAGAAAATAGTACATTGTAATACAAGTGTGGCAAGGGTTTCATTGCAAAACGAAGTATGAAAGTAGGAGTATCATACGAGTTTTGCAATGAAACTTGCCACATGTGTGTTTTTTCTACGGTTGTGAAGTTATTTCCCTTTTTTAAAGTCTTTCCAAAATTTTAAATTTGCTGCCGGTCAGATTTAATTTAAAGTGACATTTTCCGCAGTCATTCTGAAGTTAGAAAATTTGACATTGTAATTGCAATTCATGTGTAATTAATGTACATTTATAGAATTTAATTGTTATTACCGGTAAGTGATATAAAATTCTTTAAGGTAAACGCACTAGTTTATTCCGGTGTGTGAAGATATAATCAACGCGTGTGGCAAATTGATATTAATTGATCATTTTGAAGTTAGAAAATTTGACTTTCAGCACAATCGTCGAAAAAATATATTGCCAAACTAATTTGACAGGTTGTCGAATTGTCTAATTCGTGTAAAATAGAAAAAATAATTTTTGCTGTTAGCTACCACTACCCAGAATTTTCACAGAGAGAAAAGTTGGGCGTCTCGTCAAAACGAAGCTACTCACGCAAATTCAGCCTGTTACTAATCATTAAAAAAAAAAGGGCGATGTACTGTGTACAGTCATAATATGTTTTCCTAATGTATATGGCTAGTTTAGGCTAACCTCTTCCTTTTGTGTCTAAACTCTTTTGTGCACAATGAACGCTTATTTATTTATTTATTTTACTTAATTAAATTTGTACCGGTCACCAAACTATCAAAAATGAGGTAACGAAACGCTTGTCTGTCATCATTTTTTAATTTTTTTGTAGGTAATTTAAAATGCAATTAAATATCTGAAAAAGCTTACGTCATCTGTAGATTCCAGAAAACACTTTTCAAGAGACAACGGATTTTTAAATTCATGTTGTTTCCATTTAAATAAAAATTGATTTCTTCGTATTGTCACCACATTTTGCGATTTTCGGGTCTTAGATAATTCTATGATCTTATAGAAACATAAAAATAAAAACTTTTACTATGTAAAATTATAAATAATCCAATCAAAATTCTGCGAATTTACTAACTAAGAAATTTGTGCATTTGTTTGTTAACAAATAGACCTTTTGACATGAAATTTGAATTGGTTGAATTTTTATTTACACATGAAAAATTATTACAATTATGTTAAACGTTTTAGAACACTTTATATTTCGGCAAACGCGTGATCTTTCTTTCTCCCTCCCTCCTGTGGTGTTGTATTATGCCTCGTTGAGAGTACCTTTTTTCTTACATTCTTCTACCTACATTCAACTTAAATTTGGTGACATGTTGCTTTCTTGCACAGAGCAATAAAACAATTAAAGCGTCTCAAATTTCAAAAGAACTGTTGCCAATGGTATACAAAGCAACACAACGCCTGTTTAAAGCAAGATAGAGTTATATTACAGTATTTAGCCATAAATCTAACTAAAAAATTATTAGTCCTATATTACTATGACGAAAATTAAATGTATAAATAGAGCATACAAAATTATTTTAGAATTCGTTAAAATTAAATGATCAAAACATTAGAATACATTACAACAAATTAACTGAGCAATTGGAAATTTAAAATGAAATGAAAGTCATTGTTTATAAGAAATGCTTTTGTACAGAAAAAATAATTTTCAATTCCGTAAAAATACATGGCTAAAACTGCAGTCCTAGAGGTAATGACGTATACTTCACGAAATTTCTTTATTTTTTTAATAGACAGACACGTGACATTTTTAACTTTATTATTTTATAAACAACTCGAAAAATAAAGCAATAAAAGATATAGTTTCACTCACTTTCGTTATAGATTTATGCATTATTACACTATATTTCTTAAATTATATATAGATAGTAATATTTAAAAAAAATTTATTTTCTTGCAAGTTAACAAACTATCAGAAAGTTTTTTTATTCAAAATTTGTCTCTTTATTTTTTGCGATTACTAAGACCGGAGATAATAAGAAAAATAGCAGAAAATTCTAATATTAACACATACATTGTTTATATTTTTTGAAGCAATTCTTAGATTTAGTTCAGGACTTCTCATTGCACTTGTTACGACACCCAAGCAAATTAAAATAATAAAATCACGGCAGAAAGAATTCCATAATCACCTTTCTTGATGCTAAAGTTGTTTAGGGCAAACGCTCTGCTCTTTTACCACTAATATTTGCGTTAGTGTTTTCTAACTGTGATTAAAATATACCTTTTTTATCTAAATATGTAGGTATATTTGCCTACATATAATAAAACAAGAATAGCAGTAGTCCATGTTTTGATTCTAACTTGTATTAAATAAAATGGACGTTTCGGACAGAACGCTTTGGTTATGCAGACAAAATTACTGTTTTGAATCTAGCTTTTGTCAAATTTCCACGGCATACTTGATAAGAGTATTTTCTCGATTTTTAAATTATTATTCACAAAATAATTTTCATGCTTATGTATACCTACAGTTGATTTTGTTATTTTTTTTATCTAAAAAAATATAAACACATTCGGCGATTGTTAATAACAAATTGTTTATTAGATAAACAAATAAATTAACAACAAAATCTGTTTTCCATCTTGTGGAGAATTGCAAATAATAAATTTAAGAATAATTCTTTTTCTCAATAATTTGTTTAAATAATGAAAATAGAAAAAAGTGATTATAAACAGTTAAAAACAATTTTTAAGAAATTTTTTTTAATCATAATATTTTATAACAAATAAAATGGCAAAAAAATATTTTTCAAAAATACGTAATTTATCTATTTGTTTATAAAATTTGTTTAAACAAATAGCAATAAAAATTTAAAGTTTATGTAATCTATAGCCCAATCAACGAATGCCCAAAAGAGGATTGTAGAGAATATTTTGGAGGGGAGAATTTTCCTCTTCAGGGATGTGTTGGGGGCAGTTAGGAGGTAAAAATACTAAAAGTTGCCGCCCTTGGCCCCGCCGCATCAGGGCGAAGGGGGGTGGAAAGGTTCCTTTTTTCGATTCTTCGTTTATAACTCGGAAACGATGCGTCGCTTAGGGAAAAAAAAATCTATACAAAATTAAACGGAATTATATTTTCCACAAGAATGTTTATATTCATTTTCTTCCTATTTGTTATAGTTTACGAAAATATGCTGAAAAAAATAAAACATTTTGAATGTTAGACATTCTAAAAAATGCATCCGATCGGCGCCACAAACGTACATACACCAAAATTTGATTTGGCTATTGATGGGGGATTTCTCATACATAAACTCATGTGGCAAAGGGGATCCTCAGTTTCTGCAATTTGTGGTGGCTACGTGAAATTCGTCAAGACCCATCAATATGATTTTTAATATTTTTCTCATATTTTGCTACCGTAGGTGAAAGATTTTCTGGTCATAAGTAGATCCTAATTTGTTCTATACTTGAGTAAAATTTGATTCAAATCGGAAACAAAATAATAAAGTTATAAGGGTATCTTCATTTTAAGTAAGTCACACTGTGTATTTAAGGAAATGTATAGATTTCGACAATATATTACGTTAGTAAATACGTCCAGTGTTGTAAAATAACAATTGTTTTGTGACTGTGATTTATTAGCAGACCACGGTAAACCGCTTTGATAGAAATATTAGTACGTACATAATTGATTTTTTTTATTATTAATTATCGATTTTCGCTGGCGAATATCTCATAAACTATAACACATAGGAAGAAAACTAATATAAACATTCTTGTGGGAAATTTAATTACGTTTAATTTTGCATAGATCACCTTTTTCCATACGACGCATCTTTTCCGAGTTATAAGCGAAGAATCGAAAAAAGGAACCTTTCCACCCCCCCTCTCCCCCTGAAGCGACGGGGCTAGGGGGCGAGGACTTTTAGTATGTTTACCTCCTAACTACCCCCAACACATTCCTGAAGAGAAAAATTCTCGCCTCCTCAATGTTCTCTACAACTCTTTCATTGACTGGACTAATAGTATTTTTGAATATAAAAACAGTAATAATAAATTTAAAAAATTTTCGACTTCTCTATTTTATTTTTTACTTTTTTGTTAGGTTAAATAATTAATAACTAATAGACTATAACAATTAAAAACATAGCAATGTCATAATCCCATAAACTGTAGTTGACATCGCCACGAAGCGAAATAATTTTAGTGACTTTTGTTTAATAATTATCCGACTTAAAATATAAACGCAAACTCTAAAAAAAAATTGTTAACAATAGGCTCATTTTATGAAAAAAACCGCTGCCCAAGGAATCCCTACTTCCACATCCAGATTTTCTATCCAAGTCACTCACAATGAAAAAATTTTGTATGTGGAAATAATTGTTTATGGAACTTTAATAATATAATATTTGAAATCCTCTACCCCAAAAACCCATAAAACGATACCCCACATCGGTAGTGGGGTGGGGGTGGTGATAGGGGGTGGTAGTGGGAGTGGATGAAGTAAAAAATATTTTGAGGTTTCTGGTTCTTTTACACACACTAAATCACATTTTTTTTCATCCCCTTTAATTAATGGGGTGGGGGTGGTAATGGGGGTGGCTAATACCAAAATTTTTTTTGAGACCTTAGCTTCTTTTGTATATACTAAATACCAATTTTATGGACTCCCACCTGCTTGATTTACCTATTTACCCCAAATTTACCTCAATTTACCCCCCACCCTTCGACGGAACAAGATAAAAATATAATCTAGTTCTAGATCTCGTTAAAGTACATATGTGTACCAATTTTCAAGTCAATATCTCAGTCGGTTCCAGAGTAAACGTGCGTACAAAAAAAAGTTACAGACAGACAGACCGACAGACAGACAGAAATTTTTTTTCGCTCAAACTTAAAATCTCGACGTTTCGTGACAGTCTAAGCCTATTTGAACAATAAAAATTTTTTAAAATTTTTTTGTCGTTACTATACTTCCACTGGATGTGGAAGTAATTGGTGAAAAATTTTGTTCTCGGGATATTGTTCCTTTAAGTGTTTAAATAATACCATAATTTTTATAAATTTTTAAATTGATATATAATAACATAAAAAAATCTTTTTACTTGTTACGGATGGTTTCAGAGCATCGTAACGGCTTGGTGTTCGCTGCGCGGAGCTCTATTTTCAACATTAAATTAAAATTATTAATAGATGTTTCGGAGTCGGGACTTTTTTATTGGAAATTTCTTCCTCTTTAAGAATCATTCTTTAAAATTTCTTAAATACTAATAGTTCTGGAGTTATTTGCAAAAAACGGAACTCGTTATTTTTCCAATCTTTATTAGTTTATAACTTTTGCAATTGTTTATGTACGCGTTTGAAACAGATTTTTCTAGACGTCACACACAGGCGAAAATAAGTCAAAACCTGGACAGAACTTGTAACTATGTAAATTACTTTTCTTTTGGTCTTGATTAATTACGTATTAAGTAAAAATGTAATTTTAATTTAGTTGTTGTGTTAAAACAGCCGTAATGATGATAATAATATAATAATAATAATAATATGACTTTATTTCAGGCGGAGTCTAGCTTAGCTACTAGAATCTGGTGGAATACGAAACAATAACACTATATAAATTTAAATAACTATTAAAAATTATTATTTTTGAACAGGCATTTCTAAACCTTATTTACAAAGAAAAAAAAATGGGTTTAACAAATATTACATACTATAAAGTCTTTGTTTATCTCCAGGAAGAACAGAAAATAATTAATTTACAAAACACAAAAAACTGAATAGTATAGTCTGAAAAATAATCGTCTACTGTCTCCGATTAAATAATATACATTTGTCTCTCAACAAGTCGAACTTTGGAGTGACTATCAGAAGCGGTATGAGACAGCTAAGGTATTTTTTCCTATTGGTTGCGTTTGTCGGTCTTTTCTCTAACCTATCAGGGTCGATTTCATGTTGTCATGTGATTATTGTATTTTAAACTTTTATCCCGGTTTTTAATTATTTTCGCCAGTGTGCGTCACTCCGAATCCAATGTAATCAAGGTAGGTGCATGATGTTGTCAGACGCACCATGCAGAGAGACCGACTACAAATATAGATTCAAATAACCATCATAAAAACATGTGTTCATTAATAAAAAAACCGCTGCCTAAGAAATCACTACTTCCACATCTAGATTTTCCTATCCAAGCCTTTTACAGCAAAAAAAATGTCGATAATATATTTGCAATCCAATCTCCCCCCCAAAACTTCAACGGAATAAGATCAAAACATAATCTATTTCCAGATCTCATTATAATACAAATTTTGAGTTAACATCATGAACGGTTCCAGAGTAATCGTGCGCACAAAAAAAAATTACAGAGAGATTGTATTTGCTGAAAGTTAAAATATCGACCTTTCGTGACATTCTAAGACTGTTTAAAAAAAAATTTTTACCTTTATTATACGTCCACTCCACTATGTGGAGAGCTTACAGTTATTATGGACAATGCCTATTTATCCTTATAATACGTAAATCATCATTCTGCATAATAATAATTGTTGTATGTATTGTATGTATGTCCCGATGAAAATTTTAGCACCAGAATTATATAAATTAAGTATAGTATTATTGAATACTGAATGAAAAAAAAAACACAATCCTAATTTAGGGACATGGAAACATCAATTTAGGACAACAATAAACAAAGACAATGTATTTTATATTTTGTTCTTATTCTAAATTCTTTCTCTTATGATATATCTTTTATCCCTTTATTTGAATTTCTGTATTACAATTCAAAACACATTTTAAGATGTTTAAGATGCTAACAACTAACAACTATTCTTCTTTCATAACACTGTACCATGTATTTTATAATTCTTAGTAGACATATAAATTTTTAAATTTAGAAAAATTGTTCGAACATGATACAATACTTGTGAGGTTAAAAAATTGATTCGAATAAAGAGCTTTCATTCATCGATTGTGACTTCACGAAGAAAGTATTTAAGAGGAAATAAGAATCGAAAGTTATCGAGCCATTGCAACGATGCCAAATATCGGGCTATATAACGTGCGATAGATATCAGCTGTATAAGAGTCTTGGATATACAGGAACAGCGCCGCCTGACCCAGTAGTGCTGAACTAAAAGTGTATCTCGGAACATAAAAATATGACTTTTTGAAGCCCACCCCAAAATTTTGTAGGAAGGAATCTGACATGATTTGTGTCCATTTAGTGATGATATACACAGGGATACGTTGATGAGCCCGATCCCGGGCTTCACAGCGTCAAATCGGGCTGCACTACAACCGCTCAGTGTATGAAACGGGCCTGTATATGACCATGCATATCTCTATATATATATATATATATATACATACATATATATATATATTTTTGTTGTGAACTTATTGAAAAAGAATTTTGTTGTTGAGCGCCAGACGGCCTAAACCATCGGATGCGACAGTCGAGAGATAACTCGATACTGCCACACCTCAGAGCATGAGGGTACCGCGACTGTGCAGTACAACTCCCTCTCAGATAGCCGGTTCCTGAAATGCAATGTAATCTCTAGCAACTGAAATAATACACCAATATTTCAAACAAAGATTAACAAATTTTAATGATCTGGACGAGGTAAATTTATGAATTTAACAAATACACAGTTTACATAAATAAAGTTTAAGATGAATGGATAATTATGCGTTTTATTTATTGGCCTTTGCAAATATATTCAAAAATTTTATCAACTGATCAGTGAAAATACAACCGATAAGGTACCTTTATACTTTACCGCTCTCGTAACGCCGCTGAGCTCAATCGCGCACAACTGCTGTGAGTACGCCCCTGGATTCTCGTTCAAAGCTGGTTACTGATGTTACCAACCGCAGGTGCTTGAAGATTACTAGAAGTTCAGATGATGGATAAAGCTGATTTATTTATTTTCCCTTATTTTCTTCCTTCGGGACACTTTATTTTAAGGAAATCACTTTCGAAACACGGGTTTTTAAAAGAATTAAATTTTATATTAAGGTAAGTACCTTAGATATTTAAAATGGATAAATATGTGAGTCGGCTTTGGAAACTTTGAGTCTAGTTTACAACATTTTCATAACATTTATATTTTAAGCATAGAATACTTATTAAAATTATCATTCCTAACTCCTTTCAAAATTTCATATATGATTACTTCCGTAAACACACGGTTTCAAACAATAGGGTAAATTTTCATTAAATAAATTTTAGGTTAGGAGTTTTCAGGAGTAAAATTTATAACATGTTGCCTCTACGACCGCGTTTACTAGACTCTCTTTGCCACTTCTCGCGTTTTTATTCGCTGAGATTGACAGGAGTACAAAAATCAGATAGTATAATTTTAATAAAGAATTTTGATTTTTATAAACATGTACTTTTTTATGCCTTTTACTTATTATATGCACATTTTAACATTGGAATGAGCTTTACTATGCACTCCCAATCATTCTGGTACCCCATTTGTACCCCCATAATGATTTTTAAGACACTTTGATAAATATTCTATATTGCTATTTTCTGACCTTATTACTACATAAAACTACTTAAAATTCGCCCAGATCCTACTTAATACACTAATTATTAATTATCTACAAACATTTATTACCTAGATAGGTTTAAAACATAATTATATGTGAACAAACATTTTAGGTACCCACCTCCAAGTTCATCGGTGAGCAGTGCCTAAACTAATACATAGTGTCCTATCAAAAGTTACACAAAACAACACTGGTGTCCTGAATTCACACCAGGATAAGAAATATTATATCTAAAGGAGTTTTAAGAAAAGTTGCAGTTCATTTTATGTGAAGGTATCTAGAATACACAAAGATTTATTAAGAAATACCTCCCAACGTGTCACAGTTCAGAAATTTTACGCTGCACTTCACTAACAGGTACTAGTCTTTGTTTTCTGTGAGTTTCATCTCATTACGATGTGTCCTTTTTGTAAAACCTTCTTATATGTATGTTTGCCGAGAGAGATTTTTTTAAATTTTCTTATAACTAGATTTTATGTTAATTTTGCTCATAATTAGCGTTCATATACGTATTCTAGTACTTAATACGTCATCATTGTCCACTATTATTGTCCTTTAGTCTAATTTGTAGCACTATTTTAATAAAATGTTTTAATTTTTTAGTTTGACGAGTCCACTACGAGAGTGTTCAGAGAGTTTATGGTTTCTACAAGAACAAAGCTTGATTCTACACATTTGAGCCCTTGCTGTGGTCTCTCTAATTAGTTATTTTAACATATTATAAGGTTTGTCTACTTTTTACATATGGTTTACCCTACTGGGTGTATCTTTTTATACCTAATTATCATAAATTATACTAAACATAATGCATGTGAGCTTTTTCAAATAGAGGTGTTTTACTTAAGTTGCCATATCACATTTTAAGTCTTACTTGAGGTCATTGACCTCCCCTAGCTTCGTCGAAGGGTTGTAAGTGCAGTTCCTCATACACGAAGGTAACAATATCGTGCAATGAGTTATGTACCTCTGTCTGTCGCTACGATGGCTTATTTTCTCTGGCTTTTGCCCTAAAATATATATTTTTGCAAATGTCACAACATTTTACCTCCCCAAAATGTCAAAGTTTTATTGCTAAAAGAAAATTTTGATATTTTTTTAAAACAATTAGTGGCGTTTGCAAAATAATAAACACTGTAAATCATTTGTTTTAATCTGTATCATAAGGGTATATCATTTCTATATGAAATCTTCCCCTGACATGATCACTATTAAGAAATTTTAACTCATAGGTATTATCGTTTAATACCCTGTATACAACGTAAGGTCCTTCATATGGCAAAAGGAGTTTTCCGCATATATTTCTTCTCAAGTCAGAGACACGTAATCGCTTTACTACTACATAATCCCCTACTTCAAACTTAATCTTGTTTTTGATTCTTTTGTTGGCCCTTGCTAAATATTTTTTTGTGTTACGCTCTTGTCTCATCTTTATTATTTTATGAATCTCTCCTAAATTTAATATGTCTCTGTCTGTCCATGGTCTTGTGGGCGCGTATCCCATCATGGCGGTAACTGGTGAAATACGAGTTACTGTATGTGGCACATTGTTCATATACTCTTCTACTTCGGCTACGGCTAAAGGCCATTCAGTATGGTCATGCTGAACGATGAATCTTAAAAATTTTACACATTCTTGGACGTACCTCTCAGAGATGTTACCTTGTGGATGTCGTATAGATGTGAATGCTACACGAATATTACTTTTCTCTAATGATTTTACAAACCGTTCATTATTAAAGTATGTTGCATTGTCTGCTAGTACTTTCCTTGGCTTTCCTACCGTTTCAAAATAAAGTTTGAGCTTGGCAATTGTGATTCTAGTGTTACAGGCTTTTGTCGGGTACAATTTAACAAATTTGGTAAAAACATCTACCACAATCAAAATATGTTTATATCCATGTTCGTCTTCTATCAAATTACTTATATAATCAATTGCGATTAACTCTAATGGTGATTTCGTGACGAAGCTACACACTGTGTTCCTGTTAACGTGATTTTTGGTCTTGCCAAGTATGCACAGATGGCATTCTGAAATTGCTTCCTTCGCTAAAATAAGGTCTTTTTCCGCATAAAACGTTTCTCGAAATATCATCCACGTTTTCCGTATCCCGATATGCCCAAATCGTTCGTGTAAATCCCAAATAATTTCTTTGGTATAATTTTCATCTATGACATATTTTTGTTCATTTCCAATTGTTTTTATGATAAAATTACCTTCAATGGAGTATCCTCTGAATGGTTGTTGTGTAATTTTGTCTCTGAGTGTGTGTAAATATGTTTGACTGCGTAGTATGCGTTTGTTTGAGTATAAATTATCCTCATATTCGAAGGTGTTGAGTGCTATCATGTAAGTGTTTGCATTTTCTGTGTTTATTTGACGATTTCTAGTTAGCGCATCAGCAGTTACATTATCTTTACCTGGCCTATGTTTGATCGTGAACGAGTATTCCTGTATCAGGAGTGACCAACGATATATCCGATTGTTTGCGAATCTGTTCTTCATCAAAAAACAAAGTGCCGAGTGATCGGTTTCAAGTGTAAAGTGGTTAGATGTCAAGAAAAAAGTCAATTTAGTGATCCCAAAAATGACTGCTGTCATTTCTTTTTCAGAAATTGAATACCTCTGTTCGAAAGGTTTTAAAATTCTCGAAACAAAACAAATTGGAGTTTCAGTCCCCCCTTGAATCTGCGTTAGCTCGGCTGCTACGATATAGTCAGACGCATCTGTGCGTAGAATGAAAGGTATGGAGAAATCCGGACTGTATAACAGTAAATTGTCATGAAAGTTTGTTTTTAGTTCTATGAATGCCTTTTCTCTCCTTTCATCCCACTCCCATTTTACGTTTTTTCGTAATAGTTCTATAAGCGGAACTTCGAGTTCTGATAGCCTTGGAATGAATTTTTTGTAATAGTTTAGAACTCCTAGGAAACCTCTCAACATTTTTAGATTAATAGGACGTGGATAGTCCTTGATTTCTTTTATCCTTTCTTGTCCAATGCTAATTCCCTCTTGCCTTATTTGGTATCCTAAGTATTTTACATAGGTTTTATAAAATTCACATTTTTCGATATTAAGTTTCAAACCTGCTTCGTTTAACGCATTTAATATGATGTTCAAATGTTCACGATGTTCTCTTTCTGTTGCAGAAAATATCAAAATATCATCGATATAGTGCAGACAGAAAGAATCGTACTTGTCGAGGATACTCTGCATCGCCCGAACCAGAGCTGATGAAGCACTTTGAAGACCGAAAGGAACCACCTTGAACTGGTATATATGTCCGTCCACGCTGAATCCAGTGAATTTACGCGACTCAGGGTGTAGCGGAATCAACCAAAAAGAGTTTTTTAAATCTAACTTAGAGAAAATAGTGTTTTTACCTATTCTAAACAATAATGTGTCGATCGTTTGCGGCGCGTCAAACTGAGATGTAGTGATAGAGTTTAAGTTTCTAGCATCTAAGCATAGCCTTATTGAGTTGTCTTTCTTTTTTACCACAACTAGTGGATTAATGTAGTTTGTCCTTGCCGACTCTATGATTCCCGAACTTATCATATTCTGCAATTCAATTTGTACTGATTCTCTTTGTTTATAGGGAATTGGGTATGTTTTACATTTGAATGATTTAGTCTCGTTTACTTGTAACTTATGTACGTAGCCTACCGCTACACGTGCTTCAAAATTAATTAGCGCCCTATATTTCTGTAAAATTTCAATTATTATTTTAACAAACTTTTCCGGACAGTTTAATGTTACATCTCCAAATACATTTATATTATTTACTTGTTTCATTTTGACCTTTATCTTTTGTTTATCTTTAAGTTCTTGTGTGTTTAACTTTTCAGTTTTATGCCTATTTTGCTCTGTATAATTTTTAATCACTCTTGTTTCAGGTTCATAATTTAGACTGTTTATTTTTGATGTTTTAATTTTAAGTACCTTTTGTATCTTGGGAACATACTGTATCTTACTCTCGTTCCTTTTTAATTTATGCATACCAACATTTAACATTTTATTAATTATATTTGCTTGCTCATCTACCGCTAGTTTATCTTTATATATTTTAAAAGTTTTAGGCTTTGATACATGTCCTATTCGACGCTTTATTATTTTATGTACTTTTCTTTTCATCCTTACTTTATTTACCCTATTAAATTTGCCAATGTAACCATTTTTAACTTTAGTAGATTCTTTTTCAGTTTTATATTCAAGCAACCAATCATGTACGATTGCATCTTTTTTGTCAAAGTTTTCCATCCACAACTCGACATAGTACCAATACATATTTTTTTTCTCGACCTCCTTGTCGATTTCTACCATATTTTTATACACGACTTCCCCGTCGTCCGCAATTATTTTCATATCATTGGCCTGTTTGCCATTACACCATTTAAACTTTTCGACCTGTATGTCGACCGCAATATTATTATTAACATATTCATTTTTATTATCAATACAATTTCCTACCTCCCCGGTGGAATACATCGGTATGGTACTACCTTGTAAATTTACTACCCTCTTTTCAAGGTCAATTTTTGCCCTGAGTTGTGTTAGTATGTCTTCTCCCAAAATGATATCAAACTTCATGTCATCTATTATAATAAAACTTCCCTCAAATTCATAATTCTCTACCGTGAACTTCGTGTTTAAAACCTGATTACACTGAGCAATTTTTTTACCCCTTGGGTCTACTAAATTTATTTTACTTATTTTAATGCAATCTTTACTTTTATTACCATTATAACAATCATTAATAATTCTTTCTTTGATTAAACTTAATTCAGCACCTGTATCAAGGAGCGCCTTATATGTATTTGTTTTTAATTTAACGTCTACCATTGGTAGATTGCTGGTTTTAATGTTAATTGATCCGTCATCCATGTCATTACCGATAAACTCTTTCATATGTTGGTATGAAACATTGTTCAAAATTAAAACATCGCTTGCCGAAAAACCTGGTTTCGAGGCGGATCATTTACCTGTGCCACGGTTTCAATCCTATCGAAATCAGCTCGTGTGTTTGCCCTGTCTCCTTTTTCCCTGTGAGCGTTTACATTACTGATTTGTGCGTATGTTCGTCTGTCTGTTTCCCTTTCTGAATCTTGAGCCTTTTTGTCACCCCAACTAACATGTCTCCTATCATCTCTTTGATTATTATTGTATGGCCGATTTTCGTTATACATATTATTGTCCCTTTGATTGTAATTTCCTCTATATCTATTTTTTTCCCAATAGTTATTATTAGTTTGATTTCTGTAATTATTGTTGCCATATTGGTCCCTATTTTGCCGATTATTATTGTCATAATTTCCTCTGTTATTATAGTTAGAATTTCTATTGTTTTCCCTATATTTATCCCTGTTATTATTTTCAAAATTTGTATACCTATCATTTTGCCTATCTACCCTGTCTTTATTACCATGTTTCCACCCTATACGGTGATCATCAATGCCA
The DNA here is from genome assembly GCA_936432065.2 of Rutpela maculata. Taxonomy (NCBI): domain Eukaryota; kingdom Metazoa; phylum Arthropoda; class Insecta; order Coleoptera; family Cerambycidae; genus Rutpela; species Rutpela maculata. Next base: position 143,565,050 of record OW386292.2, on the reverse strand, counting down.
CGTAAATATTCGATTAAGCTGTCTAATGTCGTTATTCTCTGAGTAATAATGACATTATGTATATCGTCAGAGAAATGTCTTGCTAAGTAAGTTATTATTTCTCCCTCAGTAAAAGCTGGTTCTAGATGTTTAATATTGCCTATTTTTCGTAATACATAATTCTCCCTATTTATACCGGAGTTCTCGTTGTATTTCCCATTAAACAGGTTGAAACGTACTTTTTGCTGAGCGTATTTTCCCCAGTACTGTTTCAACAAAAGTTCCTCAAATTCAGGTAGCGTTTCAAAATTATCACATATAACATTATACCACTCCTCAGCAAAACCTCTTACCATATTTTGTATATTTTGTTTTAAGTTGGCGTGTGGGTGTATCGTGTTCATATACTGTTTTAAACGTGTTATGAATGTCTTGGGGTGCGTACGGTTGTCCCCATAAAAATAGAATTGGTTCTTGGTACATGTGTGTGCATATGGTGTGTTGGTGATGGTTGTGTGTCCTTCTTTTAACAACTGCGTGTTCAAATGGTTATACATACATTCCTGCTCTTTTAACTTCTTATTTACTGTGTCATCTTGCTTCTTCAGTTTGCTGTCTACTTCATTTACCACGTCGACTATTAATCCTTCCACATTACGTGCAATGGACTCCTCCATTTTCTTCGTGGCGGACTTGACTTTGGTGTTGATGTCCTCAATGACATCGTCTGTCATAGAGTCGAGCCTGTTCTCTACCCTTTCTACTCTCCCCTGTATTCCTTCTATGCGTTCTTCAAATTTTTTATTGTCTTCGGCAATTTGTCGTACTGTTGCTTGTATCTCCATGACGTTTAGATTTGTTTGTTTCATTTCTGTTTGTGTTGCAATGACGTTTATATTTGTTTGTTTCATTTCTACTTGTGTTGCAATGACGTTTATATTTGTCTGTTCTATTTTCGCATTTGTTTGCTCCATATTCGAGCTGATACTTGCCACCATTTGCATTAGTTGATGCAACATGTTTGTGTCTGTGTGTGTTTGTGTAAGTGCTGTATCATCAGATTGTTGTGATGTGGATGGTGTTTGCTCTTGTGTAGTGTTATTTTGTTCGATTTGTTCTGGTGTAGTGTTTGTTTGGTCAGCCATAACTATTGTTTTACCAGATCTTAGATCCATATACTTATGAAATTGGATATAATTCTTACAGTTTTAAAACAAATGATTAGTATTTTTGCTGGTTATTTTATAAAATATCAAACTTAATCTTTTCAATTTGCTAGAGTACACTGTTGTCAATATTCTGCGTTGTTAAGCGTCAAAATGCCGTTTAACAACGTCGCCTACCACGTTGGGCGCCAATTTTTGTTGTGAACTTATTGAAAAAGAATTTTGTTGTTGAGCGCCAGACGGCCTAAACCATCGGATGCGACAGTCGAGAGATAACTCGATACTGCCACACCTCAGAGCATGAGGGTACCGCGACTGTGCAGTACAACTCCCTCTCAGATAGCCGGTTCCTGAAATGCAATGTAATCTCTAGCAACTGAAATAATACACCAATATTTCAAACAAAGATTAACAAATTTTAATGATCTGGACGAGGTAAATTTATGAATTTAACAAATACACAGTTTACATAAATAAAGTTTAAGATGAATGGATAATTATGCGTTTTATTTATTGGCCTTTGCAAATATATTCAAAAATTTTATCAACTGATCAGTGAAAATACAACCGATAAGGTACCTTTATACTTTACCGCTCTTGTAACGCCGCTGAGCTCAATCGCGCACAACTGCTGTGAGTACGCCCCTGGATTCTCGTTCAAAGCTGGTTACTGATGTTACCAACCGCAGGTGCTTGAAGATTACTAGAAGTTCAGATGATGGATAAAGCTGATTTATTTATTTTCCCTTATTTTCTTCCTTCGGGACACTTTATTTTAAGGAAATCACTTTCGAAACACGGGTTTTTAAAAGAATTAAATTTTATATTAAGGTAAGTACCTTAGATATTTAAAATGGATAAATATGTGAGTCGGCTTTGGAAACTTTGAGTCTAGTTTACAACATTTTCATAACATTTATATTTTAAGCATAGAATACTTATTAAAATTATCATTCCTAACTCCTTTCAAAATTTCATATATGATTACTTCCGTAAACACACGGTTTCAAACAATAGGGTAAATTTTCATTAAATAAATTTTAGGTTAGGAGTTTTCAGGAGTAAAATTTATAACATGTTGCCTCTACGACCGCGTTTACTAGACTCTCTTTGCCACTTCTCGCGTTTTTATTCGCTGAGATTGACAGGAGTACAAAAATCAGATAGTATGATTTTAATAAAGAATTTTGATTTTTATAAACATGTACTTTTTTATGCCTTTTACTTATTATATGCACATTTTAACATTGGAATGAGCTTTACTATGCACTCCCAATCATTATGGTACCCCATTTGTACCCCCATAATGATTTTTAAGACACTGATAAATATTCTATATTGCTATTTTCTGACCTTATTACTACATAAAACTACTTAAAATTCGCCCAGATCCTACTTAATACACTAATTATTAATTATCTACAAACATTTATTACCTAGATAGGTTTAAAACATAATTATATGTGAACAAACATTTTAGGTACCCACCTCCAAGTTCATCGGTGAGCAGTGCCTAAACTAATACATAGTGTCCTATCAAAAGTTACACAAAACAACACTGGTGTCCTGAATTCACACCAGGATAAGAAATATTATATCTAAAGGAGTTTTAAGAAAAGTTGCAGTTCATTTTATGTGAAGGTATCTAGAATACACAAAGATTTATTAAGAAATACCTCCCAACGTGTCACAGTTCAGAAATTTTACGCTGCACTTCACTAACAGGTACTAGTCTTTGTTTTCTGTGAGTTTCATCTCATTACGATGTGTCCTTTTTGTAAAACCTTCTTATATGTATGTTTGCCGAGAGAGATTTTTTTAAATTTTCTTATAACTAGATTTTATGTTAATTTTGCTCATAATTAGCGTTCATATACGTATTCTAGTACTTAATACGTCATCATTGTCCACTATTATTGTCCTTTAGTCTAATTTGTAGCACTATTTTAATAAAATGTTTTAATTTTTTAGTTTGACGAGTCCACTACGAGAGTGTTCAGAGAGTTTATGGTTTCTACAAGAACAAAGCTTGATTCTACACATTTGAGCCCTTGCTGTGGTCTCTCTAATTAGTTATTTTAACATATTATAAGGTTTGTCTACTTTTTACATATGGTTTACCCTACTGGGTGTATCTTTTTATACCTAATTATCATAAATTATACTAAACATAATGCATGTGAGCTTTTTCAAATAGAGGTGTTTTACTTAAGTTGCCATATCACATTTTAAGTCTTACTTGAGGTCATTGACCTCCCCTAGCTTCGTCGAAGGGTTGTAAGTGCAGTTCCTCATACACGAAGGTAACAATATCGTGCAATGAGTTATGTACCTCTGTCTGTCGCTACGATGGCTTATTTTCTCTGGCTTTTGCCCTAAAATATATATTTTTGCAAATGTCACAACAATATATATATATATATATATATATATATATATATATATATATATATATATATATATATATATATATATACTGGTAAAAATACCAGCACAAAGCCTACTTATGAATTCAAACGTATTTTCAGTGATGCAAATTATCAACTTTTTTATAATTGCTTAAATGAAGAATCTTGGCTACCTGCATTTGAAGCTATCTCTGTTGATGGCAAATACAACAACCTTCCTGCAATACTGTTAGAACATTACAATACTTCATTTCCTTAAAAAAAAAGTAAAAATTTGTACAAAAAGGGGACCAAAGTGGATAACAAAAAATATACTTGATGCTAAAGAGAGCTTGAATTTCTAATCGGAGTTATACCAACATAACAGGTTACCAAAACCTGTATTTATTGAACATAAAAATTTTTATACTGACCTGCTGATAAATGAGGAAAGAAGATACTACGGGCAAAAAATAAATGAATCAGATAATAAAACAAAAACTGTATGGAATATAAATGCAGAAAACAACAAAGTTAGGCACAAAAATGATAAATTCCAAGGAATTGTCATAAACAATGAAACCATTACTTCTCCTCTGGAAGCATGTAATGCATTTAATAAGTATTTCATTACAGCGGCCCCTAACCTTGTTGGAAATAATCCCACAAATCCTGATTTAGCACATATATCAGTAAATGTAAACTCAATTTACCTGTCGGAAGTAACTCAAAATGAGGTATTAGAAATTATAAATAACATAAAAAACAAATTCTCTGCTGGCGATGGTCATATATCCAATATATTATTGAGTCATTATCTAAATGTGTCTTTCCAGCAGGACTGAAAGTGGCAGTTGTTAAACCCATCTATAAAAAAAAAGTGATCCTCTTCAAATGGAAAATCACTGACCTATAAGTATGCTATCGAGTTTCTCCAAAGTGCTTGAAATAACTATGTGTTCAAGAGTATTATCCTTTCTTAATCTTCACAAAATTATTGCCACGAATCAACATGGCTTTCAAAGGGACAAATCAACAACTGCAATTTTCAGTTTTGTTGAAAACATATTAAAATTAATGGATGAAGGTTGCCATGTGCTTGGCATCTTCCTGGACCTCTCAAAAGCCTTTGACTGTGTGAACCACAACATACTTTTAAGCAAACTTGAAAAAATGGATATACGTGGATTAGCCTATAACTGGTTCGAGTCCTACCTTAAAGGACATACACAAAAAGTAAACATTAGAGACAACCACGTAGATTATTACTCAGAACCAGAATGTATAACCATGGGAGTCCCACAAGGTAGTGTACTTGGACCGATTTTATTCATCCTATACATAAATGACTTATAAAAGGTAATCACAGACCAAACAACTATTTTAACAATTTATGCAGATAATACAAACGTCTTTATCTCTGAAAAAACTTTTGCTATGATAGAACAAAAGACACATGCTAGCATGACACAAATATCAGAATGGTTTAAAAATACGGAATAGTGCAAAATACGAACAAACCCAATTGCATTCTATTCAGGCATAGTAGAAATGAAAATATTTACCCAGCAGAAATCCAGATTAATAATGTAGATGTTACCTTTGCAAATTCAACAAAATTTGTTGATCAGTATATGAAGTGGGAGGTTCATGTACAGTTGCTTTTTGGAAAACTCAGCAGTTTGCTACTCCATTAAAGAATTAAAAAAGGTTGTAGATGAGAGTACTCTATTAACAGCCTATTATGGTAATTTTTATTCGGTATTGACGTATGGAATATTATTTTGGCGTGGTTCACACAGTCAAGAGGTCATCAAAATTCAAAAACGTGTGGTCAGAACAATGACAGGGAGCAGAGCAAACAAATCATGTCGAGGTTTATTTAGAACACTACACATTTTAACTGTGACGGGGATTTATGTGTATGAAAGTCTTTGTCTTGTTTACAATAGTAGAAAAATTTAAAGAGGCTATTATAGACCACAAACACGACACAAGGCCTAAAGATAATTTTTGTTATCCCATCCACAAGAGTGCTTTGCTCGAAAAGGGCTGTTATTATAAATGTTTGAAATGGTACACATAAAAGAAATAAAAACCTTAACACTTTTTAAAAAAACCTTCTTACCAAATTTGGTGCTTTTATCCGCCAGGTAACGGTAATTTCAATAAGCCACCTCTCTACCAGTAGGATAGTTGTGAATTTCAACCTGCATTGTATAATATGTATTCATATTTCTCCTTATTTGAGCTAAGCACTCCAGAATGTATATGCAAAGTAAAGTAAGTTTAGCATGATCAGTAAACTTTAAGCTCACATCATCTCTATAATCTAATCTAAACAGTGCCCTGATTGCTTGTCTTTGAATTCTAAAGATTCTATGACTGTGGGATGAATATCCCCAGGATAATATGCCATATTTTATCAACAAATGAAAGACAGAAATAGCATGTTTTCATTGCATTAAGAGGTAATAAAACATATGGTTTTATTAATAAATACAAGTTTCTATTTAGTTTCTTGTTTATAAAATTTATATGTTCATCCCACTTTAACCCAGGGTCTAAACAAACTCCTATATTCTAAACACTGACACCCATTTAGATTTTTATTTGCAGATATCATTACGTTGGTCTTTGTATCATTTTTTAGTAATAGTTGGTTTGTGTAGAGCCACTGAATTGCAAGACCCTTATTTTCGGCCATATCAGCAAGGAAAGACTGACTTTTATTTCTGTGTTTAGACAGTTCCTGCAGTGAAAGGGTGAAGCTAATTAGTTCAATAGTTTCTCACCTCCTCAACTCTTCAGTTTCAGCTTGGTCCTCCTCAACATGTTCCATTTTCACAGAAGTTCCAGAATCTTCTTCAAATTTCAGTGGTTCAGTTTTTAAAAACATCACAGGTTCCACCTCAAACTTCTCATCTTCAGAGTTTTCAAACTTGACAACCCTTTCACTATCTTTTTCAATCACAAATTCTTCAACGTCACATTTCTTTTCAATCTTAGTAAACTGTAAAACGTTATACAGATTCACTTTGTCTTTACTATCAGTGCCCTCAGTATCACGATAACTATTAATCCTTTCTTCCACACTTAGACAACTCACTACGAAATTAAACAGGCTCTTCAAAGCAGCGAAACAATTTTGGCATATTACGGGTTCTCGTACCATAAACAAATCCTAAAAAAATATGTATGAATTACTTTTACACCAGATAAATAAGGAAAAACCTCAAAGTTTGTGCTAAGGTTTCTACACATTGATAAGCTCTTTTCGGCCTGTATGATACTGAATTTGCCATTTAAAAATGGCGGAAATTGGCAATTCATCAGATAACGGCATGTATCTCATGACATACTTGACCATATGAACTGATTTTCTTTTAAACAAAAGCTCATAGCTCATAAAGTGCTGAACCCCGGAATCAATGATCCAACGAGCACCAGGCTAAAACCATTGACATAAGCTTAAGGCTTAAGAAGATAAGACCCAGCAGGCACACCAGAGACCAAATTAGGGATGGATGCATTGGCAAAATGGACAGACTTCCTTCTTAAAATCGACCGAACCAATCTAAGTATGTGAGTGAACTGACTCATGCAGTTCAAATGATTTGCACATCTCAGGTGAAGAGAAGAGCAACACATCAAATGACGAAGGAGCTTTTAACTTAATATTCAGTAAATGCCACAGCAAAACGCCACAGCCGAAAAGAAAGGTTCATAGGCCTCAAAATGAAAAAGTACTACAGAATCGTTGGGTGCTGCGTGTTAACCATTCCAGCAAAGGATGTCCATACAAAGCTCGTCTGGTAGCCAGAGGTTATGTACATAAACAAAGTATCGACTGTGATGAAAGGGCCGCAAGAGGGTGTTCATAAGGCGGGGTTCTTTCCCCCCTTTTATGGTCACTGCTTGTGGATGATCTCTGACCCTTCTCTCTCTGTGGGAAGTCGAGATCCAAGCATATTCGGACGATCTAGTAATTATGGTTAGAGGAAAAGCTGAAGAGGTACTCTCTAATATCCTTCAAGAGGTGCTAAATACAGACCATATTTGGTGTGAGAGGGAGCAAATGACTGTGAACCCCCACAAAACTGTAATAGTACCCTTCACCAGAAAAAGGAAGCTGAACAATTTAGTGCCGCCTTCCTTAGCAGGTGAAACTATTCCATTTGCGGGGGAAGTGAAATATCTAGGTGTTACACTAGACAAATCACTCAACTTGAACTCCCATCTGTTCACAAAGCACGACTTTCTTGTGGACATGTTGCAGAATTTGAGGAAAAACCTAGGGCATAGGTTCCCAACAAATATACTGGATATACGTTACGGTCATAAGACCAATGGTAGCGTATGCCTCCATAGTTTGGTGGTCGAAAGGGCTACAACAAAAGACCAATGCCAAACTCTCTGGTCTACAGAGACAAGCATGCCTGGCGATAACTGGTGTGATAAGTACCACACCCTTAGCAGCTCTGGAAATCCTCCTGGATCTACCCTCTCTCCACATCTACTTGGAGAGAGAGGCCAGGTGGGCAACATACAGACTTCAACAAGTGGAGAATAATATGCAGCAGGCTAGCATCATGGAACGCAACAGGCTGTCAGATGACATGGAGTGTCATGGCATCCTGGGAATGCTTTCAGAAGTGATGCCTACCGTGACCAACTATGAACTGCCCTTTACCGTCCTTTTTCCTGGAAGAGATGAATGGGATCGGAACAAAACTGGCCTACAAAGAGCAGACATCTGTTGGTTTAGAGACGGCCCAAAACTCCTGAGGGAGTTGGAGCTGAAGCATACAGTCGCAACCCGAAGGTAAGAATCACTTCGAGCCTGGGTAATTATGTGACTGTCTTTCAGGCAGAAGTTTATGCCATTGAACTATGTACAAGGAGGCTTGAGTAGATGCATCATAGACGCAGATCAATAAAAATATTTTCAGACAGCCTAGCAGCTGTCAAAGCTCTTGGCTCGCATCGCTGCAATTCTAAATTGGTCTGGAACTGCCAAAAGGCTCTAGCTCGATTGGCAGACACCACAAATTAACTCTGGTCTGGATACCGGACTACTCTGGCATGGAGAGCAATGAAATAGCCGACTCCTTAGCTAGGCATGGTGCGGTATGAAAATTTAACAGACCGGAATCAGTGCTTGGCATATTGGCAAACACTACGAAAACAACCATCTTGGCCTGGACTGAGGTAAAATCCTCCAGTACTGGCAAGAACTACCAGGATTAGCTCATTCAAAGAAGTTTATCACATACCCTCTAAACTCAAGAACTGAAAAACTATTAGAGCTCAATAGGTTACACCTAAGAACTCTAGTTGGCCTATACACTGGGCTTTGCAGACTTAATCACCACCTACACAGACTTGGAATAGTGGATAATGCTGAATGCCGACTGTGTTTGGAGGAATATGAAATGGTAGTGCACGTTTTATGTACCTGTCCTACTGCAGAAAGAACCAGGTTCTCACTTTTTGGCAAAGAGCAACTGCTGCCAGAGGACCTGAACAACCTCTCACCCAATAAGGTAGTAGGCTTTATCAAAAAACTGAAACCATTGGGTAAAATATAATTAGGAGTGAGCCACAATAGACCAGATGATCACGGTGGAAGATCTGTTACTAGCTCATTCACATATCAACCTAAGCTAACTTAACCATGATGAAGCCTGTGGCAAGATACGACACCATTCGTACAGTTCTTGATGCCGCAAAGCAGATGAAACTACTTAGTTTGATCTATAAACTGTGTTCTCTTCAGGAGAAGGTGTTCATTGAGTAACCAAAAGATTTTAAAGATGACTCGAGATGGGTGTGCCTTTTGGAAAGAAGTTTATGCAGACTGAAGCAAATTGTGGAACCAGCGATTTCTTCTGCTTATAAAAAACTCAGGTCTAGAAATGAGCAATGCTGATGTATGCCTGTGATATTTTACTGTTCGGATTATCTAACAGCTTCATTTGTATTTTGTTTATAATTCTTCCATTCGTTTTGATTATAAATAATTTTACATACATTGTTTATAATATTGATGTTTCCTTTTACTTGCCTCTAAAATCCTATCATCCTATCATCATCTACCATCACCCTACATTTGCTATGAAGCACAATTTCTCCTTTTGGCACAAGAGTGTTAAGCTTATGAATACAATGAAATGGCTAAAAATAGCGCAAAATAGTATCGTCAATTTTTGGGGTGGCATTTTTGAGATTCCCCCCGCTCATCAATTTTTATTATGGTGGAAACTGGTTTTTGAGGTTAGCTCATCCATTTTGAAGTACGAGGCGGTATAAAATACCGCCTTGTACCGAATTTGGTGTAAAATATTTTGTTGCGATTTCTCCCCCCCCCCCCCCCGCTCCCCGCTCGTCAATTTTGAAATATGAGGCGTCTTTTTAGATTTGGTGGAAATTTTTTTGAGATTTTTCTGAAGAATTCGGTACATTGGTTATCACTGTCTATTTCCTAACTTACACCTAAATGGACTCACCAACTCTGGTAGATATTTTTGCAGCATTAAGTGTATGTCTTTCTCTTCCAGATGAAAATAGGCATCCTTCTCGCATAAACTTAAACAAAACCTGCATATCTTTTTGTCTTCTCTAAATTCTTCGCTTTCACTTTCATTTCTTATCTGCCACAAATCTACATCATTTTGTTTACAACCTGAAGCAGTGTATATTTGCTCTTCAGACATTAGACATGTTGATTTGAAATCGTGAGATTTCTGGAGATTCTCCACACATTCATAACATAATAGCGGATTTTCGCTGTAATCCCAATTCTAAAATTAAAAACAAAACATTAAATGAGGTACTTAACAAGTATACTGCAATAAAGTGAATAGTTACCACGAGGTCTAAGAAAATCGCCGTCACCATGACCAGTTCGTCTTCCATAGATTTGTAGTCCTTTTTACAAATAAGTTTGAAACACAGTCTACAGATTTTTAATTGGTCGTCCATTATATCTTATATGCTGCAAAAATGTACAATAGAATAAATATTATTATAATAATAATGATTAATGACAATAAAACGCCAACACATAACCACACTTGTAGAAGTATTCTGTTCTTCTTCTACTTCCAGTGCCAAACAAAAAAGGATGAAATCAATTCATAACAATATCTTATCTACTGCTACTGTCACGAGTGTTTTATTGTACAATCAAATCATGATTTGTAGACCAAGAGGTTGCCTAAATAACACTTTAGCCAATGAGCAGTTGGCGTGTTAAACAAAACAAATTCCATGAACGTAATGGAAAATACAGTTCACGCAGCACCATCTATCCATAAAAAGACCCAACTTGGGCCACTGAAGTTCACAAATGCTAATATGACAAAGCAGAAACCTACTACTCTGCTACCGATTACGACCGATGTAGGCCGTCAAGAAACTATTCAACAAATTTCAATGAAGGAAACGTCCAAAGCTATTGTTCAAGCTAATACCTTACAGAAATGCCAAGAATTAATACATATTACCGACGACAAAACTTTCAAGGAGGTAAATCACAAAAAAAGCGAAGAAAGAGCAGTGCAATGATTGGGCAATCAAACATCCTGGAAAGCCATAAAATGACAATCGTTTTTCCACGTTTATAAAATTCGTCCTGACACAACTGTGGAGTTGACATAATTATTAAAACCAACGTTCCCTGAAGTGGTTTGCGATAAATTGAATTCAGTGTATCCACACTATTATGCCTTATTTAAAGTGATTATAGATGAGAATAACTTTCAGAAAGCTATGGATTCTTCTTCTTGGCCAAAAGGGGCATTGGTGAATAAATATTTTCACAAGCGAAGAGCGGTGTTAGCGGGAAGCTAGACCCGCTAGAAGATAAATTCGAAGTTAAAGTTCCAAAATTTAGTACTAATATTTGTAAAAAGAATGAGGTAGGTTTAAGTTTATTCCACGTAAATGTCCAGTCCATATCAAATAAGTTAGACCAGTTATCAATTTTTTTAGATAAACGTAATTTCGATATTTTGTGTTTTTTGGAACACTGATTAGAGTTATCTGCCTTAAAAACTATTAATATACCGCACTGCAAGCTGGCTGCTTGTTTCTGTAGAGAAAATAATAAACATGGAGGCGTTTCCATTTTTGTCAAAAAATACAGTCAAATTTAAGCATATCCAAATTAGTGATTATTGTAGTCATATTAACGCAGAATTCTGCGCCATTGAAATTTTACAGATTAACACTATTCTCATAAATCTATATAGATCTCCAATGTGGGACTTAACCATTTTTCTTGACGTGTTGGAACAGCTATTAACACACTGTTCAACTAAAATATAACAAAATTATACTGACTGGGGATTTTAATATAAATTTCAGGTGAAATCTCCTGCTTTATCTGAGTTGGTCTGTTTGATTTCAGCTTTTGGTCTTGATATTATAATATCGGATTTTACCAGGATCATATCTCATTCAATGGCTTGTATAGATAATATAATTAAAAATCTGGAAGATGGTGGTTATAGGATGGGTGTTGTTGACCCGTGTTTATTTGATCATTTAGGTCAATATATTATAATAAAAAATGTAAGGCATTGCGTGAAGGACATCTGGAGAAGATCCATTAATGCAAAAGGTATCGCTAACTTAAAGATTTCGTTAAATAACACTGGAGTTTACTCGATAACCCAGAGTTCAACTTTACCTTTTTATCTGAATTTTTAGTTAACACCTTTTCATCTCATATTGACAAACATTTTCCTTTTAAAAAATGCAAAATGAATAATAAGCCACCTGTGCAATGGTTCGACGACTCACATAGAAAAATGAGAGATACACTTTGCTGTGTAAAAACTATTTCTAACTGTACTAGAGATTATACGTTGTATAATTTATTAAAAAATGATTATAAATCTAAAATTGTTGATTCAAAAAAAATTGCATATGACAATTTCATAAACATGTCTGACAAGATGCTTGATAGTTGGAAATTAATAAATTTCGAGATCAATAAATCCAGCGCATGCTCTCCTGAACACGATATCTCTCCAGACTCTTTTAATACCTACTTCTCTACAATTGCTGAACAATTAATTAACTTTTGCCACTGACCATTTAAAAACCTACCTAATGTTAATTCCTCATTTTTCCTTGATCTGGTAACCTCTATTGAGGTTAAGGAAGCAGTTAATAGCTTAAAAAATTCTAGTTGCACTGATGTATATGGTATAAAGAAACTATTGACATAATTATGCACCCACTTACTCTTCTTATTAATGCCTGTATTCGCGACAGGCAATTCCCTGATGTATTAAAAGTTACCAAAGTTTTACCTCTTTTTAAGAAAGGTAACATTAATATTATCGACAACTACCGTCCTAGCTCCATCATCCCCATATTTGGAAATTATTCTCAAAAAAAGACTTACAAATTTCTTAGATCATAATAATGTTTTAAACTGTCGTCAATTTGGTTCTGAAAATAAATGTTCCACCACTATGGCAGTATTTAAATTAGTGTGCTACATAGGTGAGGGCCTTGAGGAGGGCGAACATGTATCCATTAGCTTGTGCGACCTTTCCAAGGCCTTTGACTGTGTCTCACATGAAATACTTCTGGAAAAGATGAGTTTTTATGGTATTCGAGGTCTGCCATTGAACTTTTTTTATTCCTATCTTAACAGACTTCAGTGTGTCTCTATGGATAACCTAAACTCAGAACTTCTTCCGGTTAAACACAGGCTTCCTCAAGGTTCTGTTTTGGGGCCCCTACTCTTTATATTATACGTCAATGATTTTTTCACTTTATGTCACCAAAGAAATGCATCGCTTATGCTGACGATACATCTGTTCTTGATTTTAATTTGAATATTCCTGACCTAAGTGAGGATAGCTTTAGTTCTACCGTGTGTGTAGTCGCGGGCTAGGCATGGGGAGTAGAATTGCAACATCGTGTGTGCCAGCTGGCTGAAATGAAATAACAGAGCAAGAGGGAATGCTCCACCAATGGACGAATTTACGGCTGCCGGTGTTGTCATATTTCTCGCGCTACATGAATGTACATGCCTAATGAGAAATTACACGCACGGTATCAAACAAGCTGGTGCATGGTTCTCCTCGAATAATCTTAAATTACACGAAGAAAAAACCCAACAAATAGTTTTCTCAACAAATAATTCACTAATCAAGAGTAACAGTGTTAAAATTCTTGGCGTTGTAGATGACACTGTTAACTGATCCAATCATGTGGAGCCAGTCACACAAATTATCAAGTTCAATATTCATGCTACTTAGGCTAAAAAATCAACTCTGTTCTAAAACCTTAAGGGCATGGTATTTTTCATTATTTCATGCTCATATTAATTATGCTATACTCTTATGGGGTGGTTCATCTCGGGCAGCTGGGGTGGTTCATCTCGGGCAGCTGTAATCTTTCGTCTGCAGAAGAAAGCAGTCAGGTTAATTGTTAATGCAGGTTGGAGACCACTGTTTACCAATATTTAAAAGTCTTGGTATAATGCCAGTTCCTTCTCTTCACATTTATGTTACTTTACATGAAATTCACAAGAACGTAAATTCTTTTTGTACTAACTCATTCGTATGGCACTAGGTCTGCCAATCAACTTAGGCAGCCTCGTCTTAGATTACCAAAATCACAGAAAACCTCTCTAAACCTTCAATTATACAATCACATTTCTATTGACGTAAAAATTTTAATAATTTCAAGAACTTAATTAAAAAACGCATTTTAAAATACTGTTTCTATTCAATTGATGAATTTTTAAACACACAAATTTGTTGATCTTTTAGCTTAACCTCTGCTTGTTTGGTATGCCCTGGCGATTTCGTGAGAGCGTGCCTCTTCTTTCTTTTTTTTATACATATTATTTTGTATTGTGTGAAGTATTTATACATGTGGTGATGTGTATACATTTTTTATATTTTTATATTATGTATTTTATATTTTTGACTTGCCAAAAGCGTATTTGTAACTTGGTCAAATAAAAATATCGATCTATCCTTATGTATTTTGACCCTCTAAAACCGAATCTGAAGTCAGAATTGTCAGATTCGCTTGTTTTTCACCCCTACCCCAAAAAACACCCCCAAATCAAAAAAAAGTAGTCTGGCCTGCAGACCATATCAGTGTATCCTTATATATTTGGACCACTGAAACCAAATCCGAAGTCAGAATTGTCAGATTACTTCTTTTTTCACCCCCAACCTCAAAAAAACACCCCCTCCCGCTCAAAAGTGATCTGGCCTGCGGACCATACCAGTGTATCCTTATGTGTTTGGACACTCTGACACCGAATCCGAAGTCAGAATTGTCATATTCAGTCGTTTTTCACCCCCCAACCCCAAAGAACACCCCCAAAACAAAAAAAGAGGACCAGACCAGTGTATCCTTACCTGTATTTCTAAAATGCTGCCTAGCATAAATTACGTAACACAACAAAATTTTTAGAAACCATAATAGACAATACTCTTAACATTTAGCCAACAAATTGATTGTTTATGTGCAAAGTTAGCAAAAAGTACATTCGCTCTCATACATAAGTATTAAAAATGAAATTAACTGCCAGGGCCTCTTAACCGCTTATTATTCACTTGTGTACTCAGTTTTAAACTACAATGTAATAAATCAACCGATATAAGTAGATAATATTTTCACTAATTATGAAAACGACTATGAAACCCATATTTTGCATTCCTTCATTTCTGATCACACTGCACAAAAGATAACTTTTTCATTGAATCTTGCAAACGAGAGTAAACACACTTATCGAAGGTTCTTTTCAGAACATAATAAAAACAATTTTATTTTAAGATTACAGGAGCAGACCTGGAATGAATTGTACCAGTTTGAAGAAATAAACAAACAGTGGAATTATTTTATGAATATCTTCATTAATATTTTCAACGAAAGTTTTCCACTAACATACTATGTAGACAGAAAAAATAAGAAACACAATAATACAACAAATCAAGAAATAAAGGAATGCAAAACTCAGTTAGATATATTGTTTGTACTGTCAAAAACTGATAATAAATATATAGAGAGTTACAATTTAGCCAAGAAAAAATACAATAACTTATTAGCAAAAGAAAGATCAAAAACATATGAAAATAGAATTACAATGTCTGATAACAAAAATAAATGCATGTGGAGTATACACGATGAAATAACTGGCAAAAAACATAAAAATGAAATTCAAGTTACAGGCTGTCCTTCAAAGATAGCTGAAGATTATAATAACTTTTTAATCAATATTGTACCAGATTTATTAAGCAAAGTTGAACAAATTCAATTTAATTGTAATATTGAACAAAATCACCAGTCAATGTTTGTAAAACCTGTAAGTGAACATGAATTAAACGATTTATCTAATAGATTAAAAAATAAATACACTAGTGGGGAAGATGAGATTCTCAACAGCATCATAAAATTTTGTATAAAATTCATAGTTAAACCAGTATGCCTTGTTATTAATAATTCATTTAAATATGGTATATTTCCTGAACAACTTAAATTGGCTTTAATTAAACCATTATACAAAAAAGGCGACCCTGAACTTCTAGAAAATCACAGACCTAAAAGTATATTACCATCATTTTCAAAACTGTTTGAAATGGCCATGTGTGATAGAGTAATAAGCTTCTTAACAGCCTGTCAGCTTATAAATCAAACCCAACATGGTTATATAAAAGGTAGATCAATAGTAACTGCTATATTTCAATTTACACAACATATATTAGATTCCTTTGAAAAAGGCAATATTTCCCTTGGAATATTTTTAGATTTATCAAAAGCTTACGATTGCCTAAATCATGAATATTTGCTGATTAAATTAGAAATGTATGGCATTAGAGGAAATGTGTTAGAATGGTTTAAGTCATATTTATCATGCCGAAGACAAAGAGTCATAGTAGAAAAAGATGGTAAGAAGCACAAATCTGAAATAAAAGTAAATCCCATAGGCATTCCGCAAGGCAGTATAACTGGCCCTATTTTGTTTTTAATATATTTAAATGATTTATGTAATGCAATAAAGGTCAGCAATCATCACATTACCAACTATGCTGATGATTCTAATTTATTAATTGTAGCTAAAGATTTTCCTCAGCTCCTGAATGAAAGTAATACTTTATTTTCAGAAGCAAGAATGTGGTATTCAAAAAATAAATTTTTATTAAATGTAGAAAAAACAAATATTTTGTTATTTCGAACAAAACAGCTTCAAATTGAAACTCCTAATAAAATAAAAATTACCAACGAGAATATAGAGCTATCAAGAAATGTCAAGTTTTTAGGAATACAAATAGATGAACATTTAGACATGTCATCGCACATAGAGTAATTGTGTCCAAAACTAAATAAAATATGGTATAGCATATGTGTGATTCATAAATATTTAAATGAAAAATCATTAAGGATAATTTATTTTGCAAATTTTGAATCGACAGCCAAGTTTGGAATAATCTTTTGGGGCAGCAATATGAATATAAACAAAATTTTTATAATACAAAAAAGAGTCTTAAGACTCATCTATAACATAAAATATAATGAATCTTGCAGAACAGTTTTTAAAATTAATAGAATATTGAAATTGTAGCTCTGTATATTTATGAAATATTAATAGTTGTATTCAAAAATAAAGAAATTTTTGAAGTAACTAATATACATCACAAGTATCCAACTAGGACACTTAATATTAACTATCCTGTACATAGGTTAAGTTTAACAGAGAGGAGCCCATTTTATATGGGCATTAGATTGTTTAATAGTTTACCACAGAATTTAAGTCATTCAAAATATAAAAAAATTTAAAAAATGTATTAAGAATTTCTTAATTAATATGGAACCATATAGCATTAATGAATACTTTTCAAACTAATAATTATTGTTATTTTCTTTTGTAAGTAACTATTTTGACGTCATTTCATTTTTTGTTCTACTTTTTATTGAAATATAAATTGTAAAACATTCCTTGAAATAAAGAAGTGTTATTATTATTATAAGTAGAATTTTTATAATGCAAAAAAGAATCATCAGGATAATTTTTAATCTACAGTTTCAAGGGCCGATCTAGAAATTTCAATAATTTTTTTCTCGTCTGTGGCGCATGGGACCCATACGAAATATGGGAAATAACATCTCGAGAAGCACTTCTCTAACGAACTTTTTAGACTGTCCAGTTCGAGCAACAAGGAGCAGCAGTAGGCAGCTTTCAGCGAGAACCGGAAGATGGCAGATGGGATTCTGCCGAAATGTCGTTTGGACAACAGTGGCTCCAGCAGGAGCCTATCAGCTACGTGGGAAAACACCCGGAAATACACCAACACTTCATATATATATATATGAAGTGTTGGTGTATTTCTGGGTGTTTTCCCACGTAGCTGATAGGCTCCTGCTGGAGCCACTGTTGTCCAAATACACCAACACTTCATATATATATATATATGAAGTGTTGGTGTATTTCCGGGTGTTTTCCCACGTAGCTGATAGGCTCCTGCTGGAGCCACTGTTGTCTAAACGACGTTTCGGCAGAATATTTATTAAAATAGCTGGGTAAATGATTATGCAATATTTTGTAAACAAAAACCATTGCTAAATATTCTAATCTATTACTTCCACGTCCAGTGGAAGTATAGTAACGACAAAAAAATTTTTAAAAATTTTTATTGCCCAAATAGGCTTAAAATGCCATGAAACGTCGAGATTTTAAGTTTGAGCGAAAAAAAAATTTCTGTCTGTCGGTCTGTCTGTAACTTTTTTTGTGCGCACGTTTACTCTGGAACCGTTTGAGATATTGACTTGAAATTTGGTACACATATGTACTTTAACGAGATCTAGAACTAGATTATATTTTCATCTTGTTCCGTCGAAGGGTTGGGGGGTAAATTGGGGTAAATTTGGGGTAAATGGGTAAATCAAGCAGGTAAGAGTCCATAAAATTAGTATTTAGTATATACAAGAGAAGCTGGGGTCTCAAAAAAATTTTTGGCATTAGCCACCCTCATTACCACCCCCACCTCCTTATTAAAGGGGATGAAAAAAAAAATGTGATTTATTGCATGTACAGGAACCAGAAACCTCAAAATATTTTTTTACTTCATCCACCCCCCACTACCACCCCGCTATCACCACCCCCACCCCACTACCGATGTGGGGTATCGTTTTATGGGTTTTTGGGGTAGAGGATTTCAAATATTATATTATTAAAGTTCCATAAACAATTATTTTCACATACAAAGTTTTTTCGTTGTGAGTGACTTGGATAGAGAATCTGGATGTGGAAGTAGTGATTCCTTGGGCAGCGGTTTTTTTATTGAAAACCACTGTAATGATGAAAGCCTTAATTGTATTGGTGTATGTCTGTTGCATTTAAAAACAATCCTCATAGCTCTCTTTTGAAGTTTTTGTAATGTTGATATTTTATTTAGATCAAAAGTATACATAATAGTAGCGCAACATTCAAAATGACGTTGAATGATTGTTTTGAACACAGTAATTTTAGAGTTTATAGATAAATGCTGGGACACCCGAGAAAAAAAATAGTTCCTTAGTCACCTTCTTTTGTATATAATATACTAGAAGAACACTTACATAAGATGACTAAAAGGACACCAAATGATTTTCTCTGCTCAACATATTCCTTAGAGCCAAAGCTAAGTGGTAATTGTGACAAAAACCATTAAATATTTACTACAAATTTAATAAATACTGATATACACGAACAAAGATGTGTTATGTACAATAAAATTCAGTTTAGTATCTAACTGGTTAACAAAATATGTGTAATTATTATTATAAGTGCACTCAAACGAATTCTCTCTTGCAAGAGGTACAATAAATTTCTAGATAAATAATTATATATAACCGTTTTATAACTGTTTCTGAATACTGCTATAAATCATCTATACAATGTACCCTAGATTAAGCGAAAATTGTCGTATAAGTGTTGTTATATCAACATTTCTAAGCAAGATTACTACTCTACTTTTAAAACAGTTTTATTAATTAGGCTTAAAAACTGCTATATAACAATGTAATGAAATAAACTCGGTTCTACGGCAAATGTGTGTTTATGATGAGTATTAAATGATGTACGAGTCTTCAAAACCTCTAATAAATCGAATACATAACACTACTGCAATCTAATAGTAAATATTCCTGTGCTACTTAGGTAAGCTTGTGTTTCAGTGAATGCATTTTAAGGTAATTTCTATGTTTTGTCTGATAGGAACAAGAGTCACATTTGAACATTATTACTTCTGATGATTCCTTATGCCTCAGCAAATGATGTTTGAGACTATCTTTACGGTTTGTTTGAAAGCAACAAGAATCACATTTGAACATTATTACTTCTGATGGTTCCTTATGCCTCAGCAAATGCTTCCTAAGATAATTTTTATGATTTGTCTGATAGGAACAAGAGTTACATTTGAACATTATTACTTCTAATGGTTCCTTATGCCTCAGCGAATGCCTTCTGAGAGAATCTTTATTGTTTGTCTGATAGGAACAAGAGTCACATTTGATCAGTGTTACTTCTGAAGGTTCCCTATGCTTCAGCAAATGCTTCTTGAGGCAACTTCTACGTTTTGTCTGAAATGAACAAGAATCACATTTGAACATTATTACTTCTGATGGATCCTTATGCCTCAGCAAATGCTTTCTGAGATTATCTATACGGATTGCCTGATAGGAACAAGAGTCACATTTGAAAATTTTTCCTTCTAGTACTTCCTTATGCCTCAGCAAATGCCTTCTGAGACCATCTTTATGGCTTGTCTGAAAGGAACAAGAGTCACATTCGATCACTGTTACTTCTGAAGGTTCCTTATGCTTCAGAGAGTGTTTTTTGAGGTCACCCTTCCGTTTTGTCTGAAATGAACAAGAATCACATTTGAACATTATTACTTCTGATGGATCCTTATGCTTCAGCAAATGCTTTCTGAGATTATTTATATGGACTGCCTGATACGAACAAGAGTCACATTTGAACATTGTTCCTTCTAATAGTGCCTTATGCCTCAGCAAATGACTTCTGAGGCTATCTTTATGATTTGTCTGAAAGGAACAAGAGTCACATTTAATCACTGTTCGTGCTGATGGTTCCTTATGCTTCAGCAAATGTCTTTTCAGACTATTGTTATATTTTGTGTGATATGAACAAAAGTCACATTTGTATTTTGTTACTTCTGATGGATCCTTGTGCACTACCGAATGTGATTTCAGGCTACTTTCATATTTTGTCTGAAATGAACAAGTATCACATTTGAACATTGTTACTGCTGATGGTTCCTTATGCTTCACCAAATGATTTTTGAGATGATCTTTATATTTTGTCTGATATAGACAAAAATCACATTTGAACATTATTATTTCTGAAGGTTCCTTATGTTTCAGAAAATGCATTTTGAGATTACTTTTATATTTTGTCTGATATGAACAAGAATCACATCTGTACTTTGTTACTTCTGATAGATCCCTGTGCACTAGTAAATGTGATTTGAGGCTACTTTCATATTTTGTCTGAAATGAACAAGATTCACATTTGAACATTGTTATTTCTGATGGTTCCTTATGCCTCAGCAAATGCTTTCCGAGAGTATCTTTATTGTTTGTCTGAGAGAAATAAGAGTCACATTTGATCACTGTTGGTTCTGATGGTTCCTTATGCTGCAGCGAATGGCTTTTGAGTATATTTTTATATTTTGTCTGATATGAACAATGGCCACATTTGAACATTGTTACTTTTGAAGGCTCCTTATGCTGCAGTGAATGTCTTTTGAGACATTCTTTATATTTTGTCTGATATGAACAAGAGTCACATTTGAACATTGTTACTTCTGAAGAATTCGTATGCTGTAGCAAATGCATTTGGAGATCATCTTTATATAGTGTCCAGAATGAACAACATTCACACCTGTACCTTGGTACTGTTGGGAGATTTTCATTGGTCGTTGTCTGTTTAGCGCATGGTTTTGATAGATCCTCTTCGAGGTTCGCCATTAAACATTTCTGTTCCATACACAAACTAGTGGTGAGCTCCAGATGTTGTAAAATGACACCATCTTCAGGCCTGGAAATTATAAAAATGGTTATCATCACCCAACTGTAAACTAATAATAATAATAATAATGTTTATTTGAATAGGTAATCCTAATATACATACAGTTAAATACAGTGTGTCCTCGGATGGAGTTGGCAAGAGGAAAAACATTTCTATTATTGATTTTACGACGAAAAGTCGCTCTTTATAAAAAATTCTGCTTATCGAAAACATGGATTTACCATATAAAAATCTTAGATCAGATCTACCGGGTGTTAATAAATTAAGAAAACATCAAAATGCCTCAAGAGAGAAGTACCTTTATTTATTATTTTGTACAAAATGTTTAAAAAACAAAGTTGTTTAAAATCAAAATAAAGCCTAAATACAAATTATGAAGTCTAAATTTTGACTTTTACATTTGTGTCAACTTACATTTTTTTTCAAACATTAACATAACATAATAACATTAACTTCAACGATTGTGGAAACACAATTTATTCTACATAGCCTCCTCCAACCTCAACACACTTCTCCATCCTTTTAATAAATTCACCATAGACCTTACGAATGGTTGAGAGTACATTCACTTCATTCACCATTGTATTCGTGCTTTTAGTGTGTCTCGATCATGCGGCAGGTCATCTGCATAAACTTTCTGTTTTAAGACACCCCACAGAAAAAAATCGATTGGGGATCTTGCAGAAAAATTAATTGGAGTATACCCTCCCATCCATCTGGCTCCAAAGTGATCTGTCAACCACTGCCGTACCAAAACTAAGGAATGAGCTGGGCAACCGTCCTGCTGCCAAAAATGTTACGCCCTACTTCCGGTTGCAAAGTGTTTATAAATGGCGATACAAAGTTTTCCAAAAGGTCGAAATAAACAAGCTGATTTAAATTTTCTTCTAAGAAATATGGACCAACGATTCGATCATAAAAAATCCCACACCATACATTCACTTTTTTATAACGTTGAGTTCGTTTTGTGAATGACATTGTTTGGATTTTCAAAAGCCCAATAACGACTGTTTTGTGATGAAACATGGCCATTGGTACAAAATGTTGCTACGTCAGTAAAAAAAACGTTCTGAGAAAACTTCTATCTACGAGGTAATTCTCACCGACCCATAAACAAAAATCCAATCGCTTCTCTTCATTTCCATTTTCAAGTATACTGAACCTTGGCTTAAACGGTCCAACTTTGTTTTCCATATAAATTCTCTGTAAATGACTTTTATTTACTTCCAGTCTTTGTGAGCATTTCCGTACAGATAATTTCGGGTTTTCTATTACTGAATTTATTGCCAAAAGTGTTGCCGCATCGCCTTCTTTGTACTTTTTCTTGGGGTTTTTGATATCCAATACAGATCCAGTTTCACTGAATTTTTTAAAAAGTTTGCGCAATGATTGGCGCGATACCGCTATGTTAGGGAACTTTTGGTGGTAAAGGTAATTGCATATCGATAAGAGACGTCTCCAGTCGCATAACATTTGATCAAATAAATTGTTTCTTGTTTGGTAAACGTTTTTTAAATGATCAACAGAACACTAATAAATGCAGATGTAAGATAGTAATATTCTACATAATGTCACAATGTCACAATGACGTTTGTCAGTTCAATATTATCGACAGAACACTCTGTTTCTTAATTTGAATTTTTATTCATATTAATAAATTCAACGAAAAAAGATAAACACAATAAAAACATAAAAGACAAATAGACTTCATAATTTGTATTTAGGCTTTATATTGGATTATAAACAACTTTGTTTTATAAACATTTTGTCCAAAATAATAAATAAAGGTACTACTTTCTTGAGGCATTTTGATGTTTTCTTAATTTATTAACACCCAGTACATCTGATTTAAGATTTTTATATGGTAAATTCATTTTTTCGACAAGCAGAATTTTTTATAAAGAATGACTTTTTGTCGTAAAATCAATAATAGAGATGTTTTCCTCTTGTCAACTCCATCCGGGGACACAATATATATGATGCATATTTTACAACAGAATATGATACATAAAAATTCATTAGATTAAAAAAAAACGAGCTAGCCAATTGACCTTGACCACCATGACATGGTTCTATGGTGGTGCTCGGGTTCTTCTTTTATTCAGCTTTGTCTTTTGTATCAGACTCCACAGCCTTGATAAGGATTTCGTAGTACAGCTATCTGCCCTGGGTTTCTCTTCGCCAAGTAATTGGAATCTCAGTCTAACTAGACCTTCACAATGGTTTCTTCGCCCTCTTGACAGAATCTGCATGTGGCATCCTCTGCCAGCCCCATTATACTCATATGTCTATTAAGCCTACAATGTACGGTCTGCTTTTTATTTTAACGTAGTAGATCTTCCGTAAAGGTCCATTGTTCTTTAATGAACTCTTTGGTTCGTCTCTGTCACGGAAAGTCTTCCACCATTCCAGAGATTTCTTTTATACCCATTTACTAATAGACGCTTGAATGCATGGCTAACGTTCAAAGTTTTAAAACTCCATAAGCGTCAATGCTTTTTCTTTTATTAAATATTTTTTTTTATAGCAACCGCTACAGACTTTTCGATAATTTCATGCCAAAATATTTACTTTACCTGTAACAATTGCTCAGTGTCAATATCTCCAAAATTTTGAATAACGCCCTTTTTCCCAGGCCAATTTTTGGCCAACTTTACACATAAACACAATTAATTATAAGCTATTTAATAAGACTGGTCGCAGCTTTTAGTTTCCAACACCCCACAGGGTGACACCTTTTGCCCAGCCGTGCTCTCTACTATATAAAACAACATAGACACAATATATTATGACATATCAGTAATTTTATAAATAATTAAAATCGGAAATATCATAGTAGGCACTGGCGAACAGGTGATTTTTTAATTTAGTTTTGAAATGTTTTAGAGGCAGTTCTTTCAGAGAAACTGGGAGGGAGTTGAACAGTGTTATTCCCAAATTATTTCTTTTAGTTAATTCCAGCCTTTGATTGGGTATTCATATATCGTTCCTTGCACCAGTATTATAATCATGTGTATTACCATTTTTTGTAAAGTTATTAATGTGCTCCTTTATGTGTATTAAGTTACAGTAAATTATTGCCGACGGTAACGTTAGAATGTTAAGTTTTCTGAACCAAGGCTTACAACTAACCATTTGGTATACATCTACTATTGCTCTGATTGCCCTCTTTTGAACAATAAAAACTTTCTGAACGTGGGTAGATGAGCCCTAAAGAGCCCACCTTTCGATTAAAATGGATCCGAAAAGGGCCACGTTAATAGATCTTATTTTATTTTAGTTTAACATAAAAAATGCGCTAGCAGCGGAAACGCCGTCAATGACTATTTCACAATTAACTTCTATGTTAGATGTACTAGGGACTTGACTTTTTTAAATTAAAGCGAAAGAATCCACCTTCTGATTAAAAGTGGCCTTAAATTGCCCAGGCTATTCAATTTTTGTTTATTAACATATTACTTGAGAAATTACACTCTAGCAGCGAAAACGCTGTCGTCTGTTTCGCGGCTAACTTCTACGTTAGATGTACAACTGACTTAATTTTTTTTAAATTAAAGCTAAAGAGCCCACCTTTCGGTTAAAATCGGTCCAAAAAGGTCCAGGTTACTATTTTTTTTTAACACGAGTTTTACCTGAAAAATACGCGTTGGTGGTCAAAATTATTTTGAGAATTTGAGGCTAACAGGTTAATTCTTATTAGCTCTTTGGTCATAAATTGTAGGTAAATATGTTGATATTATCATCACCTACAAATATATTTATTCAAAAATGCAATCAAAACAAATTTTTTTTCGCTGCTAGTTCGCTGAACGGAAAATTAAGAACAAAATATGCATGGAAACATCTGAAATATGAACGGATATGCTTCTTCGAAGCTTTTATGATCATTTCGACCCAAATCGGATCAGTAACAACATTTTTGCTGCACTTTTTAACCAGCTCTGCAATTTCTGCGAGTTAGGCTCTTGTTGCTCCGTAAAAACAGGGAAGCCGACGAGTAGGAGACCTTTTGGTACGTGTTATCCTGGACCAAAACTACAATCCTGCAAATTTTCAACTTTACAATAATTAATTAATTCCGAGTCAAAAACTAAAATTTGGCCATTTTGGATTTTACTGCTGTACATGAACATTTTTAGAAATTTCAGAGGGCTCCTAGGCTAATATTTATTAGTAACAGTAATTTCAATAAGCCACCTCACTACTAGTAGGATAGTTGGGAATTTCAACCTGCATTGTACATGTATTCATATTGCTCCTTATTGGAGCTAAGAACTCCAGAATGTATATGCAAAGTAAAGAAAGTTTAGCATGATCAGTAAACTTTAAGCTCACATCACCTCTATAATCTAATCTAAACAGTGCCCTGATTGCTTGTCTTTGAATTCTAAAAATTCTATGACTGTGGGATGAATATCCCAGGATAATACACCATATTTTAGCAATGAAAGAGAGAAATAGCATGTTTTCATTGCATTAAGAGGTAATAAAATATATGGTTTTCTTAATAAATACAAGTTTCTATTTAGTTTCTTTATAAAATTTATATGTTCATCCCACTTTAACCCAGGGTCTAAACAAACTCCTATATTATAAACACTGACACCCATTTAGATTTTTATTTGCAAATATCATTACGTTGGTCTTTGTATCATTTTTTAGTAATAGTTGGTTTGTGTAGAGCCACCGAATTGCAAGACGCTTATTTTTGGCCATATCAGCAAGTAAAGACTGACTTTTATTTCTGTGTTTAGACAGTTCCCGCAGTGAAAGGGTTAAGTAAATTAGTTCAATAGTTTCTCACCTCCTCAACTCTTCAGTTTCAGCTTGGTCCTCCTCAACATGTTCCATTTTCACAGAAGTTCCAGACTCTTCTTCAAATTTCAGTGGTTCAGTTTTTAAAAACATCACAGGTTCTACCTCAAACTTCTCATCTTCAGAGTTTTCAAACTTGACAACCCTTTCACTATCTTTTTCAATCACAAATTCTTCAACATCACATTTCTTTTCAATCTTAGTAAACTGTAAAACGTTATACAGATTCACTTTGTCTTTACTATCAGTGCCCTCAGTATCACGATAAATATTAATCCTTTCTTCCACACTTAGACAACTCACTATGAAATTAAACAGGCTCTTCAAAGCAGCGAAACAATTTTGGCATATTACGGGTTCTCGTACCATAAACAAATCCTAAAAAAATATGTATGAATTACTTTTACACCAGGTAAATGAGGAAAAATCCTCAAAGTTTGTGCTAAGGTTTCTATACATTGATAAGCTCTTTTCGGCCTGTATGATACTGAATTTGCCATTTAAAAATTGCGGAAATTGGCAATTCATCAGATAACGGCATGTATCTCATGACATACTTGACCATATGAACTGATTTTCTTTTAAACAAAAGCTCATAGCTCATAAAGTGCTGAACCCCGGAATCAATGATCCAACGAACACCAGGCTAAAGCCATTGACATAAGCTTAAGGTTTAAGAAGATAAGACCCAGCAGGCACACCAGAGACCAAATTTGGGATGGATGCATTGGCAAAATGGACAGACTTCCCTCTTAAAATCGACCGAACCAATCTAAGTATGTGGGTGAACTGACTCACGCAGTTCAAATGATTTGCACATCTCAGGTGAAGAGAAGAGCAACATATCAAATGACGAAGGAGCTTTCAACTTAATATTCAGTAAATGCCACAGCCGAAAAGAAAGGTTCATAGGCCTCAAAATGAAAAGGTACTACAGAATCGTTGGGTGCTGCGTGTTAACCAATCCAGCAATGAATGTCCATACAAAGCTCGTCTGGTAACCAGAGGTCATGTACATAAACAAAGTATCGACTATGATGAAAGGGCCACAAGACGGTGTCCACAAGGCGGGGTTCTTTCCCCCCTTTTATGGTCACTGCTTGTGGATGATCTGCTGACCCTCCTCTCTCTGTGGGAAGCCGAGATCCAAGCATATTCGGACGATCTAGTCATTATGGTTAGAGAAAAAGCTGAAGAGGTACTCTCTAATACCCTTCAAGAGGTGCTAAATACAGACCATATTTGGTGTGGGAGGCAGCAAATGACTGTGAACCCCCACAAAACTGTAATAGTACCTTTCACCAGAAAAAGGAAGCTGAACAATTTAATGCCGCCTTCCTTAGCAGGTGAAACTATTCCATTTGCGTGGGAAGTGAAATATCTCTAGGTGTTACACTAGACAAATCACTCAATTTGAACTCCCACCTGTTCACAAAGCACGACTTTCTTGTGGACATGTTGCAGAATTTGAGGAAAAACCTGGGGCATAGGTTCCCAACAAATATACTGGATATACGTTACGGTCATAAGACCAATGGTAGCGTATGCCTCCATAGTTTGGTGGTCGAAAGGGCTACAACAAACGACCAAAGCCAAACTCTCTGGTCTACAGAGACAAGCATGCCTGGCGATAACTGGTGTGATAAGTACCACACCCTTAGCAGCTCTGGAAATCCTCCTGGATCTACCCTCTCTCCACATCTACTTGGAGAGTCTGTATGTTGCCCACCTGGCCTCTGGTGGGCAACATACAGACTTCAACAAGCGGAGAATAATATGCATCATGGAACACAACAGGCTGTCAGATGACATGGAGTGTCATGGCATCCTGGGAATGCTTTCAGAAGTGATGCCTACCGTGACCAACTATGAACTGCCCTTTACCGTCCTATTTCTTGGAAGAGATGAATGGGATCGGAACAAAACTGGCCTACAAAGAGCAGACATCTGTTGGTTTACAGACGGCCCAAAACTCCTGAGGGAGTTGGAACTGAAGCATACAGTCGCAACCCGAAGGTAAGAATCACTTCGAGCCTGGGTTATTATGTGACTGTCTTTCAGGCAGAAGTTTATGCCATTGAACTATGTACAAGGAGGCTTGAGTAGATGCATCATAGACGCAGATCAATAAAAATCTTTTCAGACAGCCTAGCAGCTGTCAAAGCTCTTGGCTCGCATCGCTGCAATTCTAAATTGGTCTGGAACTGCCAAAAGGCTCTAGCTCGATTGGCAGACATCACAAATTAACTCTGGTCTGGATACCGGACTACTCTGGCATGGAGAGCAATGAAATAGCCGACTCCTTAGCCAGGCATGGTGCGGTATGAAAATTTATCGGACCGGAACCAGTGCTTGGCATATTGGCAAACACTACGAAAACAATCATCTTGGCCTGGACTGAGGGTAAAACCCTTCAGTACTGGCAAGAACTACCAGGATTAGTTCATTCAAAGAAGTTTATCACATACCCTCTAAAATCAAGAACTGAAAAACTATTAGAGCTCAATAGGTTACACCTAAGAACTCTAGTTGGCCTATACACTGGGCTTTGCAGACTTAATCACCACCTACACAGACTTGGAATAGTGGATAATGCTGAATGCCGACTGTGTTTGGAGGAATATGAAATGGCAGTGCACGTTTTATGTACCTGCCCTGCCGCAGAAAGAACCAGGTTCTCACTTTTTGGCAAAGAGCAATTGCTGCCAGAGGACCTGAACAACCTCTCACCCAATAAGGTAGTCGGCTTTATCAAAAAACTGAACCCACTGGGTAAAATATAATTAGGAGTGAGCTACAATAGACCAGATGATCACGGTGGAGGATCTGTTACTAGCCCATTCACATATCAACCCAACCTAACTTAACCATGATGAAGCCTGTGGCAAGATACGACACCATTCGTACAGTTCTTGATGTCACAGCCGCAAAGCAGATGAAACTACTTAGTTTGATCTATAAACTGTGTTCTCTTCAGGAGAAGTTGTTCATTGAGTAACCAAAAGATTTTAAAGATGACTCGAGATGGGTGTGCCTTTTGGAAAGAAGTTTATGCAGATTGAAGCAAATTGTGGAACCAGCAATTTCTTCTGCTTATAAAAAAGTCAGGTCTAGAAATGAGCAATGCTGATGTATGCCTGTGATATTTTTCTGTTCAGATTATCTAACAGCTTCATTTGTATTTTGTTTATAATTCTTCCATTCGTTCTGATTATAAGTTATTTTACTTACATTGTTTATAATATGGATGTTTCCTTTTACTTGCCTCTAAAATCCTATCATCCTATCATCATATCACCCTACATTTGCTATGAAGCACAATTTCTCCTTTTGGCACAGGAGTGTTAAGCTTATGAAAATACAATGAAATGGCTAAAAATAGCGCAAAACAGTATAATAAAAGTAATGTATAAAAAACAAAGGTTATATCCCACCAACTTACTATACAGTGAAACAGACCTACACAACATACGTACTCTATATAAAGTCAGTGCCGTGTTGACCAGGTGTGCGAGGTTTGCACAGTCAATTTTTGGGGCGGCATTTTTGAGATCCCCCCCACTCATCAATTTTTATTATGGTGGAAACTGGTTTTGAGGTTAGCTCATCAATTTTGAAGTACGAGGCGGTATAAAATACCGCCTCGTACCGAATTTGGTGTAAAATATTTTGTTGAGATTTCTCCCCCTCCCCCCCCCCCCGCTCCCCGCTCGTCAATTTTGAAATATGAGGCGTCTTTGTAGATTTGGTGGAAATTTTTTTGAGATTTTTCTGAAGAATTCGGTACATTGGTTATCACTGTCTATTTCCCAACTTACACCTAAATGGACTCACCAACTCTGGTAGATATTTTTGCAGCATTAAGTGTATGTCTTTCTCTTCCAGATGAAAATAGGCATCCTTCTCGCATAAACTTAAACAAAACCTGCATATCTTTTTGTCTTCTCTAAATTCTTCGCTTTCACTTTCATTTCTTATCTGCCACAAATCTACATCATTTTGTTTACAACCTGAAGCAGTGTATATTTGCTCTTCAGACATTAGACATGTTGATTTGAAATCGTGAGATTTCTGGAGATTCTCCACACATTCAGAACACAATAGCGGATTTTCGCTGTAATCCCAATTCTAAAATTAAAAACAAAACATTAAATGAGGTACTTAACAAGTATACTACATTAAAGTGAATAGTTACCACGAGGTCTAAGAAAATCGCCGTCACCATGACCAGTTGGTCTTCCATAGATTTGTAGTCCTTTTTACAAATAAGTTTGAAACACAGTCTACAGATTTTTAATTGGTCGTCCATTATATCTTATATTCTGCAAAAATGTACAATAGAATAAATATTATTATAATAACAATGATTAATGATAATAAAATGTCAACACATAACCACACTTGTAGAAGTATTCTGTTCTTCTTCTACTTCCAGTGCCAAACAAAAACGGATGAAATTAATTAATAACAATATCTTCTCTACTGCTACTTTCACTTGTGTTCTATTGTTCGATCAAATTAAGTTTTGTAGACAAGAGGTTGCCTAAACAACACATTAAGGGCCAGTTTTACAATATCGGATTAAACCGCGGAGTGCGGATTCAACTACGGCCTTGAAAAAACATCTGTTTTAGAATGTCGTTAATTTTGTTTTTATATGTAATATGATGGATATAATCGAAATATTTGATTAGTTATTATTTATTCATTATTATTTACTGTCTAATGACGACGAAGAAATTATATTAATGTAATAGAAGGTATTCGAAGTTCTAAGTTTAAACTGCACAGTTTAATCTAACATTATAAGGGCCAGTTTTATAATGTTAGATTAACCGTACAGTTTAAACCTAGGATTAAACCAAGCTTTAAACTTTACTGTACAAAATGTCTGTTTAGGGCCAGCAGGCGGATTCCGAACTCACGATACGATCACGATTGACGATCCGACACCAAGGGCGCAGAGAGGAATTGTCGCGATAATGCGCGCGTAGTAGTCATTTGAAGAACTAAAATTTTTGTTGGCTCAAAATTGAAAACACCATATTTTGCGATTTGTCAATCTTGTGGGGTTCTCTCCACTGAACTCTACTATATAAATGGAAGGTCAATATCCATACCAATTTTTACGCCAAATTGAACCTCGGGCAAGTATGGCGACCCTAAGGAGGAGCGCAATCGCACTACAAAATACGTCAGAGCCGGTCTTATTGTTACTGCAACTGTTTAAAACCTGGGACTTTGCCCCGATTCTTGCAACACAGTACCATACAAAATTGCACCATATTGTCTTAATTAACTTTGTTTATAACAGTCACAAAATATTACACAAAATAGTCAATTTATAACAACTTTACACAAACAACAGAATAAACAAAGAATAAAATGGTGACACCGACTCTAGAAATTGCATCTAATCCAAGACTTACGCTACAGAATCTATGGAAAAGAAGTAAAACACAGAATTGCGTCAGCCTGGCATCGGAGCTTAACTCCCGTAGACAGCCGTTTGGTTCAAGCACAGACATTAATTTCTCTACTGCGTCGACGCATGGCTTATAGTTTTTGAATTCGTTACCACTTAATCTGTGCCGTAATTGCCGCATTTTGTTCACGCGCATATACCTATATTGGCCTTCCATTTATATAGTAGAGTTCAGTGGATGTAATAACAAATTTTCAATTCGTTCCAATAAGACAATAACTGATTGTTTAGATAATCTAAATCTATTTATAAATTCTTTCTCATTCCATTCCTCCATGTGATTAGGCCTGATTCGAAAGTTTCTAGGATTTCGAGCACCTTCTATTATATTGATAACTTCTTCGTCGTCATCAGACAATAAATAATCGAATATTTCAAATACGTCCATCATTATTGTATTGTATAAAAGCAAGAAATTTTTCATGAGGTTATGAATATTTTACACTAGTTTAAACGGTCCCCATCCACCGTTTGAAGTTTAACCTTACCGTGACGTATTTAATCTGCAAACTGAAGATTACGGACATTATTAAAACAGATTTTTTTTCAAGGTCATAGTTTAATCCAATCTCTGCGGTTTAATCCCATATTATAAAACTGGGCCTAATACTGGCCCTTAAGCCAATGAGCAGTTGACATGAACTTAATGGAAAATTCAGTACAGGCAGCACCATCTATCCCTAAAGAGACCCAACTTGAGCCACCGAAGTTTCCAAATGCTAATGTGACAAAGCAGAAACCTACTACTCTGCTACCGATTACGACCGACGTGAGCTGTCAACAAATTATTCAACAAATTTCGATCTCGATGAAGGAAACGTCCAAGGCAGCGACATAATAAAAAGAGACTGGAAAAGTAGGCGTGGCACATGGCCAGAATATATTCGACCTTGAGCAAGCAACTAGTCCCCATGGGCGTCACTTTAACTTAACGTTATGGAATTTGCGAATATTTTAAAAATGTATAGAACAGCATTTACTCCGTTTTTAAATATAATTTAATTTATTACTACTTCTACAATATCCATTCATTAACTGTATCCCTCAAAGCAGTACTTCACTGCAAATCTTGGCAACTAGGGCCAACAAATGACCCCCCACTGCGTCCCTCGGGCGTTTATTGTCTGATCAAACAAACCGTATGTATACTGAATTGGGATTGCCCCTCTATACTTTAGACCTCGTTGGTCCAAGGCTATGGACCACAATAGTCGTGACGTCATGCACGAGGCGGTTAATTTGAATTACATTCCATGCAGTCTTTGAAGCATGCCTTCTGTACATGTGTTTTAAGGGTCAAAATAAATTACTTAAAAATATATCTAAGGATTGGTACGTTATTTCTTATATTTAGCTATTGAAACCTAACTACTGATATAAAAATAGAGCTGGATTATAAGTTTTTTACATATGGTAATAAATTTTCTCTACCAAATATAATAAAAAAAAATATTTTCTGGATGGCTATTTCTGCGCAGGCGTTCTACAAGTGTCTGGAAAATTATTGGGAACGTATTTCTTTGTATTCTAACCTCAAACTTGTTTCATTCGTTTTCATTTGAAATTGAATTGCTTTCCATTATTTTATACTATTATCATAGATTTTCAACCTATAACTTCGTGTTTAAATATTTGTAAGTAAGTATTTTCACTTAGAAACGCAAATAAATAAAGAAATTACATATTGTATCATTTATTCACAACTTATTTCTATTAAATCTATAAATGATTGAAATAGTTTAAAATTGAACTGTCTAGTAAATACGACATATTCCATGAACATGCTTCATCTGTCAGGGTACGAACATGCCGAAGATACTACCCAGCTAGAAGTTCATGCCGCAGTTTCAGAAGATGTATCGAAGCCATCAATGTGTAAAACAAACCTATACATTTAAATGTGGCCGCACATACCGTGGATGCTAGCAGAGTGAACTGCTCTTAGCACAAATTGATAGCTTTGATGCATCTACTGAAACTGCGGCCTGAACTTCTATATCTGCGTAGCATCTTCGTACCCTTACAGAAATATTATAGTGTGCAAAGAGAGCCAGAGCAGCTATATATGATGTCATAACCATAATCCCCTTGGACAAGTACATTCTGCATCTGTTATATTTTTGTATTCAAAAATATCTGAAAACAATTAATTACGTTAAGAGTCAAATATGATAATGTTTAAAAAAAAATGCACACACCTCTACTTTATAGATTCTATCTCTCATGCTAGCATGAACTTGTCCCTTAACAATCGGTACTTCGGGATCATAAATCATTCCTTTCACGTGGCTCGCTTCAACAGAACTTTCTGCCTTGACCATGAGTTTTCCTTTATCTTTAAAAAATTAAGCAATCGCAGAAAAATGCAATACGTGTTTTTGAACCATTTTTCAATGCTAAAAGTAGGTAAGTATATTATAGATACATATTTAAAAATTACTTTGTTATAATTTCAATCACAAACTTAGGTACTTACGATGCCGTTGAAATATATTATTATTGACTCCAGTACAAATTTGGAATGCAAACGCTTTAAATACTGTAAAATCATTGAAAATTATAAAAGAAATAATCCACTATGCATAACTTTAAAACTTCTAGTCCAGGTAAACAAATAAAAAAGATGCAGATATGCTCGACATACGTATACACGCGTGCGCAATAAAAAATTAATTTCTGAAAATATTTCAAGAGGACCTTAAAAATTACAGTTTTATTACAAGAAGGCGCAGCTTTTAAAGTTAAAAGATTTGTATGATAATTCAATAGTTAAATATTCACAGATTTTCTGAAATTTCAAATTCAATTTTGACCAGTGTCTTATGTACAGTGGTAATAAGGTCGATGTTAGAAATAGGATGGAATAGTTAGTGGGAGTGAAATGTCACACTATTTCGGTCCATTCTTCGAGCTAATACCTTATAGAAATGCCAAGAATTAATACATATTACCGACGATGAAACTTTCAAGGAGGTAAATCACAAAAAAAGCGAAGAAAGAGCAGTGCGATGATTGGGAAAATGGATTTGAGTAATCAAACATCCTGGAAAGCCATAAAAAGACAATCGTTTTTCCACGTTTATAAAATTCGTCCTGACACAACTGTGGAGTTGACATAATTATTAAAACCGACTTTCCCTGAAGTGGTTTGCGATAAATTGAATTGAGTGTATCCACACTATTATGCCTCATTTAAAGTGACTGTAGATGAGAATAACTTTCAGAAAGCTATGGATCCTTCTTGGCCAAAAGGTGCATTGGTGAATAGATATTTTCACAAGCGAAGAGCGGTGTTAGCGGGAAGCTAGACCCGCTAGAAGATAAATTCGAAGTTAACGTTCCAAAATTTAGTACTAATATTTGTAAAAAGAATGAGGTAGGTTTAAGTTTATTCCACGTAAATGTCCAGTCCATATCAAATAAGTTAGACCAGTTATCAATTTTTTTATATAAAGATAATTTCGACATTTTGTGTTTTTTGGAACATTGGTTAGAGTTATCTGCCTTAAAAACTATTAATATACCGCACTACAAACTGGCTGCTTATTTCTGTAGAGAAAAGAATAAACATGGAGGTGTTTCCATTTTTGTCAAAAATACAGTCAAATTTAAGCAAATTCAAATTAGTGATTATTGTAGTCATATTAACGTAGAATTTTGCGCCATTGAAATTTTACAGATTAACACTATACGCCATTCGTCTGAGACATTAGGAAGTCATTTTCACGTTTCATTTATGTCATCTAACTCGTCATTTCTCGTCACTCCTGACCATTTTTTCATGTCATTTTCACGTGCCTTTGCTACCTGGGTTTTTAAATGAACACTGTTTCTATAGTCTACAAGAGTTTAACGACTTCAACGAAGCTAACTGATTCGTATGTTAATGACTTTTTATTTTTTATATATGTTGTGTAGGTACATAATTAGATGTTTTAAAATTGTGCAAGCGACTTTGACATTTTATGTGTGTTTATATGTATTGAATATGTGTGTGTATGTATATATTAATTGAATTACGTTTATTTATCACTTTTATTTATTATTTTTTTTTTGTACTGACAAAACCTACTTTGTACTTTTGGGGGTTAGGGGTGAAAAAAGAAGTAATCTGACAATTCTGACTTTGGATTCGTTTTCAGCGAGTCCAAATACATAAGGATACACTGATCTGGTCCACAGGCCAGACCACTTTTTTTGGAAGGTGATTTTTGGGGTTAGGGGTGAAATACGAGCGAATCTGACAATTCTGACTTCGGATTCGGTTTCAGCGAGTCCAAATACATAAGGATATACTGGTCTGATCTGCAGGCCAGACTACTTTTTTTGTGTAGCTGTGTAATTATTCTTCTAACTATAAACTAAAAAAAAAAGAACAGTAAGAAAATATGAATAAAAATAATAAAATATAAAATATGAATAAAGTAACATGCACACATGACAAGATATAAGATTTTATATCTAAATCAAGATATCTAGTAATAAATTCAATTATTTACAATATTTTCTCATTAATAAAAATTCCTAATCTGTGTTTAAATTCAAGTCAGGTAAATTGTTATACCGGACAAAGCCCTTAAATAACAAGGTTTTCATATTTAATGACATATTTTTTCTATACATATTGTATATGTAACCGTTGGTTATTTCCTGTATTATGCTCATACATCTGGCTATTAAATACTATATATTTATTAAAATAGCTGGGTAAATGATTATGCAACATTTTGTAAATAAAACCGCTGCCCAAAGAATCACTACTTCCACATCCAGATTCTCTATCCAAGTCACTCACAACGAAAAAACTTTGTATGTGGAAATAATTGTTTATGGAACTTTAATAATATAATATTTGAAATCCTCTACCCCAAAAACCCATAAAA
The DNA here is from genome assembly GCA_936432065.2 of Rutpela maculata. Classification (NCBI taxonomy): domain Eukaryota; kingdom Metazoa; phylum Arthropoda; class Insecta; order Coleoptera; family Cerambycidae; genus Rutpela; species Rutpela maculata. Next base: position 143,528,262 of record OW386292.2, on the reverse strand, counting down.
CGATACCCCACATCGGTAGTGGGGTGGGGGTGGTGATAGAGGGGTGGTAGTGGGGGTGGATGAAGTAAAAAAATATTTTGAGGTTTCTGGTTCTTGTACATACACTAAATCACATTTTTTTTTCATCCCCTTTGATAAGGGGGTGGGGGTGGTAATGGGGGTGGCTAATGCCAAAAATTTTTTTGAGACCCTAGCTTCTCTTGTATATACTAAATACCAATTTTATCGACTCTTACCTGCTTGATTTACCCATTTATCCCAATTTTACCCCAATTTACCCCCCAACCCTTCGTCGGAACAACATGAAAATATAATCTAGTTCCAGATCTCGTTAAAGTACATACGTGTACCAAATTTCATGTCAATATCTTAAACGGTTCCAGAGTAAATGTGCGCACAAAAAAAGTTAGACACACCGACACAGGCAGAAAATTTTTTTCGCTCAAACTTAAAATCTCGACGTTTCAAGACATTTTAAGCCTATTTGAACAATAAAAAATTTTTAAAATTTTTTTGTCGTTACTATACTTCCACTGGATGTGGAAGTAAAAACCATTGCTAAATATTCTAATACATTTTTTATTGAAAACCACTGTAATTATGAAATCCTTAATTGTATTTGTGTATGTCTGTTGCATTTCAAAACAATCATAGCTCTCTTTTGAAGTTTTTGTAATGTTGATATTTTATTTAGATCGAGAGTATACCACTGACCTCTATATTTAATATATAGAGGTCAGTGGAGTACACATAATAGTAGCACAATATTCAAAATGAGGTTGAATGATTGTTTTGAACACAGTAATTTTGGAGTTTATAGATAAATGCTGGTATACCCGAGAAAAAAAATAGTTTCTTAGTAACCTTCTTTTGTATATAACATACTAGAAGAACAATTACATAAGATGACTAAAAGGACACCAAATGATTTTCTCTGCTCAACATATTCCTCAAAGCCAAAGGTAAGTGGTAATTGTGACGAAAACCATTAAATATTTACTACAAATTTAATAAATACTGATAAATCCAATATCCAACAAAGTTGTGTGTTAGGTACACTAAAATTCAGTTTAGTATCTAACTGGTTAACAAAATATGTGTAATTATTATTATGAGTACACAAATAATTATATTTAACCGTTTTATAACTGTTTCTGAATACTGCTATAAATCAGCTATAAAATGTACCTAGATTAAGCAAAATTAGTCAACATTTCTAAGCAAGATTACTACTCTAGTTTTAAAACAGTTTTATTAATTAGTCTTAAAAACTGCTATATAATAATGTAATGAAATAGACTCGGTTCTACGGCAAATGTGTGTTTATGACGAGTATTAAATGATATATGTCTTCAAAACCTCTAATAAATCGAATACATAACACTACTGCAATCTAATAGAAAATATTCCTGTGCTACTTAGGTAAGCTTGTGTTTCAGTGAATGCCCTTTAAGGTCATTTCTATGTTTTGTCTGATAGGAACAAGAGTCACATTTGAACATTATTACTTCTGATGATTCCTTATGCCTCAGCAAATGCTTTCTAAGATAATCTTTATGATTTGTCTGATAGGAACAAGAGTTACATTTGAGCATTATTACTTCTAATGGTTCCTTATGCCTCAGCGAATGCCTTCTGAGAGAATCTTTATTGTTTGTCTGATAGGAACAAGAGTCACATTTGATCAGTGTTACTTCTGAAGGTTCCCTATGCTTCAGCGAATGCGTTTTGAGGCCACCCTTACGTTTTGTCTGAAATGAACAAGAGTCACATTTGAACATTATTACTTCTGATGATTCCTTATGCCTCAGCAAATGATGTCTGAGACTATCTTTACGGTTTGTTTGAAAGGAACAAGAATCACATTTGAACATTATTGCTTCTGATGGTTCCTTATGCCTCAGCAAATGCTTTCTAAGATAATCTTTATGATTTGTCTGATAGGAACAAGAGTTACATTTGAACATTATTGCTTCTAATGGTTCCTTATGCCTCAGGGAATGCCTTCTGAAAGAATCTTTATTGTTTGTCTGATAGGAACATGAGTCACATTTGATCAGTGTTACTTCTGAAGGTTCCCTATGCTTCAGCGAATGCGTCTTGAGGCAACTCCTACGTTTTGTCTGAAATGAACAAGAATCACATTTGAACATTATTACTTCTGATGGATCCTTATGCCTCAGCAAATGCTTTCTGAGATTATCTATACGGATTGCCTGATAGGAACAAGAGTCACATTTGAACATTTTTCCTTCTAATAGTTCCTTATGCCTCAGCAAATGCCTTCTGAGACTATCTTTATGGCTTGTCTGAAAGGAACAAGAGTCACATTTGATCACTGTTACTTCTGAAGGTTCCTTGTGCTTCAGCGAATGCTTTTTGAGGTCACTCCTACGTTTTGTCTGAAATGAACAAGAATCACATTTGAACATTATTACTTCTGATGGATCCTTATGTCTCAGCAAATGCCATCTGAGATTATGTATATGGACTGCCTGATACGAACAAGAGTCACATTTGAACATTGTTTCTTCTAATAGTGCCTTATGCCTCAGCAAATGACTTCTGAGGCTCTCTTTATGGTTTGTCTGAAAGGAACAAGAGTCACATTTAATCACTGTTCGTTCTGATGGTTCCTTATGCTTCAGCAAATGCTTTTTCAGATTACTGTTATATTTTGTCTGATATGAACAAGAGTCACATTTGTATTTTGTTACTTCTGATGGATCCTTGTGCACTACCGAATGTGATTTCAGGCTACTTTCATATTTTGTCTGAAATGAACAAGTATCACATTTGAACATTGTTACTTCTGATGGTTCCTTATGCTTCACCAAATGAATTTTGAGATGATCTTTATATTTAGTCTGATATAGACAAAAATCACATTTGAACATTATTATTTCTGAAGGTTCCTTATGTTTCAGAAAATGCATTTTGAGATTACTTTTATATTTTGTCTGATATGAACAAGAGTCACATCTGTACTTTGTTACTTCTGATAGATCCCTGTGCACTAGCAAATGTGATTTGAGGCTACTTTCATATTTTGCCTGATATGAACAATGGCCACATTTGAACATTGTTACTTTTGAAGGCTCCTTATGCTGCAGTGAATGTCTTTTGAGACATTCTTTATATTTTGTCTGATATGAACAAGAGTCACATTTGAACATTGTTACTTCTGAAGAATTCGTATGCTGCAGCATATGCATTTGGAGATCATCTTTATATAGTGCCCAGAATGAACAACATTCACACCTGTACCTTGGTACTGTTGAGAGATTTTCATTGGTCGTTGTCTGTTTAGCGCATGGTTTTGATAGATCGTCTTCAAGGTTCGCCACTAAATATTTCTGTTTCATACGCAAACTAGTAGTGAGCTCCAGCTGTGGTAAAACGGCACCATCTTCAGGCCTGGAAATTATAAAAATGGTTATCATCACTGAACTGTGAACTATAATATTTATTTAAATAGGTCAAATACATGATACGCACTTTACAATAGAATAGGATTCATAACAATTCGTTAGAGTAAAAAAGAGGAGCTGGCTAATTCGCCTTGATCACCATGGGTACGTCTCTCCAAGAGGCACGGGGGTATTCGCCCGGACCACGTGGATGAAGTACCACCATAAAAACTTCCTCAATTCCAAGGTATTGTGCGGGCCGGAGGGACGTATGGTTGTGGGGACCCTGACCATTAGAGACAAACTTTGGGGCACAGGCGCACCCCATTGTATAAATGCCTTCCACGTATGTAAGGGCCTCCACGCAGCACGACCATCCTTTCCCCTTTACTCGTGGAGAGTGGGTTCCTTAGTATGTCCTGTGTATCTCATCACAAAGCTCACGAGCGCAGTTCGGGAGGTGAAGGAGCTGGGGAGGGGGTGTCAGAGACCTCGATTAACACCAAGGACTATCCAAAGAGCCCGAGCCTCTCATCTGGATTCCGGATCCAAGGTAACCCTTAGGAAGGGCCTATTTTTCCCTATCCTTAGGAAGGATAGGGAAAAATAGGCCCATTCCAGCTGAAGGTGCAGATAAACCTGCATCATAGTAAGGAGGCCACAGCGGTTCTTACTAAAATGTTGCAGGAATGTGATGTGAAGCAACGTCGCAAGCGGCGAGGACTTGACTGGGATGACGGATCATCAAGGAATACCGCATAGCGAGGCCGTTGCTGAGAAGAAGCATAGCCTGGGACAGCAACCTTCAAAAGGTTGAAGGAATGGAAAAATAGGTCCATTCCAGATAAAACTGCATCACAATGAGGAGGCTACAGCGGTCCCGACTAAAATAATGCAGGGGTGCGAACTGAAGCAGCGTCGTGAGCGGTGAGGACTTGATGGGGTTATGGACCATCAAGCAAGCCGTTGCCGAACAGAGCACCAAAGTAGAACGAGGACTTGACTGGGGTGGTTACCAGTAAGGAACGCCACGTAGCGAAGACGTTGACAAAGCATATTATTCGACTGCAGGGTCTGGACTGCAAGATATAATATCAATGGGGAAAGACAACAGGCCTGGCAACTACCACTCCGCCCATTTTATCAGACCTGTTCCAACGGCGCAGGAGAAAAATGGGTAGAGTTATAATACGGAGTATTTTTTTTTCTTTCGAAGAACCCTAGCCAGTTTGAGTCTGACACACAGACCCATTCCAGTGGGATGAGCAGTCCATGTGGATTTCCCTCCTCGAAAAAAAAAAAAATGACCAGCGTGGTCCTTTTGTGGTGCTCCGGTTCCAGTTTTAAATTTGTGCTTTAAGAGCGTAGGAATTTTTTAGAACTCTCCAACCCATATTTTACATTAAAGCCAGCCTCGTTGAAAATTATAGCCCACTATGAGTTTCGATTCGATACTTCATTTATAAGAAGTCTATCTATAAGCTGAATCGTTATACAACTGAGCATGGTGGCCCATTATATCGCATATATCATGTGGATCAAGGGAATGTAACAATAGTTTTATTTGCATTTACATTTGCTTTATTAAATACAAAATGTTTCTCAAAGCATTTGTGTGTCTTTTAAATTTTAATAAAGTACTTCATCTTAAACCAAGTATGGTTTTATAATACTCTAGATATTCTACAAGTAAAAATGTAGGTAATTGTTTATAACTTGAGAGCTTTAATAGTAGTTTAAGGAAGAGGCATGAAGGTCTTTCTCTAGGTGGGCCCCCGTATTCTCATAAGAATTTTATATCAATCGTATAGTAGAGTCCTTGCAGACCATTTATGGTAATAAGTAGTTTTAGAGATAAGCTTTTAAAATATCTTATAGAGTATTTTAAAACTAAAATTGTTTCTTTGACTTGCTCATTCTCAAGTAAATTAGTTCAAAAGATTGTCACCTCCTCAACTCTTCAGGATAGAGATAGCCTTTAAAGAAATTTAAAATTCGAGTTTGAGATTCTGTTTTAACTTACGTAAATATGATCATATTTCCACTGAATGCTAAGCATCAAATTGGCTTGATCTAAACGAGAGGTTCCAGGTATATTTAGCTTGTCTAATTTTAAAAATTAATCCCGCTCAATCATCACATTATTTATAAACTTGTAAGAGGCAATAATACTCTTTCGCGTCGTACTAGACATTAGGTGTTTTCTTTCTACCAACAATCTTAGCTATGCTAAGTAGTTTTTCAGTCATGCCTGATGATGAGTGAAATATTCATGTACCACAGTTTGCGTGTGACATTAAAACTACTTACCTTAGCTAAGATTGTTGGTAGAAAGAAAACACCTATTGTGAATTTATAATGTACCTAAGCATAATGCGGCTTTATTTCAACGTTCATTTAGTTTGAACACTGCCAAAATTTATAATTCTTTTCCTGCAAAACTAAAGAATCAGTCCTATGTTGCATCATTTAGAAGGCAGATCAAAGCCTACACATTTAGTAAAAGAACCAATATTTAATTTTATACGTTGTAAATTTTTATTTATCTTAAGCTATTAATTGTAATGCTATTTATTTTTTTGACTACTTGTACCCCCTAATCAATAGTAGACTAGTATTACTATGAGAAGATGCCAGGGCGGAGCCAAAATGCGCGAATATTTTTACCAGTGGCATAGCTTTATCTGGGGTATAGGAATGTGTAATTCCAATAAAAGTTTCGCGGTCAAGGAACTGTGAAAATGGAGTAGATTAAAACTTGTCAACTGTAACGAGTAACCTTTGTTCAGGAGAAGTGTAAGAATAGTAAGTTCTACTAAACTTTGCCTAATAAAGTTGTTTTATTATTATTATTACCGTCGCCGCCGCTCTACTGCAGGACACCGCCGCCACTGGTGTTGACATTGAATGTCACGTAATTCTTTCTCATTGGTTTAGAATGATGGAGCACAGAAACTCGTTTCTGCGCATATTTTTTGCTGGCATCTTCTCATAGTAATACTACTTTAACCTGGTGAATTAAAATTATGTTTATTTATTTGCTAATATTTGTTTCATCAAGATGCTTGTATGGAAGAGCAACTTTGTTGAATATTGCCATCTCCCCCATTTATTCTAGTGAATGTGTTACTTCATAGAAAATAAAGACATATTGTTATTATTATTACTTAGTATTTTTTTGTGTTTCTTTCTGCAGTCTAATTGATTTTGTTTCATCTATTTAATAAATAAATATTATTAGAAAAGAAAGATATTTGATTATATATTTTTGTATTTATTGACGTGAGCTTTGCAATCATGTATGTTCGGTGCAGTTCAAATAAATGAATATATTTTGGAATATTGTAATACAAAATATATTAGAATGTTGCATTTAACAATACCATCTAATATTACATAAAAATGTGATTTTACTTCCCTGATTGTGAATATATTCTTTTTTATCATAATTTATACCTTCATAATATTTTTCAGAAGAATTGATTTAATTGCTGCTGAATAACTAGCTTTGAACTTGAGACAGCTCTGTCTGGTGTTGTCAACAAAAGGTGTACTACACTGTACACTGGAATTTAAAATTCTTTGGTAGTTACAGCCAATCTATTTCTTAGTCACCATTTCGTTTTATTTTTCCAGCGAAAGCAAAATGCTCAACATTTTTTAGAAATTAAAATCATGCCATTGTAATGTAAACAAATATAGGTTAGGGAATATTATTTAGGTATTATGCAAATCACAACTTACACACTTTTTATTTATTATGAAAATACCTACTTTCTGTATATTGTTGCCCTAATCTGGTCACGTTAATATACTAGTCAGGTAAATACTTTAAAACACTCATTATTGGAGAATCAATCAAAACAACTACTCTTCTAGCTAATACTGACGAAGTATTGAATTACATGATAGGATTCTTAGCATTTTAAAGAAAAAAAAATATATTGAAAATACTTAAATCATTTATTCAAAATTAATCATTCACACTTTTTTTATTTAATATGAAATTATCTACTTTCTGTATATTGGTGCCTGAATCGGATCACGCTAATATACTACTTAGGAAAACACTTCAAAACACCCATTATTGGAAAACCAATCAAAACAACTACTCTTCTAGCTAATACTGACGAAGTATTGAACTACATGATAGGATTCCTGGCATTTTAAGGCAAAAAAATATATATTCTCTAATCATGATAAAAGCAAATAAATAAAAAATAATTAATTGTACAAATATAGGTTAGTGCTACAAAAAATATATAAGATTACTTAAATAATAGTTTTGTATTTTAGAAGACATTTTCATTTTTTAAGAGCTTTTTAAGTATTTTATTTGATTTCGTTTGGCAAAAATTATAAAATACTTTTTAAGAATAGCCGTCATGATTAAATCGTTGCCAAGAGTAAACTGTTATATAAATAAGTCCCCATCACTACTATACAAACTTATAATAAAGCATCTATTTAACTGGAACGCATATTTTATAACCTTTTTATAACTGTTTCTGAATACTGGTATAAATCAGTTATTAAATGTATTTAGCTCAGGCGAAAATATTCATATAAGTGTCGTTATCTAAATACTTCTAAGCAAGATTATTACTCTACTATTAAAACAGTTTTATTAATTGGCCTTAAAAACTTCTATATAGACATAAACATAATTTATTGATGTTAAAGATACAAAAGTATATACACAAGTCAAAAGAACAGCACAGTAATATGTAAATAAACTGAGACATGAAAATAGTTGTAATAAATAACAATGTATAGTATAATTTTTTTTTTAAATGGTAGAATTTCTTATAAATATACAATGTATTATTTAAACGAGGCGTAAATTACCATTTAAAAATTTTAAATTCTTTGTACTCTAAAAACATCATCACGGGAAGCAGCATACCCCAATGACATATGATATCACTGAGTGAATAAGGCTATGATAAGCAGTGAGGAGAGTTTGCTGAGACACATTGCTAGACAAATTTCTAAGCCGGTATATGTTTTTAGATATTTTGTTGCTAACATAAGTGGTATGATGATCCTATGTTAATTTAGACTCTTTTTGAGATATTTAGATCAATTTACTGGAAATAAACCAGTTTTGAGCAACTGCTTGTGTTGGATTGATCTCATCTACCAAAACTGACAGGTCCGAGTTACAAACAGTTATGTTACAGTCGTCAGCAAACATTATTAATAAAGAGCCTATTATAGAATTCGGAAGGTCGTTTATATATATTAAAAATAAAGTTGGGCCAAGACTGAGCCTTGCTGGACTCCGGACTCAATGTTAAGTAGGTTAGTCTTCAATCCATTATAGAGGACGTATTGGCATCTTTCACTAAGGTAGGATTCTAACAGAAGTTTGCAACTGTTAGAAAAACCATAATAATCCAGTATATACAGCGTGATCTACCATGATATGGGGAAAATAAAATGGTGTACTAGTCTTCAATGTGGGAAAGCCCCTGCAAAATTTTAGAGTGTTCTGAGGTAATTTAGTATATTAAATTATTAGTAAATTTACGAAGATATACTACTGTTATTGACTAGGTCAATATTAGGGCGCCGAACTTACTTGTGAACATATTGAAGTTATTTACATTTCCTTAATTGGTATAAAAACTAAAGCCAATGAGTGTGACCAAAGCACAGATCAAAGTGCCGCGATTTTAGCATTCGGTCGAATAATTAGGGCACTGGTGTGTTATTGACGGGTTTAACTAAATATCTCAGAGTTCACTACCATAAGGTCAATGTTTTTGCGATTTATTTCGCTATTTTGTAGTGTGATTTGATTAAAACCAAAAGGTTACTTCTACCCTCTCCAGCCTTGCTGTCAATAGTGTCATTCACAGGTCTGATAAAGTGATATGGTTGTACCGCGTTACGTCAGATTGATTAAAGTCATTGGCGGAGCATTTCTATAAAAAAATAAGGTATTTTTTTTGGTCATTTTTTAAAATTTCATCATTTTTTTAACACCTTTCGGTGGGGACAACCCACTGTTAAATTTTCCGCATGTCGTGGTAGATCACATTGTATAACAATGTAATAAAATAGACTTGTTTCTATGGCAAATGTGGGTTTATGTCAAAACCTATAATAAATCGAATATATCACTACTTCAATCTAACAGTAAATATTCCTGTGCTACATGGGTGTGCTTATGCTTCAGGGAATGCTTTCTGAGATTATCTTTACGGTTTGTCTGATAGGAACAAGAGTCACATTTGTACATTGTTACTTCTGATGGATCTTTGTGCACTAACAAATGAGTCTGAAGGCTATTTCCATATTTTGTCTGAAATGAACAAGAATCACATTTGAACATTATTACTTCTGATGTTTCCTTGTGCTTCAGCAAATGCTTTCTGAGATTATTTTTACGGTTTGTCTGATAGGAACAAGAGCCACATCTGTACGTTGTTGCTTCTGATGGATCTTTGTGCACTAACAAATGAGTCTGAAGGCTATTTCCATATTTTGTCTGAAATGAACAAGAATCACATTTGAACATTATTACTTCTGATGGTTCCTTATGCCTCAGCAAATGCGTTCTGAGATTATCTTTACGGTTTGTCTGATAGGAACAATAGTCACATTTGAACATTGTTACTTCTGATGGTTCCTTATGCCTCAGCAAATGCGTTCTGAGACTATGTTTATGGTTTGTCTGATAGGAGCAAGAGTCACATTTTAGCACTGTTACTTCTGATGGTTCCTTATGCTTCAGCGAATGCTTTTTGAGGTCACCTCTACGTTTCGTCTGAAATGAACAAGAATCACATTTGAACATTATTACTTCTGAAGATTGCTTATGCTTCAGCAAATGCTTTTTCAGATTATTGTTATATTTTGTCTGATATGAACAAGAGTCACAGTTGTATGTTGTTACTTCTGATGGATCCCTGTGCACTACCGAATGTGATTTCAGGCTGCTTTCATATTTTGTCTGAAATGAACAAGTATCACATTTGAACATTGTTACTTCTGATGGTTCCTTATGCTTCAGCAAATGATTCTTGAGATGATCTTTATATTTTGTCTGATATGAACAAGAATCACATTTGAACATTATCATTTCTGAAGGTTCCTTATGCTTCAGAGAATGCATTTTGAGATTACTTTTATACTTTGTCTGATATGAACAAGAGTTACATTTGTACTTTGTTACTTCTGATAGATCCCTGTGCACTAGCGAATGAGATTTGAGGCTACTTTCATATTTTGTCTGAAATGAACAAGATTCACATTTGAACATTGTTACTTCTGATGGTTCCTTATGCCTCAGCGAATGCTTTCCGAGATTATCTTTATTGATCGTCTGACAGAAATAAGAGTCATATTTGATCACTGATGGTTCTGAAGGTTCCTTATGCTGCAGCGAATGTCTTTTGAGTGTATTTTTATATTTTGTCTGATATGAACAAGTGTCACATTCGAACATTGTTACTTCTGAAGGAACCGCATGCTTCAGCGAATGTCTTTTGAGATATTCTTTATATTTTGTCTGATATGAACAAGAGTAACATTTGAACATTGTTATTTGTGAAGAATCCACATGCTGCAGCAAATGCATTTGGAGATTATGTTTATGTAGTGTCTGAAATGAACAACATTCACACCTGTACCTTGGTACTGTTGAGACATTTTCATTGGCCGTTGTCTGTTTAACGCATGGATTTGATAGATCCTCTTCGAGGTTCGCCACTAAACATTTCTGTTCCATATGCAAACTGGTGGTGAGCTCCAGCCGTGCTAAAACGTCACCATCATCAGGCCTGGAAGTTATAAAAATGGTTATCATCACTGAACTGTGAACTATAATATTTATTTAAATAGCTTAAATACATGATACGCACTTTACAATAAAATAGGGTTCATAACAATTTGTTAGATTAAAAAAGAGGATCTCGCTAATTGGCCTTGACAACCATGACCCCAACCCAGGTCAAGGGTATGTCTCTCCATGGAGCACGGGGGTCTTGGCTTCACCGCCCGGACCACGTGGATGAAGTACCACCATAAAAACTTCCCCAATCCCAAGGTGTTGTGCGCGCCGGAGGGACACATGGTAGCAGGGGAGCCCGACCATTAGCGACAAACCTTGGGGCACAGGCACACCCAGTGTGGGTTTCCCCTCCTTGAGAAAAAAAATGATCCGAGTGGTTCTATTGTGGTGCTCCGATTCTAGTTTTAAATTTGTGCTTTAAAAGAGCGTAGGAATTTTTTAGAACTATCCAACCCATGTTTTACATTAAACTCAGCCTCTTTGAAAATTGTAGCCCACTATGAGTCTCGATACTTCATTTAAAAGTAGTCTATCTATAAGATGAATTGTTCTTGGTATCTGCCATATGTCCATTTTACAACTGTGCATGGCAGCTCATATAACGCATGTATCATGTGGATCAAGGAAATGTAACAATAGATTTATGTGCAATTACATTTGCTTCATTAAATACAAGATGTTCCTCAAAGCATTTGTGTGTGCCTTTTAAATTTTAATATAGTGCTTATCTTAAACAAAGTATGGTTTTATAATACTCTACAGATATACTATGAGTAAAAATTCAGGTAATTGTTTAAAACTTTTAATAGTGGTTTAAAAGAAGCATGAAGGCCTTTCTCCAAGTGGACTCTCGTATTCTTATAAGGATTTTAAATCAGTTTTATAGTAGATTCCTTCCAGACCATTTACGGTAATAAGTAGTCTTAGAGATAAGCTTTTTAGAATATCTTATAGAGTATTTTAAAACTAATATTGTTACTTTGACTTCTCAAGTAAATTAGTTCAAAAGATTCTCACCTCCTCAACTCTTCAGTTTCAGCTTGGTCCACAACATGTTCTATTTTCACATAGGTTCCAGACTCTTCTTCAAACTCCAGTGGTTCAGTTTTTAAAAACACCTCAGGCTCCACCTCAAACTTCTCATCTTCAGAGTTTTCAACCTTGACAACCCTTTCACTATCTTTTTCAATCACAAATTCTTCAACGTCACATTTCTTTTCAATCTTAGCAAACTGTAAAACTTCATACAGATTCACTTTGTCTTTACTGTCAGTGCACTCAGCATCACGATAAATATTAATGCTTTGTTCTACACTTAGACAACTCACAGTGAAATTAAACAGGCTCTTCAAAGAGTCGAAACAATTTTGGCACATTACGGGTTCTCGTACCAGAAACAAATTCTAAAAAAATATTTACTAATTACTTTTACACCCGGCAAATGAGGAAAAGTGCTAAAAAGGACAGGGGCCCATCGCCGAGCCCATGTCATATGTCATTATGTTTTCCAAGTAGTATATGTCTTAATAAGTAATAATTCTTTGGAATATTATATTGTGAATCTAGTAGTAAAAGAAATACATTCCTGGTCCACGATGTAAATTGTTGGCCGGTCTTAACAACTTTCATAAGGGAGTCTAGTCTAGAAATTGCTTTATCATGGTGTTAATGATGTTACAGCAAAATGGTTTTCCAAGGCATTTTATAAATAGTTTTATAATTGCACCCTTGTAGACAACTAAGAAACCAAAATTGTTTATTTAGTAAAGTGTGGCATAGCTTTACTCTGTACCCACAGATTAAAGCTATGCCACATTTCACTGAAGTCATTGTTACTGTAAAAAAATAAGTCACTTGATAAAATAATTTTTAAAAATTAGTTTCAAAAATTTTTGGCAACCTCAATTTGAAAAAAAAATTGCTGACATGACATAAGACCATATCTACCCTGATTTTTTTTCAGAATTTTCAATGCAACAAGAAAAGCGAAATTAAATAAAAACTGAAAATGACCTTTCCTTCTGTGACCGGCCCTACGGTACGTATACAGACTTAAAACTGGGCTAAAAATGGTTTATTAATACAGAGCTAGCTAGCTATGTAAGCAAAGTTTAGTTTGGCTCAGGGGAATTTTCACTATGCTTATCCGACTATACACTTTACGATTCCCACATCAAAATTATAAAAAACAACATTTGCACTATTTTAGGTATTTCAGAAGCAGTTTCAGTCTTTCCGTTATAGTCCAGACGACAGACAATATTTTATAGTAAAACCTACAAAAACTTGCAAAATGAAATAATTTTTTTTTAATGAGTTCGTAAAAGTGTATAGAATAATATTCTGGGAAGTTTACATTTCGCTTGGATGCAGAACATAAAAAAAGTGAAAAAAAATTTTTTTTCATCCATTTTTCCAAACTTTTGAAATTAAGTCAGGGTAGGAAAAAATAAAAATACAGATGGATAGATCACGTATTTATGAACAAAAAATGTCCTAACAAAATTTATTGCTAAAGCCACGGTATTATCGGAAAAATATAATCAAATCGTAACGTGCTAATTTTGATGGTCCATTACAATTAATTAAATTCATATATTGTACCAGAAATTGTCTTTTATGATCAGTTTATTATTTATTGATTACCGAAATTTGTCTGAAGCCAGCCCTGTGCTCATACCCAAACTTGTTTACCTTTAGGCCAGATAAATTAATTCTGATGTGGAAGGGGATATGCCCATATTAGGCCCTTTAAATATAGTCTATTTAAGTCAATTTGTACCATTCTCGTTTGATAACTAGATTAATTAAATTTTTGCTGAATTACATTATTTATTTATTGTCCTAAAGTAAATATCGTACCCAAGCCACTGCGTTATCTGCAGTTTCATATTATCTAAGCTATATACTAAACTAGAGAATATTTCATGGTTATCCCAGTCCGTTACAGTCTGATGTCATACTTTTAAGTACAAGTTTCGATGGATAAAGACAAAATTTCTATTATTCGCGGTAAAATGTTTGGCTAGAAGAAGGGATAGTAACGATGTGATTTTTAAATGCGAGTCGGAGGCTGGCAGCCCAGAAGAGGGGTTGGATGCTGCCGGCTCCAGTAATGGTGTAATTTGGGTTAATTATTTAACTGGGATTTGAGTTTGAAACAATGTATAGTCCGGTGAATAAACTAAGAAGAATTTGTTCTAAGTTTAGTATACTATGACTGCTGTTCCTAACACTAATTAACAAATAGCTGTCTATGTATTTAAATTTGATTTGTTAATTAGAGTATGGTGTAAAGTGCTTCGAATCAAGTATCCGGCTTCAGTAAGTACATTTTTTCCCTGTTCATCCCTTGGTCAGAGACCTGTTGCATCAGTTTTCAATGACTTACGCTATACCCAGCGGTGGTTATTTGTGTAGTGTCCTTGTAAAAATTTCATTACTTGACTTAATTTCAAAATCTTGAAAAAATAGATGCAAAATTTTGTTTTCACTTTTCTTTATGTTCTGTATCCGAGCAAAATGTAAACTTTTCATGATATCATTCTATACACTTTCACGAACTCATTTAAAAAAAAAATATTCATTTTTCAAGTTCTTGTAGGTAAATACCTTCATCGACTGGGCTATTAGTTAAGAAATGTATTAAATGTATAAAAATATAATCAATCAGTGATTAGGTATTTCCTCAAAACTAGATAGATAGGTACATCTGACTCTTTTCAAATACTTCTCTTTATCTGTTGCAATTTTCTCGAAATTACAAGCATATTCACATCAGAGACGTAGCTGCTCAGATGTGGTTATAACCACATTTGTTCCTCCAGTTTGTGTCCAAATCACATTTGTGTGATGGAAAATTCTGTAACTTGCCCAAAAAAAAAAAAAAAAAAAAACAGAGTGCGGGTGCACTTGTCTCTGTAAGACGTGAACTAAACATTTTTATTAAAGCGAGTGTAACGCAGAAAGATGGATGACTAATGTTTTGAGAAATGTGACAGAAGTTGTGGTACACGGAAATAGCGGAAAAGTGAATGCTTGGGAAAAGATCTCAAAAAGGAGGTGGCAAATTTAAAACCTGATGTCTCTAGGGATGCGAAGTTGTTATCTACAGTATCAAAAAGTACTTCCTTTCATTTCAAACAATGCTGTTTAATTTATGACGAGAAAACTAATAGAATAAAGAAAGAAAAATATGATGGCGATACCAGAGAAAAATAAGAGACATTATAGCAATTGAATTTAGTGAGTAGCTAAAACAGAAATGTGTAGGAATGAATAGAGCATGAAAAAATATTTTAAAGTTGGCATTTTTCTGTTCTGATTACATTAACAACCTCATTTCTATTTTGTTTATTATTCTCCCACTTGTTTTGATTATTGGATATTTTATATTGTTCACAAGATTGATCTCTCTTTTACTTGCTTCTAAAACCCTATCATTAAACCATGAATAATATTCACTATTAACCACAATTTCTCATTTTGGCATAGGAGCGTTAAAAATACTGATTGAGTATTGATAGATAAAAATAAATGTCACATATGAATATAACATTACATAGCATTCAATGCATTTTTGTCATAATCACAGAAGACAGAAACTATACAGAAGCGCAAGCAAGCCTTTCTGATGGGACCAAATTTGTTCATAGTTGCCATGACAATAAGGCATATATTTGTCAAAAGCCATATGATAATTTTTGACGTTGTGCGATTGACAGTCTTTGAAACTCTTATACGGTGGTTGGTTATTTTCGTGCCTTTTTCTTCCAATTTTCGACAATTTCTTATTCTAAGTTTATTTATTTATTTGATTTTTGTTTATAATGGGTTCTAAATGGTATGCCCTTCGAAGGTGAAACAAATAAGCTTCTTTCTATTTCCCGAAGATCCTGAAAAGTAGGTACAAATTTATATTACCGAAACAACTAGAAAGTAATGTTAGATATACTAAACAATTAGCAGTTGAAAAGAAGTAATATGAAAGGAAATACTTTCTTAGAAATGCAATAAGTTACAGAATATGTTCATCAGTTTCTAATGAACAGAATTGTATTGTGACCATGAATAAGGTAATTAAGTAATGACTCTCAACTCGTATCATACTAAAGAACTTTTCATTGAATCAATTAAAAAAAAGCAATAATTGGGCATGTGCAATAATGTGCATCGTATAACTAGCATAACCTCAAATTTTAAGTTTTTTCAGGTTTAATCTCATTTTTAATGTTTGTATACTCATTTCAGCTTGGAGCAATACTAGCTCCAAGCAAATATTTAAAAATACAGGCTAATAATTTTTCAATAATGTTGGTTAATAAAAATAGACTGCTAATTACAGGTTAGATTTCCAACCTACAAAAAGAGTCCTATTTCATTAGGAGAAAGTATTTAGAACTTCAAAAACATTACACTGAATTAGATTTTAGTTGAAAGTATGGAAACCAAGCTGAAATTTTAACAACAGCTACAAAATACTCATATATCTTAAGAAATATATATTTTTGAGGTTAGCTGTGCACATGCCCTATTCACATATATTGTTATTTTACATAAACATTTTTTTTACTGTACTATTTGATTTGTAATATTCTATTCAACAATATAGCCAATACATAATATATGTCTCTTTCATTGTATATCTATACATTGTACTACTTTCCATGATAGCATTTTCATATTCTGGTAGCAGTATGAAAAAAAATGCATTGGCTTAAAAGCGCATTATTATGATTGAAATACGGGATATAAATATAAAAGTGTACTTCTTTTTTTGAACATTCTGCAATACACTATGACTTGGGCCCCCAACTTCATTAATACCGTATATACGTATTCCTATTCATGTACCTATCTACTAAATATAAAACAAGACAGTTTTCAGTGTACAGTGTATTGAACCGAAATATTGATGTATTTTTTTGTGTACATCATTTCTCTGAGTGTAGTAAGGCATATCACTGTCACTTCGAGGTCACATAAATCAGACACCCGATATCAAAGGTGCCGCGGCAAGCTTTCGTTTCTGTATAGTTCCTGTCTTTTGTGGTCATAATTTACATGGTACTTTATTCAATGCTTCCACAGTTAGGTATCTCTGAAGAATTCAGTGCCTTGGTTATCACTGTCTATTTCCTAAGTTACACTTAAATGTACTCACCAACTCTGGTAGACATTTTTGCAGCATTAAATGTATGCCATCTTTCTCTTCCAGTTCGAAATACTTGTCCTGCTCGTTTAAACTTAAACAAAACCTGCATATCTTTTTGTTTTCTCTAAATTCTTCGCTTTCACTTCCATTTCTTATCTGCCACAAATCTACATCATCTTGTTTACAACCTGCAGCAGTATATATTTGCTCTTCAGACCTTAGACATGTTGATTTGAAATCGTAAGATTTCTGGAGATTCTCCTCACATTCGTAACATAATAGCGGATTTTCGCTGTAATCCCAATTCTAAAATTAAAAACAAAAAAAATTAAATGACCTACCCAACAAGTATACAGCAATAAAGTGAATAGTTACCACGAAGTCTAAGAAAATTGCCGTCACCATCACCAGTTCGTCTTCCATAGATTTGTAGTCTTTTTTACTGATAAGTTTCAAGCACAGTCTACAAATTTTTAATTGGTCCTCCATTGTATCTTATATTCTACAAAAAATGTACAATGGAATACATATTAACGATGATAATAAAACGCTGACAATAAAACATAACCCCACCTTCCACCTGTAAAGTATCCCTCGTTCTTCTTCAACTACCAGAACCAAACAAAAATCTATGAAACCAATCCACAATTCTTATCTACTGCTAATTTCACACGTGTAATATTGTTCGATCAAACTAAAAGTACAAGAGTAAAGTAGAGAATTCTCTATCTCTAATCTTAGCTAATAAGTTGCCTCAGCAACACGTTTTACCTACCAAAAATATTATTAGATGAGCGGCAACCAATAATAGAACAGCAACAAAAAACAATATTCATTCATTAATTGTATCCCTCAAAGCAGCACTCCACTGCAAATCTTGGCAACTAGGGCCAACAAATGCACCCCTCGAGCGTTTACTATAGGCTCTGCGCACTCCTATTATATTTCAAAATCATCGTGTTCAGTTGGAACTTACGTCGCACTGTCGCTACTTGTACTTGAATTACACGACGGCTGTACACTTGCTTTCAAAACTTTATGTACACTTGCTTTCAATATGTGCACTTGCTTTCAATGTGGTTTCAATGGGCGGTTCTTTGCTTGAAAAAGTCAGGATATGTTGTACGCAGAATTGAGATAAGGTTGAGCAATCTAGGAGTTAAAACATCTTTGATATGACTGACCAAACAAACCGTACGTATACTGAATAGGGTCATTTAGTGGTATGGCAGTTTCCTACTTTTTCTTCCTCATTTTAAAGTATAACAAACCAATAATAGCCTCAGAAAAAGTTTCAGCTCAATTGAATCAATAGCCACAGAGGTATTCGCATTTGAATAGAAACACGCTCGGCCGGCCAACAGTCCGTAAAGTGACGTCACTTGGCGTGCGCCGATACCTATAGTATTAGAGCAGCGATTTCGTAAGTCTATCGTGTCGTTTTTTTTTTTGGCGTAAAACGAGGTCAAACATGTTAGGTTCCTTTGAGTATGTCACCGGGCATGTGAAATCATATTTTACGACATTTTTTTGTGGTCTCGAACTTTTTAAATCAATAAAAAGTGAAAAAAACGTATTTTTAAATAAAAATTTTTTTTTGTTTCCACCGCCATATTTTTAAAACTATTAAAGGTACCGAAATTTGTTTTGTCAAATTAAAGCACACACTGTAGCGCTTTTACCAATAATATAAACGGTTTGGGCACAATTCGCACTTTCATTTCTCTAAAAATCAGATAAACTAAAAATATATATTTTATGTATTGAAATCTTCACCAATCGATAAACTTTATTTTAAAAAATATTTACATACATGCAGCGAAGAAAATAAAGCCTAATAATCACAAAAGTTTTTGAAACAATATATTTTTTCCTAAAATGTACCGTGTGGCAACAGTGATTTTTTTTATCAGCGCTAAATGCGACATTGAGACGCAATTAATACACCTCGCATACTGGGGTTGGTCAGATTAGTCGCGTAGAAGTGGCGGTTATCGAAAATCATTAAGTATTCATTGTTCGGATAAAAATTGTGACAATCGAAAATGTGCTTGTTTTAAGGAAGGCCTAAAATGTTGCAACAAGTGCAAATGTCGTTCCTGTAACAACATTATTAAAGATTTCGAGGCAGATATGAACGAATTAGAATGCTATTAATGTAGGGCCTACGTAAACTACATAGGTACTACATATTTATCTATCCAAATAGAAAATTTATTTCAACACTAAAACTCATTTTATGCGTACGTTTTTACTTTCATTCATTTAAAAATGTCTAATAAACTTACTAATTAGGTGGGTAGTTAGTAACACTGATTGATATTTATAGATTAAGTATTTATATCTACTTACCTGTCTTTTTTATTATTAAAAGGAGACTATTTTATATTTATTGTACAATTTCTTAATATTAACAACATATGATCAATGTACTGTACAATATATGAAATACAATACAATACAATACAATTACTGTACAATATATGAAATATTGAACAATAATATTGATCCCCTAGATGCTTTTGATCACTACAGGTTTTGTATCTATTGATATAAGTTAGACTACTACATACACCCCGACCGGGACCGTCAGATCGCTGCAGTCGGCAGGCTTGCTACAGCCGAGCACGCAAGAATATGACTGGCCCGTTAAAAAAAATCGCTGACTCAATACTATGAACGGAACATGAAAAATTTTTATCCTAAAAACTTTTTTCAACTATTGGCTTCAATTTGTACGCAGCATGTATATACAAAATTTCATAAATAAATTTTTTTCTCGATTGCCTAAAATTATGCTACTGAAAATAACAAGTCTGAGTTTCCTATTATTTTTCAAACTTAAAAAAAAATAAATCGGGTTCACGTGGGACGTTGTTCGAAGCGCTATTGTGTCTACTTTAATCTAAAAAAAAAAAATAGCTTGATAGCACAAATATTTTCAGAGATATAGCGGTGGAGACGTTAAAAAACATATTTCATTAAAAATCTATTTTTTTGAGTTTTCCCGAAATAAAAAAGTTTTCGACCACCAAAAAATGTAAAAAATGATTTCGTATACACGATTATCTTAACTCAAGAATCCCACTAAGTCTGGTTTGGTTCTATGCCGGTTTTTTTTTTCTCGAAAACAGCAATTTTACTTCCAGATTTTACTCTACTAACTTGCATTCACAGCCGTGTTCACTGGGCGGTTCAGCCATCTGACGTCACAACTCGACTACATGGTTATCCCGAGCGTTTTTAAGCGCGCCGACAATAATAATTTTTTTATACATGAAGGCGACGTCAGAAAATTCTAATTTTTGGCATACTTACTATACTCGCCAAGCTCTTTCAGAATATGTAATAATAAAAAAATGTTAAATGAGCCTATTGGGATTGCCCCTCTACTTTAGCTATTTTCTTTCGTGCTGAACAAAGTGAACACAATCAGTAAGCAACCAATAGAGATCAAGGATTTCAAAAATACCTCGATTTGATTGGCTGCTTAGTGATTGCAATCAGTTCGTTCAGCATGAAAGAAAACGACTTTTATTAGCGGCAGTGTAACCAATCGGTGCATAATTATACGATATTTGTATCTTTTGACCTGGCTGTGTATAATTTTCTAACCCTAATAATAATCGTATAATTTGTGTATCTTTTCAGTTTAGCAGACAAATTGGAGATACTTCATACCTGCACAAATTATAGGCTACAGAAATGTGACATGATTTTTCGTTATACGAAAGGGCCCGGCACCATCACTGTTACATACATTATTGTACATTGTATTTCAAATTGTGTATTGAAAATTATTAGTATTTTTGATGTGTCCTAGCAGAGGGGGGGGGGCCGCCAATCTGATTCCACCCCTGGGCCTGTGCTGGCTCTCCACGGGCCTGATTTTTTCCAAAACCAAACGTTTATAAGAAAACATTAACACAGTTCATGTACAGGGTTGGGGAAAAAATATTCAAGGAAATTATTTCGTAATTTTTTCACAAAAAATTTTTTAAAATCACTCTGTATGCATATTTAAATGCCTTAAAAAAATCCACAATTTGATGTATCGAACATGGTCGTAGCTTAAAAAATAAGGAAGTTATGAGTCTGAGGAATTTTAAGTGGCGGACCCTGTATATATGGTATATACAATTAGTATTTTTATACGTATGTTTATCACGTCCAATAGATCTTAAAAGATTGCTACATGACTTTTCCTCGTTTAATATACGTTATATTGATAACTAAAAAAAACGTGTATTCAACGTTATAATTAATATTTCAAATATAATTTTTATACGTTTTTAATAATTTCTTTTACGCCAAATCGATTTTTTTAATTGATTTTCATAGTTTAAATTTTTGAATTCGTTTAATAGTTGCTTGGGGTACTATGCAGGAAACGCACATCTGCTCGAATTTTACTGTTAGTATTGTGTATTTTAAAATAACTGGTCGTCATTTAAATGTGCTCGTAAAAACAACAAGCAGTAGGTTATAACTAACAATGGCATGTATATTATATTCAATTGTGTACACGAATATTAACCAGTTTTCATATACTACTATACGTTTTTTGCACGGGCAATTTTACATATTTTCAACGTTTACTAACAATGGATATATATCGGATCATCTTACATCAAGGATATCAACCATCTATCATACTGCAATAATACCATACGTTTTCTGATTGGATAGTTTAGCTACAAAAAGCGTATATACGGAATGGCATAGTTTATGTTACATTGCATTTAATCATCTTATATGTTTATCGCGTTTTGAGGTAAATTTAACATATAGTCACATTTTGTTACACAGTTTTTAACAGTTTATCATATTCCGGCAGTATACATTATTCGCACACACATTTTCACGCATGTATAATGTATATTCAGAAATGTAAATATTTGGTATTTATACGGAAATGGGAATGATAACTAGAATGCATATTTTATAAATGTTTTATGACTGTTTCTAAATAGTGATATAAATTAACTATAAAATTGATTTAGCTTAAGCGAAAATAATCTTACAAGTTTTGTTATATAAACATTTCTAAGCAAGATTATTACTTTTGAGTTTGAAACTGTTTTACAAATTAGTCTTAAAAACATTTCTATTACAATGTAATAAATTAGAATTGTTTCTACAGAAAATTTGTATTTATCATGAGTATTAAATGATATATCAGTATCTTCAAAAGCTCTGACAAATCGGATACATAACACTACTTCTCTCTGATAATACATACTCTTGTGCTACTTAGGTATGCCTGTGCTTCAGCGAATGCTTTTTGAGGTCACTTCTATGTTTTGTTTGAAATGAACAGAAATCACATTGAAACATTGTTACTTCAGAAGGTTTCTTATGCTTCAGCGAATGCTTTTTGAGGTCACTTCTATATTTTGTCTGAAATGAACAAGAATCACATTTGAAAATTGTTACTTCTGAAGGTTCCTTATGCTTCAGCGAATGCCCCTTGAGGGCATTTTTACGTTTTGTCTGAAATGAACAGGAATTACATTTGAACATTGTTACTTCTGAAGGTTCCTTATGCATCAGAGAATGCCTCTTGAGGTAAGTTCTATGTTTTGTCAGAAATGAACAGGAATCACATTTGAACATTGTTATTTCTGAAGGTTCCTTATGCTGCAGCGAATGCTTTTTGAGGTCACTTCTATATTTTGTCTGAAATAAACAAGAGTCACATTTGTACTTTGTTACTTCTGATGGATCTTTGTGCACTAACAAATGGTCCCGGATGCCCCTTCCATATTTTGTCTGAAATGAACAAAAGTCACATTTGAACATTGTTACTTCTGAAGGTTCCTTATGCATCAGCGAATGCCTTTTGAGGTAACTTCTACGTTTTGTCTGAAATGAACAGGAATCACATTTGAACATTGTTACTTCTGAAGGTTCCTTATGCATCAGCGAATGCCTTTTGATGTAACTTCTATGTTTTGACTGAAATGAACAGGAATCACATTTGAACACTGTTACTTTTGAAGGTTCTTGATGGTTCAGCAAATGCCTTTTGAGGTCACATTTACGTTTTGTCTGATAAGAACAAGAATCACATTTGAACATTGTTACTTCTGAAGGTTCCTTATGCTGCAGCAAATGTCTTTTGAGGCTAACTCTATGTATAGTCTGAAATGAACAAGAGTCACATTTGTACTTCGTTACTTCTGAAGGTTCCTTATGCTTCAGAAAATGATTTTTGAGATCCCCTTTATGTTTTGTCTGATATGAACAAGAGTCACATTTGTACATTGTTACTTTTGATGGATCCATGTGCACTAGCAAATGCTGTTTGATATTATATTTATATTTTGTCTGATACGGACAAGAGTCACAATTGAATATTCTTACTTCTGAAGAATCCGTATGCTGCAGTAAATGTATTTGGGGAATATATTTATTTAGTGTCCGAAATGAATGGCAGTCCGACTTGTAGGTTGGTACTATTGAGACAGTTTCATTGGCGGTCGTCTGTTTAACACATGGTTTTAATAGATCCTCATCGAGGTTTGTTATTAAACATTCCTGTTTCATCTGTAAACTAGTGGTGATCTCCAGTTGTGTTAAAATGACACCATCTTCAGGTCTGAAAATTATAAAAATGATTATCATCACTGAACTATGAACTAATAATAATGTTTACTTAAATAGGCATTCCTAATACGCATACAGTGAAATACACAATGCATACTGTACAATAACAAATAAAATACATAAAAATTTATTAGATTAAAAAAGAGGAGCTGGATAAATGGCCTTGACCACCATGACCTACATGGTTCTATTGTGGCACTCCTGTTCTAGTTTTACTTGGAGCTCCTTTTATAATAGGAGGCGCGATGACTGGACTTGGCAAATTGGACACACGACGATTGCACACATAAATCAATTGGACGCATATGTCAATTAGATGTCAGAAGTGGATGGGGTCAGTTCAACAAGCCCTGGCAATTTTAGGTAAATGGCCTAAGCAGGCATGGAACTAGAACCTCGAATTTAGATAGGACAGGGCAGGATCCTTTTTTTTTTTTGGCGGGCCAAGGTTCAAGGGGAAAAATATCGCCTTAGGCCAAACGCTATAAAATGAAAAGTTAGAAATTCGAATTTCAAAAACATTTTCTTCAAAAAATAGGTTTTGTCAAATGGATTTTCCGTAATTGCAAAAATTATTTAAACGTTAAAATTGGTGTAGTCTCACTCAACCACAGTCTAGAGCAGACTGCTACCATCTGTCAATATCCATCTGTTTTGCAGAATTTGGGACGGGCATGCAAAATTAGGTTATTGGGTTAACAACTTTTTATAAATGACATCTGGCTTTATGTCATAGGCCAAGTCTTTAAGATAGCAGCATGAAAATCACACTTGAGATTTCCTTTATTCTAGGTTAGGACTAAGAAGGGATAAGAGCTGCCGTTTAAATTCTTTTAACCAATTTTTATCCACCCCGATGGGCATTTTCTTTTTTTCCCTTGTTTATATTAATGTCTTGGCGGAGTTTACCACTCAACCAGGATGGACAGACACACATAAACAACATCACAACACCTATTCCCTGCGACATTGCCATCTGCCGCAGCTGTGACTCGAACTCAGGAGAGGAGAGCGATTAGACCATGTTGTCTCTCACACAGCCGCAGTATAACTGCTACCGTCTCGGCAACACGTGAAAAACGCCACTACATATCCATACCCTAGCCAGGATTCGAACCCGGGACCCCGTGGTCGCAAGCCTAACACCTTAAGCACTGCGCCACTGAGTCGGTGGTTTGCCTTGGCAAACCCTCCCTGTCCCATCCGCCCCTGTTGGATGTCATACAATAGGACGTGCATTACATTGGACACATATACAGGGTGATTCTTTCAAGGCGGCCATTAGAATATTTCCCACTTGCATTTGAGATTTGGTACCCTACCCTAGTCGACCATTGCGAGTCCGAAAATAATAATTTCAAAATGGCGGCACTTCCAGAAGTCGATACCAACTTGCTTATTTTAAATGGAACACCCTATATATTTTCGACTTTTCGAAAAGACCATAAAATTCTGAGTCAAAACATGTAGCACATCTTATACCTAAACCGAGCAGTTTCGGAGATATTTGACATTTTATAAAAAATTTGACAGGTGCAGCGGTTTGCAAGAACCGTTATAACTTTCTTCGTGTAGGAGATCCTTATTTGCTCTTTGGTACGTAGAAAGAACACAAGATGAGCTACTCTATACAAAAAAAATAGATTCCAAAGTAGTATACCAAGTGTTTTATTTTTCACGTTACATTTTGTCAAATTCAAACCTCAAAAACTTTTTTATTTCAAATGGAACACCCTGTATTTTTTACATCAAATTATGTTAAATTAAATTCCCTTTTTTCTGGTACAAGCATTGTAGGGGTTAAAGTTACAACTTTTCGAAATATTGGCGATTTCTTAAATGTCCAAGAATTTTTAGTAAAAATTTCCTTCACTTGCCCATGATTAGAAAGAATCATTAATGTCAGTCATTCTTTTTTGTTAAAAAAATGTCAGCACGTTTAAGTTACATCCACGAAGACTTAGATCTGTTTATTATTTATGGAAAATGTGATAAAGTAATAATACCAAGAACATGTAACACATTTGCTACTCGACACCCAATTTATTGTTTCAATTCTTTCATAGGCTTCTACGTTTTTTTTGGATAAATTATAATTTTCAACAAAAACTTACGAATAATTCAAAAAGTACATGTGTTAGATATAGGATATGTTGATATAAATCCACCTCAAATTTAATTCTACATCGATTGCCATAATAAAATTTGGCACGTGCCATTTGACAGAGCCAAATATTCTAAAATTATTTAATATGGTTTTACAGTGTATGGTGGATGGTTTCTGTTCTTGTGGGTATCGAGTAGCAAATATGTTACATGTTCTTAGCAGTGGCGGATCTAAGGTAAAAGGCTCAGGTGGCAAACGCTTTGAAGGCATTCTTTCGGGTGATAACCTATATAATCTACGGTATAAGGGGCCCTTTGCACAGGGGACCCAGGTGGCATTTGCTCATTGGCCACCCGGTTAGATCCATCACTGGTTCTTGGTATTACTTTATCACATTCTCCATTAATAATAAACAAACCTAAAAGTCTTCGTGGGTGTAATTTAAATGTGCTGACGTTTTTTAACATAACAGAATGACTGACATTAATGATTGTTTCTAATAACAATAGACGTTGAATTATTAAAAATTTTTGGACATTTAATAAAATCTCCAATATTTCGAAAAGTTGTAACTTTAACCCCTACAATGCTTATACTAGAAAAAAGGGAAGTTAATTTAACATAGGTTGAAGTAAAAAAATACAGGGTGTTCCATTTGAAATAAAAAAGTTTTTGAGGTTTGAATTTGACAAAATGTAACGCGAAAAATAAAACACTTGGTATACTATTTTGGAATCTATTTTTTTTTGTAGAGAGTAGCTCATCTTGTGTTCTTTCTACGTACCAAAGAGCAAATAAGGATCTCCTACACAAAGAAAGTTGTAACGATTCTTGCAAACCGCTGCACCTGTGTCGATGGGGAACGGACAATGTCGGTATAACGGCATAAGACATTGTTTATGTACAATAAATTGAACTGAATGAAATTAAATGTAAACTGATCACTAAAATATGAAAACTCATGTATTTTTTCCATTACTACACACCTTACGTTTAATAAATATATTTATCCAACACTTTCATATAAAGTGATCTTTATTGATGAGATTTTGAAGGTATAAAGTGACCCATAAGTCACTAGTGAGATAAAGTAGTAAGCTAAAGTGAGGTAAAGTGATTTAGTCACTAAAGAATAATTTTAATATAAAATAAAGTCCAAGGAATTTATTTGTCTCCATTATATGGAAAATTAACAAAACAAAGAACCCATGCACTAACACTTATTTATTTATATTTATATTAATATTTATGTCATCATATTCGATTTTTCACAAAGAAAACTGCTCTTCTGTACACAATTTTTCTCTATTCTAGTAACGTCTGTATCGCCTGACTCGTGCTGCTCTCCCTGAATTTTTTTAGCAATAACAATCTTGTTGAGACTGAATATTCCAAATAACCCTCCGCCACGGTAGATGATTTCCATACACCGTGACGTTTAAGGGTGGTAATGTCACCCCCAGCATTGGCCAAGAGTTGATGAGGTACGGCGCATACTATGGCCAGTATATAAATCTGCATCTGGCAATTGCAAATAATCAGCTACAATTCTTGGAATTTTTGAGAGCTCATTTAATCCAACGAATTGGACAGTGCACTTTCCCTTTTGAAAATTTACGAAAAATCTTTTGTGAGACACATTTTGCGGTCTTAAAGACACATATTTCCTAAAAACCCAAACATTTAAATAGGTACATAAAAGCAAGATCATAATGAACACCTACCTCTGACAAAGATGCTCACCGTCAGGGGCATCCATCATATATTGTTCGATATGTGCTCTTTCCTAATAATATCAGATAATAAAAAGTACTTGTAAAAGTATAATAATTGGTATTTTTAATTAACATATTCCCATCCCCATCACACACAGTGACACTAGTGACAGTGACACTTTAAGTTATTACCACATTGCCAATTCAAAAAAAAAATTACCTATATCGATTCTGCCAATTTTACCAACATGAAAATAAGTTGGTAGCAATAGTTACTAAGATCTTATAGCATCATTGGTCCCATTTGCTACATCTAGGTAAATATAACTACACAGTGAAATTGTTGTAGTTCCCGTCATCACTTTTAAAGTAACAACTATAACGTTGGTGGCATCTGCTACTTTATAGTAAATGTAACTTGTAGGGAAATAATTTTGGTTTTTGCAACCTCTAAGTTACTGCAATTAAAATCGACATTTTTCTGTTGTTGAATGAAGAAGCCATATTGACCAAGATAAAAATATAATTCAATAAAAAAATTCTTTTTATTATGGTCATTTACAAATTTGTTTTATAAATAGATTATTACTTTATAATATATAAAATTTAAAAAAAAAAAAAACTAAACTAAAAACATAAAAAATTTTACAGTTTTGCTTATACACATAATTTTTGCAAAAAATGTTTTTTCCGAAAAACCATTTTCTCGAGGGGGCGTCTTTTTTATCGAAGCATCATGATAACATTTTACAGAAAACAAGTGGTGGTTTTAATATCCACACCCAGGGTAAATGCAAAACATCATGATTTATAATATATGCTTAGGCATGTTGTATATAATCACCGTAACTTGGACATTGGACATATCATGTGCTAAACTCAATAAGTCATTAATTTGCTATTCGAATAACAGAGAGCCAAATATATAGTTTGCGCTCTCATTTCGGTCAGCTGAGCTGTTCCAAAAGTTAGTCATTTCTACTACTTGGTTACATCCCGTTTACGTAATAACCTAGTCCTCGACACGGTAACGGTAGAAGTACCGGAATAGTAACTTGCTACGTAATTATTATTCCCCATTTTGGTGAATGCTTAGTAGAAGGATGGTTCCCATTACGTAACAATCCTTAGTTCCGGAAACCTTTAAAGTTCCACTAATGGTAACTACTACGCAGAAACTACTAAAATTGCTGCTTGGGTTAGTTCATGTAAAAAAATAATACATTGCCCAGTAGGCATTGAACAAGTTAAAAAACAGAAAAATACTAATAATACATGGCATTAATACAAAATAATACAGAAAACTAATATACAAATAAAAATATTTAACTACACACTAGGACTAAGACTATAAATATATACTGTACTTTTACGAACATATAATAGTTAAGATGCTAAAATAAGCTAAACAAAAACAGTAAAATCTATACAAAAATGTTAAAATTGGTTGTCATTGAAATATTCATCAATAGTATAATAGGTCTTGTTTATTAGAAGGGTTTTCAGTTTATTTTTTAATACTCTTATTGGTTGAGTCTTAATATCATATGGTAGCTTATTACACAATTTTATAATAGAGTATGGTACATTTTTTTTGGACATATGTGAAATTTGGAACATTTGTTACCAGATCATTTTTATTTCTTGTGTGATGCACGTGTCTTCTTTCATAATTTTCAAACAAAGAACTATTTTCTGCTACAAAAACGACTGCTTCATAGATGTAGAGGCTTATTAGAGTAAGTAATTTATTTTGAAGAAATATTTGTTTACAGGATTCTGTCTGTCTCATATTTAGTTTATTTCTCAAGCATCTCTTCTGAAGAACAAAAATTTTATTTGCCTCAGAAGAGATACTCCAGAAAATAATGCCATATCGAATTCTTGACTGTATATAAGTGTGATATGCCATAAAAGCAGCTTCAGTACTCGCTTCAGTATTAATATTTTGAGAGATGACTTTAGGCGCATGGCAATAACTGGCCATGTGGCAATGTGGGCTTTCCAATACAGCCTTGTGTCTAGTTGTATTCCAAGAAAAGACAGATTTTCATTTGATATGAGAGTATTATTTTTATTTATTATTGTCATATTATTACCCTTTTGAATTGAGAAATTAATTACTTGAGTCTTGCCTTTATTTAATTTTAAGTTTAATGAGGTGAAATATTGTTCTAGTATATCTAAGGCTTTAACTATATTATTTTGTATGTCTACTTCATCTCTCCCATTGAATATCAGTTTGCTATCATCAGTATACTGTACTAAATAGTCATCGGTTATTGAATCCAAGTCGTTTGTATATAGAATATATAATAAGGGGCCTAATATCGATCCCCGAGGCACAAAAATAATACAGCGAGTATTATTTTTTTCTCTGATTTTAATAGATTTCCTGTCTCATCTACTTCAATTACACATTGCATTCGATTCGTTAAATATGAAGCTAATAATTTTTGTGCAGTGCTTCTGATACCATATTTTGTAATTTTATTTATTAATATATTGTGTTCTACACTGTCGAATGTTTTGATAGATCTAAAGAAACAGCTACAGTAGTTTTCTTGCTGTTCATAGGGTCAATAACTTTACATAATGTTTGCTAGACAGCTCGTACGGTCGATTTTTTCTTTCGAAAGCCATTTTGTGTATCTGAAAGCAGACTATGTTTTTCCAGAAAATTTATTAATCTGTTATATATTATTTTTTCAAATATTTTACTGATATTCGATAATAGTGCTATTGGTCTATAATTATTTAATTCATTTTTGTTACCCTTTTTATAAATTGCTTTGATGTGAGATGTTTTAAGACTTTCTGGGAAGATGCCAGTATTTAGAGATAGATTTATTATATATGATAGTGGATGAGATATTTCAGATGCTGTTGTTTTTAATAGCTTCACTGGAATTTCATCCTCACCTACAGACTTTGTATTTTTTAAACTCATAATAATGTTATACACCTCATTTGGACATGTGGGTTCTAGAAATATACTTGATTCAAACGGATAAATATGTCTGTCATACATTTGTTAATGTATTGGAAAAGTTTCAGAATTTATATTCCAAACAATCAAAGATATTTTCATAGTTATAAGGATAAGATCGTGACAATCGCAATTTCTTATCACGATATGATTAATCATATTTTCGAAAAAATGCATGAAAGTAAATGAATTTGTGATTGAACATTCAAAAGTATACATTTTTTCCGAAATAGCGATATTTTATTTTTTCCAATGGGTCAATTTCTCGCAAGTTACAGCCTCCAATACATATATTTATCAAGAAAAATCATCAAGCAAGGAAATTAAAATGATTTGAGATGTACTTCTTTTTGAATCCACGTTACTACAACTTAATAAACCATAATAATCATGAAGTGTACATACTTTTTAAAAGTTCTCAATGAAGAAAGAATTTTTTTGAAGAGATTTTATTTTTTTCTATATTTTTTATTGGGATGATTGAGTTCGGGCGTAATAATATATATAAGCATATTTTTCCCATCCATCCTTTTCTTGTATTGTTTGAAGCAAAAAAGCATCAGAAAGCTACAATTTCCATCTTTTAAATGACCCAACACTCATATAGATTGAACAAATTCTGATTTAGAGACATGTAATTCAGTGCGTGCACACATGGATCTCGCTCCGAGTTATAATGTTACACTTGACTATTTTTTTTTCAGGAAAACAGTGGCTTTAACGATCATTTTGTTACGACATTTTTTGTTCATAAATACGTGATCTATCAATCTGTATTTTTAATTTTTTTCTAACTTGATTTAATTAATTTTAAAAAATGGATGAAAAAAATTTTTTTTCACTTTTTTTTTATGTTCTGCACCCGAGCGAAATGCACACTCTTTCAGGATGTTATTCTACACACTTTCACGAACTCATTAAAAAAAGTTTATACAGTTTGCAACTTTTTGTGGGTAAATACCTTCGTCAACTGGGCTATTATCCAAAAATATTAAAATGCTTGCACAATAGTCAAAGTGAGGTTGGATCATTGACTTGCAAATATTTTCTTTTGTACATACATAGAATGACTCTTTAAACTTAAATCATTGATAATAATAAAACCTAAGCATTTAATCTCGGTTACCAATTCTAAGTTATCATTGTTAAAAGAAATATTAATATTATTTGTATTCAATTCAGTGTAATTATATTTTTTTGCACAAATCATTACTTTGGTTTTGTTAATATTTAATTTTAATTTATTACTATTTAGACATTGTGAAAGTTTATCAAGTTCACTATTTATTTTACTCACGGCAACATAAATGTTAGTATCCGTAATCGAAATCAGTGTATCATCAGCAAATAAGTTAATAAAGTCACAGTTGATTGCTAGGTTTATGTTATTAAGATATATAATAAAGAGAAGTGGCCCTAGTACAATTCCCTGAGGAACTCCTGTGTTAATTGCAGATAGTTCGATGTTATGTTATTAACTTTTGTACACCGAAATCTATTACTTAGGCATGATTCAATCCACTCTAGAACGGATCCCCCAATTCCATAATTCTTAAGTTTTTCAATTAGAATATTTCTATCTTAAAATCTAAAAATACTGCAGCTACATACTTGTTATTATCTATATCATTGTCCCAATTAAATTGGATTGCTCACTGTTAAGTAAATTAATTCAAAAGATTCTCACCTCCTCAATTCTTCTGTCTCAATTTGGTCCTCAATGTGTTCGATTTTTACAGAGGTTTCACACTTTTCTTCAAACTGCGATGGTTCAGTTTTTAAAAACATCTCAAGTTCCGTCTCAAAATCTTCATCTGTAGAGTTTTCAAACTTGACATCCGTTTCAATCTCATTTTCATTCACAAATTCCTCAATATATCCATCGTCAGCATCACTTTTCTTTTGAATCTTAGTAAACTGTAAAACGTTATACAGATTCACTTTGTCATTACTGCCAGAGCCTTCAGTATCACGATACATATTAATGCTTTCTTCAACATTTAGACAACTCACTATGAAATTAAACATGCTCTTCAATGTGTCGAAACAATTTTGGCATATTATGGGTTCTCGTACCATAAACAAATCCTAAAATAAATATTTACTAATTATTACTTTTACACCAGGAAAATGAGGAAAAGTGGTTCCTGGAAACTTTCTGTTTTGAACACTCCGAAAGTTTCAGGAAGTTTTCCTTCTAACTTTCCATTGGGTATATTGATAGCCTATTTTATGGTGAAATCTGATTCGTGATGATGCAAGCTTCATTTTGAGACCAAATAAGTCCCTACAATTATATTATTTACATGACTTTTATATATAGTCTTTTATTAAATATGGAAAGTTTCCTCGGCACATCTCTGGTTTATAGAACCTTTCCTGAAGCAAATGTTTCTTTGAAACATTTCTTGGGTAGGACATCTCTAGTATCTACAATATATCTGAAACGTTTCTGTAACAGTTCCAGGAACGTTTCGTATTTTTCATTATATGCATTCTTTGGGATGTCGGAAACATTTTTGTAAATATTCATAATGTGTCGGGCACGTGTCTATTGAAATGTTTCATTGAAACGTTTCTTAGGTAGGACATCTTGAGTTTCTGCAATGAGCCTAGAACGTTTATGTCGTGCTTCTAGAAATGTTTCATGTTTCAGTATACATGCATTTCAGAAACATTTCCGGAACAGAAAAATGTTTAGTGTGATTGATTGAGAATTATTAGATAAATATCACATAGGAACACAATACTAGTTTTCAATAGATTTGTAATATTTATATTGTACTTTATTCAATACGTCTGCTCTGTTATCTCTGAAGAATGTCGTGCATTGGTTATCACTATTTCCTAACTTACACCTAAATAGACTCACCAACTCTGGTAGACATTTTTGCAGCATTAAATGCATATCTTCTTTCTCTTCCAGCTTGAAACATGCGTCCTTCTCTTTTAAACTTAAACAAAACCTGCATATCTTTCGGTTTTCTCTAAAGTCTTCGCTTTCACTTTCATTTCTTATCTGCCACAAATCTACATCAGCTTGTTTACAACCTGAACCAGTATATATTTGCTCTTCAGATGTTAGACATGTTGATTTGAAATCGTAAGACTTTTGGAGATTCTCCACACATTCACAACATAATAGCGAATTTTCACTGTTTTCCCAATTCTAAAATTAAAAACAAAAAAAATCGAGTGAGGTAGGTAATAAGTACACAGCAATAAAGTGAATAAGTAGTTACCACCAGATCCAAGAAAATCGCAGTCACCATCACCAATTCGTCTTCCATTGATTTGTAGTCCTTTTTACTGATAATTTTGAAACACAGTCTACAAATTTTAAATTGGTCATCCATTATATCTTTTATTGTGCAAAAGTATATAACAGAATAGATGTAACAATCATAACAAAATGCTGGGACATAACCACAAGCAAAAAGGTATTTTCATTTCTTCTTCCTCTACCACTACCGAAAGAAAAGGATGAACTCAATCAATAATAATATCTTATCTACTGCTAATTTCACGTGAATACTACTCTACGATTGAAGCGTGTGTGAAGGGCTATCCTGAAAGTACGAATCATTTCGTCGGAATACGAGCGCTAAAATCTGACCTCCGATCTCATTTTTGAGTATACGCGAGCACACTTCCATACAGCACATAAAACCACATAACATAAAACCTTATTTTGTATACAGTGTTATTACCCAGTAAACATTTTTCTCTTTCTGAAACGTTTTTGAAATAGATTCATTCATTAGAGATGTCCTACCTCATCTAGGTTTCTAATGAAATATTTCTAAAGTTTTATACTTGGTACATTGCGTTAACTACTTCAGAATAATAAATATTAAATATAATGTTTCATTGTAAATATAAAACGTTTTTAAATATAATATAATTTATTACTACTACAGTAATTTGACTAATAGATTTCAGCTCAACTAATAATAGAACGGTAATAAAAAACAATATTCATTCATTAATTGTATCCCTCCAAGCAGTACTCCACTGCAAATCTTGGCAACTAGGGCCAACAAATGCACCCCCACTGCGTCCCTCGAGCATTTATTGTATGTCCAAACAAACCATACATATACTGAATTGGTATTGCCCCTCTATACTTTAGACCTCGTTGGTTAAGACCGATGGAATCACCATAGGCGCATCCAGGATATTTCTATTCACCATAGGCGCATCCAGATTTTTTCTGTAGGGGGTTATATTAAATACTCTGATTACAAAAATAGTGTAGGGTGGTACATACCAATTGCATAGCAACTGAGAAGCAATCAAACACAAATTAAGTGTAAATTTTCAACATTAACCTCAAATAATTTTCAAGCAATTGGTCAACAGATTTTGTAATTTTTAAATGTAATTCAAATTATTTATAAATATAGCATACCAGTTTAATTCCAGTGAAATTTATAAACTTAAATAGGTATTTGCAAAGTTTATGAATTTAAGCACACTAAATTTTTACCTACTCGAATAAGCGTTCACAATCCAACCCAGGTAGCAAGAGTACGTTATAATGACGTCAAAATCTGGTGATTCTGGTCAAAAAGACGTCAGTGCACTAAAAGTCGACGACATAATGACGTCTTATAAATGACATTAAAATGGCGTGCTACACATCACGTTATATTGTCGTCTTTCTTCGGTGTTAAATTTATTTATATTTTATCGGATTACAAACTTTAAAACTCGCTGATGGCATTTTGTTTGGCGTTTTTATCCGAGGATAATGTTTTTTAACAATATCCAAAACAATTTATATTCGAAAGAGTTTGCAAAAATTCGGCAGTTTATTTGTGGAGATATCGAGTTCTTTTAATAAGAAAATTAGATTAAAATGCATTAAAAAGCAAAATCTATCCGTTACGTGTTCCACTATAAAGTCTTTAAGCAAGTATTCCAACAGAGGTTAGTGATCGAGTGGGTTAAGCGTCGTCTTGTAAGACAAGAGGTCCTCGGTTCGATCCCTGCTCATTCCGTCTTTTTTTTTTTTTTTTGTTAAAATAATTGCGAAAAAAATTTTAGTTGTTTTTTTTAAGGTAATTGCTTATAAAACCGATATACGAATATACTCCTTTTCAATTTTAGGTCTG
The DNA here is from genome assembly GCA_936432065.2 of Rutpela maculata. Lineage (NCBI taxonomy): Eukaryota > Metazoa > Arthropoda > Insecta > Coleoptera > Cerambycidae > Rutpela > Rutpela maculata. The sequence goes on along the minus strand of OW386292.2, from coordinate 143,492,360 downwards.
TTTTAGACCATTAAATATTCTATTTATGTTGTAGATGATATTATACCTTTACCGTTATTTCTCCAACACTTTTCCCATATAACACTTTCAAGTAACTGCTGGAGAATCTGCAACGTCGCGAATACTACTCTGCATTACTTTGAAGCACCCTCAACTGCAAAATGAAAATTGGTAGTAATGCCGACAGCACAGCTTTACCAAAGGACCACTTGAAAGTAGTCTAACTTATTAGTGACATCTCGAGTAAAAATGCGGTTATTTCTACGAACATAGGGGCTTTGAAGTTATCTTTACTACTCCCCACTAATTGAAAATTACTTAAAAGTTACATATACCTTGAAAATCTACTATAGAGTAATATTAACTTTTAAGGCAATTTATATAATTATTGGCATTGAATAAAATGGCGGCATCTGAAATGCTCAGTGAAAGCGAAATAAAGTTTATCGGCACTCATCCAAGTTTTATAGAAAACTGAAGAAACAGTTAAACAGTAGTAGAGAAATAGTGATTCTTCAGAATATGATGCAAACATGAAAGATTATTTCGCCACAGCAAAACCATCATCTTTGGCAACAAGTGCAAAAGTGTTCCCATCAACACAAGAAGTGTAATCGAAAACTATAACAGTTGTAATGATTAATGATACCGTGTACTGCTCGAAAATTACAACTTGTCGTTAACACACAGATTGACCCATAGTTCAGTTAGTGATCCACTGAGCATATTAAATGAATTTGCCGATTAAAAACTCCAAATTTAATAAATATTGTCTCGATGGGGAACGGACAATGTTGGTATAACGGCATAAGACATTATTTATGTACAATAAATTGAATTGAATGAAATTAAATGTAAACTGATCACTAAATAAATATGAAAACTCTTATGTATTTTTTCCATTATTACACACCTTACGTTAATAAATATATTTATCCAACACTTTCATATAAGTGATCTTTATTGATGAGATTTTGAAGGTATAAAGTGACCCATAAGTCACTAGTGAGATAAAGTAGTGATCTAAAGTAAGGTAAAGTGATTTAGTCACTAAAGAGTAATTTTAATATAAAATAAGGTCCAAGGAATTTATTGTCTCCATTATATGGAAAATTAACAAAACAAAGAATCCATGCACTAACACTTATTTATATTTATGTTAACATTTATTGTCATCATATTCGATTTTTCACAAAGAAAACTGCTCTTCTGTACACAATTTTTCTCCATCTTAGTAACGACGACTGTATCGCCTCGTGCTGCTCTCCCTGAATTTTTTTAGCAATAACAATCTTGTTGAGACTGAATCTTCCAAATAACCCTCCGCCACGGTGGATGATTTCCACACACACCGTGACGTTTAAGGGTGGTAATGTCACCCCCAGCATTGGCCAAAAGAGTTGATGAGGAACGGCGCATGCTATGGCCAGTATACAAATCTGCATGTGGCAATTGCAAATAATCAGCTACAATTCTTGGAATTTTTTAGAGCTTATTTAATCCAACGCATTGGACAGTGCACTTTCCCTTTGGAATATTTACGAAAAATCTTTTGTGAGACACATTTTGCGGTCTTAAAGACACATATTTCCTAATCGAATCAAGTGAGTTTACCGAAAATCCTTCATTTAAAACTGTGAAACTTCTTGATTTATTTGTCTTGGTATCTGGTATGAATATATATACATATATTATTCTTTATCTCTTATATCTTCGACGCTTAAGAAGGTCAGTTCACCGCAACGGCAGGCACCGTAAACTCCCAATATCAATGCAACCTAAAAAACCCAAATGATTAAATAGGTACACAAAAGCAAGATCATAATAAACACCTACCTCTGACATAAGATGCTCACCGTCTGGGGCATCCATCAAATATTGTTCGATATGTGCTCTTTCCAAATAATATCTTTCTAATAATATCAGATAATAAAAAGTACATGTAAAGTATAATTTTTTAATCCACATATTTCTATCACACAGTGACTGTGACACTTTAACAGTTATTACCGCGTTGCCAATTAAAAAAAAAATTACCTATATCGATTCTGCCAATTCTACCAACATGAAAATAAGTTGGTAGCAACAGTTACTAAGATCTTATAGCGTCATTGGTCCCATTTGCTACATCTAGGTAAATATAACTACACAGTGAAATTGTTGTAGTTCCCGTCACCACTTTTAAAGTAACAAAAACTATAATGTTGGTGGCATCTGCTACTTTATAGTAAATGTAACTTGTAGGGAAATAATTTTGGTTTTTGCAACCTCTAAGTTACTGCAATTAAAATCGTCATTTTTCAGTTGTTGAATGAAGACGCCATATTGACACAGATAAAAATATAATTCAATAAAAAATTTCTTTTTATTATAGTCATTTACAAATGTTTTCTAAATAGATTATTACTTTATAATATATAAAATTAAAAAAACGTTTTCCATAAAAAATTTTGCAGTTTTGCTTGTACACATAATTTTTGCAAAAAATTTTTTTTCCGAAAAAACCATTTTCTCGAGGGGGCGTCTTTTTTATCGAAACATCATGATAACATTTTACAGAAAACAAGTGGTGGTTTTAATATTCACACCCAGGGTAAATGCAAAACATCATGATTTATAATATATGCTTATGCATGTTGTATATAATCACCTTAACTTGGACCTTGGACATATCATGTGCTTAAACTCAGTAAGTCATTAATTTGCTATTCGAATAACAGAGAGCCAAATATATAGTTTGCGCTCATTTCGGTCAGCTGAGCTGTTCCAAAAGTTAGTCATTTCTACTACTTGGTTACATCCCGTTTACGTAATAACCTAGTCCTCGACACGGTAACGGTAGAAGTACCGGAATAGTAACTTGCTACGTAATTATTATTCCCCATTTTGGTGAATGCTTAGTAGAAGGATGGTTCCCATTACGTAACAATCCTCAGTTCCGGAAACCTTTAAAGTTCCACTAATGGTAACTACTATGTAGAAACTACTAAAATTGCTGCTTGGGTACACATCACCATAAATACTCAGCTTTTAGCATTCGAATTAACGGTCACTAAGATAGCTCAGTTAGTAGAAGAGTCAGTACTGTAATACAGACAAAGGGGGACATGTAGGTTCGAACCCTACGGACTGCAATTGGTAAAGGTAAGTAAAAATTAACTTAATAACTCAATAAACATTATAATTTGCAGGCAACCCTTGTGAGAAAAAATTGGAGTGATGGTAAACAATATTAGATATGTTAATGTAAATAAAATTACGGATGGCTAACAAACAAATTCATAGGACAAAATTTATTTATTTAATTATTTTATTTTTATCAAGTAGATTACTAACTAGTATGTAGTTTTATATGTTCCTATTACTAAAAACCTGTGGGGGGATTACCAAATATAACCTGAAAAATACGTCATTCGTCTGAGACATTAGGAAGTCATTTTCACGTTTCATTTACATCATCTAACTCGTCATTACTCGTCACTCCTGACCATTTTTTCACGTCATTTTCACGTGCCTTTGCTACCTGGGAAGTAGACTATTATTAGTTGTGCAGTTTTCTCCAAGTAATTTTTTTGAGATCAATAACCTTGTAGCGTCTAGGTACACTACTCTTTACTGACATTCTTCATAGCAAATATGTCATGTATACAAATGTTTATATAGGTAAAATATGAAACATCCCAATGAACAATTTTCCTCACCTGAAATAACTGACTATTTTCATAAGTGGTTTATTAAGGTTGTGAGTTTATATTTGTGGTTTATAAGATTACTAAATGGCTGCCAAGTTCTATAGGAGGTATTTAAAATTACTAAAAGATGTTAGGACCTTAGTTTTATAAAATAGCAAGAGAAATTATTTCCACCACAAACTTATATAACTATTAGTAACTGTTACTATTGTCTATATAAAGAGGTTTTATAAAAGTTGCAGTAACAAATTTATAAAACTAATAGGTGAGGTGCACGTGACGTCACCTGGAGGTAAAATACTAGCACATTGTTGATAAGAACACAAAAAGAAGGCCCATTATTATCATTTATTGATTATATTTGACCCACAATATAAACTGTTCACTAATTTTAAAATAGAAATGTTTTATACAGTTTGAACTTTAACAGTTAACCTTAAAATACCGCCTGTTTCCATGGAAACAATGTCAAAAGTGGTTTTACCTCCAGGGCAGTGCACCTCACCTATAGTGTTCAGTGCCTATATAGGCAATTGCTACAATGATTATAAAACTTCCTGATCCTACAATCACGGCAGAAACTTTTATATAACTTGAGGAGAAATAGAACTTAAAAACACTACAATAAAACATAAATTTTAATTTTGTCTGTAAGTTGTAACTACAGTTGCTTTCACAAAACCATTAGAAATTTTCAGAAACAGTATATTATTATTTATGGTACTTGTATATTGTCAATACCCTTACATTTAGATTTTATTTGCTTAAAATATATATAAATTTCATTTTCAGATATTGTGTCAAATTCAAACAGAGTCGTTATTTAAGGTATTATTTTTGTAAAATAAGATGGTATCTTCACTTATCGGAGTTACTAAATGACCAATATTGTTGAAATGCCTGCTTATTTCTTCCGGGTTATTTAAGTGAGCTGGTACCTCCTCTATATTTTTTAACGTAATTCCCCACTGAGAAAATTTAGACCATATTTTTTTTGCATTATTGTTGATTTTGTTTATTTCATGGTTCATATATGCCTGTTTCTCATTTCTTATTGCAAATGATAGGTAATTTTTTAAATCAAGGTAGTAATTTTTATCTGCTAAATTTTGACTCCTTTTGTATTAAATGCTTTTTTTTTGAGTTTTATTATTTCCTTAATGAGTCTTAAAAACTTCCATATAATAATGTAATAAATTAGAATTGATTCTACAGAAAATTTGTGTATCGTGAGTATTAAATGATACAATGGTGTCTTCAAAAGCTGTAATAAATCGAATGTATAATAATAATAACAATAATAATATTTAGGCTGAAGGACTTCGGATCATGGCCATTTGGTGATGCCAGTGAAGCACCTTTATTATTATTATTACTTTAATAATATTTATTCATATAAGCCATATAAAATACAGATATGTAAGTAAGTTCTTAATTCATCATATTAAGTCATACCTTAATATGACTTATGAGAGTATACACATATAAAAAAATCAAAAAAATTAAATAACACTACTTCAGTCTAATAGAACATCCTCTTGTGTTACTTGGGTATGCCTGTGCTTCAGCAAATGCTTTTTGAGGTCACTTCTACGTTTTGTCTGATATGAACAAGAATCACATTTGAACATTGTTACTTCTGACGAATCCTTGTGCACTAACAAATGACGCTTGAGGGTAGCCTCAAATATTGTCTGATATGAACAAGAATCACATTTGAACATGGTTATTTCTGATGAATCCTTGTGCTCTAACAAATTACGCTTGTGATTAACTTCATATTTTGTCTGATATGAACAAGAGTCGCCTTTAAACATTGTTACTTCTGAAGGATCTGTATGCTTCCGTGAATGTCTTTTGAGACTATGTTTATATTTTGTCTGATATGAGCAAGAGGTACATTTGAACATTGTTACTTCTGAAGGATCCTTATGCTTCAGAAAATGTATTTTGAGATTTCCTACTGATTTTGTCTGATATGAACAAGAATCACATTTGAACATTGTTACTTCTGATGGATCCTTGTGCACTAACAAATGACGCTTGAGGGTAGTCCCAAATATTGTCTGATATGAACAAGAATCACATTTGAACATTGTTGTTTCTGATGAATCCTTGTGCACTAACAAATTACCCTTGTGGTTAACTTCATATTTTGTCTGATATGAACAAGAGTCACCTTTGAACATTGTTACTTTCGAAGGATCTGTATGCTTCCGTGAATGTCTTTTGAGACCATGTTTATATATTGTCTGATATGAACAAGAGTCACGTATGAACATTGTTACTTCTGAAGGATCTGTGTGCTTCTGTGAATGAATTTTGAGACCATGTTTATATTTTGTCTGATATGAACAAGAATTACATTTAAACATTGTTACGTTTGAAGGATCCGTATGCCTCCGCAAATGTAATTTGAGACTTCCCACTGACTTTGTCTGATATAAACAAGAGACACATTTGAACATTATTTGTGAAGGATCTGTATGCTGCAGGAAATGCATTTGGAGATTATCTTTATACAGTGTCCGAAATGAACAAATTTCACACCTGTACACTGGTACTGTTGGGACATTTTCATTGGCACATGGTTTTGATAGATCCTCTTCGAGGTTCGTCATTAAACATTTCTGTTTCGTACACATACTAGTAGTGAGCTCCAGTTGTGGTAAAACGACACCATCTTCAGGCCTGAAAATTTTAAAAATGGTTATCATCATCGAACCGTAAATTAATAATAACTATATTGTCTACTATATGTGGTGTGCTTGTAATCCTAATACACATACTGTTAAATACTTTACAATAGAATAGGATACATAAATTTATTGTATTAAAAAAGAGTGGCTAATTGACCTTGACCACTCGTGCTTTTATTATGGTGAATCTATTCTAATTTTACTTGGAGCTTCTTTCATCCAGCTTTGTCTTTTGTATCAGACTCTGCCTTGACTCCTTAGTATAGTCAGCCCTGGGTTTCTCCTCGGCAAGTAGTTGGGATCTGTCTAGTTAGGCCTTCACAATATCCTTGAACTAAGGTTTGCTCGTCCTCTTGATGGAATCTACATGTTGCATCCTCTGTTAGGCCCATTAGACTCATATGTCTATTAAGCCTACAGTATACAGTCAAAACCCCCACACCCCCCCTTATCTCAGTAGCCTTTCTGTTTTGGCATAGTAGATTTTCCATAAGTTTGGCATATTGTTTTTAATGAACTCTTTGGTGTGTTTCCACCATGGGAAAGTGTTCCACCATTTTGTACCCATTTATTAATGGATGCACGTATGCATGGCTTAGCCACACTGCAAAAAGGTTAGGGTCCTACAAGGACCTTAGACCTGCTTTCCCGGGCTAGTTCAACAATCAATCAATCCTTAAATCAATCAATCAAAATATACTTCATTGTCCAGAAGAAGCAATTTCTCATTGACAAAATACATAGTGCTAAAGTATTTGAAGAAATTAATAAAATAATATAGAAACACATAGGTAATCGGTCTTAAGGATAAAAGGATTTGGTTTCCCTTTGTCTAGACTATAATGTTTTAAAATAGGTAGTTTTAAAGCTGCGATAAGAAATATTCATTGGTATTTCACGTGATTGTAGATAGCGTGTCTCATCAGACAATAGGCAACACTCAAACCCAAAGCTGTCTGGAAGGGAGTTATACATTTGAAAAGGGACAGAGATTATCCATTACCAACCAAAATTGCTAGTATCGGAGATGGTGATCGAACCTAGTACACAACAGACATGAGTATGACTATAACAAGCAGTACTACCAATAATTTTTTCCAAAAGGGGCAAAATATGAAAATCAATCCGAATTTGTAGTTTAGGTTATACAAGTGCCATGAACATTATAGGTCTTAAAACAGTTGTGTAATTGCACAAAGGGTTTAGAATAGGTTTTCAAAATAGCCTACAAGTTTTAAGAAATATATTAAGACCAACAAGACTCAAAATATATTTCTATAAGAATAACTTGGCGTACTTAAAGAGCAATTGGTAATTTAATAGGAATTTTAAGACAAAACATATTTGAAGCAGAATTATTTACAATGGGTTTGCAGGCAAACAGCCGTCATTATATCTAGCAGTGAAGCAACGTAGCCCACTATGAGTCTCAATACTTAATTTATAAGTAGTCTATAAGCTAAATCGCTCTCAATATTTGCGATATGTCCATTTTGTATGTGTGTGCATGGTGGCCCATATATCCCATATATCGTATGGATCAATGGAGTGTAGCAAAAGATTCATTTGCATGTATGTTTATTGCATTCAAAACAAACTATTCGATCAAAGCATTTGTGTGTGCCTTTTAAATTTATATATAGTGCTTATCCCAAACCAAGTATGGTTCTATAATACTCTTCAGATATTCGACAAGTAAATATTTAGATAATTCTTTAAAACCTCTAGGTGGACCCACGTCTTCTTATAAGGGTTTTAAATCAGTTTTATAGCGTCTTTTCAGACCATTTACATTTATAGGTAGTCTTAGAAATAAGCTTCTAGAATATCTTATAATTTTAAATCTAAAATTGTTACTTGGACTTGTTCGTTCCTAAGTAAATTACTTAAAAAAATTCTCACCTTCTCAATTCTTCAGTTTCAGTTTGATTCTCAATGTGTTCGATTTTCACAGAGGTTTCAGACTCTTCTTCAAACTCCAATGGTTCGGTTTTCAACACCTCAGGTTCCTCTTCAAAACTTTCATCTTTAAAATGTTCTAACTTGACAACCGTTTCAATCTCATTGTCATTCATAAATTCCTCAATATATGTGTGGTCCACATCACTTTTTTTTTTAATTTTAGTAAACTGTAAAACGTTATATAGGTTCACTTTGTCATTACTGTCAGTGCCCTCAGCATCACGATACATATTTATGCTTTCTTCGATACTCAGACAACTCATTTCGAAATTAAACAGGCTTTCCAGGGCAGAGAAACAATTTTGGCATATTACAGGTTCTCGTACCATTAACAAATCCTAAAAAAATGTTTATTAATTATTACCTTCAGATATGTGTGCATGTTTGCTTGTAAGTATTGCTTATAGATAATGGCCTGGGAACCTTTATTCAGATCTGTAATTAATTAAAAACTATAAAACCTTCAATCTTCATTATGTTACAAAAAAGATATTAAAATAAGTTAAAACATTCTGTCGGCATTATAATTGGATGAATGTAATATTTTGAAATTTTAGGCCTATATTTCAGATGAAACAACTTTTCGAATGAGAAGTCACTCAACACACTGTACTATTTAAAAAAAACTTCAAGATGGTGCCGAGGCGCCATTTTTAACATTAACTTTACCATATTCTCCTAAAAAGAAAGTATTTTTATCTTCAAATAAACCACCCAAAGGACCTCTCATGGAATGATATTTAATGTTCTTGTACGGTCTTGGCCGCCTGAACAACAGTTCTCATGGCTCAAAATTCCATAGTTCGGCCGCCGGTGGCCTTTGAAGTCTTAAAATTTAAAGTTCTTATATAGTCCCTTATGGTGAAACTTTGACCCCAACAGTTCTGTAACTGGACCGCAAAACATTACTCCTCCATTTTCGAGTGCGCGGAATACGATGGTGACAAAATTTTCTGACACTCTTCAGTCTTCAACGGAAAAGCCATCCCTTTTTCCGATTTTCCGGTGCTAGGCTTGCGAGGGCTTGTCGGATCGTGTTTTTTTTGTCAATTCGAATAAAATAAGTAACGATTGACCACAGGTGACCTAACCCACCCATGGTGATTGAAACTACCGCCACTTCCAATAACGAAATGCCACGAAAACAACTAAAATTAGCTGTTTTCGAGGGCAACGAACACGATGGTGACAATATTTCCCGACCTATCCTTTACCCACTACTCCTAAATTGGAAAAACCACCCCCTTCTCCGATTTTCCGGTGCTGGACTTGTGAGGCCTTGTCGGATAGGATTTTTTCCTGTCGATTCGAACAAAATAAGTGAAATCTCGATCAGACGAGACCTAACCAACCCTGGGGTTCAAGCAGTCTTTACACAAAGTAAACTTTTCTTTCAGTGGCTTGTAGGGAATTGATTAACACGGGTCAATGGGCTACGTAGATATTTTTGTTTTTCATTGATTAGATATGTAAAAATATTCTCATTTTTATTCACTCAATAATCATTCATTACATCTGGTTCATTATATACAATTCTCATTCTATGCCAATAGGTCTTTTAACGCTTACAATTATAACCACACTGTTCATCCGAGTCGAAATGGACATCACAATCACTGAAGGGAAGTTCACTTTGTGTGTAGGCTGCTTGAACCCCCGGATTGTTTGAATCTCGTCTGATCGAGGTTTATTTATTTTATTCGAATTGACGAGAAAAAATCCTATCGTACAAGCCCTCGCAAGCTTAGCAGCAGAAAATCGGAAAAGGGAGTGGTTTTCAGGTTGTCAACTGGAAATTTCCTATTACTGAAGGATATAGATAGTTTCGATAATGTCCTCAACACGTTTAACGTGCCTTGGTTATCACTGTCTATTTCCTAAGTTACACCTAAATCGACTCACCAATTCTGGTAGACATTTTTGCAGCATTAAGTGTATGCCGTCTTTCTCTTCCAGCTCAAAATATGCATTCTTCTTGTTTAAACTTAAACAAAATCTGCATATCTTTTTGTTTTTTCTAAATTCTTGGCTTTCATTTTTATTTCTTATCTGCCACAAATCTACATCACCTTGTTTACAACTTGAAACAGTATATATTTGCTCTTCAGACATTAGACATGTTGATTTGAAATCGTAAGATTTCTGGAGATTCTCCACACATTCGTAACATAATAGTGGATTTTCGCTGTTTTCCCAATTCTAAAATTAAAAACATAAACAAATTAAATGAGGTAACAAGTATACAGCAATAATGTGAATACCTACTTACCACAAGATCTAAGAAAATCGCCGTCACCATCGCCAGTTCGTCTTTCATAGATTTGTAGTCCTTTTTACTAAGTTTGAAACACAGTCTACAAATTTTTAATTGGCCGTCCATTATATCTTATATTCTGCAAAAATGTACAGTAGAATACGTATAATAGTAATTATAAAACATTAGAGATTAACAATAATATTAATAACACATAACCTCACCTATAACGTATCCTAGTTCTTCTTCTACTTCCACTACATCGCTACCAGTTAAAAAGTGATGAAATCGTTACATACAATATCTTATCTACTGCTAATTGCACATGGGTAAAATCGATGGTCAAATGTCACGAAAATCGTTTTTTGTAAATATCTTTCTCTCTTCCTGTCCGCTGCATGACGTTAAAGGATATTAGAAAAATTGTGGAGCATAAAATTCTCCACAAGGTTGATTATATGAATTTTCTTGCATTATGTTTCCAGATGATATAGCGCGGAGAGTGGGAAGCCCGTTTATCGTGTAACGTCATATATTATTACTGTTATTTAAAGGATATGTATCCACTGACCTCTATATATTAAATGGATAGCCTATACCATAGGGATGCGCGTGAAATTTTAGCCAAAATTGAAGAATTCAATAAAGGCGAAAGTCGTGTGCTACGGGGCTTTACGTCTTGCGCAGTTTACTTGTTTTTCGTTCTGAAGTTAGCATCACGTTGCTAGCAACGCGTTGCTAGCAACGCGTTGCTAAAAAGCAATCTGGCAACGGTCAGGTCGGAAATAAGTTTTGAGACATTATTTGGGAAAAATTTATCCATAAACACCGCACCGATCTCAATTGTTAACCTCACTTTTTCGGTGTTTTATGTTTTAAGTCATAGATAAGAGACATACGTTTTAAGTGCTTTATTTAAAAATGCGATATTGCGTTGTACCTTTTTGTACGAACAGGGGCACCAAAAACTTTAATTTTAAATTAAATTTGTGGAGTTTTGGAGCTTATTATTCCTTCATGTAATAAATACATTCAAGTGGCATGTGTGACGTCACAACTCTAAAAAGTGAAGGAAAACAAATAGCTGCCTTCTATCCGAATTTCGAACTATTCACTAAGAAATTTAAAATGACCATGAATCATTTACCATCTGATAAACGAAAATTTTGTTCAACTTACGTATTTGGGGCCGGGATACAGTGCAAAATATAACATAAAATATGGATATAACCTATAAAATGTAGATAGAGGGATGTGCTTTTCTTCATTTATAAACAGAAATTTGAATTGATCGTATTTTGATCATTTTTCAGCCCACAGAACGGTTATTAATTTAATGTATTGAAATGTGGTATGTCATATTCATTAATAATTATTTTGTGACCAAATACTGAATTTATAATTTTCTAATCATAAATACATGATTGCCTCAAAACTTATTTCCGTTGCCAAAAATTAATTGACAGCGTGAAGTTGGCAACGTGTTGCCAGCAACAAGTGGCTAAGTTCACTCTTCTTACTGCGCAAACTGCAGCCCCGTGCGCAAATCGTATTTGTACCATTTCTCAGCTCACACATCGGCTATCCATTTAATATATAGAGGTCAGTGTATGTATCTCATTTACAAGTTTTTATTACTGTTATGTATTCAGATAAATAATAAAAAAATATATTTTTTTTTCATTTTTTGTTTGGGACGGCTTTATTTTACAAAATTCAATTTTTTTTATTGCAAATTAGAAATTTTTTTATTTAATCAGAAAATAGGTAATAATAGCCAAACTTTTTTTAAAAATTAATTTATTGATACATATAAAAATGAGGTTATGTTTTGTGATATAATAAAATATTTATGTTCAAATAAAAGATTAATTATTTGAGCATATTGTAATATTCTCATTTCAAAATGTTCTTGATCACAGGCATCTTGCATCTAGTTACCACATCTAGCAGTTCCATTGGCATAACTCCAGTGGTAAATTCAATGAATTTTAACGTCCTCATCGAACTGTATTGTTTTTTGGCATCCGCTCCTGGATACTGACATGTAAAACTTCAACATAGTTAACATATTCCGCAATTCCATTCCACTCATGCACGTAGGGTAGAATCAGCACTACTTATGTACTCACCTTATTCTTTTAAAAATTACTTCATTTCTTCTACAGAGGCTCGAAGATGTGTTTTAAGATTGGCAGGTTTTTCTTAACCCCTGTATATACCTATATTTTTTTGTATCGACCAAAATTCGTTTTTAGCAGTTTTAGATATCGGAAGGCCATCAACATTTATATCTAGTGATATTGTCAAACCTAATTCCTAATTTAATTTATTAATGGATTATTTAAACAATTCATAACAAACGTGCAGAATAATGTTTTATATAATTCACGATTAATTAATTCAATAACATTCATGTCTACAAGAATAAACCGAGAATTGCTGAGTTGACAAGGTTAGTTAGATTTTGTATAGAAAATCAACACTGAACTGTGAATGTTACGCATCATCTATCCGGGTATTTAAACGAGAAAATAAACGATGATCGGGGAGTCTCGACGCGGGCACCACGGGTGCGTCTAGGTGGGTACCCCGACACCGGTGTGTCTTAGCGCAGGCCGCTGCTCGTTGAAGGCGTAGTGCGTTTGTATCCCAGATCGTAATTGTGATATTTTTAAAGTGTGTTGTTATCTTCCTATTATTGTTGTCAAATGAATATTGTTTTGTTGAAGTGCAGTGGAGTTAATTCACCATTTTAGTCCAGGTATTCCCAATTTAGAGTTTAAGCACATTACAGTGACAATATCAAATTTAATTGTAGATATATTTTCCAGCAATCTTTGTAGACGGCACTCGGCAATCGATTGTGGCATAAAAAATTATGTCCATTCATATGTTAAAGTAAACGTCGGATTTAACAGGCACTCAATAAATGTCGATATTTTCGCTTTGCAATGCGGCGTGTTTGATGGTCAAAGAGGCCAACATTTTTTGAGTGTCTGTTAAATCCGAAGTTTACTATACAATTTATAGTAGTCGAAGTCGCATTAATATTTCAACAGGTGAGATGCAAGACACAAAACCTTTTGTATGTGCTGGCTAATTCCTTTGTCGGCACACCAGTCGCTTTTGATATTTACTAAGAGGAAATATCTAATATCTATAATGCCAACTATACAAAGTTATAAGTGCAAGATGTGCAGTCGAGCGAATTTTTATTATTCTTATTTTGCCTGACCTAGAAATCTGCCGCTTTACGCACGTGGATAATTAGCGTTTTTTCTTAAAAGAACCATTTTATTTCATTCTTCCAGCGAAAGTTAGAGAAATGCATACATTTTTTAGAATTTGAAATTATGCCTTTTTAATGCAAAAAGTTATAGGCCAATGCTATAAAAATTACATAAGATTAAATAAATAATAGTTTTGCATTTTAGAAGACATTTTTATTCTTTATGAGCTTTTTAAGTATTTTATTTCAATTTCGTTTGGCGACAATTACAAAATATTGTAACCCCCTCTTGGACAGCCTTGGCTTTGGATTTGGGGGGTTGTCTATTATATGTGATATGTTTATGTTTGTTTATTCCTAAGCAAGATTACCACTTTTACTTTTAAAACTATTTTACAAACGAGTCTTAAAAACTTCTATATAACAATGCAACAAATTAGACTTGATTCTACAGAAAATTTGTGTATTATGAGTATCAAATGATATATGTGTCTTCAAAAGCTCTAATAAATCGGATATATATCACTATCTCAGTCAAATAGTACATTCTCTTGTGTTACTTGGGTATGCCTGTTAGGGCGGGCTGTTTGTATACAGTGTGTCCCAGGATAGATGTAACAAGAGGTGTAATGGAATTTTGGAATGGTATTTGGGGATTGAGTCCTGCTTGTTGTAAAACTAAAGTATACCAAAAATGACTTGATTTAGTGTTCTTCAGGATGTTTTATAAGCAAAGTTGTAAAAATCACCACTAATAAAGTAGGTACCTTTATTTTTCAAAATATGAAAAAATTCCACCAAGAAAAGTTATTTAGAATGCAATTTTATACTTTTATACCAAATTTCAGGAATATAAAATTATTTTTTTGAAACTTCCCATTTTTTCAATAAATTAGTATTTTATTTTGAACCATTCAATTAAAACTGCATAGAAATTATTTTTTGTGAATTAATATTTAAAGTTATGTAGAAGCTAAAAGTAGGCTATGAGAAAAGCAGTGGATACACATTTATCATTTATTATTGGCATATCTGTCAAACGTAGTCAATATTAATTTCTGTTTCATATTAACCAACCAAGCATAAAAAATTAAGTGAAAATGGTACTCACGGTGCGTGAAAAAATTTATATTGTGCAATACTACGGAATTGGTGGTGAAAACTCGCTAAGAGAAGTGGTAAGCCAATTTAATTTGAAATTTCCAAACACTGCTTTGTCACGTACTCAGGCTATGACAATAATTAAAAAGTTTCTGGCTACTGGTAGTGTTCTAAACATGAAAAGAAAAATAAAAGAATATGATGAAGACAATGTTGGGGCTATTATAGCTCATGCCTCTGTTATAGAAAATCCTAGGATGCCACTAAGAGAGAGATCAGCTCTTATTAATATTAGCAAGTCTGAACTCTAAAGAATTTACACGGCAAAGAAAATTAGGGCATATAAAGCAAATTATAAACATACTCTTGAAGAGGGAGATGACGGCCGTAGGTTGGATTTTTGTTTGACCATTGGAGAAAAAATCATGGAAGAGAGATTTTTTCATCATTTCATAATTTTCTCAGATGAATCCACATTCACAACCAATGGTGTTGTTTCATCTCAGAATTGTCAGTTTTGGGCTTCTGAAAATCCAAATTTTAGAATTCATTGTAGAAGACAATATTATAAAAAAGTGAATGTGTGGTGTGTCGTTTCTTATCACGTTGGAGTTATTGGACCTTATTTCATTGAGGGAAGGTTAAACCAGCACACATATTTACAGCTTCTTCAAAGATTTTCTGAAGAATATTTAAATATTTTAAGAGATATGCCTTTAGTTCATTTTCAACATGACGGTTGCCCTGGCCACTCCACAGAAATGGTTAATCGGTGGTTGAATTTAAATTTTGGAGAAAAATGGATTGCCAGGAATGGATCGATCAAGTGGCCGTCGAAATCCCCAGACCTATCAATATTGGATTTCTTTTTACGGGGTCGCCTCAAGCAGTTGATTTACGCTGAACCAGCTCCTAACGATGTAGCAGTATCGAAGCAGAGAATTACAAATCGCTACATTGGATTCACAAGGTTCTAAGTGCACTTATCACTGTTTTGAGTAATAAGAGTTTGAAATATTGTAATAAGGTTTGTCGTAAGTAAATGTTTGATAGTGATAACACGAATGGCTATATATATCTTTACAATTCAAGAATCCAAATTTATATGGTTGTTTTGTAAGAATCATAACCAATAGTTTAGTTTTAAATACTTTATTTTTAAATAGAACTTTGTTAATAATAAAAAGACATTTTTTTTGTAAAACAAGGTGGTATCTCCATTTTGCACAATATAGATAGAAATAACAGAATATAAAATTAAAAATAACTAGTAACTTATATATTCTAAAGTTAAATGTTTACTTTCAATACACATGGTAGGTATGGAGCAACAATGAAAATATAAAAGTTCAGTCATGCAATATAGTGTTTTAGTGGGAATATTAATTTACGTCTTTTAGATAACAAAGTTCTAAGTGTTTTATTTGCAGCCTAACAAGGTTCTATCTCCAAAAACATTGCTTAACATGATCCTATCTACTCAGAAGGAACTTTGTTGTTATTACCAAAAATGAAAGAGATTGCAGATAGAACCTTTTTCAATTTCCATTTCAATTATTTGCTACCAGATGGCACCAAAAGTTACATTTTATCAATATTTAGGCTAGATAGAACATTTTTATGCAAAAACCTCGATTTCGCTAAAAATCCAGTTAGAACCTTGTAAACCCAATGTAGCGAAATGCCGTAAACTCCATACCGTTAGATCATATTCGAAACAGTTTTAAGGACTTCTGGCGAAGGATCAAAATGTGTGTGGATGTGGGTGGTAGCTACGTCAAATAATAAAAAAATTGTAAACATTGTTTTGTATTGGTCAATAATTAATTTGTTTGTGAATCTGTTATGTTTTTGACATTTATTACTTGTTATAATTTTTAAACCTCATTAATCTTCTGTTAGTAATTGTTTCTTGTTTTACAATTAGATCGATTAACATTATACCTTCTTACATCTCGTATATTCAATTTTTTATTTACCAATAGCCTACTTTCTGAGATGATTAACATTTGCACCTACACAACTTTAAATATGAATTCAACTCTTAATTCGCAAAAAATGGGAAGTTTCAAAAAAATAATTTTATATTCCTGAAATATGGTATAGAGGTATAAAATTGCATTCTAAATAACTTTTCTTAGTGGAATTTTTTCATATTTTGAAAAATAAAGGTACTTTATTAGTGGTGATTTTTACAACTTTGCTTATAAAACACCCTGTAGAACACCAAATCAAGTCATTTTTGTTATACTCTAGTTTTACAACAAGCAGGACTCAATACCAAATACCATTCCAAAATTCCAAAATTTTTGGTCCATTACACCTCTTGTTACATCTATCCTGGGACACACTGTATAAGAAAAAATAAAATTATATATATCCCAACGTAATAGGACTTAAAAGTTGCATATTGTCAAGATAATCACGTAAAAAATAGTTAGAAAAATCTCAAATAGTAATTTTTAAGGTTCAAAATTTTTGAAATTTTGAAAAAAAACATGTATCTGACCGTATCAGGATTTAAAAGTTGAATATTGACGAGTTGATGACCTAAAAAATTGTAAAAAAATTCCCTAATAGTACTTTTAACCCTCGTTTGAAATACTAAAATTATTCTAGGGTGCCATAGCTAAGAATAGGTAATACTCTTTTAATAGCAGTACATGTAATAGTCGTTGTAATTCATTTATTAAAAGAAATAGAAGATTAGTCCTACATATAAATACATTTTTATTAATGTTTAAAATATGCTATGCCAGTAAAAAGAAGTAGATAAAATATTCTGAAAAGCTAGAAATTGAATTATACTGCTGCAGTATAATAGTAAATGCTTCACAGAAAAGTTTCTATATTGTGCGGGGCTTGCTAATTTATAGAGGGTGGATGCTACCTCCTCTCAGGGGGTAACATTTAAAAAATACATATATATTTATTGGAACTGAAATAAAATCAAATTTTAAGAAGAAAAGGTTCTATGCAATTTTTTACATAAATTGATAGTTTTTAAGTTACGACTTCAAAATTGCAATTTTAGCTTAAAAAAAGGCATTACCAAACGGATTTCGTCAAGTATCTCGAAAAGTATTACTTCATCGAAAAAATGTTGCAGACCAATTACAGAAAGTACAAACTGGGAATTATTTATATTTTTTGTTTATTGATGTAGGATTAATAATTTTGGAGATATTTAAGTTTATATTTGGTACCTAAGTGTTTCGAAATTACCTTTAATGTTTAAAATGCATTTTTTTCTAAAGCAAGTGCTTTAAATGAGCAAAAAAATTTGAGCATCTAGGTCATGCTACATCATAACAAAAAAATGTATTTGAGATAATTTTTTTAAATTACTGGCTAATTAGAGTAACAAAATGGCGACCTTTTTATATAAAAAAATATAAATACGCATATTTTTCCGTCATAACTTCTTTATTTCTTATGCTACAGGAACGAGTAATAAATAATTTGAAAGCACAATTAATTGTCTTTAATTTCATTTCTTAGCATACGTACGTAGGTGTCACAATTTTTGAGAACAGAAATGTAACATTTAAACTGCATTTTTCGTCTTATAAACGTTCGGACGCCATTTGTAAACTTTCATATCTCCGAAACTATTAAATCTATGAAAGTAAATAAACAAGCAAAATTCATGATCAGTTTATGAGCATTATTTTTGGTCTCTACCATTTTTCAATAAAACTAATATTTATTGTGGTATTTGGAAAGGGAAAAAAAAATATGTTTTATCGAAAATATAGTTTAAACTGTATTTTTTTCTAAAGCTGTAGCATGCATATTGCTGCTTCATAAATTATAACGTAATTTAACTCAAGCGTGAATGACCGCGGTAGTTTCAATTATTCTTTTTTAAATTTACTTCATAAACAAACACAACGGTAGTCAACCAGCGTTACGTCTAAGCTGTACTCAAGGTAGCTGGGTATTCTAACTTAGCTTTAAGAGTGGAAAGGGTATAGAGGCGACACGATTTACATACTACGAGAAAGGGAGGTCAGAACGAAATATTTCTCCGTTACAAGAAGTTTAGAACTTCGCAATTGTCAGCTAAATTTTTGAATAGTGATGTGTCTTCATTAAGTTTCTTTTTACGACTTCAACATCGAAAGGGTTGATAGTCCCTCTTCTTTAACCTGCAGCAGGCCTAATCGTTTTCACCGGTTTAATCCGTAAGTAATTTATAAAGAAATAATTTTTTTTGTAACTTAGATTTGGCAACGGCCATTTTGCAGCAAGTCATGCTAACACTTCATTTCTTTCCAGGGTTCTAAATTTAAATGCAAATTTTTTAAAGTTAGACGCAAATCTTCTAAAATTAGACGCAAATCTTCGAAAGTTAAATGCAAATCTTATAAAGTTAGATGCAAGTCTTCTAATTTTGGATGCACATCGTAGATATGCATTTATTTTAATTTGGGTTGGAAACTTTAATTTTTTTTAACCATCCAATGGGGTTGTTTTTCTTCTCCTCTACGTAATTAGAAGATGGAATGTACATATTAGTCTAGGACAACTTTTTACGGAGATTGCGACGATAGTATGGCAGAATAGATGTGATTTGTTCTTATGGAATTTCTGGAAGCGTCGAACATGGTACTGGGAACTTCTTGACTTAATCAGCGATTACGTCAATGTGGGTTGGATTTCACCATCATCATCCCTCACTTGGAGTCACTACTTTAATTCACTAAGAATTCCAGATAAGTGTCGTAAATAAAGTTTTTATCTGATTTTTTTAAATATATAACTCATATTTTTATGCTTTAATATTTTTAGAATTCTTTGAAGTATCAAATTGCAAATGCTTTTTTTTTAATTATTTCCATTTTCAATTTTATCTTTAATATGTTTTCAACGAACAGTTAATATTTTCAATTATTATTAAGATGTAAATAATCGGCGTAACGTCTAATTAAAAACAAATATATAAAAAGTTCTGTAAAGACTTTGTGATCACAATTTCTATGAAACGCTTATATTTAAATAATAAATTTTGACCGTTAAACACCATATTGTCGGTTCATGTTTAAGACAATATTTTAAATAATATCTGCATAACATATTATCGTCCATTCGTTTTCTCTTTTGTACATAAATTTGTTTAATTTTTAAAGCCTCAGTTTAGTTGTTTTCTAACAAAAACACATCAAGTTTGATTGGTTTATAATAAAATCAATTTTATAATCACATTGTCCACTTATTTCAGGTATTTTGAAACAAACTATTTTGAAACAAACTATTTTGAAATAAATTATTTTTATACAAACCATTTTAATATCTTTAGGATTATTAATTTACACCTTTTTTTTTTTAGTCAACAATTTATACTATAATAATAATAATAATAATGTTTATTTACCATCAATAAAAAACAAAATCGGGTTGTACATAAGGTAAGTAGTAATTACAAATAGAGAAAAAAATATAGTATAAAAAATATATAGTATAAAAATAATATCAAAAGTTTTGTTCAAAATCAACTAAAATTGGAATTGTAAAATATATACCTAATAGTAATAATTTACATATAGTGAACTTCGTAAATAAACAGGTAGAAATAACCCACAAAAGAAAATCTTGTGGTGGGTTACTTTCTTTATAATTTGATTAGTTTATCTTTCTTGTAATCAAACTTCAGTTTTAGTGTAAATTACAAATATAGAAAGATTGGCGCCCCACCTTTCTGGAAAAATTATCTTTATATAAGTCAAATTAACATATTTTTAAGAAAAATTATAAAAACATATGTCATATATTAATTACAATCTATCAAACACGTAAAACCATTTGTAAAGTGTTTTCTGACCCATGACTCATCTGCCGAGTCTCTGAGCTACTGGGGTAGTAACATTTTTTCTCTAAATAACATAAAGTTCAGTCTAAATCTCGAACACGTTGCAAAAAAATAATTAATTTATTAAACAGCGAGGAAATAATGTCACAAAGCAAGTGCTGTATACAAACCAAAAAATTTGAGCACCTACGTCAAGCTATATATTAATGAGAAAGAGTATTTGAAATTCCTGTTTTTAATTACTGGCTAATTACAGTAACAAAATGGCGACGTTGTTATTAAAAAAATGTGTAGACACACATTGCTTCGGTCATCACTACTTTGTTTTCATGCTACAGAAACAAATAAAAAGATAGTTGAAAGCTTGATTAATAACCTATTATTCTACCTATTAGCATCCTTAACGTAGGTGTCACAGTTCCTGAGATATTTAACTCTCACTCTAAATAATTATCTTATGAACACTTGGATGCCAAATATAAACTTAAATATCTCCGAAATTATTAATCCTACATCAATAAACAAAAAATATAATTAATTCCCAGTTTGTACTTTCTGTAATTGGTCTGTAACATTTTTTCGAAAAGTAATACTTTTCGAGATACTTGACGAAAGCCGTTTGGAAGTACCTTTTTTTAAGCTAAAATCATAATTTCGAAGTCATTATAACTTAAAAACCATGTAAAAAATTGCATAAAACCTTTTCTTCTTAAAATACTTCAGCTCCAATAAATATATATATTTTTTAAGTGCCACCCCCTATAAATTAGCAAGCCCCCACACAATATAGAAACTTTTCTGTGAAGCATTAACTATTATACTGCCAAAAAGGAATGAAATCCGTTCAATATGACATTATTCCGAAGTTTTGCATATTTTTTACCTTTAGGTACTGTACTAGGAGGGCATTTCTGATCAATTTATTTCGTATTTCACCATCCACTTCTCCTGCCACTGAGAGAGCAGCTTCTGTAACCATTTTTACAGAGCGTTCTACTGCCTGTGTGTGGCAAGAAAAAGGCGAAATATCTATTAAATCTTCCTGTTCTTTTCTGAGCATTGTTTCTAAGTTTTCGTTAGTCATGAAGGATAGAATAGGTGGGAGAGTTACTTGCAAATCAGCCCATATTATCATATCGATATAATCCGCAGCAGAAAAATTAATTTTTGGTGGTTTGAATACTCTGATGGACCCACACTTACCGCTTTTGCTGGCTTCAATGATTTCTTCTCACAGCAAGTTGCCTAATGTGTTTTCGGCTATCCGAAATCATTGTTAGAAGCAGGTTTTCCGCATGAGCGAAAAATCCATTTCTCTCCAATACAGGATCAACTATTGATTTCAAGTGATTTGTCAGATATCGCGAATAATTTACCAACTTGAAAAAGTGTCCGTCTTTGCAAGAAGGTTTCCTTTTTACTTCGAACCATACGGGGGCGTAAACTTTCATAATATATTCCACTAATATCTTTAAGTTTTTGTCTGGTCCCTAAGTCGAAACGTATAGTCTTAACATTCTGTTGGCCATAATGAGCCATCGCAAATGTGCTTACTTTCCAGGGTGTCGATTTGCAAGTCGATGCTTAATTTTTTAGCCATATTTTGTTTATTTAGTCCAGTCAATGAAAGAGTTGTAGAGAACATTGAGGAGGGGAGACTTTTCTCTTCAGGAATGTGTTGGAGGTAGTTATGAGGTAAACATACTAAAAGTCCCCACCCCTAGCCCCGCCGCTTCAGGGGTGGAGGGGGGTGAAAAGGTTCCTTTCTTCGATTCTTCGCTTATAACTCAGAAACGAAGCGTCGTACAGAAAAAGTAATCTATGCAAATTTAAACATAATTAAATTTCCTACAAGAATGTTTATATCATTTTCTTCCTATGTGTTATAGTTTACAGCGAAAATCGATAATTATAATAAAAAAAAATCATTTATGTACCTTGAATATTCTTATCAAAGTGGTTTACCATGGTCTGCTAATAAATCACAGTCACAAAACAATCTTTATTTTACAACACTGGACGTATTTACTAACGTATTATTTTGTCGAAATCTTTACATTTCCTTAAATATACAGTGTGACTCACTTAAAATGAAGATATCCTTATAACTTTTTCATTTTGCTTCCGATTTTAATCAAATTTTACTTAAGTATAGATCAAATTAGGATCTACTTATGACCAGAAAATCATTCACCTGCTATAAATGCAAAGCCACAATATGAGGAAAATGATTAAAAATCATATTGATGGGTCTTGACGAAATTCACGTAGCCACCACAAACTGCGGAAACTGAGGATCACCAGCATATTTTGGTACCGCAGGTGGCTTTGCCTCTGTAGCAGCCGAATATTTTTCTGGTCATAAGTATATTCTAATTTGTTCTATACTTGAGTAAAATTTGATTCAAATCGGAAACAAAATAAAAAAGTTATAAAGGTATCTTCATTTCAAGTGAGTCACACTGTATATTTAAGTAAGTAGCGCAACATATACTGATTTTATGTAAAAGGTTACAGAACATCTGTTCACTTTTACAAAAATAACCCCACAAGAAGTATATGAGCCAATAATCTCGCTAAAAAATAGAGCATGTAAGGACGTATATGACATAAACACAAATATTATTAAGTCAATAATGCACGCAATTTTATTACCACTGACAAAATTAATTAATAACATATTCCCCAACAGCTTGAAAATCACCAGGGTGGTGTCCATATATAAAAAAACGATATCAATGATCCTTCAAATCACCGACCAATTTCTGTCATCCCATATTTCGCAAATATCTACGAAATTCTATTAAAAATTCAGTTGTCAAACTATTTCGAAACTAATAATCTCTTTAACTCCAGCCAATATGGTTTCAGGAATAAACTATCGATAAACTAACTTCTATCATAAACTCTGGTTTCGAGGAGGGGAAATATATATCGTTTCAATTCCTGGATCTCACGAAGGCATTTGACTATGTGTCTCATGACATACTTCTAAATAAACTAGAATACTATGGATTCTCAGTAGAAAGTATATTATTATTAAAGTCATACCTGTCCAATCGCCTACTGTACGTCAACTACAACAATGGAACTAAATCCAACCTACTCTCAGTGAAACATGGTGTTCCTCAAGGCCCAATTTTATTTCTTATAGATATAAATATATACATATATATATATATATATATGAAGTGTTGGTGTAATTCCGGGTGTTTTCCCACGTAGTTGATAGGCTCCTGCTGGAGGCATTGTTGTCTAAACGACGTTTCGGCAGAATCCCATCTGCCATCTTCAGGTTCTTGCTGAAAGCTGCCTACTGCTACTACTCGTTGTTCGAACTGGACTGGAGTATTCCCGGGGTCCAGAAGTGCAACCATCTAGGCTCGTATTCAACTTGCGGCAATGGTAATAACTCACTTGATGAATCAAAGCACTCGGCTACGGCTCGTGCTGCAAACTTCAGCTGCGTGAGTTATTACCTACATTACCGCTCGTTGAATAATATACTATAGATCTAGGTCAGAATACGTACCAAAAAAGGGACAAGTCACCTTGGTACGCCTTAATCCAACACTCATTTTTATTGTTCTTAGTGTTATTTGTTCTTGTCTCTATTAAAAATGACAATTGATATTAACTGATATTGACTTAAATTTCCACAAAACACTTACTTACAAAAAACACAAAGAACGCTGTTTTTAAACACGTTAATATGCTCTGGTGATCAGTGCTTGCTCGACATTACAGTACCGACTACTACCAGTTCAAACAATTACGAAAATAATATCTCCCTCCCGTCCGTTCAGAAAACTGATTCTAACTGCATTAAATAAGTGCCGCTTTTATTTAGAAATATGTTTTACCACTTCCAGGAATCCAAATAAAAATGTGTAATAAGTTAAAACATTAGTGAATTTTTATAATTTTTTTTTATTTGATTGTAAGTAGAGGGCTAAAAGTATTATCAAAGATTTTTTTGAATATTTTATTCGTCATCAGCTAGCCAATAGGCAACTTTTTAGTGCTATTATGATAAAAAATTAAAGTCTATAAAAGTTCGGCCCGCCCTAATGCCTGCGTCTCAGCAAATGCTCTTTGAAGGAACCTCTACGTTTTGTGTGAAATGAACAAGAAACACATTTGAACATTGTTACTCTTGGATCCTTGTGCATTAGCGAATGCAATTGGAGGCTATTTTCATATTTTGTCTGAAATGAACAAGTATCACATTCGAACATTATTACTTCTGATGGATTCTTGTGCAGTACCAAATGACGCTTGAGGGTAGATTCATATTTTGCCTGATATGAACAAGAGTCACATTTGAACATTGTTACTTTCGAATCATCCGTATGCTTCCGTGAATGATTTGTGAGACATCGTTCATATTTTGTCTGATATGAACAAGAGTCACATTTGAACATTGTTACTTTCGAAGGATTCGTATGCTTCCGTGAATGATTTGTGAGACACCGCTTATATTTTGTCTCAAATGAACAAGAGTTACATTTGAACACTGTTAATTCCGAAGGATCCGTATACTTCAGTAAATGTATTTTGACACCTCCTACTGTTTTTGTCCGATATGAATAAGAGTCACATTTGAACATTATTTGTGAAGGATCTGCATGCTGCTGCAAATGCATTTGAAGGTTATCTTCATTCAGTGTCCAAAATGAACAGATTTCACATCTGTAAGTGAGTACTGTTGGGATATTTTCATTGACCATTGTTTGTTTAACGCATGGTTTTGATAGATCCTCTTTGTGGTTCGCAATTAAACATTTCAGTTTTGCATGCAAATTAGTGGTGAGCTCTGGTTGTGGTAAAATGACACCATCCTTAGGCCTGAAAATTTTAAAAATGGTTATCATCACCAAACTGTGAACTAATAATAATAATATGTATTAAATATTTAATCATGGTATGGTAGCTCAGTCGGTTAACCCTCAGTCGGTTAACCCACTGCTGATGACGTCGAAAGACGTCATCCACTTCTTCAGTTAGAGGCGCATGACGTCTTTCGACGCCATCGACACATTTACGAACATTTACAATATATACATATATATATATATTTTTTGAAGTCACCCGCCTCCAATGTAATTTTTTTACTGTAGTGGGCTAATGACATCAAAAGGCGTCATTTTCTGTATGACGTCAGTTTTGTGTTTTTTTCTAAAATAAATAATGTTGCATATCAATGTGAACCAAAATATTTAAAATATTTATCCTCAGCCCCTGAGGTAGCTACCTCAGATATGATCAGCACTGAAAGGATTAAAGCGTATTGAGTGGTGAATACGCCGACTGACTTCTATTGTGTTCTGGGTTTGAGGCCCAGCCTCGGTACTGACAATACCAGTGGGTATGGATGTATGTCTGTATTTTTCCAGGATAGCCTTGGCTTTGGATTGGAGGTTGTCCACTATATGTGGTGTGTATTTAATCCTAATACGCATAGTGCTAAATACATGATACATACTTTACAATAGGATTGGATACATATAAATTTATTAGATTAACAAAAGAGGAGCTGGCAAATTGGCCTTGTTCACCATGACCCCGTGGTTCTATTGTGGTGCCCCTGTTCTAATTTTACTTGCGAACTCCTTTTATCCAGCTTTTTGTCTTTTACATCAGACTCCGCAGTCTTGATAAGGGCTCCTTAGTATAACTATACTCCCTGGGTTTCTCCTCGGCAACCAACTGGAATCTGTCTAGTTAGGCCTTCACAATGCCCATGAACTAAAGTTTCCTCCCCTCTTAACGGAATCTGCATATTGCATCCTCTGCCAGGCCCATTAGACCTATTAAGTCTACAGTGTACAGTCAGAAAACCCCACCTTATCCTAATAGCCTTTAGGATAGTTAATCTTCCATAAATTTGGCATATCATTTTTTAATGAACTCTTTGGTGTGTCTCCGTCACGGAAAAGTCTTCCACCATTCCAGAGATTTCCTTAGTACCCATTTATTAATGGATGCTCGTATGCATGGCTTAGCCGCACTGCAAAAAGGTTAGGGTCCTACAAGAACCTTAAACCCGCTTTCCCGGGCCAGTTCAACAATCTATCAATTAATAAAGATATACTTTATTGTCCAGAAGAAGCAGTCTCTTATTGACAAAATACATAGTGCTAAAATATTTGAAGAAATTAAAAAAATAATATAGAAGCACACAGATAATCGGTCTTAAGGATAAAAGGATTTGGTTTCCCTTTGTCCAGACTATACTGTTTTAAAATAGGTAGTTTTAAAGCTGCGATAAGAAATATTCATTAGCATCTCATGTGTTTGTAGATAACATGTCTCATCATACAATAGACAACACTCAAATTCAAAGCCAAAGCTGTCCGGAAGGGAGTTGCACATTTGAAAAGGGTCAGTATCCATTACCCACCAACATTGCTAGTATCGAACCTAGTACACAACGGACATAGGTATGACAGTATGACAAGCAGTACTACCAACAACTTTTTCCAAAAGGAACAAAATGTGAGAATCAATCCGAATCTGTAGTTTAGTGAGACTTAAAATATGTTTCTATAAGAATAAATTGACGTACTTGAAAAGCAATTGGTAATTTAATAGGAGTTTTAAGACAAAACATGTTTGAAGTAGAATTATTTACAACTAGCAAAATTTGCAGGCAAACAGCCGTCATTATATCTAGCAGTCAAGCAATGTGGCCCACTATGAGTCTCAATACTTAATTTATAAGCTAAATTGTTCTCAATATCTGCCATATGTCCATTTTGTATCTAAGCAAATATCCCATATATCTCATATATTGAATGAATCAAAGGAGTGTAGCAAAAGATTTATTTGCATCTATGTTTATTGCATTAAAAACAAAACATTTGCTCAAACCATTTGTGTGTGCCGTTTAAATTTATGTACAGGGTCTCCCACTTAAAATTCCCGGCGCCATTTTCTCGATAACCAAACGTATCTACTAGAATATATAAATGACTTCAGTTTTGAGTAAAACTGGTTATTGTACACATTGAGATATAGATGGCGTTGCGATGCAAAGAAATTTTTCGATCCTAGGAACGATGAAATGAGTTGCATGAGATGGAGAATGGGCCATTCCCACGTTTTTTTTTTATTGAATATTTGAAAAGTTCTCACCCGTATTTTTTCTTTTTTACGAAATTTACTTCTTTTCTACAGAAAACATTATTATGTTATATGAATTTAAAATTGGCGGCAATATTTCTGCACTGATGACGAAATAGGGGGAATGACCAATCAGTATACTCTAGCACCCCTGGTAGAGGCTACATATGAGCTGATTGTACGTATAAATGTTTGTCTCTTTCTATCTTTAACGAATTGACAGACATGCCATCAAGCTTTGTTAGTTCTAGTCTAGTGACGTGTGAAATTACAGAAACTTTTCTTTGATGCATTTACTATCAAGTTGCCAAAAATGAATGTAATCTAAATCATAATATGACATTATTCCAAAGTTAAGACATCTAGTTACTGTACTAATATATAATAATACATTTATAGTTACAGGTATTTCATACCTACTGAATTTATAAAACTAAATAGGTATGTACAAAAACTGAATAAAAACGTTAAAATATGATTCATTTCACTTTTGTAGTATACAAATTACAGTTAATAAATATAAACAACTAAGTTTAAGTGTTTTATTTTCTTTTACACTTATTGAATAATTTTTAAAATCATTATTAAATCTAAAGATTTATCAGTAACAGTTATTTTATTTAAGTAAACAGGAATTGTCATTCACCATTTCACTGTCAATAATAGGGAGATTATCACTTGCTGCCTTCTCAAAATCTGTCTCCATTTTTTTTATGTCTACACAGTACACACACACACACACTTTTAAATAATTAAGAAACACAGTTATGAAGTCAAAATATTAAATCCGTGCGATCACAACGTAAATCGTAAATAAGAGAACATAACCTATCTATTTATTTTATTTCCATCATTGTTGCCAAGTGTCAGTTATTTGTTGGGAGCCAACATGTCGAAAGTGTGTTTCTTCTGTTAATTCTTATCATTTTTATTATAAGAAGTGGTATTATTCAATGGAAATTCATTATTTTCAAAAGCGGAGATAAAAAGTAGACATTCTTTAGTGAAATAATTAAAGCATTTCCTCTAACGTTAAACATTCATATACATTAGGCAACATGGAAATAGTCTCATCGGCAGGTTTCCAGACGAGATGTAAAATTCAGAAACATCAAGAGGTTCAGTTAATTTTCGTATACGGCATCTGCATCATAACCTTAAATTTTAAGTTTTTCAAGTTTATTCTCATTTGAAATGTTTGTATACGCATTTTTAGCTTGAAGCCATACTGGCTCCAAGCAAATATTTAAAAATTCACATAAATAATTTTTCAATATTGTTGATTAATAAAAATAGACTAATTACAGGTTAGACTTCCAACCTACAAAAAGAGTTCTATTTTATTAGGACAAGGTATTTAGAACTTCATAAACAGTACACTGAACTAGACTTTAGTTGAAAATATGGGGAACCAAGCAGAAATTTGAATAATAGCTGGGTAATACTCTTAAATCTTAAGAAACACATATTTTTGAGGTTAGCTGTGACGTTACGTGCAAATGCCCCATGAATCTGGAAATTGTTTAATTTTGATTGGAGTTCCCCCCATGATGTAATTTGGGCGCGTTTATTTGTTCGAAATATGGAGTGACTTAGACAATATTTTTATTTTTAAAATATCCATTTAAAATTAAAATATTTTACGATATGACGTGTATATACAATATTTATTAGGTGTTAATAAATGATTTATGACAAAATAATCATCAAGTTCCATTACATGGGAAAGGCCCATTATATTCTGAGCAACTTATATGATACGAACAATTTTCGAAAAATTACTGGTTCTCGAGGTATTTGAATTTCAATATAATTTTTTTGAATATAAAAATCGTCATAACTTTTTTTAAAATAGAGTTTAGACAACAAGTCCTTTGGAACATTTTTCATAGTGAATCAGGCTCATTTAGATGGTAATGAAACATTTATTTCAAAACGCAAAATAATTTTTTTTTTGAAGTAAAACAAAGGTGGGGCTGCAACTGCTATATGGAAATTAAAGATTTTGACATTTTTGTTTATTGTATATTGTCTAATTTTTGTGTCATGTTTATGTTCTACTAAATTTTACTTACACTATAAAATGGGATTTTTGTTAGGTACTTGAAAAATTACATTGAAGTTCAAATATCTCGAAAACCAGTGATTTTTCGAAAATTTTTCATATTAAAAAAGTTGCTTATAATATAATTCTACATCTCATGCAACCCATTTCATCGTTCCTAGGATAGAAAAATTTCTTTGCATCGCAACGCCATCTGTACCTCAATGTGTAAAATAACCATTTTTACTCAAAACTGAAGTCATTTATATATTCTAGTAGATACCTTTTACAGAATTTAAATATCGCTTTTGGTTATCCAGAAAATGGCGCCGGGAGCTTCAAGTGGGACACCCTGTATAGTGCTTATTCCAAACCAAGTATGGTTTTATAATACTCTTCAGATATTCTACGAGTAAAGATTTAGATAACTCTTTAAACCTGGAAGATTTAATAGTAGATTTAAAAAAAAGCATGCAGGCCTCTCTCTAGGCGGGCCCCTGTATTCTTATAAGGGTTTTAAATCAGTCTGATAGAGCCTTTTCAGACCATTTACCTGTATAAGTGGTCTTAAAGCTAAATTGTTAGAATATCTTATAATGTTAAATCTAAAGTTGACACTTGGACTGACTCATTCTTAAGTGAATTACTTCAAAACATTCTCACCTTCTCGATTCTTCAGTTTCAGTTTGGTTCTCAGTATGTTCGATTTTCACAGAGGTTTCAGACTCTTTTTCTAACTTCAATGATGCAGGTTTTAAAAACACCTCAGGTTCCTCTTCAAAACTGTCATCTTTAAAATGTTCCAACTTGACAATCGTTTCAATCTTATTTTCATTCATAAATTCTTCAATATGTGTGTCGTCGACATCACTTTTCTTTTTAATCTTAGTAAACTGTAAAACGTTATACAAATTCACTTTGTCATTACTGTCAGTGCCCTCAGCATCACGATACATATTAATGCTTTCTTCAATACTCAGACAACTCATTTCGAAATTAAACAAGCTTTCCAGGGCAGAGAAACAATTTTGGCATATTACAGGTTCTCGTACCAATAACAAATCCTGAAAAAAAATATTTATTAATATTACCTTCAGATATGTGTGCAAGTTTACTTGTAAGTATTGTTTATGGATAGTGGCCTTGAAACCTTTATTTAGACCTATAATTAATTAAAAACTCTAAAATATTAATAAACTCAACTTGATTTATTTTTGCACACTTTCAATCTTCATTACATTACAAAAAAGGAGATTAAAATAATTTAAATCATTTTGTCGGCATTCTTAATTAAATGAATTTTGAAATTTTAGGGATATATATTAGATGAAATAACCTTTCGAATGAGCTATTTAAAAAAAACCTTCAAGATGGTGCCAAGATGCCATTTTTAACATTAACATTGCCATATTCTCCTAAGAAGAAAGTATTTTTACACCCAAATAAACCATCCAAATTTGATTGGTCAAAAATAAGCCGTTCAAAAATTAAAAGGTGGGGGGGAGACTTTTGACAGGGACTGTATATCTTTATTAAGCACTGTGTGTTTTTATACTTAAACACACACTTTAATGAAATTTAAAAAATGTGAGTAAGTTCCCCATTAGCAATTACAGGACTGGCTTAGGGTAATTTCATGGCAGAATATTAATAAAGTCTAGTATTGATCAGACCATAGTTAGTAATTAAAAATGAACCATTACAAACCAAAAAACCATTAAAATCAACGAAATCAATATTATCTCTAACCTTTTGTCTTGTAAAAATTTCCTCATCTCTTTCAAACTGTCGGTACAAGAATTAATTTTTTTTCTTGGTAATACATACATTTTTCCGTTCTGATTACCCTAACAACTTCATTTGTATTTTGTTTATCGCTCTCTCCCATTCGTTTTGATTAACAGTTATTTTATTCATTTATAATGTTAATCTCTCCTTTCACTTGCCTCTAAAATCCCCTTATCATTAAACCACCCAATATATTCACTATAAAGCACAATTTCTTCTTCTGGCATAAGAGTATTAACAATATTGATTATTGATAGATAAAATGTCACATAGGAATATAATATTAGATTTCAATATATTTTTAAGAAAGGTAATTTACATTGTACTTCATTCAATCCTTTCGCTCTGTTATCTCTGAAGAATTTGGTGCCTTGGTTATCACTGTCTATTTCCTAATTTACACCTAAATGGACTTACCAATTCTGGTAGACATTGTTGCAGCATTAAATGTATGCCGTGTTTCTCTTCCAGCTGAAAATACTCGCCGTTCTCGTTTAAACTTAGACAAAACCTGCATATCTTTTTGTTTTCTCTAAATTCTTCGCTTTCACTTTCATTTCTTAACTGCCACAAATCTACATCTTGTTTACAACCTGAAGCAGTATATATTTGCTCTTCAGACATTAGACATGTTGATTTGAAATCGTAAGACTTCTGGAGATTCTCCGCACATTCGTAACATAATAGCGGATTTTCGCTGCATCCCCAATTCTAAATTAAAAACAAAAAAAAACCTAATTGAAGTAACAAGTATACAGCAATAAAGTGAATAGTTACCACGAGGTCTAAGAAAATCGCCGTCACCATCACCAATTCATTTTCCACAGATTTGCAGTAATTTTTACTGGTAAGTTTGAAACACAGTCTACAAATTTTAAATTGGTCGTTCATTATATCTTTTATTGTGCAAACATTTACAATAGAACGCATATAATAATCATGATTATAAAACGCTAACAATAACACATAACCCCACCTGTAAAGTATACTTCGTTCTTCTTCTACTGCCACTAATCTTCGACCCACTAGCGATAAAATCAATCCAAAACCGTTTATCATCTACTGCTAATTTCACTGGGGTAATATTGCAGATCAAATCAAATTTGTGGAATAGGGAAGAGTAGTGATGGGTAGATGGGTAAAAGCTGTTATTTTCTAATAACACGTTTAAACTGCTACTGCTATTTTGAAATAATAGTTTAAAAATAACACATCGCTGAGAACTACTGGCATTCGCATACCGCAGCGCGCAGTTTGCAAATGCTATTTCAGAGACGTTATTTTATACATCATGCTGCTGCCGCAGCTGCTTATTTGTTATTTTCTCTCCTGTTATTTTCGAACAGAAATAACAGTCTGTTAATTCTATTTACAAATAACAGTAATAAAATAACAGGTTGTTAAATAGCAACTCTTATCTAGGGAAGAGTAATAAAAGTAGAGAATTTTATGTGGTCTTTGCTAATGGGTTGCCTAAACAACACATTTTCCACAACAAAAATACATTCATTAATCATTATTAGCTAATGAACAGCTGGTGTGTTTCACATCACGAAACTGGATCGGATCAAAAATATTAGTAAGAAATTATATAATGTTAATTATGCAAAGAATTTTTAACTGGAACGAGCTGGTAATAACCCGCTCGAGGTCCGAGGTAACTATTCTCTCATTTTTAACCATATTAGGTTTGTTTCGTTGTCTAATCCAAGACATTCCAGACATGAACTAATTTGTTGTGAGGCTTTTGTTACACTTTGAGCCAGGCTCCGTCAAAAAAATCCTATTTCAAACTTATAGGTAATTATAAATTATTTATGGGTAATCATAAGAGCCTATCTGGTTTATAAGGTTTTATACAGTACATTAATTTTGCCATATAGAAATTATATTGGGATGAATAAGTATCTAAAGGAGTCTTAATTGAGTTGGAATACTCATGTTGTTATTGATATGTTTCCATAAGTGTTTATACTAAAAACAGTTTTTATATGGCATTACAACTTTTAATTTGATAAGTTCTCATGGGATCTGAATAGTGTTGAAACAGGGTTTCATCAGTAAAATCAAATACGAGTTCTGTAATCTTTTATAAGAAACAATTAGTATATGGTTTTTGTAAGATCTGAGGGGTTGTTATCAGTTTTAGTTTATATAAATTTAATGAGGATTTATAAGGATACGTATTAATAAGGAATTACATCGAATAATTTTGTGACTTTTTTTGGGATCTGAAGAGTAATGAAATTGAAAAGATATACTAGGGAGTTCCTAGTAGACATTTTATACATTTTTATAAGAATATATTTGTATTTATTTTTATAAGATTTCATGGGTACATATCAGTTTAGTTTATATAAGAATTTAATGGAAACGTGTGAGGAAGCATGTTAAAAAGTATGAATAAGTTATTATCGAATACTTTTGTGAGTTTAGTTTATATAAGAATTTAATAAGGATTTATAGGGACATCTATTAAAAGTAATGATTTACAACTATTAATTTGATAAGTGTTCATGGGGTTCCAATAGTGGTGAAACTAATAATGTTTCATCAGGAAACCAGGGATGAATTTTATAACAATTTATCTTCTACCTCCATAGTCGTTACAGGTTATTACAAAACTTGTGGAGCATAAAATTCTCCACAAGGTTGGTTCTATGCATTTTTTCGCATTATTAACTGTTTTCCAGATGATATAGCCCGTTTATCGGGTAACATCATGTAACTGGAAAATTGCCCTCCAAATATTATTACTGTTATTTAAAGGATATCTATCTCATTTACAAATTTTTATTACTGTATTATGTATTCAGATAAACAAGATATTACTAAAATTTGTTTTTTTTTTTAATTTTTTGTTTGGGGCGGCTTTATTTTACAAGATTCAATTTTTTTTATTGCAAATTTGAAATTTTTTCATTTAATTAGAAAATGGGTAATAATAGTCAACATTTTTTTTTAATTAATTTATTAATACATATAAGAATGAGGTTACATGTTTTGTGTTACATTTATGTTCAAATACAGGATTAATTATTTGAGCATATTGTACTATTCTCATTTCAAAATGTTCTCGATCGTAGACATCTCGCATTCAGTTACTAGTGGAGTAAAAAACAGGGGAAAAGTCGCTTCCTTCTCGAGTTTTTCTTTTAAATCTTAGAACAAACTTAGATATATACCATTTCGTTTAGTAGGTCGATGTTCATTAGAAATCATAAAATACGACATTTTTTAGTGGTCACGGACATTATTATTTTTAAAAAGGTGTGAAATTTTTTTTTTTTTAATAATGTTTTTTTGAACATCTAATGCCATAACTCAAAAACGAATGGAGCTATCCACATGAACTTTTTTTTGTTATAGAACACACACTTAAGAGCTTCTATATGTGTATAATATTGTTAACTAAAACATTTTTAAGTTTGTTAAAAACTTAGATAACCTTGAAAGTTCAGAAAATACGCAGTCAAATTTTCACTAAGCTACAAACTTTTTTGTTTTTGGAAATTTTGTATAACATGCTGCGAAGAAAATAAAGCCAAAAGACCAAAAAAGTTTTTGATAGCATACTTTTTATTGTCTTTTATAGTTTAGGTACAGTGATTTTTTTAGAGCGCCCGAATTGCAGAAATTGAGTATTAATACGCCCGCATCCATTAAAACTAACTAGTCTCAGGGCCGTGTACTATTAACGTTATTCGTTTTCGTTGAAGGTCAAATTATAAAACCGTTGCCCAAGGAATCACGACTTCCACATCCAGATCTTCTATCCAAGTCTCTCAGAACGAAAAAAATTTGAATGTGGAAATCATTTTTTATGGAACTTTAATAATTTAATATTTGAAATCGTCTACCCCAAAAACCTATAAAACGATATGCCACATCGGTAGCGAGGCTGAGGGTGGTGGAAGGAGGGTGGTAGTAGTGGTGGATCAAGTAAAAAAAAATTTGAGGCCTTTGGTTCTTGTACACACACTAAATGACAATTTTATTTTTTTCGCCCCCTTGAATGATGCGGTGGGAGTTGGTAATGGGGGTGGTTAATGCCAAAAAAAAAAATTTTGAGAGCTTAGCTTCTCTTATATATACTAAATACCAGTTTTATGGACTCTTACTTGCTTGATTTGCCTATTTACCTCTATTTACCCCCAACCCTTTAATAAGAATAAGAATAATTTATTGGTGTTAAATACACAAAAGTGTTTACACACGTCAAATACAAAATACAATGGTAAAATGGTTTATAAAACAAAATAATGTATGTTAACATAACACAATGTACATGTCACAAACAATACATATTAAAATTTCTATAAAATATACGTCATTTTACATGTAACATAAGAAAAGATTATATATTCAAAATCTATATGAAAAATCAATATGAGAGAAATATTTAAAATACAAGCCAATAGTTATACCTTCATATCACAGAAATCGTTGCTGTAATAGTTATCAATGGAATAAAATGCTTTCCTGTTGAGGTAACCTTTTATAACTTTTTTAAATGCTGTAGTAGGAAGTTCTTTGATTTTATTGGGGAGGAGGTTAATGGACTAATCTAGTTCCAGATCTCGTTAAAATACATGGTATGTGTACCAAATTTCAAGTAAATATCTTAAACGGTTCCAGAGTAATCGTGCGCATAAAAAAGTTACAGACAGACCGACAGACAGAATTTTTTTTTGCTCAAACTTAAAATCTCGACGTTTCATGACATTCTAAGCCTATTTGGACAATAAAAATTTTCAAAAATATTTTTGTCCATACTATATTTCCACTGAATGTGGAAGTAAAATGTGTAACGATATTCTTTCTCTTATTACCACTTGTATTATATTGTAGAACGTATGGTCATTGTGCGAATCGTGAGTGGATTATCTACTTAAAAAATATTTAAGATAAAAAACCAATCTAAGTTTCATTGTAAAATGGAGTGAATTTTATGTGTCGTAGTAATAGAGGAAAACGATAAACTTGTGCACAAGCCATGGAAACCGGGTTTAGAGACTATAATTAGGAAATTAAAAAATACTTAATTTAGGATGTTTTTTTTTCCTTTTGTTACCTAATTTAGGCAAAAATAACACGTTTACTCAATTCACAGGTCTACAAAAAAAAAATTCTGCTCCAAGGACGAAGCCTATCATGCCTTAAGTATTTTTGTGTGCTGAATCCGAATTTTTAATCAAAAAAATTTTCTACTGCGTAGATTTCGAGTAAATTCCGGTTTTTATTATCAAAAAACCGTATTTTGACGATAAAAACCGGGATTTACTCGAAATCTACGCGGTAAAAATTTTTTTTAATTGAAAATTCGGATTCAGCATACAAAAATACATAAGGAATGATAGATTTAGTCATTGGAACAGAATTTCTTTTTTTGTAGACCTGTGTACAAAGTGCACCTGTGCCACAGATCTACAAGAAAAAAAGTTCTGTTCCAAGGACTAAACCTATCATTCTTATGTATTTTTGTGTGCTGAATCCGAATTTTCAATTTAAATTTTTTTTTACCGCGTAGATTCGAGTAAATCCCGGTTTTTATCGTCAAAATACGATTTTTTGACAATGTTTGACGTTTCGAAATCTAAGTGGAAAATTCGGATTCAGCACACAAAAATACTTAAGGCATGATAGGTTTAGTCCTTGCAGCAGAATATTTTTTTTGTCGACCTGTGTTATTGTGTGGATCTAGGGTAAAAATGCAATGCATGGGAGTTTCGGACTCTGACACAGAAAATGTCGGATACAAATATTAAGATTGCCACGTGCTTTAAGAAACTGTCTTTTTTATTTAGCTCCAATAATAACGCAAAAAAAAGGAAAACTCAATAGTTTACATTTTATCAAAACACTCCAAAATTATTACTTTTCCTAAACTTCTGTTTATGGGATTTTATTAGCCCCCTAGTTGCGCAACATTTTTTCCATTTTACTATATTATTTTTAATTCCTTTTTGCCTTCAACCTTAGTCCTTAATGTGTCACTGGAAAAAATAAGTTATCCTTTCAGATCCTAAAACGTGATAAAACAGTCCTAAACATAAAAAAATAATAATGAAAAGTTCCGTTACACACAATACATAATCATTATTATTCTTAAGTACGGAGCGCATACGCTTCGACAATTCCTACATACTAAAAAATTCGTAACTAGCAAAGTATTGCTAATAATGAAAATATTTTTTTATAAAAACTTTTTTAGTCTATTGACTTCATTTTCTTCACAGCATGTTACACAAAATTTTCAAAAACAAAAAAGTTCCTCGCTTAGTGAAAATTTGATGGCGTATTCTCTATACTTTCAGGGTCATCTACGTTTTTGGCATGTTCACATTTCTTTTTATTAGCAATCCTATGAATAGAAAGAAGCGCTTAAGTGTGTGTTTTATAACAAAAAAAAGTTCACATCGATAGCTCAATTCATTTTTGAGATATGGCAATGGACGTACAAAAAAACATGATTTAAAAAAAATTAAATTTTACACTTTTTTTAAATAAGAATATCTGTGACCACAAAAAAATGTCGTATTTTGTGTTTTTGTGTAAAATGATGTTGTTGGTAATACCCACTGTGTCTGATCTTGTTCTAAGCTCATAAAGAAAACGACACAATTTTACCTCTTTTTTGCTCCTCTATACCACATCTAGCAGTTCCATTGGCATAACTCCAGTGGTAAATACAATGAATTTTAACGTCCTCGTCGCACTGCATTGTTTTTGGCATCCGCTCCTGGATACTGACATGTAAAACTTCAAATGTTCAGTATTCTCCGATTTTTCTCTTTAATTTTAAGTTTAATTTAGTTAATTATTTAAATTTCATTCTTCAGGTGCATTACTTCATTGTTTTATATAATTTAAAAATAAATTCCTTTTTCCTTTGCCATAAAATGGATTTAAAATAATTTTTTTTTACTTGCCCGCGTGATTTACTCGGTTTCACAAAAACCTGCTGCTCGGTTATCGAAGAAGGTACCGAAGTGGTACAAAACAGTTCGATTTTGATTGCGAACGCGCTACCACTGTAGTAGTTTTCTCTATTTTTCTCAAAATCTATATAATTGTGCTCATCCGCTATTGTGTGTGTGATTTAACTCAAACGATAAACAATTGTTCTACTTGTGCAATAAAGTCTACAGTCCGCTGTGCTGCCGAATCCTGCCCGATACAAGACACCCAGGCTCCTAACATCCAGCCAATAAAGGTAGGAAACGTGCAACTGAGTACGAACAATTTAAGTTATTTAACTCTCATCTAATTCTCATAATTTTTTCTCTTACTCAAAATATTACATCAACATAGTTAACATATTTCGCATTTCTATTCTAGTCATGCAAGTGGGGTAGAATCGGCACTACTTATCTACTCACATTACTCTTTTAAAAATTACTTTATTTCTTCTTAAGAAAGGCAGGTTTTTCTTAACCACTGTATATACCTATATTTTCTTGTTTTATTTGAGAAATTTCATGAGTATCAACCAAAATTCATTTTTAGCAGTTTTATACATCAACATTTATATCTAGTGATACTGTCAAACCGAATTCCTAATTTAATTTATTAATAACCTCCTATGGACTGTGATGAGGTAATAAAATATAATTTTAACAAGTGTTATACGGAACGTGTAAATGCACAAATGTTACAATATATAAATCATGAAACTCCAATATACCCTCAATACATTACATTCTTTCTGGAGAAACTTAATCAAACTGTCAGTGAAAACACACCAAAATTCACGAAAAAATACTTCTCACATCTACCGCCATTCATAATTAAATTAATCAAGATTAAGAAACAACTATACCGTGAAATCAAAAACAATAATGAACCAGTTCTAAAGAGAAAATTTAATGACCTTAACAAAGACATCCACAAACTGATACTACAATACAGATCTTCCCAATACTTAGAAGTGTGTCATGAAATAAATGTGTCAAAAGGAAAAAGTACTGGAACCAAATAAAAGAACTATCAAAATATCGTAAACACAATAATAGTCAGTTTCTAATAGAAAATAATAAAACATTAATAGCAGATCGGGAAATTGCAGACACATTTGCAAATCATTTTAAAAAATCATCAATTTAGTGAAAATGTCAACTTTGACGCAAATCACCAGAATGAAGTCGATGATTGGTACAACTTATATTTCGAAGAAAGGCATTTTGAAGATATTCCTCCGATAGATGCAGATGAGTACTATGCTGCAACCGTAACAAAAAAGAACACTACACCCAGATATGACAATATATCATACAGTATATTAAAAAAACTAAACGCAGATATACACGAAGAAATAATGCGAATATACAACTACTGCTTACTGAACTCATTTTTTCCTCCAGAATGGAAAAGGGGTAATGTGACTACAATACCAAAGAAAAATCTTGATCACTCTAATGTAGCCAACTACATTCCTTGTTACCAGTAATCGGGAAAAATTTTGAAAAGATCATTAAAAAAAGAATGGAAGCATCTGTTGGTAATTACATACCCAACTATCAGTTTGGCTTCAGACATGGATCATCCACAATACACCCCCTAATAGTATTAACCAATAATGTCCAAACCAACAATAAACTAGGAAACAAGTCGGCTGCCATCTTTCTTGATATAAACAAAGCCTTCGATAGTGTTTGGCATCACGGACTTCTGTATAAATTACATCAAATTAGGTGCCCAGAATATATCATATGGATTTTAAAACACTATCTCTCAAACCGATCTCTTCAAGTCCAAGTTAAAAACAAATTGTCCACTCCATTTGCTCCTAAACAAGGTTTACCACAGGGTTCTCCCCTTTCTCCACTACTCTACAATATTTTCTGCTATGACAAATATAATTACAATCTGGAACATCCACGGAATGTTGACCATAATGCATATATGCTACAATTTGCTGACGATAATTGCCTGGTCTCCCATGGGAAATCTTTGAAAGAAACCATTGAAAAACTTCAGCAACTCTCAGATAATACAATATTCTGGATGAAGAAATGGCGCACTATTGCAAATCCAAATAAATCTCATCTGATTATATTTAACCATAGAATTACAGATAATTCTCCATCAATTAATCTACTTCAACAGACACTCCGACCTTCTCAATCTTGCAAGTACCTAGGTATCAATATTGACAGCAAGCTAAATTTTAAGTCTCACACAAAATGGTGTAAACAAAGTGTTGTATCAAGAACTAAACACTTTAGATCCCTTACATATAGAAATTAAGGTATAAATACGTCAACGGCATGTAATATATACAAAATGATTTGCCGACCCATACTGGAATATGGTTTCATTCTATTTGGAAATTGCCGAAAGCCAGCCTTAAATAACATCGAAGTAGGGGAAAGAAGTAGTCTGAGGAAGATCACGAAAATTAGGCATCCCAATAATCCCTTGCACAATCCCTCTAATAACCTTCTTTACCAAAAAACCAAAATTGAACCTATACTCTCCAGATTCCAAAGGCTCTCAAAAAAATTCTCCAGCAATTTATCTAACATCGAATTAATAAATCCTTTAATTTACCCAACAAATCCCAACATCCCGCCCAAAAGAGTATTCCCTACCCAAACAATCTACGAATCTTGTGTTATTACGTAATCAACAATAGCATAAAATACACTCATAATATTATATTTCATTACTAGATTTTTTTTTTTTTTGTAAAAACCTTATAAACACTACTATTAATAGATTATTTAAACAATTCATAACAAATGTACAGAATAATGTTTTATACAATTTACAATGCTATTATGATAAAAAATTGAAATCTATAAAAGTTCGGCCCACCCTAATGCCTTTTTGACAGCAAATGTTTTTTGAAGGAACCTCTACGTTTTGTCTGAAATGAACAAGAAGCACATTTGAACATTGTTACTGCTGATGGATCCTTATGCACCAGCGAATGTGGTTTGAGGCCACGTTCATATTTTGTCTGAAACGAACACAAGTCACATTTGAACATTGTTACTCCTGATGGATCCTTGTGCACTATCGAATGCAATTTGAGGCTATTTTCATATTTTGTCTGAAATGAACAAGTACCACATTTGTACATTATTACTTCTGATGGATTCTTGTGCCGTAACAAATGACGCTTGATGAGAGATTCATGTTTTGCCTGATATGAACAAGAGTCACATTTGAACATTGTTACTTTCGAAGCATTCGTATGCTTCCGTGAATGATTTGTGAGACACCGTTTATATTTTGTCTCATATGAACAAGACTTACATTTGAACACTGTTACTTCCGAAGGATCCGTATAATTCAGTAAATGTATTTTGAGACCTCCTACTGTTTTTGTCCGATATGAATAAGAGTCACATTTGAACATTATTTGTGAAGGATCTGTATGCTGCTGCAAATGCATTTGGAGGTTATCTTTATTCAGTGTCCAAAATGAACAGATTTCACATCTGTAAGTTAGTACTGTTGGGATATTTTCATTGGCCAACGTTTGTTTAACGCATGGTTTTGATACATCCTCTTGGTGGTTCGCCATTAAACATTTCAGTTTTGTACGCAAACTAGTGGTAAGCTCCAGTTGTGGTAAAATGACACCATCGTTAGGCCTGAAAATTTTTAAAATGGTTATCATCACCGAACCGTGAACTAATAATAATAATATGTATTTAAATATTTAATCCGGCATAGTAGCTTAGTCGGTTAAAGCGTATTGAGTGGTGAATATGCCAACTGACTGTCTATCGTCTTCTAGGTTCGACGCCCAGGCCCAGTACTGACAATACCAGTGGGTATGGATGTATGTCTGCATTTTTCCAAGACAGCCTTGGCTTTGACTATATGCGGTGTGTATATAATCCTAATACATATAGTGTTAAATACATGATACATACTTTACAATAGAATTGGATACATATAAATTTATTAGATTAACAAAAGAGGAGCTGGCTAATTGGCCTTGTTCACCATGACCCCGTGGTTCTATTGTGGTGCCCCACATCAGACTCCATCAGCCTTGATAAGGGCTCCTTAGTATAGCTATCTGCCCTGGGTTTTTCCTCGGCAACCAATTGGAATCTGTCCAGTTAGGCCTTCACAATGCCCACGAACTAAGGTCTCCTCATCCTCTTAACGGAATCTGCATGTTGCACCCTCTGCCTGGGCCC
The DNA here is from genome assembly GCA_936432065.2 of Rutpela maculata. Lineage (NCBI taxonomy): Eukaryota > Metazoa > Arthropoda > Insecta > Coleoptera > Cerambycidae > Rutpela > Rutpela maculata. Next base: position 143,449,489 of record OW386292.2, on the reverse strand, counting down.
ATTAGACTCGTATGTCTATTAAGCCTACAGTGTACAGTACAGAAAACCCCACCTTATCCTAATAGCCTTTCTATTTTAGCATAGTTAATCTTCCATAAATTTGGCATATCATTTTTTAATGAACTCTTTGGCGTGTCCCGTCACGAGAAAGTCTTCCACCATTCCAGAGATTCCTTTTGTACCCATTTATTAATGGATGCTCATATGCATAGCTTAGCCATACTGCAAAAAGGTTAAAGTCCTACAAGGACCTTAGACCGGCTTTCCCAGGCCAGTTCAACAATCAATCCATTAATCGATCAAAATATACTTTATTGTCCAGAAGAAGCAGTTTCTCATTGACAAAATACATAGTGCTAAAGTATTTGAAGAAATTGAAAAAATAATATAGAAACACATAGGTAATATATACACATAGTCCTAAGGATAAAAGGATTTGGTCGCCCTTTGTCCAGACTACATTATTTTAAAATAGGTAGTTTTAAAGCTGCGATAAGAAATATTCATTGGCATTTCATGTGTTTGTAGATAACGTGTCTCATCACACAATAGACAACACTCAAATCCAAAGCCAAAGCTATCCGGAAGGGAGTTACACATTTGAAAAGAGAGACAGTATCCATTACCCACCAATATTGCTAGTGTCAGAGATGGGGATCGAACCTAGTACACAACAGACATCAGTATGACAGTTTGACAAGCAGTAGACTGAAATTACAAGATAACATCGTGATAGAATGTGCAGACCGATATCATTACTGCGTGCTCATTACCTAGGTCTTTACAGCTGCATGGGCGTTAAGACTGCCTACTACCATTGATTAATATTTAAATAAAAAATGGATGGCACGGGGCACTGATATTATGCCAACTTTTATACGCGATGTGCGAGTTATGTTATCTTCTTTAAGTAATTTCACTCTACTATCAATAACATTTTCCAAAAGGGGCAAAATATGAGAATCGATCCGAATTTGTAGGTTGGGTTATACAGGTGCCATAAACATTATAGGTCTTAAAATAGTTGTGTAATTGTTCAAAGGGTTTAGATTAGGTTTTAAAATAGCCTTACAAGTTTTAAGAAATGAGACTTAAAATATATTTCTATAAGAATACATTGGTGTACTTAAAGAGCAATTGGTAATTTAACAGGAATTTTAAGACAAAACATGTTTAAAGTAGAATTATTTAACACTAATAGAGTTTGCAGGCAAACAGCTATCATTATATCTAGCAGCCAAGCAATGTAGCCCACTATACTTAATTTATAAGTAGTCTATAAGCTAAACTGTTCTCAATATTTGCCATCCCAAGGAACAATTTAAAAGTCATTTGGACTTGAGGAGGTTTTAAGAAAGGTTTGTCAGGGTTAGGAAAGTCTTGTGCTTTATTGATGTTGTAGTTAAGGCTTTTTAGGCTTCAAGTATACTTGCTCTTATATAGTAAGTTTTAAAGCATTCTGTAAGACCTAATTATAAAGCTATTTTGCTTCTAAGATAATATGTAATTGTAATGGGTTTATCATAACCTACATAAAATTCTCCATAAAGCTAATTAGTTTTATGAACGTCTCAAATTCCATTTAGATTTAAAGAGGCTTTAAATTATTCTTTATGGTTTTAACATATTTGCAATAAATGCATTTTAAATCCTTTTTAAAACTAGACATTTTCAATGCCTATTAGTACTTATTAAAGGCCATTACAAAACTAGACTCTTAAAACATCCTTGATAAATGTTGTGATGAAACCGTTATGAAGAAAAAAGGTCTCTATAAATCTAAAACACTTCCAAAACCTCAATAAAACATTTATTATAAAAATAATTTAAAATATGTCTGCCTGAAGTGTCGTTGATGCTTGTGTGTGTGTGTGTGTGTGTGTGCGCGTGTGCGTGTGTGTGTGTGTATGTTTCCCTATATTTATGGTATCTTGTGTATACTTAAACCACTGTTATGGCTGCTGCCGGAATTATGGCAACTTACCTTCGTTGCCATAATTTTCTGTTGGTGTGGTTCCTTAGTTTATAGCTACATATATTTCATAATTGCCACAGGTCTTCTGTTATTAATTTTATTAACCAATGGGAATTTAATTGGTGTTATTTTCTTATTCAATTTCTTCAAATTTAACAATTTGTAATAATCTGTGTAAGTTTCCACAATAATGGCTAAAGCAAGTTTTTTACCCTCACCCATTTGTGGAAACGTGGGCGTGGTAAGACAGTGGTGCCCTCTTTAAGGAATGTGCATTGTTGCCATTTCATTAAGCTCCTAATATAATTGATAGTTAAGATATTCCTTTGTTGTACATTGAGGTTGCCAGAAGTGATATTAGAGAGTGTAAGATGAGCCCCTGAACATAAAAATGTTAGAACAGAAAACATATCAGTACATAACTTATTAGTACATATTATCTTCGCTCTTTGTTATAGTATAGTATTATTTTTCAAATTTTACATGTTTTACCGTACATTTTTAAATGGCATTAACGAATTTTAGAAACGATTAAAATTTACAACAGGAAAACGCAAAAATATTGAAATTGTAAATGATTGTTGGTCGGATCAAGAAATAATGAATGTGGTACATTTGCTAGGTTTTCCTACAAATCATTGTTTTTATTCATTTCCTCTGTAATACTATATTATTTCTCGATATTCATTTCTAGCAATAAATGTGTGTTTTGTTTTATTTTCGATATTTGCGGCTTTCTTTAAAATTTTCCATATTTTGTTATTATCTTTATTTCAGTCTTTTACTTCCCTCCCTTACCCAAAAAAATTGTTGTAATAGTGAAAAAAACAACTTCCGAGATTTCCTCGGATATTCACATTTCATGAAAATTACGAAAATTAAAATCTTTTAATGCTTTTAATGCCGTCAGCCTGTCTGTCTGCCTGTCTGCCTATCGGTCTGGCGTGTTTGTCTGCTGGCTCTAGATTTACAAAACTACTTGAGGGGAAGAATATTTGGTAGGTAGTTGTCACTATTGCCGAGGAGGAAACATGATGCTTTTAGGGAAAAATATACAGGGTAGACACTGAAACATAATGAAAAAAAAGTGTAATAGTTTTTAAACAATATATTCAATATATTCAATTTAGGATAGGGATATTTTTTCTACATATTAATAATTTAGCCTACTAGCCTACTTCTCGAGTTTGTGACAGATATAAATTTGCACTATGAGAGAAAATTATGTAGAAAAATTATCTTTACTAATAAGGTAATATATCTTAAGATAAAGCTCTACATGGCCAAATTATAATTAATTTATGGGTAGGAAAAATCGCGTGCAACCGTAAAATGGAAAATATATTACTTAAAACACATTTTAAAAATCTTATCAATTTTAAAATTATACGTATACTTAGCATCAAATTTAAAGGAATTTTATAATAGTAAACTTCGACTGTGAAAAAAATCTTGAAAGAAGAAGGTTTTTTTTTTATTCAGAACACCCTCTGTTTTAAAAAATTAAAAAATTATAAAACATTACTTAGAAAATTTCAAGAACTTTTAACTCGTTGAAATGTCATTGTCCCAAATTTACTGGTGTTTACGCAATACTTACCCCTCTATTTAGCATCTTTCATTTATTCATTATCTTTTCTGTAGAATGACGACCCTGCATATTTTTTTAACTAAAAGAATATCAGTATTTCTTCCTGGTAAGTGACAACTATACTCCAAATATCATTTCCTTCTGCCGTTTCTCAATTATTTATTTTTATAATAACCACCCTGTATACTTTTCACTAAAAGTATTTCAGGTTTAATTCTCGGTAATTGCGTCAATTACAGGCCAAATATTATTTCCACTATAATTATTTTTTATAGTGACAATCCTGTATATTTTTCATATTTTCCTTCCCTGACAGCTGTGTTAATTGCATGCGAAATATAGTTGTCCGTCACATTTTACTTCCACGTCCAGTGGAAGTATAGTAACGACAAAAAATTTTTAAAAATTTTTATTGTTCAAATAGGCTTAGAAAGTCATGAATCGTCGAGATTTCAAGTTTGAGCGAAAAAAAAAATTTCTATCTGTCGGTCTGTAACTTTTTTGTGCGCACGTTTACTCTGGAACCGTTTGAGATATTGACTTGAAATTTGGTACAAATATGTACTTTAACGAGATCTAGAACTAGATTATATTTTCATCCTGTTCCGTCGAAGGGTTGGGGGGTAAATTGGGGTAAATTTGGAGTAAAAGGTAAATCAAGCAGATAAGAGTTCATAAAATTGATATTTAGTATAGACAAGAGAAGCTAAGGTCTCAAAAAAAATTTTGGCATTAGCCACCCCCATTATCACCCCCACCCCATTATTAAAGGGGATGAAAAAAAATGTGATTTAGTGTGTGTACAAGAACCAGAAACCTCAAAATATTTTTTACTTTATCCACCCCCCACTCCCAACCCTGTCACCATCCCCACCCCACTACCGATGTGGGGTATCGTTTTATGGGTTTTTAGGGTAGAGGATTTCAAATATTATATTATTAAAGTTCCATAAACAATTATTTCCAGATACAAAATTTTTTCGTTGTGTGACTTGGATAGAAAATCCGGATGTGGAAGTAGTGATTCCTTGGGCAGCGGTTTTTTTTATTATTTTTTTTTTAGGTTGTATATTTTTTCATAATTTTCGTCTTTGGCAGTTATGTTAACTACCTGCGGTATATTATTGCCCTTCGTCACATTTTTCATTCTTTTTTTGTAGTGACCACCTTGTATATTTTTTCATGTTTTTCTTTGACAGTTATGTTATCTACATGCAAAATATTATTATCATCTGTCACATTTTTTCATTATTATTTTATGGTGACACCCTGTTCTTTTAGTTTTTTTCCTTGAGAGTTGTTGTGGTAACTACATGCAAAATATTATCGTTCTTCGTCACATTTATTTTATTAAATTTTTCAGGGTGACCTCCCTGTTTAATTCCCTCATATTTTTCTTTGACAGTTGTGTTAACTACATGTAAAATACTATTACTCCGTTACATTTTTCATCTTTTTCTTTTAGAGTGACCGCCCTCTGTATATTTTTTAAGTACTTTTCTTTGACAGTTGTATTATCTATATTCGAAATATTGTCATCCTCCGTCACATTTTTTCTTTAGTTTTTTTGGGGTGACTACTCTGTATATTTTTAAACATTTTCTTCCTTGCCAGTTAACTGCATGCGGCAATATCATTGCCCCGTCACATTTTTCAACTTTTTAGAGGGTAACCGCCCTGTATATTTTTTAAATGCTTTTGTTTAACAGTTGTGTTATCTATATTCGAAATAGTATCATCCTTCGTCACATTTTCCCTTTATTTTTTTAGGTGACCACCCTGTATATTTTTTAAAAAATTCTTCCTTTGCAGCTGTGTTAACTGCATGCGAAAGATTATCGTCTTCCATCGCATTTTTTTCATTACTTTTTTTAAAGTGTACATATTTTTCATATTTTTCTTCCTTGACAATTGTGTTAACTGCATGCCAAATATTAGCCTTCCGTCACATTTCTTTCCTTAATTATATTTTTGATCAACAGAAAATATATTGTTGTCATAATTTTCTGGTGTAAAATAAGTTTGCCCACTTGCCCAAGGAAAACTACACAAAGCATTAAAATTTCAAAGTAAAATTATAGTTTTACTGTAAATGAACAACGATATGTTAAATCTACACCTGAACATTACTTACACCGATATTATTCAGAAAAAAAATATATTTCTCTAATCATATCATGGGAAATTTCCTGAGTGGAGTGCTCAATTACTCGGTAATTTTACAGGTATTTTTATCAGTGTATATTGTATATTGCTTAAAAAAATCTTTTAATGCAAAATTTTTAGTGAAAAAAAATCTTAAAAATGGAGAAGATTCTTCTTTACTTAGAATACCTTCTATTCTAAAAGATCAATAAATAATGCAAATTACTTAGAAAAATGTTAAGAGCTCTCAACCTGTTGACATCGCATTGTTCATTTACGGTGCTAAGAGCAAACAAAAGAAATCAGTAAAGGCGTTTACCCAAAACTTCCCTTACTGGCTCACAGCCTCATTAAAAAATGCACAGTTTGCATCATTTAGTCATTAATTATTTTTTCTGTTGAATGACGACCCTGTTTATTATTTTTAACTGAAAACTATGGTATTTTTCCTAAGACTTGTATTATTTTCCTCCATCTCATTATTTTTTTTTTTTTTAGAGTGACCACCCTGTATATTTTTCATAATTTTATCCTTGAGAGTTGTGGTAGCTACATGCCAAATATCAGTGTTTTCCGTCTCATTTCTTTCATTAATTATATTTATCGTGGGGTCTACCCTGTATATTTTTGAACATAACTGTATCACAGTTCTTCGTTGGCAGTAGCATCAACTACCTGCCAAATATTATCATTCTCCGTCAAATGATTTTATAGATATAGCGCCAACAGACAAACAGATACCAGACCGACAGACTGATGGAATTAAATGGATTCAATTTTCGGAATCTACATACTCTGAAACCTGAAAATCCGGAAAAATCTCGGAGGGTGATTATTTCACAATTACAATACTTTCAAAACCAAGAATATATCTCTGAGTTCACTTATTTTTAACAAATTCCGAACAATCAGACACTGAAATTGAAAATGGATCAAAATCAGCAGTTTTATTTTAATATTGACACACAATAAGACTGTACTAATAATTATGGTAACCCACTTCATTTGGCAACAGCGCAATTTACACACTCTTTGTTAAGCTATAATAATGGCATCCTGCTTACACATATTCCCATATCTACATATTTAAGGCAACTTATTTACACTTGCCCAACAGTGGCGACCGTTGCCAAAAATAATTTACCGTTATAAATTGAGATGTATGGAGTGTAAAAAAGTAATTCCTAGATTTACACGCTCCTTACAAAAGCGGCCATAAATATGGCAAATATTTCATGAAGTGCCACAATTGAGGACTATGCACGGCTGCCATAAATGTTGGCGAACGTGTAATTGTGTGTGTGTGTGTGTGTGTGTGTGTGTTAATTAAAAGCATTTCACGACTTACTGATGTGTAATTAAATCTTTTTTGGAAAGGTGGAAGAAAATAAAAAAGAGTGGCCATTTTAAAAGGACTATTAAAACACACACACATACAAATTATTTTGAGGTTGTTTTAAGTTTTTTGTATCAAATGTCAACATCACAAACGTTTTATTATAGCTTTTTCAAGTCCATGTGATCTTCGCCAAGTGCATTTGAATTTTTATAGTATACAAAAAGACTAAAAGAGTAAATGTTCTAGGTCATTACCACCAATCTTGCATTACCATTATTAGAATATATAGTGTAATGAGAGGACCAGTGTTGCCAGATCAAAATTTTAAAAGTTATCAGACGACGCTTTAAAAAGTTACTAAATCTTACTAAAATTTCACTAGATTTGAAATTGAAGCTGTCATCTTTAATTTTCAAAAGTTGCAGTGTGGTAATTTTCTTGAGCACAGCATAGCTTTGAGCGTCCTCTATCTGATTATTTCGTTGCCAGACTTCCTGCTCTGCATTGTATTAAATGGTTTGTAACTAGAAAGTACTGTTTGTCTACGAGCCGCTAGAGGGCAACGAGCCCATTCTATTCGATTGTAGCGATTCAAGGTCAATAAACTATACCATATCAATTAGCAGCCATTAGACGAGAGAGACGCGCGGAGCGAAGAATCGAATGAAAGAGACAGACATATCTGATTTCCGTGCAAAAGACAGAGACAAAGATTCTGTTAGGGTCTACAGCCTACGTCAGCTGTAGACACTACATGCATTTTTGTCTGTGTCTTTTGCATGGAAATCAGATATGTCTGTCTCTTTCATTCGATTCCCCGCTCCGCACTCCTCTCTCGTCTAAGAGCTACTGATCGAGGTAACCGTAGAGTTTACTGACCATGGTAGCGATTAACATGAACAGTTTTGTATTAAATGGATCGCAACTCTACCTACCAGTAGAGGGCAATAAATTGGATGATTCAAAAATCATTAAAAATGGGCATTTTCATAAAAGTTTTCTCTAAATCACTAGATTTTAAAAAAATCACCAGATCTAGTGAAATTTCACTAGACCTGGCAACACTGGAGAGGACTGTAAAATGACAATTAGGTTTTTAGTTGGCCGGCCATGTTTTTCTTGTTATATAAAAATATTCAAAGTCAATCTCACAATTATAATTATCAATAATTATCACTTTTTCGTTAGCAAATTAAGGTAGAATTACAAGAAACAACTGAAAATTACCGTGGGAACCGGAAGCAGCCCACTTTTTTAAATTTGCTGATTACGTGTCTATGCAAATTTTGTATGGATACTAAAATCATTTTGTTTTTTGGGCCTTTCTTATGTAGTTTTAATGATAAACAGCCATTGGTTTTAATTTTTTGTCATACCTGATGTCTTTTTATTACCTTTTAAATCGGCCTTAGAGAGGTTATAGTGCCACTCTACGCTTTATAAATTTCAAATTCCATTTTATCTTCAATAAGTCTGATGGTGTGTTCGCTTAAATCAGTTTAGAAAAAATAAATGCAATAATAAAATTATTTGGATTCCTTCGTGGACATTCTTATATTCTCAGTTCTAATATAGACTTATAAGAGTTTTAAAAACCAGTTTTAAGGTAGCCTTCTAGGTGTTTTCTAGAAATGCAGGAAGCTAATAGAAAAGCTTCTGATAGCTTTAAACTAGGTTTTAAGAAAGGTTTTAAAACGGCCCGAACAAGGTTTTCAAGAGCAGCACTATGCCTCACTAAGGAGTTTTATGATGGAATTAGGCCTTAACAACCTTCATAAGGGTGGACCTTTTCAGTCTACAAGTCGCTTTATGATGGTATTAAGGATATTGTTACAGCAAAATAGATTTTTCAAAGCATTTTATAAATAGTTTTATAGCACCCTTGTATACATTTAAGAAACTAAAATTGTTCCTTGGGATATGTGCATGGTGGCCCATATATCATCTCGTATGGATCAAGGGAGTGTAGCAAAATATTTATTTGCATCTATGTTCGTTGTATTAAAAACAAAAAAAATGTTCAAAGCATTTGTATGTGCCTTTTAAATTTCTATATAGTGCTTATCCCAAACCATGTACGGATTTATAATATTCTTCAGATATCCTATGAGTAAGATTTAGATAATTCATTAAAACCTGGAAAATTTAATAGTAGATTTAAAAAAAGGCATGCAGGCCTCTCTCTAGGTGGGCCCATGTATTCTTATAAGGGTTTTAAATCAGTCTTGTAGTCTTTCCAGACCATTTATCTTAAGCTTTTAGAATATATTATAATTTTAAATCTAAAATTGATACTCGGACTGGGTCATTAAGTAAATTACTTCAAAAAATTCTCACCTCAATTCTTCAGTTTCAGTCTGGTTCTCAGCGTACTCGATTTTCACAGAGGTTTCAGACTCTTCTTTAAACTCCAATGGTTTGGTTTTTAACACCTCAGGTTCTGCTTCAAAACTTTCATCTTTCAAATTTTCTAACTTGACAACCGTTTCAATCTCATTTTCATTCATAAATTTCTCAATATATGTGGCGTCAACATCACTTTTCTTTTTAATCTCAGTAAACTGTAAAACGTTATACAGGTTCACTTTGTCATTAGTGTCAGTGCCCTCAGCATCACGATACATATTAATGCTTTCTTCGATATTCAGACAACTCATTTCGAAATTAAACAGGCTTTCCAGGGAAGAGAAACAATTTTGGCATATTACGGGTTCTCGTACCATTAACAAATCCTGAAAAAAACGTTTATTAATATTACCTTCAGATATGTGTGCAAGTTTGCTTGTAAGTATTGTTTATAGTGACCTATAATTAATTAAAAACTCTAAAATATTAATAAACTCAACTTGATTTATTTTCGCATTCTTTCAATCTTCATTACATTACAAAAAAGGAGATTAAAATAATTTAAATCATTTTGTCGGCATTCTTAATTAAACGAATGTAATATTTTGAAGTTTTAGGGCTATATATTAGATAAATAACCTCGACCCATTGTGCTATTTAAAAAAAACCTTCAAGATGGTGCCGAGGCGCCATTTTTAACATTAACTTTGCCATATTCTCCCGAGAAGAAAGTATTTTACCCTCAAATAAACCATCCAAACTGCTCAGAAATAAGCCATTCAAAAATTAAAAGAGGGGGGGAGACTTTTGACAGGGACTGTATATCTTTATTAAGCACTTTGCTATTCATTATAAACAATAAAAAGTAACAATTCTTGTAACAATTTCAATATATAAAATTTTTTACAGATTCGGCAAACATAGTTTGATAAAAGAGAGCAAGAAAGAAAACAGAGAAATTAAGAAGACGGATGCACTGCTCTTAACATGTTACACACTTCGTGAAATCTTGTCTTTATCACCTTGTCATGTGTCAACATAGGGCATAAGTACCTATCGCTTCTAACCGCCTATGCATTGTAGTGGGAATAGATAAATTGATAAATTATGCTTCGAGCTTCTCTAGCTTCTTATTTGAGGCTGTTATATTTATTAAAACCCTTAAAAAAATTTGAGTTCCGCCCAGCAGTTGTTCTACTAACCTAATTTTAAGAAGAAAAATTACCACATTGAATTCTAAAAACTTTTGTACACTCATCCACCCAATAGTAGCTAACATGCCTTCCATCCTTGTGTATTTATTGCAACCTAATATTATCCGCATTGCTCGATTTTGCAATTTTTGTAAACGTCCTCTTCCTCCTCAGTTAGTTAAATATAAAACAGTACTACAATAACAGAACTGAGGTGATATTGTAGTGTTGTATACTAATTTCCGAGTTTTTATAATTAAATACGAACTAACTCTACCAAGAACATTCTTTTTTGGCAATTTTTTAACATCATCACTTTTGTTTTCGTCGTATTTAATTTTAATTTATTTACTACCATCAAATTACCCACCTTTTAATATATGGTTCATTTCAACACGACTTAAAATGTAGGTATCTGATGAATATATTATCGTATCATCGATGTGGTACACGCCTGAAATTAGACGAGATATCAAAGCCAAAGAAAGAAATCGGAAGTTATATAAAAAAACAAAATTAGAACAGTGTAAAATTGATTATAATAATTTGAGAACCAAAATAAAAAAAGATATCAAAATAATTTTAAGTCTGTATTTCACATACCTAAACAAATAAATTCAACAAGTGTCAATGGTGTAATTGATGGTGAAGATTTGGAATTATTAAATATTTCGGAAATTACTGATGCTGATGTCATAAAGGCAATAGATAAACTAAAACCAAAAAAATCGATGGGGCATGATAGTGTACCTAGTTATGTCATAAAGGGTTGTAAGGAAGCATTTGTTAAGCCACTAGTAATCATATTTAATATGGCTCTTAGAAATCAAAAATTTCCTGATAAACTGAAAATAGCACGAATTACTCCCGTTTTTAAAAGCGGAGATCGAAGAGAAATTATAAATTATCGTCCTATTGCTATATTATCAAATTTATCTAAGATATTCAAGACCATTATATATAACTACCTATATGAACATGCTAAAAAGAAAATTTCTAACTTTCAATATGGGTTTCAAAAGAAAAGATCAGTAAATGGAAATCTAGTGGATTTTGTGACCTCTACGACGGATGCCTTGACAAACAATAAACAAATGGATGTGATCTATACCGACTTTGCTAAGGCATTTGACAAAGTTGACCATGGCATATTACTAAATAAGCTTAGAAAATTCTCCATCTCTGGTGATTTAATAACATTTTTGTCTACTTATCTTATAAATCGACAGCAATATGTCATGATCAATAATTTTGAGTCGAATTACTACATATCAGATTCAGGAGTTCCGCAGGGCTCAAATCTAGGCCCACTTTTATTTTTAATTTTTATTAATGATATTGTAGATTCTGTTAAACATTCATCAGTTAGCCTCTTCGCTGATGATATGAAAATATTTAAACAAATAGGTGATTATCAGGATTGTTTGCTTTTACAAGATGACATAAGAGAAATATATAACTGGTCTGTTCAGAATCAGCTGCCCTTTAATATTAATAAATGCAAGGTAATGACTTTCACGTTATGCAAAAATATGCTTGATTATAATTACGAAATTGGAAACGAAAATTTGGAAAGGGTTTATACAAAAACTGATCTGGGTGTGATATTCGACTCGAAACTGACGTTTAATGACCATGTGATAAATATTTCAAATAAGTGCTATAAAAATTTAGGTTTTATCTTACGCAATTGTAAATCATTTAAGTGCGAAAAAACTATTTTAATGTTATATTCCTCCTTTGTAAGATCGAAACTAGATTACTGCTCCACGGTTTGGAGTCCTTTCTATACCAGATACATACAAATGTTAGAAAATGTACAGAAAAAATTTATAAAACATATTAATCTCATTTTGAATAAGAGATATACTAGTAACTCTTCGTATTTAGATCAACTTACTAAGTATAATTTAATGTCACTAAATAGCAGAAGAACTTACTTTGACATTGTTTATTTGTATAAACTTCTACATAATCTTTCGTATGACGTAACTACCTTAAATAAAATAATAATCAATGTGCCAGATGAAAGAACACGTTTTCAAAGAACTTTTTCATACATTATACCAACTAGAAACTACGAACTAAAGTCACCTCCTGTGAGAATGGCAAAGAGCTATAATTCATTACAACGATATCTAAATATATTCAGAGATACATATGGAACATTCACAAATAAATTAAAAAATAGACTACTTAATATACAGAATGAAATAGAAATTTTGTAAGCATTTTATGTCTTTATTTTATTCTCTTGCTCATGGTATCTGTCTTATTTTAGGAATTTTCATTTAGTTTAAGTTAGGTTAGGTTAAATATATATGTACAGTCTGTAATTGGCTTGCGAAAGCTGTAGACTTGTCATAATAAATAAATAAATAAATAAATAAATAAATGTATGATGTTTAGCTTTCTCAAAGATTAAAGAGAAGTATATCATCACTCAAATATAAAACAAATAATAGAGATCCTAGTACTTCCTTGTGGTATGCTGACATTAACATGTGATTCGCTAGATACATACTCTTCATACGTAACTTTTTGGTCTCTGTTGCTCATAAAATTTTTCAATTAATTTAAGATTCTCTCCTTAAATCAAAATGATTTTAGTTTTTCAAATAGCCTCGCTCCATCTGTTAAATTAACATAGATTATTATGTTTCCATGACTTAAATATAGTAAAATATATGTTGATAATTAAAGTAGTTGATGTCCGTAGTTTAAATAAAACTGAGGTAGTTCAATAAAAGTAATTTACCAGAAGTTCTGCTTTCTGCATATAAAAATTTAGTAATAATCTATCAACACGCTTCAAATGCCCGTTTTAGATCTGAGAAAATAATTGCTATTACTCTACCTTCAAGTGTTACTTTTCAGTCGTTAATAACACACAGTAAGGCGCTCTCACCGCTTTGCTTTTCCTGAATTCAGATTGTTAATCGCATATTAATTGGTTATTTGAAACTTATTCTACTCTTTGTAAGAACACATTCTCTCCAAAATGTTTCCAAATGCATGTAACATATTAATGGTCGAAATTCCTCAGCTTTAACGGTTTTGACAACTTGTAGATACCTTCAAGGAATCCGGACTTTACTAGTCGACAATAAGCTATTGATTATATTGAGCAGTGCTATTACTTCAAAAAATTCTTTACACATAAACATGCTAACTTCATCAAGACTACTTTTATCGGCCAGTAAAAAAATTATTGCTTTCAGTTTACATTACTTAATAACTTTATATCACAGAAACTGTTACTACTGTTGTTAACTGAAAATATCCTATTTTGAAGAATACAGATAGTTTCGATAATGCCACTACTTTTAACGTGCCTAGGTTATCTCTGTATATTTCCTAACTTACACCTAAATGGACTCACCAACTCTGGTAGACATTTTTGCAACATTAAATGTATGCCGTCTTTCTCTTCCAGCTGAAAATACCTGTCCTTCTCGTTTAAACTTAAACAAAACCTGCATATCTTTTTGTTTTCTCTAAATTCTTCGCTTTCACTTTCATTTCTTATCTGCCACAAATCCACAACATCTTGTTTAGAACTTGAAGCAATATATATTTGCTCTTGAGACATTAGACATGTTGATTTGAAATCGTAAGATTTCTGGAGATTCTCCACACATTCGTTACATAACAGTGGATTTTCGCTGTATTCCCAATTCTAAAATTAAAAACAAAAACAAATTAAAAGAGGTAACGAGTATACACAACACCACCTAGAGATTAAAGCCACACAACCAGCTGGTGACGTCACTGAAGGAAGGCGGCGTAATGCATTAAAGCAATGCTATTTTACTACATGTGACTACTCCCAAATAAGAAATATTTATTACCTGCGGTAATGTTTGCTGTTTTTAAGCTTAGAGTGATGTTTTACTCATACTATAATAAAAAATATGCATATATTGGTTTTAGATACATAATACATTTGGACGTAATTAGAACAATAAAAACCACTTCTAATTTGCTTCTACTAATTCTTATAAAGTAAAACGGTTTTTTTTAAAATTTAAATTAAATTTTGAGGCAAAACTAACTAACGAAAAGCATATTTGGTCACTCAAATAAGATAAGTGAAAACCTAGCCTCAATTTTAATTTCGTTCGATTTAGATTACGAGACTTAAAAATAATAACTCACCAGAGTGCACAGAAATTTTAAAGTTTTCTCGATGAATAGCTTTAATCCATTTGTTTCTCAGTTTCTCAATTTTTTCATCTTTGGGAAATTTAAAAACGTGTACCTTTACCCCGGTGGCATAATTACCAGTACAGCGAGGAACGCAGCATTTGTTTACCATTTTGCACGGCAATTAAGTATTTTATAACTATCACTGGAATGTATTATTTGTTGACTGTTTTAGATGGGCGTTTTAGATCACATTTACACGTTTAAAACACAGAATAAACAATAAGATACATTTGACACTACACTTGACAGCCGTTGAAGCGTGACGTCATGTCAGCTGGTTGTCTGGCTTTAATCTCTAGGTGGTGTTGGTATACAGCAATAAAGCGAATATCTACTTACTACGAGGTCTAAGAAAATCGCCGTCACCATCGCCAGTTGGTCTTTCATAGATTTGTAGTCCTTTTTACTAAGTTTGAAACACAGTCTACAAATTTTTAGTTGGTCGTCCATGATATCTCATATTTTGCAAAAAATATAAGATCTATAGTAGAATACATATAACAGTAATTAGAAAACGTTGGAAGTTGACAATAACAGTAATAACACATAACCCCACTTATAAAATATTGTTATTTCTTCTTCTACTCCCAGCATCAATTAAAAAGTGATGAAATCAATCCATAACAATATTTTATCTACTCCTACATTCACGTGTGTGTGAAATAGATGGACAAAGGTCACAGAAATCGTTTTTTTTTTTTGTACATATCTTTCTTCCTATCCGCAAGGGCGGATCCAGCGGGGGGGGCAGTAGGGGGCGGCAATTGCCCCCCGAGAAAAGTATTTGTTACGTTTTCAAGGCGATAAATTTTTTTCCGCATGAGGTGAGGAAAAAAAATTTTTCTTCAGAGGCGGGATTTTTAATAGCATTCTCTGTACGAGGTGAAAAATTTTTTTAGATTCCGAGGGAAAAATTTTTTTTTTTCTGATTTCTAAAATTTTTTGTAGATGTTAGTGCCCCCCCCCCCCAGTAACCTTTCTGGATCCGCCCTTGCCTATCCGTCGCATGTCGTTACATGTTATTACAAAACTTGTAGAGCATAAAATTCTCTACATTCTACAAGGGTGGTTATATGCATTTTTTCGCATTATTAACTGTTTTGCAGATTATAGTGCGGAGAGTAGGAGGCCCGCATTTGTTTATCGGGTTTAACGCCATTTAACTGGAAAATTGCCTTCCAAATACATTATTATACTCTCATTGTGTAAGTGAACGAATTCTGAACAACTTTCAAAATGTCCGTCTATCCGTCCGTCCGTCCGTCCCCAGGTAGCAAGGTGCCGTCATTATGACGTCGTTTTTTCGTCATTAATTACGTCAATTTCACCTTCAGCATGACGTAAAAATGACGTGAAAAAGGCGGCAAAATGTCACAGCCCAATGACGTCATACATATGACGCCAATATGACGTATTGGTTAATCAGTGAATTTTGCGATAAGGGATGCAAACCTCTCATTATAATATTTTTCTACAATTATTAATAAAGTTTATGACGAAAAAAAAACCGGAATGTGCAGGGATCGAACCGCGGACCTTTTGCCTCGCAACCCAACACTTAACTCACTGAACCATTGAACATCTTTATTTAAATATGTTTAAAAGCTGTATACCTAGTTAGAAATAGTAAAACAAAATTATTATTACTATGTGGCAAAAATTGAACTAGTCACTAAATACTTCTATTTATTTTTATTTTCTAATGATTTATTTCACGTCATTTTAATGACGTCAAAATAATGACCTAAAAGAAACGTATATTTGACGTCTTCATGATGACATCAAAAGTACGTATTAAATATCACGTCTCTGGTACGTCATTTATTAATGACGTCAAAATAATGACCTAAAAGAAACGTGTATTTGACGTCTTCATGATGACGTCAGAAGTACGTTATAAATATCACGTCTCTGGTACGTCATTTATTGGGACAATGACGTCGGCGACGAAAAATCACCTTTAAAAGACGTCATAATGACGTCACCCTGCTACCTGGGTCACGTTTCTTGTAAGCATGATAACTCCAAGAAAGAAAAATCCGATTGTACTGAAATTTGGACAGTAAATTCGTGTTAGCTAGAGGAAGAACCCTATTGTTTTTGAACAAAATCGATCGGTAAACAAAACTGTTATTAATGATTTAAATTTGAAAAAAAAAAATTTTGATTTTTATGTTTTTGTAATTGAATATAAATCTGGTGAAATGATATTTCATTTTAATATCTAAATATTTATATATTTTACAAATATACATTTCATAATGTAATATGCAAGCGTGAAAATATGATTTTAGCTCGTGTCTTATAATGTAAAAATTTACATTTTTTTACGTGTAAGGTGGTGATGTAGTTCTTACGCTTTTGACTCGGAATCCAAGGGTCCCGGGTTCGAAACCCAAATGGGGTATGGTATAGTTTTTTTTATTTTTACTTTATTTTACACTGAGTGTTTTACCAACTAAGTTCATACTATAAAATTACAAATGTCTAAAACTAACATTATTTACAAAGAACTGCGAAGAGTATCCTATAGAATGTGTAACAGTTATATAAAATGTTCAGTGAACAGGCGAAGAGTACGTTTTTAGCTTGTTCGAAAATGGAATACGTGTTCTTTTAGCAATGTATAATGTTTCAAAATCAGAACATATTATTGACAACTACAGCGACACACAATTCATCAAATTAAAAAGACTCAAAAGACCAACGAGGTCTAAAGTATAGAGGGGCAATCCCAAATCAGTATACGTACGGTTTGTTTTTTATTTAGTCGTACAATTAACGCTCGATGGATGCAGTGGGGGTGAATTTGTTGGACCTAGTTGCAGTGGAGTTCTGCTTTGAGAGATACAATTAATAAATGAATATTTTTTTTTATCGAGCTCAAATCTATTAGTCAAGTTAACTAGCACCGGACAAACTACTGAATAGGATCTTCTGCAATTGCAAGAAAGTTCGTGGCACAAACTATAGAAGTAGAAAAGTAAGGTTGCAATGCTCCACAGTTTGTGGCCAGCATCACGAACAAGCTTGTTGATTCTGATGGAGAAAGTGAATTTTTTACTGACGTCCTTAAGGTTTTAAAGTCAGATGTAACGGAATAGAACGATGATGATAATGATCCGGAAATTGAATTTGGTCGACTGGAAGAAAAGCACGAAGACTAGAAGAGGAATCTTGAGACGCATCCCAAGTAGCATTATAATGACGTCAAAATCTGGTGATTCTGGTCAAAAAAGACGTCAGGGCACTAAAAATCGACGACAGAATGACGTCTTATAAATGACATTAAAATGATGTGCTACACATCACGACATGTTGTCGTCTTTTTTCGGTGTTAAATTTATTTATATTTTATCGGATTACAAACTTTAAAACTCGCTAATGGCATTTTGTTATCGTAAGCAGAGTGTAAAGTTTAAAAAAAATAAACACTGTCGTGAGGGATAAGTATTGGCGTTTTTATTCGAGGATATAATGTTTTTTAACATTATCCAAAATAATTTATATTCGAAAGAGTTTGCAAAGATTCGGCAGTTTATTTGTTTAAATTATATTTCTATCTATTCTTTTAATAATAAAATTAGATTAAAATGCATTAAAAAGCAAAATCTATCCGTTGCGTGTTCCAACTATAAAGTCTTTAGGTAAGTAGCCTCAGAAAGGTTGGTGGCCGAGTGCTTAAGGCGTCGTCTTCCAAGTCATGAGGTCGGCGGTTCGGCCCCTGCTCATTCCGTTTTAATTTTTTTATTGCGAAAAAAATTTTAGTTGTTTTTTTTTTAAGGTAATAATTGCTTATTGGTTTTTTTCAATTTTAGGTCTGTTTTATACCATTAAATATTCTATTTATGTTGTAGATGACGATATTACACCTTTACCATTTTTTCTCCAACACGCTTCCCAGGTTTGTATAAGTACCTCAACTTAAAACTTTAATTCTTAAAATAGTTGACTCCCGACTTCCCCTCCACCACTCATCAAATTTGAGAAAAGGAAAATTTTTTTTTTCGGATTTCTCCCTCTCTGCTCTTCAATTTCGAGATCTGGGGAAAATATATTTTTTTTAACGAACCGCCACTAATACTAATTAATGCAATAATTACATTGTTCAACAACTACTCATACTTCTCAGGTGACACTCGTGACAGTTTAATTAAATTAAATAAGTTCTTCTTAATAATTATAAATAAATAAAAATACTAGTAACTCGAAGCGAGAACCTGAAAGATTTTCATATATTTTAAATAAGGCAAGAAATTCAATTTCACATATAATAAAGACTTCATTCACCACCATAAATACTGCTTTTAGCATCCGAAATAGCGGTCGCCAAGCTAGCTCAGTTGGTTGAAGCGTCAGTACTGTAATACGGACAACGGGAGACATGTAGGTTCGAATCCTACGGATCGCAATTGGTAAAGGTAAGTAAAAATGAATTTAATAACTTAATAAACATTAAAATTTGCAGGCAACCCTTGTGAGAAAAAGTTGGAGTGATGGTAAACAATATTAGATATGTTAATGTAAATAAAATTACGGATGGCTAACAAACAAATTCATTAGGACAAAACTTATTTATGCATTAATTATTTTATTTTTATCAAGTAGATTACTAACTAGTATGTAGTTTTATATGTTCTTATTACTAAAAACTTGTGGGGGGATTACCAAATATAACCTGAAAAAGACGTCATTCATCTGAGACATTAGGAAGTCATTTTCACGTTTCATTTACGTCATCTAACTCATCATTTCTCGTCACTCCTGACCATTTTTTCACGTCATTTTCACGTGCCTTTGCTACCTGGGGTTTCTTATGGCTTTCCATGGCTTTCTTCTGAAGGTTCTTTATGGTTCAGCGAATGCCTTTTGAGATCACCTTTACGTTTTGTCTGAAATGAACAAGAATCACATTTGAACATTGTTACTTCTGAAGGTTCTTTATGCTTCAGCGAATGTTCTCTTAGACTATCTTTATATTTTGTCTGAAACGAACAACAGCCACATTTGAACATTGTTACTTCTGAAGGTTTCTTATGCTTCAGTGAATGTCTTTTGAGTTTATATTTATAATTTGTCTGATATGAACAAGAGTTACATTTGAACATTGTTACTCCTGGCGGTTCCTTGTGCTTCAGCAAATGTCTTTTGAGGTCACCTCTACGTTTTGTCTGAAATGAACAAGAATCACATTTGAACATTGTTACTTCTGAAGGTTCTTTATGCTTCAGCGAATGTCTTTTGAGACTTTCTTTATATCTTGTCTGATATGAACAAGAGTTACATTTGAACATCGTTACTCCTGACGGTTCCTTATGCTTCAGCAAATGATGTCTGAGGTTAGCTCTATATTTCGTATGATATGAACAAAAATCACATTTGAACATTTTTACTTCTGAAGGATCCGTATGCTTCAACGAATGTTCTCTGAGACTATCTTTATATCTTGTCTGATATGAACATGATTTACATTTAAACATTGTTACTTCTGAAGATTCCTTATGCTTCAGGGAATGTCTCTTGAGACAATATTTACGTTTTGTCTGATATGAACAAGAGTTACATTTGAACATTGTCACTTTTGAAGGATTCTCATGCATCAATTGATGGTTTTTAAAGAAACCACTGTGTTTCGTCTGAAATGAACAAGAATGACATTTGAGCATTGTTACTTCTGAAGTTTTCTTATGTTTCAGCAAATGAGCTTTGAGATTAACTTTACGGTATGTCTGATAGGAACAAGAATCACATTTGAACATTGTTACTTCTGAAGGTTCCTTATGCTTCAGCGAATGTATTCTGAGACTATCTTTAAGTTTTGTCTGATAAGAACAAGAGTTACATTTAAACATTGTTACTTCTGAAGGGTCCTTATGCTGCAAAAAATGTCTTTTGAGACAATAATTACGTTTTGTCTGAAATGAACAAGAATGACAATTGAACATTGTTACTTCTGAAGGATCCATATGCTGCGGCAAATGCATTTGGAGATTATCTTTATGCGGTGTACAAAATGGTACTGATGAGGCATTTTTATTGGCTATCGTATGTTTAACGCATGGCTTTGAGAGATCTTCTTCGAGGTTCGCCATTAAACATTTCTGTGTGATTCGCAAACTAGTGGTGAGCTCCGGTTGTGTCAAAACAACACCATCTTCAGGACTGAAAATTATAAAAATGATGAATTAATATTAATAATATGCAGGCCCATGAAAAAAACAAAAAGTCATGTCCACCAGACTTGACCATCATATCGTTACATTTTTGGGGTCACTGAATCAGAATGTGATGTCAGATTTGCTCCACCTCATCAGCTTTCCTCTCTAACCTCAAAAAATTGGCAAAAAACGCTAAGCTGGTACTCATAAGGGTTGAACTCTAACTCTTACTACTGAAATCGTTTGTAAAAAGGTTACTTCATATTTTTGGAGTCATTGAATTCGAATGCGATGCCGATGTGAGTTAATCATATATCAGACGTTTTGTGATTCATGAAAATTATTCTAATTGGCCTCCGCTTGCTGTAGGACCCCCCTGGCAGCATCACGCCATCTGTTGCGTTTGCCTTTAATTATTATTATTAAAATAAGTTATAACTGCTTTATGTTTTTTAAATATTTTCAACACTTGAATAGGAAAAGATACCCATGCAGCAATTTTAGTAGTTTCTACGTAATAGTTGCCATTAGGGGAACTTTAAAGGTTTCCGCAACTAAGGACTGTTACGTAATGGGAACCATCCTTCTACCAAGTATTCACCAAAATGGGGAATAATAATTACGTGGAAAATTACTATTCCGGTACTTCTACCGTTACCGTGTCGAGGACTAGGTTATTACGTAAACGGGATGTAACCAAGTAGTAGAAATGACTAACTTTTGGAACAGCTCAGCTGACCGAAATGAGAGCGAAAACGATATATTTGGCTCTCTGTTATTCGAATAGCAAATTAATGACTTACTGAGTTTGAGCACATGATATGTCCAAGGTCCAAGTTAAGGTGATTATATACAACATGCATAAGCATATATTATAAATCATGATGTTTTGCATTTACCCTGGATGTGGATATTAAAACGACCACTTGTTTTCTGTAAAATGTTATCATGATGCTTCGAAAGACGCCCCCTCGAGAAAATGGTTTTTTCGGAAAAAAATTTTTTTGCAAAAATTATGTGTACAAGCAAACCTGCAAAATTTTTGATGGAAAACGTTTTTTTTTAATTTTATATATTATAAAGCAATAATCTATTTAGAAAACATATTTGTAAATGACCATAATAAAAAGAAATTTTTTATTGAATTATATTTTTATCTGTGTCAATATGGCGTCTTCATTCAATAACAGAAAAATGACGATTTTAATTGCAGTAACTTAGAGGTTGCAAAAACCAAAATTATTTCCCTACAAGTTACATTTCCCATAAAGTAGCAGATGCCACCAACGTTATAGTTGTTGCTATTTTAAAAGTGGTGACGGGAACCACAACAATTTCACTGTGTAGTTATATTTACCTAGATGTAGCAAATGGGACCAATGACGGTATAAGATCTTGGTAACTATTGCTATCAACTTATTTTCATGTTGGTACAATTGGCAGATACGAGATAGGTAATTTTTTTTTTAATTGGCAACACGGTAATACCTGTTAAACTATCACTGTGTGATGTGGACAAGGACACGAATGTGTATTAAAAATAACAATTATTATATTTTTACCAAGTACTTTTTATTATCTGATATTAATAAAGTTGTTAATAAACTTGTACAAATAAAATATTTGTTTTCTTACTGAAAACGATGTATAATGGAAAAAATACATGAGTTTTCATATTTTAGTGATCAGTTTACATCTAATTTCATTCAAAAAATAGTAAGTATTTATTTGAATAGGAAAATCCTAATATACAAATTCACTTTTCTAATGTAATTATAAAGAATCATAATTTATACATAAATAAATAATACATCAACTTACACACTCAGACTAATACATATACAAATAAATTAAAAAATAACGACAAGTGGAGTTAATCAATCGACTTTATGTAGCTTACAATTTTACGTTTGAATACTCTGGCAACTTGTTATATTGATCGAGGCCTTTATATAACATAATTTTCCTAGTTTGACTTAGATTTGGTATATAAAGTTTGCTGTTATTTCTTATGTGGTGTTGATGTATTTGGTTGCATAAAATATAAACTTATTTAAATACTTGGGTATTAAGTTATTTAAAATTTTGAAAATAAATACCATAGCCATGGAAAGCAATATATCTTTTACACACAGCCACTGAAGAGAAGAAAGCATATGTTGGATTGAGGTATATCGGCTGCATTTCAAAATCACTCTCATTTCTCTATTCTGTAGTTTTTGAAGGGAAGTTATTTTATTTAAATCGAACGAATATAATAGACTGGCACAGTAATCGAAATGAGGTTGGATAATGGTGTTGTAAACTGTTATTTTTGTCGTCACTGATGAACATTTGAGATATTCTAGAAAAGAAATATAGTTTTTTTGCTATTTTTTTTTGTATATATATTCAGTTCAATTTATTGTACACAAACAATGTCTTATGCCGTTTATACCGAAATTGTCCGTTCCCCATCGACACAATGTTTATTAAATTTGGAGTTTTTAATCGGCAAATTCATTTAATATGCTCAGTGGATCACTAACTGAACTATAGGTCAATCTGTGTTTTAAAGACAAATTGTAACTTTCGTGCAGTACAACAGTATCACTAATATCACTGCAGACTGTTATAGTTTTCGATTACTTTTCTCCTTGTGTTAATGGGAACACTTTTGCACTTGTTGCCAAAGATGATGGTTTTGCTGTGGCGAAATAATCTTTCATGTTTGCATCATATTCTGAAGAATCACTATTTCTACTACTGTTTAACTGTTTCTTCAGTTTTCTATAAAACGTGGTTGAGTGCCGATAAACTTTATTTCGCTTTTACTGAGCATTTCAGATACCGCCATTTTATTCAATGCCAATAATTATATAAATTGTCTTAAAAGGTAATATTACTTTATAGTAGATTTTCAAGGTATATGTAACTTTTAAGTCATTTTCAATTAGTGGGGAGTAGTAAAAATGACTTCAAAGCCCCTGTGTTCGTTGAAATAACCTCATTTTTACTCGAGATGTCACTAATAAGTTAGACAACTTTGAAGTTCCAAAAAATTTCCCAACAACGTACCGGGGACTTAAAATTGCACACTTGAAGTTATCGTTACTTTGAAGTGGTCCTTTGGTAAAGATGTGCAGT
Source organism: Rutpela maculata (assembly GCA_936432065.2). Classification (NCBI taxonomy): domain Eukaryota; kingdom Metazoa; phylum Arthropoda; class Insecta; order Coleoptera; family Cerambycidae; genus Rutpela; species Rutpela maculata. The sequence goes on along the minus strand of OW386292.2, from coordinate 143,425,407 downwards.
CGACATTACTACCAATTTCCACTTTGCAGTTGAGGATGCTTCAAAGTAATGCAGAGTAGTATCCGCGACGTTGCAGATTCTCTAGCAGTTACTTGAAAGTGTTATAACTATACAATGCCTAAATTCAGTAGAATCTACATAATTGTCACTACAAATGCATACCACAAAGTGAATATTACCCTGAAGTTATGTCATTCCTACTATATTAAAGTTCCGATGCCTCAGATGCCAGTTCCCATCACTTTGAATGCTGCTTGGGTATGCTCTCCTTAGAATTTCCCAAAGATTAATTTGAGACTAACGAGATCAATTTGCACCTTTCCTTTATTCACAGTATATTGCTCAAAAAGAGGCAAATTTTGGGCTTATTTTGCAATCACTCTTTGCGGGGATCTCAATATTTTAAGTATGATATTAGAGCAATAATCAGACTTTACGAAACATCCTTGCCATTTGTTCCTATGGGACAGTAGAGATCATGGGCTGGCATAGGTGAAGTGGCCCGGGATTTGTCTTTCCATCTAAAAGTTTTTTCGACAAAAATTAAAATAGCAATGCCATTTCTCTTGGAGTGCTGGCGGCATACCAGACATGTGCCCAGTATTCTGCCAGCCCAATCCGCCACTGGTGATAACCAGTATACACGAAAAATATGGCCAAAGAGAACATCGTTTAAACCGGGTTCACTGAACATCACTAAAGATCCTTCGGTAGATCCAAAAAAAGCATTGCATACATCCCTTTATATCAAATTTTGTCTAATGAAGTTGTTTGTTAAAGCTCTAGAAAGAAGGAGGATGCTTTCAGTATGTACAGAAACGGTTCTTATGCATGTCTGATGCAAAGCACTAAAAAAGTTTTAACGTTTTCAATTTCGGAGTCCCACATTATAAACTGCAACTTGAATAGTTTTTTTGCCTATATTTTTTGGTTACGGAGAAACGGTCACCTGATGGGGTAAATCTGACTTCGGTTTCGGATTCAGCGACCCAATAAACATAACGATATGATGTTCTAGTCTGGTAGACATGACTTTTTTTTTCGTGGGCCTGTGTATTTATTTCAATAGGAAATTCCAATTCACATACAGTTAAATACATGGTACATATTTTACAATAGAATAAGATACATAAAAATTTATTAGATTAGGTTAGATTAGCAGAGAGAAGCTAGTTAATTGGCCAGCTTTATTGAATTAGGACGAGACCTAATATATATATATCATAAGAAAACTATACGACACAAAATACTTAGAAAAAGTAAACATAGCTTTTAAAATTAAAAATAAAATATTGAAATACCTTAACCTAAATAGATAGTACTTTAAAAATTACATAATACTTACGACATTATATTCTATTTTTATTTAATTTACATTTTAATTTACTTCATTCCAAAGCCAATAAGAGGAAAAAAAATTTACTTCAATCGCATTCTATCTATTCATAATAAATTCGTTTAGCTTCGTTTTAAAACTGTTTAAGGTTGTAGCATCTTTTATAGATTCTGGTAACTAATTAAATTTTTTAAAACTTTTAAAATGCAATATATATAACATCTGCACGTATGTCACAAAGTCGTTGCCTGGATGATAAACAAATAAATAACCTCACTTTATTTCCTTATGACTTTCAGTGTCCAACATATTATAATTTTTATACATAATTAGAGTCAAATTTCCATATAACACACGCATAAAATCACCCAACTAAATATATTGTTGTTCACAATGAAACAAAGTACACAAACTTCGAATATCACAAAGCACAACTCTCACCAAACGACAAATATTAGAAATACAGTGAGGTTATTTAATTGTTTATCATCCAGGCAACGACCTTGTGACTTCACATGCAGGTGTTCTGTTCATAGAGTTACGACAATTAGTTCTTACAATATGAATATTGATTGTACCGCTTGTATTAGGGTCAACCGGGGCTAATATCATACAAAAATCAAAACTTTTCAAATAAAATTTTTGTTTTTTATCGTAGACGTTTTTAAAAAAATACCGTTGTGTGCTAAATTACTTTCCTTTTAAGATTACAGTTTGGGGCTATTACTGATACACCGCGGGGCTATTCAGTTACAGTACTGTAATGTCGTTTGTAGATAGAATTTGAATCAGCGGAGCTAGTATGATACATGGGTGTCCTTTATCTATCAATAGTAAAAATTTGGTTTTTGTGGCTATAATAATTTTTGAGATATTAGCATGTTTCTTCAGACTCCTGAATAATTTTTTTTAGTTAAAAGATATGTCAGGATGAAGAAGATTCGAGACTCAGATTGGCGGATGAAACCTCTCTCGTTTCTGGATGCCATTTAAAAAAAAATAGGTAATTTTTTTACGATACAATTCCAAAATTAAAAGATTTAAACCAAACAAAAAATTACTTTGGAACGTAAAAAATAATCTAACATTTAAAAATGGGGTAGGGGTTAAGAGTAAATGTAAAAAATTATTTAATGAAAAACTTTTAATGATATGAAAATACAAAATAACAGTTAAATGCTAACTTAAAAAAAAAACACTTGACTTCGACACTAGGTACCTGCAATAAAGAGAAACCCACGTACTGCAATAAGAACACGATGAATATAGGTGTTACATCAGTTATAACCATATAAGATTCAACATTTCGTGTACCATATTAGCCTCACAACCTGTATCACAATAGCCCCAGCTCTTATGACACCATCAACAAATAGTAATGTTAACAAATTATGCATCAAAATACTCTTGGAAATACCCTTGATAATTTACTGTACAAATACATCAGAATAACAGTCATGAAACTTTTCTATAGCAAAAGTTTTATCAAAGAAAAAAAAAGTTTTTGGAGCACAAAATCACATGACGCAAGTTATATTTTTTCCGCTGAAACTTAATTTTTAATCTGTAACATGAATATGGCATCATATTATATAAGGTTTCCACGTCCTCTTGACAGAATCTGCATGTGGCATCCTCTGCCAGTCCCATTAGACTCATGTCTATTAAGCATACAATGTATTGGCGGAAGACGACCCCCATTATCCTAATAGTTTTTTTATTTTGATGTAGTAGGTCTTCCGTTTTGGCCCACCGTTCTTAAATGAACTTTGGCGTGTCTCTGTCACGGAAAAGTCTTCCACCATTCCACAGATTTCTTTTGTGTTCATTTATTAATGGATGCTTGCATGCATGGCTTAGCCACATCGAAAAAGGGTATGGGTCCTACAAGGGCATTAGACACACCTCCCGGGCCAGTAGGTCCACGGGCGTCGCGATACTGAAGGCAAATCAGCAAGCTTTTTTTTCAAATCTACAATCTAGGATGTTTACTAATGAAAACTGGCAAAGACGTGTACAATTCATTCTGTGTAAACAAGGTATTTAATCACTTTTTCAATATATTTTTTCATTACTTTGATTTAAGCTTTCCTTTAAAGAAATATTATATTGATGACGATGATGATATTAACCGTGACAACTGGATAAATCAGATAATAGAACTTAAGCGCCAGTTACCCATCTATAGCAATCTCTCAAAAAAATATCCCCAATTCATTGAATCAAAAAACGAAATTCAAAAAACAAATAATAATAAACTTAAAATAGCAAAAAGGTCATACTATGATCCTACACAGATTAGCCAAGCCGAAAATATAGAAAAATAGATGTTTAAAGTTATATCAAATTTAAACACACTCCCATTATAATATAGAGGTAATGGAAAATGACAGTGTTAACTAATATAGACCTGGTGAACAGATTTAATCAATATTTCACTACAGCACCAATTCCAAGTACCTACCAATAATGATTTCGAATTTTTAGAATGAAATGTGCCAATCTTAATAATTAACTCTCTTTAGTTTCTCTAACCTTCTATTGACATTAGTAAAAAATGATATTGTTCACATAATAGGCAAACTGTTTACACATTCAAATTCTATGGTAGGTTGGAAAACATTACCACCATCATGTTCACCGCTCTGGAAAATGAGTGGGGAGGTCTTGCGGTCCAGTCACTGAACTTTTAAGCTTTTTGCATTTTTCTGGTTTACCTCAAGGGACCGTTTTTCAAACTTTATACTTAAGTATCCTCAAAACCCTAAACTTTTGGGGATTTGGGTCCATTGAGACTTTTAATCAGCATGGTTTGAAGTACAGTTTTATGACATTTGACTGAAACCACTTTTTACATAGGTTCAGATACGTCAAAAATTTGGAGACAAAACTAACTCCCATCTATAAGCTGCTAAAGAAAGATCATGTTTTTAGGTGGACTGAGGAAGGTGAGAGATCATTTCAGGAAATAAAGAAGGCAATCACAGAAGGCATGATGCTGATACACTTCAATCCCAATTTTCCTTTGGCATTGCAACCAGATCATAAGGGCAGGATCGACCAGCAGAACACAGGGCAACAGGCAAGGCCAAGCCGCTGAAAATAAGGTAGCATGTAAGTAAAACCACCTTTGTAACTCAAATTAATAACCTGACAAATATTAACTATTCGACGATCGAGTGTGTAGTCTCGTTATGTTTTAACGAACTTAAACGAGTGTAACGATGGTGAAAATACCACCTAAGTAAATAGTAACGACATTTGCAGTAATATAGAAATCATTCTTAGCAGGGATACACCCACACAGAGAGAGTATCAGACTCCAACGACGCTGCTAGAAGTCATCGTAGAAATTCAAAATCAGACGACGAGGCAAAGCGACGAGCCAATGTCAGATGGATGGCCACAACAAAATTCAATCCCCATTTCACCTGCAGTGAAGTTAGCCCCAAAGACACGGCGGATATTTACAAATAATAATAATTGGCAATAATTACAAAACTGTTAAATTTAAATGGCTGTCAGAAAATCAGCATTGTGCATACAAGCGTTGATAGTTAAAGTATTATTCTCTAAATAATTATAGTCCAGCTAGCTCACAATACAAATTATTACAGGTTAGGGTAGTCATGTAAACAGGTAGAGGAGTTTTCAGTTAACAATCGTGTGCAGAATATAGAGTAAGCATGTACGAGGGGAGTTACAAGAACTCACTCTCTCTGTGGTTGGCTTCCAAGGCGAACAGACATGGTTCATAACACTGTCGGGAATCATTTATTGTACTGGTAATAATTAATGATTGTGATAATAAACAAGTTAACTACACGTGGTATTTTATTTACAAGGCATAACAGACATTAATCACAATTGTACATTGTTATTTCTGATGGATTCTTATGTAGGCGTAAAAAATGTTTTTTGAGACAACGTTTATGTTTTATCTGAAACGGACAAGAGTAACGTTTATACATTTTTTCTTGTGGAGCATGTACTAGCAAATGTTCTTCGAGAGTCCTTTATGCTTTGACTGAAATGAACAAGAGTCACATTTGTGCACTATTCTGATGCACCAGCATATGTGATATGTTTTGTCTGATAAGAACAACTGTCACGTGTACATTGTTACTTCTGATGGATCCCTGTGCTTTAGCAAATATTTTTTGAGGCTACTTCTGTATTTTGTGTCAAATGAAAAAAAGTCACATTTACTTCTGATGGATTCTTGTGCACTAACAAATGTCTCTTGAGGCTAGCTTCATATTTCGTCTGAAATGAACAAGTATCACATTTGAACATTGTTACTTCCGATAGATTTCTGTGCACCAACATATGTCTTTTGAGGTTAACTTCATATTTTGTCTGAAATAAACAAGAGTCACATTTGAACACTGTTAGTTCTGAAGTTTCCTTATGATTCAGCGAATGTCTTTTGAGGTGAACTCTACATGTTGTCTGAAACGAACAATAGTCACATTTGTACTTCGTTATTTCTGATGAATCCTTGTGTGCCAGCAAATGTGTTCTGAGACTACGTTTATATTTTGTCTGAAACGAACAAGAATCACATTTGAACATTGTTACTTCTGATGGTTCCTTATGCTGCAGCGAATGTGTTTTGAGACAATATCTAGAATTTGTCTGATATGAACAACATTTACATTGGTACATTGTTACTTGTGTACGATCCTTATGCCTCAGCAAATGCCTTTTAAGATCAGCTTTACGTTTTGTCTGAAACGAACAAAAATCACACCTGAACATTGTTACTTCTGAAGGTTCCTTATGCTTCAGCAAATGACTTTTGAGACTACATTTATATTTTGTCTGAAATGAACAAGAATCACATTTGAACATTCTTCCTTCAGATGGTTCCTTATGCCTCAGCAAATGCATTTTGATTTTGTCCTTATGATTTGTCTGATAGGGACAAAAATCACATTTGATCATTGTTACTTCAGATGGTTCCTTATGCCTCAGCAAATGTTTTCTGAGATTTTCTTTAAGGATTGCCTGATAGGAACAAGAGTCACATTTGACCACTGTTGCTTCTGAAGGTTCCTTATGTTGCATCAAATGTCTTTTGAGATTATCTTTATATTTTGTCTGAAACGAACAAGAGTCACATTTGAACATTGTTACTTCTGAAGGGTTCGTATGCTGCAGCAAATGCATTTGGAGATTATCTTTATACGGTGTCCGAAATGAACAGCATTCACACCTGTATGTTGGTACCGTTGAGACATTTCCATTCGTCATCATTTGTTTAACACATGGTTTTGACAAATCCTCTTTGAAGTTTGCTATTAAACATTTCTGTGTGATACGTAAACTAGTGGTGAGCTCCAGTTGTGTCAAAACGACACCATCTTCAGGACTGAAAATTATAAAAATGGTTATCATCACTGGGCTGTGAACTAGTTTTTATTTTATTTTATTTTATTTTATTTTATTTTATTCATAAACCATTTGACAGTACAAGACCATTTATAAGATGGGAAACAACACACATTATACAGAAAAAAATGACTTAAAATTACTAACATACATTTCAATATAGATGTACAACAATATAAACATTAGAAGTACAGAGAGTTGAATTTACTTACAACAGAGGGCAGAAAAAAATACAAACATACATATATGATTTTAGGCAACATCCCCTATTTATATATCATGCTTTCTGTGATTATAGCTAGAACACAAGCTGGTAGATTGGTGAAAACTTCAAAGTGTTAGTCTGGGATATAGCAAGGTAGAAAGTTTGGTTATGCCTTGAATGTATTCATAGAATATGGTAATTCAGTCTCTGAAATATGTCACTACAGTCACTATTCTCACTGACAAAGGAATATACTTCTCATGACTACGTCATTTTAATGTTTAATGAAAATTGTATTTCAAATACAAAACTACTGAAAATGTCTATGAGAAGTATATTACCAGTAAGTAAGTTCACAAATTTACTCATACTAACTGAGGGTAGGGAAACTAACGAGTTTACATATGTTATAAATGATTCAATAAATATGTTCAAACACCTAAACAAAAATGCATCACTAGATTACAAAAACCAGGTAACAATTAAAAACCGTAGGTAATCAAAAATTAATGCGTTACAAAATCAAAAGATTTATTATGTTTAAAGATACAAAAATAAATCCAAATCTTATTGTTATTAAACCATCAAACCCTGAGCATGTAGGTGTAAATAGTGAGAGTAATGTCATTCTTGGTGTCCATGAAAATGCAAAGAAAGATATTCAGTTAAATTTAGACAACACCAATGATGATAAGATGAATAATAGTTCTTCCAAGCATAATTGTAATTTTTTAGAAGTAACATCAATAGAACAAAATTTAAGGTGATGCATCAAAATACTCAATGTATTGGAAACAAACTCGGGGAGATTGTGACGTCCTTTGTATTTCAGAACATTGGGCAAAAAAAGAGGAAGTTCAATCCCTCCAATTACCCGGGTTTGTCCAAGGTGATTTCTATTGTAGGAATAATTATAAAAATGGTGGAACTGGGATATATGTTAAGGAAAACTATAAATTTAAAGTGTTAAATTATATAAAAGAATTATCCATTGACAAACACTTTGAATGTGTAGGAGTCAAAGTTTTCCTAGATAAGACAAATTTTGTTACCATTCTAAGTTTATATAGAAGTCCAGATGGTGATGCTCATGTATTCTTTGAAAAACTTATAAATGCTCTAAGCTACATTACTAACAAAAATCTCCAAAAGCACCTTGTCATTTGTGGGGACTACAACATTAATTTTCTAAAGGACTCTAAAAATCTTACCGAGCTACTAGATATTTTAAATTCTTACAATCTGACGCCTACGGTTAAAGAACCTACTAGACTAACCAATTGTTTAGATAACATTTGCATACAAATGAATGACAAGATACATGAAAGTAAGGTGTTAAACAGTGCTATTGCTGATCATCATGCTCAATTTTTAACTGTTTTTATAGATAAAACAACAGCCAAGGGAAAAATATATCATAAAAGACGAATTAAGGATGATAATATTAATTATTTCTGTTCACTGCTCTCACAAGAAAACTGGGAAAACATATTCAAATCAGAATTGGATTTAGATTCAACATTTGATTTATTTTTAGATGATATTAACTATTATTTCGAATTAGCTTTTCCTCTAAAGAAAAAAATGTCATATCAATCTAATAACAAAAACTGGCTGACAAAAGGTATACGTGTATCAGCTCAAAATCTAAAGAACCTATACCGGGTGACACAGGAGATATGTAACACCCCGTAGCATGTTTATTTAAAAAGATATTATTTTGAAATTTGGTAGACTTATATAATACATGATTGTCCTTTTTTTGGTACAAACAAGAAATTTTTTCCCCTTCCGGTTTCACCGAAGGTGACATCTACTTTGTTATTTTAAATGGCACCCTGTATATATTTTTTTCCTATCTGATTCTCTCTAAATTTCTATTTTCAACTATGTATAGCAAGATGACATTAGTTTTTAAAATGGCTGCTGAAAAACATTTTATTGCTCTGAGTCAAGTTGGCTATGATATGAAACGTGGCGGTAATTAATGCTTAGTGTGCTGAGATATCAAAAGAACCCTGGTACATAATTTTGTGTTTCATATTTGTTTTGATCTAATCAGTAGCCGAAGAGACTTTGTAGAATTTTTATATTAAATAAAAATCTCTAGACTAAATCCCCGAAATCATAAAAACTAAGATAGAAACACTAATTTTAAATTTGACCCATTTGTAAATTATTTATTCATCTTTCACTTTTACCCAATACAATTCATTGTTATGACTGATTTTGCTTGCTTTTAAATAAAACTGTTTTCGAAGAATCTCAAAATGCTGGCCATTATTTTCCCTGCAGCGTCGAATTCTTGTAACAGTACCTCTAAGCACATTTTCTAACTGCAATTCAGTAATCTCATTTATTGCTAACCTAACTCTCATTTTTAAGTCTTCCCTATTTTGCAGTGGAGTTTTATAAACTATTTCCTTGAGATGGCCCCATATGAAAAAATCAAGTGGCGTAAAATCCGGACACCTCGGGGGCCATCTAATTGGTAAAAGTGAAGTACGATTAAATATTTTACAAATGGATAAAATTTAAAATTAGTGTTTCTATCTTAGTTTTTGTGATTTCGTGGATTTAGTCTAGATTTTTCTTTAATATAAAAATTGCACAAAGTCTTTTCGGCTACTGGTTAGAACAAAACAAATATGAAACACAAAAATGTGTACCACGGTTCTTTTGATTTCGCAGCACACTAAGCATTAATTACCGCTACATTTCATACCATAGCCAACTTGACTTAATGCAATAAAATGGTTTTCAGTAGCCATTTTAAAAACAAATGCCATCTTGCTATACATAGTTGAAAAGAGGAATTTAAGGAGAATCAGATAGGAAAAAAATATATACAGGGTGCCATTTAAAATAACAAAGTAAATGTCACTTCCGGTGAAACCGCAAGTGGAAAAAATTCTTTGTTTATACTAAAAAAAGGACAATCAGACATTATATAAGTATACCAAATTTCAAAATTATATCTTTTTAAATAAACATGCTACGGGGTGTTACATATCTCCTGTGTCACCCGGTATATCCTAACCCTACAAGGAGATGAGGAAATAAAAAATTATTATAAGAAATATAAATCAGTTTACAAACAAGTTATTAACAAAGCAAAAAAAATGTATAACACTACCATGATTACCAATGCTCAAAATAAATCAAAAGCTGCTTGGGAAATTTTAAATAAAAATTAAAAAAATTGCCATGAAAACAATAACGAAATCAAACTTGATGTCAGTAATGTTACATTAAATGATAACAATAAATACTTTAATTCGAGTCCGAGTAACTTAATTCAAAATTTAGATATGGATATAAAGCAGTTTAATATTAATATCAGAAATAACAATACCTTCTTTTTTGGACCAGTATCTGAGTTAGATGTTGAAGAAGTAATTGCAGGCTTAAAAAACTCAAATGCCTTGGGTGATGGCAATATTACAAACAATTTATTAAAAAAATGTAAGGATTTAATCAGTAAACCACTCGCTTTCTTAATTAATAGGTCATTAAATGAAGGTATCTTCCCGAATAAACTGAAATTAGCCAAAATAATACCGACATACAAATCTGGTAATAAGAGTAAATTGGAAAACTATAGACCCATCTCTATTTTAAGTCCTTTTGCTAAAATTTTTGAAAAAATTTTTGCGAAAAGGATAATAACCTTTTTTGATAAATATAAATTATTTAATGGAAAACAGTTTGGGTTTCGTAAAGGTGTATCTACAACAACAGCCATTTTAAATTTTCTAAATCTACTCTATAAGAACTTAGATCAACACCATAAATGCGTTGGCATCTTTTTGGATCTAAGCAAAGCTTTTGATTTGGTGAACCATGAAATACTTATTAATAAGTTAGAATACTACGGTATTAGAGGTAAGACGTTAGAGTGGTGTAAAAGTTACTTAAATAACAGAAATAACAGAAGGCATTATGTATATGTAAACAACTGCAAGTCTGATCATTTGGAAACCAAGACAGGTGTGCCCCAAGGTTCTATCCTTGGACCACTTCTATATATAATATATGTAAATGATTTCTGTATTAATAACTCTGTAATGTATGCTGATGATACATCTCTTTTAATCTGTCAACCTAAAGTAGAGGACGTAAATAGAAATGCTAACATACAACTGCAAGAAGCTCATGACTGGTACAAAAGTAACAAATTAGTATTGAATATAAAAAAATCTAGCTTTCTGAGATTCAATGTTTCTAATAAGAAAGTTGACAATAGTCTGTTAATAAAAACGGAGGCTGTATCATTGGAACAAAAGAATAATATAAAATTTCTGGGGTTATGGGAATCGAATGACTGCTCTTGGCATTAACATGTGGAATCTGTGTGCAACAAGGTTGCTTCAGTGTGTTACTGTATAAATCAATTACGTAAACTTGTAGAGCAGCCTGTACTCTTAATGTATTATTATGCCCACTTCCACTCCGTGATCTCATACAGTGTTATTGCCTGGGGTGGATCGCCTGAAAGCGAGAGAGTATTTAAAATGCAAAAAAGAGCAATCAGACACATTGTAGGAGTGAATCCAAGAACCAGTTGCAAACCGCTCTTTATGGAGTTAGGCATTCTAACGTTACCTTGCATATATATACTACAGTTATTAACATATGCAAAAGCTGAATTTAATAGGCTGAATCAATTAAGTATGAACCATAATTATAATACAAGAAATAATCTAATATTAGAAGTTCCCCAACATAATCTATCTCTATTTGAAAAAAGCCCTGAATATCTTGCTATCAAAGTATATAACAAGTTGCCTAATGGATATAAAAATTTAAATGATAAAGTATTTAAACAACAAATAAAAAGATTATTGACTGAAAAATGTTATTATGCAATTGGTGAATTTTTAAATGACAATCTGTAAGATTTTTACCACTACTTTGTAATAATGTTAAAGTTATATAGATATATATATATATATATATATATATATATATGTATATATATATATGTATATATATATATATATATATATATATATATATATATATATATATATATATATATATATATATATATATATATATATATATATATATATATATATATATATATATATATATATATATATATATATATATATATATGGTTTGTGAATATTATAATTTGTTATTTTTTCTCTCTGTATTATGTTAATGTTAATTGTAATGACGTACCATATACACATTTTTTGTGTCAGAAATGGCCAATAAAGATTATTATTATTATTATTATTATCATAATGAATCACCTTTTTTTAAAAATTTATGGCAAAGTCGTTGCATCTTTCAGACAGGTTACTCATAGAAAACATTTGAAGCAAATCGCTTTGTCGAAAACCAATTGGTGGATGTATACCTTCAGTTTTCAGATATAGAAAATTAAGAAAATGGTGTTGCACATTTTCTAATTTAGAGCTATGAATGTTATAGCATGTCTGCCAAACAATAGAACCATACTCTATCTTAGATCGCAAGAAAGAAAAATATAATAGTTTTAACGTTGAAATATCTGAGAAATCACCCCCACTGCATATAATAAAACCAAGAATTTTATTTACGTCGCAAATTAAAGTATATAAAGTGCGTGTAATTACCCATTAGGTATGTACATTTACGTAGCACGAGAGATATGACAACACAGCAGAGCAAACTCGCCCGTACGTGAAGCATCCCAGCTCTCAGTTATTTCATTTCAGCCAGCTGGCACACGCGATGTAATTCTTACTCCCTATGCCTACCCTGCCAGTACACACACTGTATAAGTTTGACAAAGCTGAGTTTTTTGTAAAAAATTACTCCAAGGTCTTTAAATGAGGATGTTCGAGTTAATGGCTCGTTTTATAGAGAGTAGTTAAATGTATAATTGACATCCTTCTTGGAAGAATGGTTACATTTTTGTATGTTTAATGTTAGTCTGCTCTCAACACACGAAGCACTGAGTTTAGATACATTATTTTGTAGTTTAATGCAGTCACCTATGTTAGAAATTCTATGTAGTAGTTTGATGTCATCTGCATATATTTAAAAATAAACATCTAGCTCATATGCTATATCATTGATAAATATAATAAACAAGACAGATAAAGTACACCAGAACAAGATATGTAATCAGTAGACCTTGTAAGCGATGTACTGTTTTCTATTTGATAAATATGACTTTAGAAAGTGTGTAAGATTCTGTGAAAGTCCAATGTTAGACAGTTTTTTTAATATGAATGTTATGATCAAGCCTGTCGAATGTTTATGTGAAATCAAAATATTTTATATCTGTTTTAACTTGCATGTCAATGGACCCAGATATATAATGAATATCACATCTTAAATTGGTGGTTGTAGATTGGCCTTTCATAAATCCTTGCTGTTGAGAGGAGATACTGTTTTTGATATGCGGATATAAGTAGCTATGTAACAAAATTTCAAAAGTTTTGCTAAAGTTTCAAATGATAGTGATTGATTAAAAATTTGTTATATCTCCTCGATCAAGTTATTTATTCTTTGTTCACTAATCAACATACAGCCTCGGGTGCATTCAATGCATTTCCACGTGAATACAGACACTTTATTTATATCACTATTTAGATCAGTTGATCCCGTATATACAGAAAAAGTACGGAATTGCTTCTTGCATACACCAGCACAAAAAATACATGGTTGTTTTCTTGTTATTGATGACTCGCAGATGCCACATAAAATAGTCATTGTTGTTGCTGGTTTTAATAACAGCTTATAAATTTAAATTTTAGCTATGTCTATGTTCTGCAATACATACCAGAACTCCCACATGTTCTTGTACAAATAAGAAGCACTGTGCCCACGTTGTCTAATCATGCACATGTGAATTAACTGTCTCAATAGTCTTTGTATGTTTTATATTTGTTTATTACGTGTAACTTTCATAATTTAATCGCATTGACACATGGAGTCTTCACTTCACCTACACTGATGTATATCGCCGGGAATCCCAATGATGGTTGGCAATCCCGTTGGGTTTACAATCTTTGCCTGGTGTGGTCACTACTCTAAACACGTCCCCTCTGTACAAAGGTTTGACTAATTCCACTAATTATCTAAGGTGATTGCTATTTCTAACTTAATCTAAATTGAAAATATATTTTGCAAAAATTAACAAGCAGTGACAAGCAGATTAGTAGGACAGACCAAGATGACAGTCGTATTTACAGTGTTCAGTGTTGCCAAATCTTTTTACTGTATCTCTCTCGCATTTTAAATTATTAAATCCACCACTAGAATTGCGTATACAGGTACCTAAATTTAAGTGGTTAATTGTTTTATTATTTGCCTATTTTATCTTGTATGAGAGGGTCTGCATTAAAATCAATTAACCCGTTGTGAAAAATTTAATTCATTATATGAGTGTTTGTTTTGGTTACATGAAAATCATTAAATCTTCTAGTGGGGCAATTATGGATTAGATTATTAAAAGTGATAAATTGATCAAAGTGTTTGGGAGCATTTTCTGATACAATTTTGTATATAAGTCCAATGGAAAATGAAAACAATCTGTCCATTACTGAGAGCCAATTTAAAGTAGACATCATTAAGATAATAGGTGTATGACTAGTATAGTCTTGTTTTAAAATTTTTTAGATGATTTTTTAAGATTTCAGTCTGCCATTTTGAATCTGCCATCCTGTTCCTGCAAATTCTAACATGGCTTTCATCATCAACAAGTCCAAAAACTAAAACATATTCATTTTAGCGTACATTCCGAATATTATGAATTTTGACCAGTTTTCGAGATTTGGACCCATCTGCTTTGTTTTTTTTCCCAAATGATTTTATTTGTATCTGTTAAGTACCGTTTGGTATTTTTTCAATGACATATTTTGCCGCAGCATATTTATGTGTCTATGACAGTCTAAAGTTGTACACTTTACACAACAGCTTCACACCATCAAAAGACATGTTGGAGTAATCACTAATCTGCGATTTCACTCTTTTTGGAGAAGTGGACTGCCACGTCATTTTTTACATCTATTATTGCACCACAGTAAACCGAAAATATATAATAAATAAACTAGATGTAAAAATTGTAATAAAATATTCCTTTCACAGCCATAGAAATTTTAAAATTTGTGAAAACACCGAATTGAACATTCTACAGTATAATCTTCTCAGTCTTTTGAAACCATCATCATCTTCCGATGACTCCAACTTGATTAGCGAATAGCTTGTCAGTATAGTATGCAGTACTTTTGCATGTGCAGAATTAGTAATTATGTAATTAAGGACGCTATACATGTGTATTTTTTTCTCAAAATGTTTCGTAACTTTTATATTTACTAATCGATTTTTTCAAAAAGAGTAAGGTTCTTCCTCTAGCTAATACTACTGTTCAAATATCATTACAATCGACTTTTTTTATTAAGGTATTATGCGTATAAGCAACATAAAGGATGGACGGATGGACGGCCAGACACACAGATAGACATTCTGAAAGTTGTTCAGAACTGTTCAGAATTCGATCACTAACACAATGACTGATATTCTTTCTCGACAAGCGATATTTGTGGTTTTAGAAATGTACCAGTCTGCGTTTTCGTATTTTCGAAAAGTATAAGAAAAGACTCTCTCTCTATACTCGCTATACACACAACACATTTATTCATTAAAAGATCTCGAACTGAATAAACAAGGCTGCTAAATGCACAAGGCAATGATGTAAACATATTACAAAGTCAATAGGCAGTTGCTTTGCTCATCGGTGCTTGTTTTACATGCAAACAATGTTTCTATGGGCAGAACATTCTGCTATGGCTAGTTTTAGAACTACAACACATTAAAGTTTAAAAATCTCAAAAACAATAATAGTCGTTTAACAAAATGTTTTATCTATTTATGTGTGTGGACCTCAAGTGCTGATCCAGAGATTCATTTTGGGATGAGGACATAGCCGGATTCAAAAGGGGGGTGAGGGCGATTGGTCTGTTTTTCATATTCTTATAAGCGTTTTAAATCCGTTTTATAGAGTCCGGACCATTTACATTTATAAGTAGTCTCAGATATAAGCTTTTAGAATGTCTTATAGAGTATTTTAAAACTAAAATTGTAACTTGGATTGCTCAGTGTTAAGTGAATTAGTTCAAAATATTCTCACCTCCTCAATTCTTCCGTTTCAGTTTGGTCCTCAACGTGTTCGATTTTCACAGAGGTTTCACACTTTTCTTCAAACTCCAGTGGTTCAGTTTTTAAAAACACCTCAGGTTCTGCCTCGAAATCTTCATCTGCAGAGTTTTCAATCTTGACAACCGTTTTAATCTCATTTTCATTCACAAATTCCTCAATATATCCATCGTCAACATCACTTTTCTTTTGAATCTTAGTAAACTGTAAAACGTTATACAGATTCACTTTGTCATTACTGCCAGTGTCCTCAGCATCACGATACATATTAATGCTCTGTTCAATATTTAGACAACTCACTATGAAATTAAACAGGCTCTTCAATGAGTCGAAACAATTTTGGCATATTATGGGATCTCGTACCATAAACAAATCCTAAAAAAAAATATTTACTAATTATTACTTTTACACCAGGAAAATGAGGAAAAGTGCTCAAAGTTTCTATACACCAATGGAAAGCTCTTTCTGCCCTCTATCACATACAAGTTTTGCGTTACTATACTTCCAGACAATGTGGAAGTAAAAAGTATAAAATTAATAAATGAATTACAAAATATGGATAATAAATATAAATCCATGATCAACTTAAAGTTTAATACAAAATTTTTCTGTGTTTCTTGTTAGTATGCTCTGCCGAATGTATTTTCTTCTAAACAATGTCCGTGAAATCTACAAAATAATACAATCATCCAGTATTTTACTGGAAAATAACCTCTAAGCCTGTGAGTTTTATGTTAAAGGAGCAGTTAGAAGGCGTTTTTTGACAAATAATGAATAAGAAAAAAAATATGAAAATAACGTATTTTGCTGACATTTCGGAAACCGACAGATAGCAAGAAAATAAACAGTAAAGAATCAGCTATAATATTATTGGATGAGAATAAATGCGTGTTGAATTGTTCGGTAGAACGTCAGCAAAATGCGTTATCTTTATATATTTGTTCTTATTCATTATTGGTCAAAAAACGCCCTCTAACTTTAACAGATCCTTTAACATAAAAGTCACAGGCCTAGAGGTTATTTTCCAGTAAAATGCTGCTCCGGCAACTTATCCCTCCAGTGAGGTTTAGGCAGCCTTAGCCGGTTCTCATGAAATTAATGGAGACTGGGCCGAACTGTATCGTGGCTTGATGATGTTTTTGATAAATATATATATTGGAGGCTGTAACTTGTCGAGAACTTGACCCACTGGAAAAAATAAAATATCACTATTTCGGAAAAAATGTATACTTTTCGAATGTTCAAACACAAATTCTTTTACTTGTATGCATTTTTTCATAAATATGATCAATTCCATCGTGATCAAAAATAGCTATTTTCACGATCTTATCCTTATAACTCTCTATTTGAATATAAGTTTCCAATACATTAACAAATGTATCAGGAATCCATTGGATATAGTTGAAATGTAATAAATACAATACAGTAAAGGCAGGTAAAAATTCATGCAAGTGACTGCGCAGCAGATTCGCTCCGATCCAGCGGCTATGTGTGGTGTCTGCTCAGGTAGCAAGGATACGTTATAATGACATCAAAATCTGGTGATTCTGGTCAAAGAGACGTCAGGGTACTAAAAATCGACGACAGAATGACGTCTTATAAATGACATTAAAATGACGTGCTACACATCACGTCATATTGTCGTCTTTTTTCGGTGTTAAATTTATTTATATTTTATCGGATTACAAACTTTAAAACTCGCTAATGGCATTTTGTTATCGAAAGCAGAGTGTAAAGTTTAAAAAAAATAAACCATGTCGTGAGGGATAAATATTGGCGTTTTTATTCGAGGATATAATGTTTTTTAACATTATCCAAAATAATTTATATTCGAAAGAGTTTGCAAAGATTCGGCAGTTTATTTGTTTAAATTATATTTCTATCTATTCTTTTAATAATGAAATTAGATTAAAATGCATTAAAAAGCAAAATCTATCCGTTGCGTGTTCCAACTATAAAGTCTTTAGGTAAGTAGCCTCAGAAAGGTTGGTGGCCGAGTGCTTAAGGCGTCGTCTTCCAAGTCATGAGGTCGGCGGTTTGGCCCCTGCTCATTCCGTTTGTTTTTTATTGCAAAAAAAAATTTACTTGTTTTTTTAAGGTAATAATTGCCTATTGGTTTTTTTCAATTTTAGGTCTGTTTTAGACCATTAAATATTCTATTTATGTTGTAGATGACGATATTACACCTTTACCGTTTTTTCTCCAACACGTTTCCCAGGTTTGAAAAGTACCTCAACTTAAAACTTTAATTCTTAAAATAGTTGACTCCTGACTTCCCCTCCACCGCTCATTAAATTTGAGATAAGGAAAATTTTTTTTTCGGATTTCTCCCTCTCTGCTCTTCAATTTCGAGATCAGGGGAAAATATATATTTTTTAACGAACCGCCACTAATACTAATTAATGTAATAATTACATTGTTCAACAAGTACTCGTACTTCTCAGGTGACACTTTAATTAAATTAAATAAGTTCTTCTTAATAATTATAAATAAAAATACTAGTAACTCGAAGCAAGAACCTGAAAGATTTTCATATATTTTAAATAAGGCAAGAAATTCAATTTCACATAATAAAGACTACATTCACCACCATAAATACTGCTTTTAGCATCCGAAATAGCGGTCGCCAAGCTAGCTCAGTTGGTTGAAGCGTCAGTACTGTAATACGGACAACGGGAGACATGTAGGTTCGAACCCTACGGACCGCAATTGGTAAAGGTAAGTAAAAATGAATTTAATAACTTAATAAACATTATAATTTGCAGGCAACCCTTGTGAGAAAAAGTTGGAGTGATGGTAAACAATATTAGATATGTTAATGTAAATAAAATTATGGAAGGCTAACAAACAAATTCATTAAGACAAAACTTATTTATGCATTAATTATTTTATTTTTATCAAGTAGATTACTAACTAGTATGTAGTTTTACATGTTCTTATTACTAAAAACCTGTGGGGGGGGATTACCAAATATAACCTGAAAAAGACGTCATTTGTCTGAGACATTAGGAAGTCATTTTCACGTTTCATTTACGTCATCTAACTCGTCATTTCTCATCACTCCTGACCATTTTTTCACGTCATTTCACGTGCCTTTGCTACCTGGGCGTGTATGTTGTTCATAATTATATATTTTCCCTCCATACTCACTATTTATTCTCCCATTCACTAAGAAAAATGTTAAAAATGTGTAATCAGAAAGAGAGAAAAGCTTCATTTTACTCATTAGAACAGCCAAGAATTTTTAGAGGTTCCATAGTATGCATTTAACCGTGCGCTTGGCCGCGCAGAGTGACAAAGTTATTTCACAATTTTATTTCAGGAATATCGAGGCTTAAGCGATAAATTTTATTAGGACATTTTTTGTTCAGAAACACGTGGTCTATTCACCTATATTTTTTATTTCTTCCTACCTGAACTAAATTTCAACATTTTGAAAAAACGGATGAAAAATTTTTTTTTCCACTTTCAACAATAGGATCACATTCGGAGAAACTGGGGCAGACTAGTGAAGTATGACAAAGCTTTAATCCGTATCTACAAAGTATAGCTATGCCACACTTCACTAAATTCGTTACTGTAAAAAAAAAATTAATATCTTCCAAAGATTTTTGGCAAGCCGAATTCGAAGCCCAAAAATCTAAAAAAAATTGCTGACGTATAGTCAAGACTATATCTACCCTGATTTTTTTCACAATTTTCAGTGCAACAGGAAAAGCAATTAAATAAAAACTGAAAATCACATTTCGTTGTGTGACTGGTCCCACAGTGGGAATATGGAATTAAAATTTGGCTGAAATTGTTTATTAACAGAGAGCTAACAGCCACGCACGCAAAGTCAAATTTGGCTCAGGGGCATTTTTCACTATGCTCATCTGGCTATACACTTTACGATCTCACATCAAAAGTATAGAAAACGACATCTGAACCATTTTAGGTGCTTCAGAAGCAGTTTAGTGACCCTGTTGGTTAAGAAATGCTTTAAATGTATAAAAAAACAATCGGTGATTATTTCCTCAAAGCTAGAGATGCATCTGACATCTCTTTTCACATATTGATCTTTATCTGTTGTAATTTTTTCGAAATCACAGGTATATTCACGTCATAGACGAGCCGGTCTGATGTGGTTATAGCCACATTCATCTCTTCAGTTTGTATCCAAACGGCATTTGCGTGATGGAAAATTTTGTAGTTTGCCCAAAAAGAATAGAGTGGGGTGCAGTTGTCTCCGTAAGACGTGAACTAAACATCCTTTATTAATGCGAGTGTAACGTGGAAAAATGAATTACAGATTAAGGTTTGGAGAAATGTGACGGAAGTTATGAGACACGAGAATTGCAGAAAAGTAAATGCTCGGGAAAGAGATCTCAAAAAGGACGTGGCAAATTTAAAATATGATGTATCTAGGGATGCGAAATTGTTATCATCTACAGTATCAAAAAATACTTCATTTAATTTAAGAAGATGCTGTTCAATTTGTAGCTAAGAAACTAATATAATCAAGGAAGAAAAATATGATGGCAATGCCAGAAAACAATGAGGCAATTGAATTTCATGACCAGTTAAAACAGAAGTTAATATGGAACAGCAGCAACCATGAAAAAACATTTTAATATTGGCATTTTTCTCTTCTGATTATCCTAACAACCTCATTTGTATTTTGTTTATTAGTTATTTTATATTGCTTATAAGATTGACCTCTCATTTTACTTGCCCCTAAAACTGTAACTCTAAACCTAAAACCACCAATTATATTTACTACAGAGCACAATTTCGCCTTTTGGTAAAAGAGTGTTTAACAATATTGATTGAGTATTATTAGATAAATGTCAAATAGGAATACAATATCAGTTTTCGATGTATTTGAAATATTTATATTGTACTTTATTCAATGCTTCTGCTCTGTTTTAACTTTGAAGAACTTAGTGCTTTGGTTATCACTTTCCTAGCTTACACCTAAATAGACTCACCAACTCTGGTAGATATTTTTGCAGCATTACATGCATGTCTTCTTTCTCTTCCAGCTGGTAATATGCGTCCTTCTCGTTTAAACTTAAGCAAAACCTGCATATCTTTCGGTTTTCTCTAAATTCGTCGCTTTCATTTCTTATCTGCCATAAATCTACATCACCTTTTTTACAACCTGAAGCAGTATATATTTGTTCTTCAGAAGTTAGACATGTTGATTTGAAATCGTAAGACTTCTGGAGATTCTCCACACATTCGTAACATAATAGCGGATTTTCACTGTATTCCCAATTCCAAAATTAAAAACAATTATAATCGAGTAAGGTAAATAAGTACACAGTAATAAAGTGAATAGTTACCACCAGATCCAAGAAAATCGCCGTCACCATCACCAATTCGTCTTCCATAGATTTGTAGTCATTTTTACTGATAAGTTTAAAACACAGTCTACAAATTTTAAATTGGTCGTCCATTATCTTTTATTGTCCAAAAATATATAGCAGAACAGATGCAAAAATCATGATAACAAAATGCTAAGACATAACCACAATCAAAAAGGTATTCTTCGTTCTTCTTCTACTACCACTACCAAATGAAAAGGATAAACTCAATCCATAACAATATCTTATCTACTGCTAATTTCATGTGGGTACTACTCCGCGATTGATCAAACTTACCTATGAAATGTTATCGAGCTACAAGGTATGTTGTTTACAAATCTTGATCGAGCTACCTACCATACAGCACAGAAAGGAGAACTACCAGAAATGACACTTGAGCTTTCCGCCAAAAATTCATTTTCGCCATTATGTTGTAATTTCTATTAGCGATATGAGTAAAAGAGGGGGAACCATTTTTGCTATTCAGGAGTGTACAAGCAGAACGACAGCAATGGGCATTGTCTTATTTAGATTTTCTAAGGATCCCCAAAGATATTTTATTATTCTTGTAAATTATAAGCATTTTCAAGTAATTGTGAACCTTTCTTCTTTTAAGGTCCTAAGGTCCCAGTGGTGATTTGCGACACGCCCCGACAAACACAAAAGGTCGGCCCCCCAGTGGGCCGATCATTTGTGTTTGTTGAGGCGATCGTGAGAATTTACGAAGACGATGTTCAGCCGAACTTTGCAATAATTTTAAGTTGTGTGCACTCCGTTTTGAGATCAAAAGGTTTACAAAGATTTGCCAAAATGAATTGCTACCAACAGCACTATTAGGCTTGTTTGGTAGCACAGTTCAGGATGTTCCAGACTTGAACTAATGTGTTCTGAGGTGTATAAAAAATATACATTATCATTTAGTCTTAAATTTATATTAAAGAAACATTTTGGCTATATAGATTTCTACTTTGCATGTGTTACTTGTTTTGTGTTTCTATTTCTTTACTGTATTTTTTGGCTATCTTTATGTTATTTGACATGTTCTACGCACCTCTGGGCAAAACTGTATATATTTACAGAGAACCAGTAAAGGTATCTATACAGGGTGTCCCAGATTTAAACAGACATACTCTAGTGGATGGTAGAGCACACTCAGCTGAGTTGAATGTGAACCGTTTTTGAGATACGGAGTGTTTTATGGTTTTTGACCAGAACTTTAGTCCGCCATATTTTTGAAATGACTGCACATATTTAGATAAAATTTGGTACACATATTATACTCTTTTAGGTTAATGAATAGATTTAGTGATTTTGGAAAAATTCCAGGACCGACCTCCATTTTTTTAATATGGCTCTTAGGGTCGTTAACATCACACTGTATATTATTTTTTGGTAAATGTTAGAAAAACTTTTAAAAAGCCTATATAAAGCCTTTATAAAATAATGTCATAATATTTGATGGCACGTTCATGATTATTCTTCAATAAATTTTCAAAAGGACAAATTCCGTCAATGACAAAGCATGAACATGTTCCCAGAGCTTTTCCACAAGAACAGCAAATATTACAGGTTGTGGAAAATAATCCATCCATAAGTGTTAGAGAAATAAGTACCTAATGAGTTGGCAGTACCTAAGACAAGAGTATGGCGAACATTAAAGAAGGAAAATTTGTATCCATTTCATGTTGAAACAGTTCAATGTCTAGATGACGGCGACGACGTTCCCTGCTTAACATTGATTTTGGCTCACAGAACAACAATATCGAGAGTTCTATTCACGGATGAAGCCCAATTCACACGTGATGGAATTAACAACTGTAGAAATCAGCACGTTTGGGCAACCGAAAATCCACATGCAGTGATTCAGAAACATTCCCAATACAGATTTAATATTAATGTGTGGTGCGGTATTTACAATAATCATCTAATAGGACCTCTCATTTTTGAAGAAAGGCTAACTGGTGAAGTTTATTTGAACTTTTTTAGAGATATCTTGCCAGATTTATTAGAAGGCATCAATACTACACACTAACAGGAGGTCCGGTAACTGGCCACCGAGGTCTCCTGATCTTATACCTCTAGATTATATTTTATGGGGTCATCTCAAGTCAGAGGTGTACAATGAAGAGTTCAATACACGAGAACATCTTCTAGAAAAATTATTACTGTATGTGATAACATTAGAAATAACCCGGAAATGATTGATAGGTCAGTGAAAAATATATTAAAACGTTCTCGAAAATGTATTGACGCTAGGGGCATTCATTTTCAAAACCAGTTATAGTTTTAATTATTTGGACCGTTTTTTATTTTTTTTTGTTCAATTATTTAAAGTTATACATAAATTTATTTTGTCAAAATAAAATTGCAAACTTTTGTCTTTAATATTTTCAAGTTATTCTCAAAAGGTGTTTAATATTTTTTTAAATTGTGCTCGTTAATTCAAGCCTCTTCACTAACATTATTTTTCTTTAATGAAAGAAATGGAATGTGTATTATTTTGGATGAAATTTAAATTGAAAAAAGCTTAGAAACACTGAATATCAAAACAAAAACAAATAATAACCTCTTCTGTGGGGTATTTAGCTAAAATTAATAAAATAATGATGTTAGCAACTGGATTCTGTTATTTGTAGAATGTCAAATTTGGCCTTTCAATACTTTTGAGAATGTATTGAAGAATAACCATAAACGTGCCATCAAATATTATGACATTATTTTATAAACTGGTCCATAGGCTTTTTAAAAATTTACCAAAAAATAATATACAGTGTGATGTTAACGACCCTAAGAGCCATATTAAAAAAAATGGAGGTCGGTCCTGGGATTTTTCCAAAATCACTTAGCTATTCATTAACCTAAAAGAGTATAATATGTATACCAAATTTTATCTAAATATGTGCAGTCATTTCAAAAATATGGCGGACTAAAGTTCTGGTCAAAAACCATAAAACAACCCCGTATCTCAAAAACGGTTCACATTCAATGGTGAGTATTGGGGTGTTTTGAACTCGACTGAGTGTGCTCTACCTTCCACTAGAGTATGTCCGTTTAAATCTTGGACACCCTGTATATCTATCGAATCATATAAATATTAATAGAACGCAGATTTTCACGACCCTTCGGTTTTGCCGTGGTCGTCGAATATGAGTTAACGTTTCACTGACTATGCTGTCAGCTTCTTCAGAAAGATTCTAAATACTGAAGAATTGAATGGCAAACCAGTACAGCCATTAAAAATTCATTGATCTGAGTAAAATAACGACATCACAGGCTACCGAGTGAAACTATACTACTACGATTGTATAGACTGCCAGATTCACAAACCTGCAAATTCTTTGAGACCAATCGTCAGCACGTGAGGATCATCTACCTATTGGCTAAATATGTCGCAGACATGCTACAACTCTATATATGCCATATGATCATGGTATATGGCATATTTTTTTGGATAAATGTGAAGCTCATTTTAATATTCATGCTTATGCTTTGTGCTTGTATGATTTTTACAGCTCTACCTTTTGTCTGAAATGAAAAGTAGTCACATTTGTACATTGTTACTTCTGATGGTTCATTATGTAGTGGAGTCACATTAAGCATCAAAATAGGTGAATAAGAAATTCTCTAGCTGCAGCAATTTTGTTGTTTTAATTGGTTTAGATATAATAATAAGTGCTATGAGGAGGATTGGATTGAATCGATCCATTGCTTCTTGTAAAAACAATTCCAATAAAAATTTATTTTGACTTCACTAATACCACAATGAATGCTTTTTAAGATTATTTTCATATTTTGTCTGAAACAAACAATGGCCACATTTGAACTTTATTTCTTATGGCTTTCCATGGCTTTCTTCTGAAGGTTCTTTATGCTTCAGCGAATGTCTTTTGAGACTTTCTTTATATTTTGTCTGATATGAACAAGAGTTATATTTCAACATTGTTACTACTCCTGAGGTTCCTTATGCCTCAGCAAATGCCTTTTGAGATCACTTCTACGTTTTGTCTGAAATGAACAAGAATCACATTTGAACATTGTTACTTCTGAAGGTTCTTTATGCTTCAGCGAATGTCTATTGAGACGTTTTTTATATTTCGTCTGATATGAACAAGAGTTGCAGTTGAAAATTGTTACTTCAGAAGGATCCATATGCTTCAGCGAATGTTCTCTGAGACTATGTTTATATTTTGTCTGAAATGAGCAAGAATCACATTTGAACATTGTTACTTCTGAAGATCCATTATGCTTCAGTGAATGTCCTTTGAGACTTTCTTTATATTTTGTCTGATATGAACAAAAGTTACACTTGAACATTGTTACTCCTGACGGTTTATGCCTCAGCAAATGTTTTTTAAGACTTTCTTTATATTTTGTCTGATGTGAACAAGAATTACATTTAAACATTGTTACTCCTGACGGTTCCTTATGCTTCAGCAAATGCCTTTCGAGGTCACCCCTACGTTTCGTCTGAAATGAACAGAAATCACATTTGAACATTGTGACTTCTGAAGGTTTCTTATGCTTCAAGGAATGTGTTTTAATAGAATATTTACGATTTGCCTGATATGAACAAGAGGTACATTTGAACATTTTTACTCCTTCCTTATGCTTCAGAGAATGTTTTCTGAGAGTATTTTTAAGTTTTGTCTGATATGAACAAGAATCACATTTTAATATTGTTACTTCTGAAGGTTCCTTATGCTTCAGCGAATGTTTTCTGAGATTATCTTCAAATTTTGTCTGATAAGAACAAAAGTTACATTTAATCATTGTTACTTCTGAAGGTTCCTTATGCTTCAGGGAATGTCTTTTGAGACAATATTTATATTTTGTCTGAAATGAACAAGAATGACATTTAAACATTGTTACTTCTGAAGGATCCGTATGCTGCGGCAAATGCATTTGAAGATTATCTTTATATGGTGTCCGAAATGAACAACATTCACATCCGTATGATGGTACTGTTGAGACATTTTTATTGGCCATCATCTGTTTAACGCATGGCTTTGAGAGATCCTCTTCAAGGTTCGCCATTAAACATTTCTGTGTGGTACGCAAACTAGTGGTGAGCTCCGGTTGTGTCAAAACGACACCATATTCAGGCCTGAAAATTATAAAAATGGTAATCATCACCGAACTGTGAATTAATATTAATAATAGTGCAGGCCCATGAAAAAAACAAAAAGTCATGTCCACCAGACTTGACCATCATATCCCTATATTTTTCAGATCACTGAATCAGAATGTGATGTCAGATTTGCTCCACCTCATCAGTTTTCCTCTCTAACCTCAAAAAAATAGGCAAAAGACGCTAAACTGGTACTCATAAAGGTTGAACTCTTGCAACTGAAATCGTTTGTAAAAACGTTACTTCATATTTTTGGAGTCATTGAATTCGAATGCGATGCCAGAATTTTGTGATTCATGAAAATTATTCTATTTGGCGTCCGCTGGCTGTAGAACATGCCTGACAGCATCAAGCCATCTGTTGCGATTGCCTTTAATTATTATTATTAAAATCAGTTATGACTACTTAATTTTTTAAAATATTTAACGTATATTGTCATTGTTTAAATATTTTCAACACTTAAATAGGAAAAGATATGCTCTCCTTAGAATTTCCCAAAGATTAATTTGATACCAACGAGATCAGTCTGCACCTTTCCTTTGTTTGCTGTATACTGCTTATTTTGCAATCATTCTTTGTGGAGATCACAAAATTTTAAGTATATGGTATTAGAGCAATAATTAGACTTTACGAAACATCCTTGCTTTTTATTCCTATGGGATAGTAGAGATCGTGATAACCAGGGGCGGACTGGCATAGGTGAAGCGGCCCGGGATTTCTCTTTCCATCTAAGTTATTTCGACAAGAATTAAAATAGTAGTCCCATTTCTCTTACAGTGCTGGCGGCATACCGGGCCCAATATTCTGCCGGCCCAATCCGCCACTGGTAATAACCATTATACACAACAAGTATGGCCAAAGAGAACATCGTTTAAACCGGGTTCACTGAACATCATTAAAGATCCTTGGGTAGATCCAAAGAAAGTAATGCATACATTCCTGCATATCAAATTTTGTCTAATAAAGTTGTTTGTTAAAGATCTAGAAAGAAGGATGCTTTCAGTACGTACAGAAACGGTTTTCAAACATGTCTGATGCAAAGCACTAAAAAAGCTTCAAGGTTTTCAATTTTGGAGTAACACATTATAAATTGTAACTTGAATAGTTTTCTTGCCTATATTTTTTGATTACGGAGAAACGGTCACCTGATGGGGTAAACCTGACATCGGGTTCGGATTCAGCGACCCAATAAACATACGATATGATGATCTGGTCTGGTGGACATGACTTTTTTTTTTTTCAGGGACAAGTGTAATTACTTCCATAGGAAATTCCAATTCGCATACAGTTAAATATATGATACATATTTTAAAATAGAATATGGTACTGTAGCATGTCAAAATTCTACTAATCTAACTGACTCAAATTCATAGAATAAGTGTAGTTTTACAGTGGACACCACTAATACATCAAGATGTATTGCTGGTTGCTTAATTAAAAATAAAACAAAGTAGTAGAGTTTACTTAAGGCAAAACATGACCAGAGCTTAGGTTTTTTTGTCAAAACGTGTGAATAGTTCTGTTTAATCCGAGAGGCGTGTTTTTTGGAGTGATTTGAGGCTTTCCACGTGATTTTCGCAAGAAATTTTTGTATAACCAATCACACCCCAATCTACACTACCCTATACGTGTCCTCAGAGTATTCTCCATGTAAGTGGCAATTTTTTTCTTTTAAGTTTTGTTCTTATGGGGTTTTCTATCATTAATTTCAGTGTTCAACTACCGTCCTAGATTTCTCGAATTTTCGTTGCCGTCCCTAGCGACAACCCTTCTGACGAAGGTGAGTTGTCTAGTGTACAATTATTTTAAATTATTTTATTTTGCCTTTTTTGTACTGCAATTACTTAGTGCAATTTCGACTTTTAGGGTTCTAGGGAAAGTTGATAAAACTAGTATAAGTTTTGGGAAGTTATTGTAAATAGATGTATGGGATATTATAAGGAGTTACTAGATAGATAATTAGTACTTTTCCGTTTGGTTCAATTTTGGCTGCAGAGCCCCATCATATCCTATTTTACTATCAGTCTATACTGGACGACAAAAGTTAGGATCACTTCTGGCAAGATGTGACGTCATCGACGATTTTGTCGTAACCATCATCAAAACCATCACCAATAAACCAACCACCATCGAAGCGTACATCACTGAACAGGACCATTGATAAGGCCAGACCACACATTTTACTATTTTATTTTGCATGCCATATTTAATATATTTCTAAGATATTTTTCTATATATGCTACATAATAATATTCATACAAATAATATTCCATCTGTACGCCGAAACATAGTACTATGCAGACGCACTCTTAATTTTGCTATTATTGATAATAACAAAATATATTAAATATTATTCCATATTACCTGGACACCAAATCAGTGTGCCTTTCTAATGTATGAGCCCTTCAGGCTAGATGTATTTATTATTTATTTAAATATATATATTCACTTATCTATGGTGTACAAGTAATTATCG
This sequence comes from Rutpela maculata, assembly GCA_936432065.2. Taxonomy (NCBI): domain Eukaryota; kingdom Metazoa; phylum Arthropoda; class Insecta; order Coleoptera; family Cerambycidae; genus Rutpela; species Rutpela maculata. Next base: position 143,396,361 of record OW386292.2, on the reverse strand, counting down.
CAGCAGTATTCTTTTTTTTATTTAATTCAGTTAACACCGATATAAAACAGTTTTGCTTTCCGTGACTTAGGTAAAACAACACTCTGTATATATTCTTTCACAAGTTACGTGGCGCCCTTCTTCCGTTCTTAGAAAATCACCAATCACTCCTTACCCACGACTGCTCTACATGACGAAAAGCTGCCGTCATCAAGTGAGGGAAAAATTCACTACCCCTAAATTTATTAGGCAACTTTAGGTAATAACTAGTAAAACTAGTATAAAGCAGCAGTAAATGTTTAAAACATATTTAATACAAAATGCTATGTTTTAAGCAACTGTTTAAAACATAGTTTAAAACACAGTGCGATGTTTTAAATAAATGTATTATTTTGAAGTTTGTGGAAGAGCAGGAAAGTGCCGATGATGGTCCATTCTGATAAATAATTCCGATATACCGCACTTTTCTAAATTGACCGGTGGACGCACCAGGTGGATAAAATACGAAGCTGATTGGCTATCTGTTTCAAATTAGCCAATCAAATAATGTTATTGCTTACCGGTGCGAGCATTTTGTTTGCAGAGCGCTGTAAAATCCGCCATCTAACATCAACTAATAGTAGTAGACATAGTGTGTCTGACACCATTTAATTTTAGTTGAATACAAGGTTGAATATAGTTTTAAACGTTTTAAACCTGTTTTAAACAAAAAATACTGTTCAAAACAAAAAAAACTGTTTTTTTTGTTTAAAATGAAAAAAAAACTGTTTTTTTTTCCAACCCTGCGTGTACAATTCATCATGATTGTGTAAACAACACATTTAATCACTTTTTCAATATATTTTTTCATTACTTTGATTTAAGCTTTCCTTTAAAGAAATATATTAATGACGATGATGATATTAACCGTGACCACTGGATAAATGATCAGATAATAGAACTTAAGTGCCAATTACCCATCTACATATAGCAATCTCTCAAAAAAATATCCCCAATTCATTGAATTAAAAAACAAAATTCAACAAACAAATGATAATGAACTTAAAATATTCAAATTTAAACACACTCCGATTATAATATGGAGGTAATTGAAAATGACACAGTGTTAACTGATATAGACCTGGTGAACTGATTTAATCAATATTTCACTACAGCATCAATTCCAAGTACCTACCAATAATGATTTCGAATTTTTAGAATGAAATGTGCCAATCTTAATAATTAACTCTCTTTAGTTTCTCTAACATTCTATTGACATTAGTAAACTCTGATATTGTTCAGATAATAGGCAAACTGTTTACACATTCAAATTCTATGGTAGGTCGGAAAACATTGTCATCATCATGTTCCCCACTCTCGAAAATGAGGGGGGAGGTCTTGCGGTCCAGTCACTGAACTTTTGAGCTTTTTGCCTTTTTCTGGTTTACCTCAAGGGACCGTTTTTCAAATTTTATACTTAAATATCCTCAAAACCCCAAACTTTAGGGATTAGAGTCCATTGAGACTTTTAATCAGCATGGTTTGAAATACAACATTCTCCAATTTTATGACATTTGACTGAAACCACTTTTTACACAGGTTCAGATACGGGATCCTTTGTCAAAAATTTGGAGACAAAACTAACTCCCATCTATAAGCTGCTAAAGAAAGATCATGATTTTAGGTGGACTGAGCAAGGTGAGAGATCATTTCAGGAAATACAGGAGGCAATCACAGAAGGCATAATACTGATACACTTCAATCCCAATTTTCCTTTAGTACTCACGACAGACAGCTCGAACTATGGAGTACATTCGATTTTGAGCCACGTCCTGGAAAATGGTGTTGAAAAACCAGTAGCATATGCATCACAAACACTCATGCCAGCCGAATATAAGTACTCAGTAATACACAAAGAGGCACTCGGATTATACAACAGAGTAAGTAAATTTGAGCAGTACCTTCACGGCCACAAGTTCACGCTCTAAAGACGGAACACCATCCACTGGCAACACGCATAAAAAAATTCTGGATGTATGCTAACTGGCTGCAGCGGTGGGCCATTTACCTTGCTGGTTTCCACTAAGGAAAAAGTACATAAAAGAATCAACAAACGCCATGGCAGACTACCTTTCATTCAAGATGTAAAATCAGTAGAGGGGTGGCCAATCAATTTCGAAAATGGTAAAAAGCGAGACAGTACAGGGTAACGTTTTAAGGATAGGAATAAGGAGCATAGGTTAAGACACCTGGCCAAAAAGACTGCCAAAAAATTTAAGGATATACTACCACAAAAAAGATTAGATATATGCTGACAGGGGATATCGCATAGTAATAGCAGGTAAATCAAGAAATAAAATCTTGGAAGAACTCCACGCGACACGTTTAGGCATTGGCAAAATGAAATCGGTAGCAAGAAGCTATGTATGGTGGCTGGGAATCGACAGCCACATTGGAAAGGTAAAATTGTGCCTACCTTATCTCTACCATAGAACGAGCCCGCTCAAGTCGGAATAAACACCATGGACACCAGAAAACAATCCTTGGAGAAGAATACATGCAGATTTTCTAGGTCCTGTTGGGAACAAAACATTTCTAATATTAATCGATACATATAGCAAATACCCAGAAGTGTGCCAAGTTAGATCGACATCTGCAGACAAAGTAGAGGAGAAATTTCGAGATGCCTTCACCATACATGGGTTGCCGGAGCTGCGCGTGATGGATATCAAACTACTAGTATTGTCAAGAACTGAACAGTTTTTTTATCCGAAACAGCATCAAATATATAAAAACTCCCAGAGGTCATCCCTAGAGCAACGGTCAAGCGGAAAATTTCGTCAAAACGTTCAAATACAAGTTAAAAACTGCATTATGTGACAATAAAAACAAATGTGAGAAATTATCTGCCATTATAGATACATTTTCACTATGTTATAGAGCCTCACAGTACAAAACAACAAAGAAAACACCTGTTAAACTATTATTTGGGCCAGAGGTAAGAACACACCTTGACCTCCTAAAAAATCAACCAGAATCAGAGCAACGGCAAACTTGCTAAAAAACAAGAAACACAAAGGAGACACTACAGCAAAGGTGTGAGGAAGTTTGAAATAGGGGAGGATGTAATGGAGAGGGATTTTCACATCATGAATTAACAGCAATGGACACCTGCAGTTATCATAATGATCCCCATTTTGTCCGCAGTGAATTCTAACTTCACTGTCCCGAGGGCACACATAAGAAAACAATTCCAGAGATATGAAGACTACATATTCGATTCACCCTAACGAGCTTAAAATTTCATATTTTAGTAGAGAAGTATTATTACTATTGTTGTAAGAAACTAAATGAGTTATTGCCCAATAATTACAAAACAGTTAAATTTAAGTGGCTGTTAGAAAATCAGCGTACAAGCATTGATAAAGTATTGTTTTCTAAATAATTATATTATATTATTATCCAGCTAGCTCACAATACAAATTGTTATAGGTTAGGGTAGGCATGGAAACAGAGTTTTCAGCTAAGAATAGGGATCAGATATGTGTGCGCAGAATATAGTAAGCATATACGAGGGGAGTTACAAGAACTCAACCTCTCTGCGGATAGCTTCCAAGGCAAAGAGACGTGCTTCATAACATTGTGTCAGGAATCATTTATTGTACTGGTAATAATTAATGACTGTGACAATAAGCAAGTTAACTGCACGTGGTATTTTATTTACGAGACATAACAGATATTAATCACAATTGTACATTGTTATTTCTGATGGATCCTTATGTAGGCGTAAAAAACGTCTTTTGAGGAAAAGTTTATGTTTCACTTTTATACATTTTTGCTTGTGGAACATGTACTAGCAAATGTTCTTTGAGGGTCCCTTTATGCTTTGATTGAAATGAACAGGAATCACAATTGTGCACTGTTACTTCTGATGGATTATTGTTTACCAGCATTTGTGGTTTGAGGTCCATTTTATGTTTTGTCTGAACAACTGTACACATGTGTACATTGTTACTTCTCATGGATCCCTGTGCCTTGGCAAATGTCTACTTTCGTATTTTGTGTGAAATGAACAAGAGTCACACCCATACATTGTTATCTCTGATGGATATTTGTGCACTAACAAATGACTCTTGAGAATAGCTTCAGATTTCGTCTGAAATGGACAAGAATCACATTTGAACATTGCTACCTGATGGTTCCTTATGTCCCAGGAAATGCTTTTTGATATTGCTTTTATGATTTGTCTGAAACGAACAAGAGTCACATTTGTACTTTGTTACTTCTGATGGATCCTTGTGCACCAGCGAATGTGTTTTGAGACTACATTTATATTTTGTCTGAAATGAAGAAGAACCACATTTGAACATTGTTACTTCTGATGGTTCGTTATGCTGCAGTGAATGTGTTTTGAGACAATATTTAGAATTTGTCTGATATGAACAACATTTACATTGGTAAGAGAATATTATTTAGGTATTATGCAAATCAAAACTTACACACTTTTTTATTTATTATGAAAATACCTATTTTCTGTATATTGTTGCCCTAATCTGGGCACGCTAATATACTAGTTAGGTAAATACTTTAAAACACTCATTATTGGAAAACCAATCAAAACAACTACTCTTCTAGCTAATACTGACGAAGTATTGAATTACATGATAAGATTTAAAATGCTAAGAATCTTATCATGTAATTCAATACTTCGTCAGTATTAGCTAGAAGAGTAGTTGCTTTGATTGGTTCTCCAATAATGAGTGTTTTAAAGTATTCCCCTAACTAGTATATTAGCGTGCCTAGATTAGGGCAACAATATACAGAAAGTAGGTATTTTCATAATAAATAAAAAAGTGTGTAAGTTTTGATTTGCATAATACCTAAATAATATTCTCTAATCATGATAAAAGCAAATAAATAAAAATAATTAATGGTAAAAACATTTAAATTGGTACATTGTTACTTGTGTACGATCCTTATGCCTCAGCAAATGCCTTTTAAGATCAGCTTTACGTTTTGTCTGAAACGAACAAGAATCACACCTGAACATTGTTACTTCTGAAGGTTCCTTATGCTTCAGCAAATGACTTTTGAGACTACATTTATATTTTGTCTGAAATGAACAAGAATCACATTTGAACATTCTTCCTTCAGATGGTTCCTTATGCCTCAGCAAATGCATTTTGATTTTGTCCTTATGATTTGTCTGATAGGGACAAAAATCACATTTGATCATTGTTACTTCATATGGTTCCTTATGCCTCAGCAAATGTTTTCTGAGATTTTCTTTAAGCATTGTCTGATAGGAACAAGAGTCACATTTGACCACTGTTACTTCTGAAGGTTCTTTATGTTGCATCAAATGTCTTTTGAGATTATCTTTATATTTTGTCTGAAACGAACAAGAGTCACATTTGAACATTGTTACTTCTGAAGGGTTCGTATGCTGCAGCAAATGCATTTGGAGATTATCTTTATACAGTGTCCGAAATGAACAGCATTCACACCTGTATGTTGGTACCGTTGAGGCATTTCTATTCGTGATCATCTGTTTAACACATGGTTTTGACAAATCCTCTTCGAAGTTTGCTATTAAACATTTCTGTGTGGTACATAAACTAGTGGTGAGCTCCAGTTGTGTCAAAATGACACCAACTTCAGGACTGAAAATTATAAAAATGGTTATCATCACTGGGCTGTGAACTAATTTTTATTTTATTTTATTTTATTTTATTCATACACCATTTAACAGTACAAGACCATTTATAAAATGGGAAACAACACACATCATACAGAAAAAAATGACTTAAAATGACTAAAATTTCAATATAGATGTACAACAATATAAGCATTAGAAGTACAGAGAGTTGAATTCACTTACAACAAAGGGCAGAAAAAAATACAAACATACATATATGATTTTAGGCAACGTCCCCTATTTATACATCATGCTTTCTGTGATTATAGCTAGAACACAAGCTGGTAGATTGGTGAAAACTTCAAAGTGTCAGTCTGGGATATAGCAAGGTAGAAAGTTTGGTTATGTCTTGAATGTATTCATAGAATATGGAAATTCAGTCTCTGAAATATGTCACTACAGTCACTATCATAATGAATCACCTTTTTTTAAAAATTTATGGCAAAGTCGTTGCATCTTCCAGACAGGTTACTCATAGAAAACATTTCAAGCAAATCGCTTTGTCGAAAACCAATTGGTGGATGTATACCTTCAGTTTTCAGATATAGAAAATTAAGAAAATTGTGTTGCACATTTTCTAATTTAGAGCTATGAATGTTATAGCAGGTCTGCCAAACAATAGAACCATACTCTAGCTTAGATCGCAAGAAAGAAAAATATAATAGTTTTAATGTTGAAATATCTGAGAAATCACCCCCACTGCATATAATAAAACCAATAATTTTATTTAAGTCGCAAATTAAAGTAAATAAAGTGCGTGTAATTGCCCCTTAGATATGTACATTCACGTAGCGCGAGAGATATGACAACACAGCAGAGCAAACTCGCTCGTACGCGAAGCATTCCAGCTCTCAGTTATTTCATTTCAGCCAGCTGGCACACGCGATGTAATTCTTACTTCCTATGCCTAGCCCGCCACTACACACACTGTATAAGTTTGATAAACCTGAGTTTTTTGTAAAAAATTACTCCAAGGTCTTTAAATGAGGATGTTCGAGTTAATGGCTCGCTTTATAGAGAGTAGTTAAATGTATAATTGACATCCTCCTTGGAAGAATGGTTACATTTTTGTATGTTTAATGTTAGTCTGCTCTCAACACACCAAGCAATGAGTTTAGATACATTATTTTGTAGTTTAATGCAGTCACCTATGTTAGAAATTCTATGTAGTAGTTTGATGTCATCTGCATATATTTAAAAATAAACATCTAGCTCATATGCTATATCATTGATAAATATAATAAACAAGACAGCTAAAGTACACTGGAACAAGAAACGTAATCAGTAGACCTTGTAAGCGATGTACTGTTTTCTATTTGATAAATATGACTTTAGAAAGTGTGTAAGATTCTGTGAAAGTCCAATGTTAGACAGTTTTTTTAATATGAATGTTATGATCAAGCCTGTCGAATGCTTTTGTGAAATCAAAATATTTTATATCTGTTTGAACTTGCATGCCAATGGACCCAGATATATAATGAATATCACATTAAATTGGAGGTTGTAGATCGGCCTTTCATAAATTCATGCTGTTGAGAGGAGATACTGTTCTTGATATGCGGATATAAGTAGCTATGTAACAAAATTTCAAAAGCTTTGCTAAAGTTTCAAATGATAGTGATTGATTAAAAATTTGTTATATCTCCTCGATCAAGTTATTTATTATTTCTTCACTAATCAACATACAGTTTCGGGTGCATTCAATGCATTTCCACGTGAATACAGACACTTTATTTATATCACTATTTAGATCAGCTGATCCCGTATATACATAAAAAGTACGGAATTGCTTCTTGCATACACCAGCACAAAAAATACATGGTCGTTTTCTTGTTATTGATGATTCACAGATGCCACATAAAATAGTCATTGTTGTTGCTGGTTTTAATAACAGTTTATAAATTTAAATTTTAGCTATGTCTATGTTCCGCAATACATACCAGAACTCTCACATGTTCTCATACAAACAAGGAGCACTGTGCCAACGTTGTCTAATCATGCACAAGTGAATTAACTGTCTCAATAGTTTTTGTATGCTTTATATTTATTTATTACGTGGAACTTTCATAATTGAATCGCACTGACACATGGAGTCTTCACTTCACCTACACTGATCTTTATCGCCGGGAATCCCAATGATGGTCGGAAATCCCGTAGGGTTTACAATCTTTGCCTGGTGTGGTCACTACTCTAAACACATCCCCTCTGTACGAAGGTTCGACTAATTCTACTAATCATCTAAGGTGATTGCTATTTCTAACTTAGTCCAAATTGAAAATAAATTTTGCAAAAATTAACAAGCAGTGACAAGCGTATTAGTAGGACAGACCAAGATGACAGTCGTATTTACAGTGTTCAGTGTTGCCAAATCTTTTTACTCTATCTCTCTCGCATTTTAAATTATTAAATCCACCACTAGAATTGCGTATACAGGTACCTAAATTTAAGTGGTTAATTGTTTTATTATTTGCCTATTTTATCTTGTAAAAGAGGGTCTGCATTAAAATCAATTAACCCATTGTGAAAAATTTAATACATTATATGAGTGTTTGTGTGTTGTTGTTGTTATGAAAATAATTAAATCTTCTAGTGGAGCAATTATGGATTCGATTATTAAAAGTAATAAATTGATCAAAGCGTTTTCTGACACAGTTTTGTATATAAGTACCATGGAAAACAAAAACAATCTGTCCATTACTGAGAGCCAATCTAAAGTTGAAATCATTAAAATAATAGGTGTATGACTATTATAGTCTTGTTTTCAAATTTTTTAGATGATTTTTTAAGATTTCAGTCTGACATTTTGAATCTGCCATCCTGTTTCTGCAAATTCTAATATGGCTTTCATCATCAACAAGTCCAAAAACTAAAACATATTCATTTTAGCATACATTCCGAATATTTTGAATTTTGAACAGTTTTCGGGATTTGGACCCATCTGCTTTGTTTTTTTTCCCAAATGATTTTATTTGTATCTGCTAAGTACCGTTTGGTATTTTTTCAATGACATATTTTGCCGCAGCATATTTATGTGTCTATGACAGTCTAAAGTTGTACCCTTTACACAACAGCTTCACACAATCAAGACATGTTGGAGTAATCACTAATCTGCGATTTCACTCTTTTTGGAGAAGTGGACTACCACATCATTTTTTACATCTATTATTGCACCACAGTAAACAGAAAATATATAATAAATAAACTAGATGTAAAAATTATAATTAAATATTACTTTCACAAAGAAATTTTAAAATTTGTGAAAACACCGAATTGAACATTCTACAGTATAATCTTCTCAGTCTTTTAAATCATCATCATCTTCCGATGACTCCAACTTGATTAGCGAATAGCTTGTCAGTATAGTATGCAGTACTTTTGCATGTGTAGAATCTTTTCAAATCAGTAATTATGTAATTAAGGACGCTATACACGTGTATTTTTTTCTCAAAATGTTTCGTAACTTTTATATTTACTAATCGATTTTTTCAAAAACAGTAAGGTTCTTCCTCTAGCTAATACTACTGTTCCAATTTCATTACAATCAACTTTTTTTTATTAAGGTATTATGCGTATAAGCAACATAAAGGATGGACGGATGGACAACCAGATACACAGATAGACATTCTGAAAGTTGTTCAGAATTGTTCAGAATTCGATCACTAACACAATGACTGATATTCTTTCTTGACAACCGATATTTGTGGTTTTAGAAATGTACCAGTCTGCTTTTTCGTATTTTCGAAAAGTATAAGAAAAGATATCTCTATACTCGCTATACATACATCACATTTATAGATTAAAAGATCTCGAACTGAATAAACAAGGCTGCTAAATGCACAGGGCAATGATGTAAACATATTACAAAGTCAATAGGCAGTTGCTTTGCTCATCAGTGCTTGTTTTACATGCAAACAATGAATGCATAATGTGTAAATATTGTCAAAAAGGATCCTGCACAAAACCAAAGGAAAACGGACTTACGTGGAACTTGCTTAAACTTTGACATGTTGCAATGTTTGTCAAAGTTTCTATGGGCACAAAATTCTGCTATGGCTAGTTTTAGAACTAAAAGACATTAAAGTTTAAAAATATCAAAAATAATAATAGTCGTTTAACAAAATGTTTTATCTATTTATGTGTGTGAACCTCAAGTGCAGATCCAGAGATTCATTTCGGGATGGGGGACATACCCGGATTCAAAAGGGGGGTGAGGGCGATTGGTCTGTTTTTCATATTTTGGATGATAAAAAAATATATATATGAGCTAACTCTTCTCATTGATAAATATTCTTTCTTTTGCTCTTCAGATATTCTATGAGTCAAGATTTCGACAATACGTTAAAACTTGAAAACTTTAATAGTAGATTTAAAAAGAAGTATATAGGCCTTTCTCTAAGTGGGCCTGTGTATTCTTATAAATCCGTTTTATAGAGTCCGGACCATTTACGTTTATAAGTAGTCTCAGATATAAGCTTTTAGAATATCTTAGAGTATTTTAAAACTAAAATTGTAACTTGGATTGCTCACTGTTAAGTAAATTAGTTCAAAATATTCTCACCTCCTCAATTCTTCTGTTTCAGTTTGGTCCTCAACGTGTTCGATTTTCACAGAGGTTCCACACTTTTCTTCAAACTCCAGTGGTTCAGTTTTTAGAAACACTTCAGGTTCCACCTCGAAATCTTCATCTGCAGAGTTTTCAATCTTGACAACCGTTTTAATCTCATTTTCATTCACAAATTCCTCAATAAATCCATCGTCAACATCACTTTTCTTTTGAATCTTAGTAAACTGTAAAACGTTATACAGATTCACTTTGTCATTACTGCCAGTGTCCTCAGCATCACGATACATATTAATGCTCTGTTCAATATTTAGACAACTCACTATGAAATTAAACAGGCTCTTCAATGAGTCGAAACAATTTTGGCATATTATGGGATCTCGTACCATAAACAAATCCTAAAAAAAAATATTTACTAATTATTACTTTTACACCAGGAAAATGAGGAAAAGTGCTCAAAGTTTCTATACACCAATGGAAAGCTCTTTCTGCCCTCTATCACATACAAGTTTTGCGTTACTATACTTCCAGACAATGTGGAAGTAAAAAGTATAAAATTAATAAATGAATTACAAAATATGGATAATAAATATAAATCCATGATCAACTTAAAGTTTAATACAAAATTTTTCTGCGTTTCTTGTTAGTATGCTCTGCCGAATGTATTTTCTTCTAAACAATGTCCGTGAAATCTACAAAATAATACAATCATCCAGTATTTTACTGGAAAATAACCTCTAAGCCTGTGAGTTTTATGTTAAAGGAGCAGTTAGAAGGCGTTTTTTGACAAATAATGAATAAGAAAAAAAATATGAAAATAACGTATTTTGCTGACATTTCGGAAACCGACAGATAGCAAGAAAATAAACAGTAAAGAATCAGCTATAATATTATTGGATGAGAATAAATGCGTGTTGAATTGTTCGGTAGAACGTCAGCAAAATACGTTATCTTTATATATTTGTTCTTATTCATTATTGGTCAAAAAACGCCCTCTAACTTTAACAGATCCTTTAACATAAAAGTCACAGGCCTAGAGGTTATTTTCCAGTAAAATGCTGCTCCGGCAACTTATCCCTCCAGTGAGGTTTAGGTAGCCTTAGCCGGTTCTCATGAAGTTAATGGAGACTGGGCCGAACTGTATCGTGGCTTGATGATGTTTTTGATAAATATATATATTGGAGGCTGTAACTTGTCGAGAACTTGACCCACTGGAAAAAATAAAATATCACTATTTCGGAAAAAATGTATACTTTTCGAATGTTCAAACACAAATTCATTTACTTGTATGCATTTTTTCATAAATATGATTAATTCCATCATGATCAGAAATAGCTATTTTCACGATCTTATCCTTATAACTCTCTATTTGAATATAAATTTCCAATACATTAACAAATGTATCAGGAATCCATTGGATGTAGTTGAAATATAATAAATACAATACAGTAAAGGCAGGTAAAAATTCATGCAAGTGACTGCGCAGCAGATTCGCTCCGATCCAGCGGCTATGTGTGGTGTCTGTGTATGTGTTCATAATTATATATTTTCCCTCCATACTCACTATTTATCCTCCTATTCACTAAGAAAAATGTTAAAAATGTGTAATCAGAAAGAGAGAAAAGCTTTATTTTATTCATTAGAACTGCTAAGAATTTTTAGAGGTTCCATAGTACGCATTTAACCGTGCGCTTGGCCGCGCAGAGTGACAAAGTTTTTTCACTATTTTATTTCAGGAATACCGAGGCTTAAGCGATAAATTTTATTATGACATTTTTTGTTTAGAAACACGTGGTCTATCCACCTATATTCTTTATTTCTTCCTACCTGAACTGAATTTCAACATTTGGAAAAACGGATGAAAAATTTTTTTTTCACTTTCAACAGTAGGATCACATTCGGAGAAACTGGGGCAGAGTAGTGAAGTATGGCAAAGCTTTAACCCGCACCTACAAAGTATAGCTATGCCTCACTTCACTAAATTCGTTACTGTAAAAAAAAAGATCCTTTGATCAAATCATAAAAAAAAAAATTAATAACTATATTCCAAAGATTTTTGGCAAGCCGAATTCGAAGCCCAAAAATCTAAAAAAAATTGCTGACGTATAGTCAAGGCTATATCTACCCTGATTTTTTTCACAATTTTCAGTGCAACAGGAAAAGCAATTAAATAAAAACTGAAAATCACATTTCGTTGTGCGACTGGTCCCACAGTGGGAATATGGAATTAAAATTTGGCTGAAATTGTTTATTAACAGAGAGCTAACAGCCACGCACGCAAAGTCAAATTTGGCTCAGGGGCATTTTTCACTATGCTCATCTGGCTATACACTTTACGATCTCACATCAAAAGTATAGAAAACGACATCTGAACCATTTTTGGTGCTTCAGAAGCAGTTTAGTGACCCTGTTGGTTAAGAAATGCTTTAAATGTATAAAAAAACAATCGGTGATTATTTCCTCAAAGCTAGAGATGCATCTGACATCTCTTTTCACATACTGATCTTTATCTGTTGTAATTTTTTCGAAATCACAGGTATATTCACATCATAGACTAGCCGGTCTGATGTGGTTATAGCCACATTCATCTCTCCAGTTTGTATCCAAATGACATTTGCGTGATGGAAAATTTTGTAGTTTGCCCAAAAAGAACAGAGTGGGGTGCAGTTGTCTCTGTAAGACATGCACTAAACATTCTTTATTAATGCGAGTGTAACGTGGGAAAATGAATTACAGACTAAGGTTTGGAGAAATGTGACAAAAGTTATGAGAATTGCAGAAAAGTAAATGCCCGTAAAGAGACCCCAAAAAGGATGCAGCAAATTTAAAATCTGATGTATCTAGGGATGCGAAATTGTTATCTACAGTATCAAAAAATACTTCATTTAATTTAAGAAGATGCTGTTTAATTTGTAGCTAGGAAACTAATATAATCAAGGAAGGAAAATATGATGGCAATGCCAGAAAACAATGAGAGGATGAGAGGTATTACGGCAATTGAATTTCATGGCCAGTTAAAAGAGAAGTTAATATGGAAGAACAGCAACCATGAAAAAATATTTTAATGTTGGCATTTTTCTCTTCTGATTATCCTAACAACCTCATTTGTATTTTGTTTATTAACTAATAAACAATATTATATTGCTTATAAGATTGACCTCTCATTTTACTTGCCCCTAAAACCGTAACTCTAAACCTAAAACCACCAATTATATTTACTACGAAGCACAATTTCGCCTTTTGGCAAAAGAGTGTTAACAATATTGATTGAGTATTATTAGATAAATGTCAAATAGGAATACAATATCAGTTTTCGATGTATTTGAAATATTTATATTGTACTTTATTCAATGCTTCTGCTCTGTTTTAACTTTGAAGAACTTAGTGCTTTGGTTATCACTTTCCTAGCTTACACCTAAATAGACTCACCAACTCTGGTAGATATTTTTGCAGCATTACATGCATGTCTTCTTTCTCTTCCAGCTGGGAATATGCGTCCTTCTCATTTAAACAAAACCTGCATATCTTTCGGTTTTCTCTAAATTCTTCGCTTTCATTTCTTATCTGCCATAAATCTACATCACCTTTTTTACAACCTGAAGCAGTATATATTTGTTCTTCAGAAGTTAGACATGTTGATTTGAAATCGTAAGACTTCTGGAGATTCTCCACACATTCGTAACATAATAGCGGATTTTCGCTGTATTCCCAATTCTAAAATTAAAAACAATTATAATCGAATAAGGTAAATAAGTAAACATAAACATAAACATAAACACACCACAGATAGTAGACAACCCCCAAATGCCAAGGCTGTCCGGAAGGGGGTTACACATTCGGAAAAACGCAGACATACATCCACACCCACCGGTGTTGTCAATACCGGGGCTGGGGGTCGAACCCAGAGCACGGTAGCGAGTCGATCAGCGTATTCGCCACTCAATACGCCTTAACCGATTGCACTACCGTGCCGGTAGTATTAAGTACGTAAGTACTAGTACTAGTAAGTACTACTACTAAGTACTAGTAAGTACACAGTAATAAAGTGAATAGTTACCACCAGATCCAAGAAAATCGCCGTCACCATCACCAATTCGTCTTCCATAGATTTATAGTCTTTTTTACTGATAAGTTTAAAACATAGTCTACAAATTTTAAATTGGTCGTCCATTATATCTTTTATTGTGCAAAAACATATAGCAGAACAGATGCAAAAATGATGATAACAAAATGCTAAGACATAACCACAATCAAAAAGGTATTCTTCGTTCTTCTTCTACTATCACTACCAAATGAAAAGGATGAACTCAATCCATAACAATATCTTATCTACTGCTAATTTCACGTGAGTGCTACTCTACGATTGAGCAAACTTACCTATGAAGTGTTATCCTAAAAGAATGCATCGCTTTGGCGGAATACGAGCGCTATAATCTAACCACCCGATCTTATCTTTTTGTATGTGCGAGCTACCTACCATACAGCACAGAAAGGAGAACTACCAGAAACGAAACTATGATGAGTAAACCACTGAACTCTACTATATAAATGGAAGGCCAGTATAGGTATATGCGCGTGAACAAAATGCGGAAATTACGGCACAGATTAAGTGGTAACGAATTCAAAAACTATAAGCCATGCGTCGACGCAGTAAAGAAATTAATGTCTGTGCTTGAACCAAACGGCTGTCTACGGAAATTACGCGCCGACGCCAGGCTGACGCCATTCTGTGTTTTATTTCTTTTCCATAGATTCTGTAGCGTAAGTCTTGGATTAGATGCAATTTCCAGAGTCGGTGTCACCATTTTATTCTTTGTTTATTCTGTCGTTTGTGTAAAGTTGTTATAAATTGATTATTATGTGTACTTAATATTTTGCGACTGTTATAAACAGAGTTAATTAAGACAATATTTTGCAATCTTGTATGGTACTGTGTTGCAAGAATCGGGGCAAAGTCCCGGGTTTTAAACAGTTGCAGTAACAATAAGACCGGCTCTGACGTATTTTGTAGTGCGATTGCGCTCCTCCTGTAGGTCGCCATACTTGCGCGAGGTTCAATTTGGCGTAAAAATTGGTATGGATATTGACCTTCCATTTATATAGTAGAGTTCAGTGTTATGCTTATGCAGATAACCGATGTCAATTGTCAGAAATTGCCGATCTATGATTGGTGAATAAGTTTGGCAACGCTGCGGTTTCTTCCCTGTACTGTCTTACTACACACTACTATGTATAACATTAATTTGTTGATCTGGTATTTTTAAATAAACAAAAAAAAATAATGCTACCTATTACTTAAAATATATTTTATACATAGTTTGTACAGACAGGGAAGATTTCTATGTATTTAACGTCGTTCTATTTCCGCTACCAGGGCCTATCATCGATGCCAGGAGACTGGCTACTCCCAACCTGGAAATTTTGCCGAACCTCTTCTCGTAAGAAGAGTAGGGATCTTTTACTTGCCTAACATTTAATAGACAAGGAACCGACTGCTTTACATTTCTAAGATCTCTATTAAATCCTGGCAAACGGGCTTAGTCAGACAGAACAATGTCATAAATTTTTCATTTGATAATAAAAACTGATCTCTGTGGAAAAATCTCTCTCGACCTCTAGTTCTTGAGAATCGTTCACGTTGTGGATTATTTCATCCCAATATATTACTTCAGGCAGATTCATCTTTATATTCACAAAATTCAAAATCACAAGAATATTAATCAAAAGTGAAATAAAACATTCAGTTTTTGACAACATTCACTTTTCTAGGTTAGAAAAGCAGAAAATGGCGGCATTCCCCGACTGTTCCCTGAAAATAACCAAGAGAAGCATCAGGGATCAGTTTTTGATAGAAGCGATGATAGAAATAAGTTCAAGAATACCGTATTGTGAATTTCAATAGAGACACGCCCACTTTCTCTCGATTGTTCTATTCTACTGCCGTCAAGAATAGAGACCCAGGAGTGTACAAGCAGAACGACAGCAATGGGCATTGTCTTATTTAGATTTTCTAAGGATCCCCAAAGGTATTTTATTATTGTTTTAAATTATAAGCATTTTCAAGTAATTGTGAACCTTTCTTCTTTTAAGGTCCTAAGGCCCCAATTGTGGTTTGCGACATGCGATCGTAAGGATTTACGAAGAAACTATTCAACCGAACTGCAATAATTTTAAGTTGTGTGCACTCCGTTTTGAGATCAAAACGTTTACAAAGATGTACCAAAATGAATTGCTACCAACAGCACTATTAGGTTTATTTGGTAGCACAGTTCAGGATGTTCCTGACTTGAATTAATTTGTTCTGAGGTGTATAAAAAATATACGTTATCATTTAGAGTCTTAAATTTATATTAGATAGATAGATAGATAGATAGATAGTTTTATTTCCAAAATACATTACAAATGAATGTTGTGGGTGGGTCAAACAGAAGGATGATTATTCATCTTGATC
The DNA here is from genome assembly GCA_936432065.2 of Rutpela maculata. Taxonomy (NCBI): domain Eukaryota; kingdom Metazoa; phylum Arthropoda; class Insecta; order Coleoptera; family Cerambycidae; genus Rutpela; species Rutpela maculata. The sequence continues at coordinate 143,379,693 of OW386292.2, read as the reverse complement.
ATTAAGTTAAACGTTAAACATTAAAATACATACTATACATAGCGTGCAACTCATAAAAATTACAATATAAAAACATGCAAAATAATACAAATGAATAAAATACTTATTGTAAAATATAAAATATAAGTGCTTGGTTTAAAAATAAAATAATATGTAAAAATATGAATAATCACATACAAAATAATATGAATAATCACATGGCATCACAGCAGTTTATAAATTCTTGAACAGTGTAGAAACAGTGTTGCAAGATGAATTTTTTCACTGTTTTATTAAAGTTTGACTTGCTTAGAGACTTATACTTATTCGGAAGCATATTATATAGTTTCACAGACTGCACATTAATGGAGTTATGGAAGAAAGAGTGGATATGGTGTGGAAGTCTTACGTCCATTGTACGGGTGCCATAGGGATGGTCAACTTGATGATTATTAAATAGTGGTGGTGGTGAGGGGAGGGGGTTGGCATTGGACATAGTCCTTTAGCCACAGAATTTATATGATTATTAAATAGGTTAGTGTTATTGTGTACGAATTTTACTGCTTCTAAGACATACAGACTCATTATTGGCAGTATTCTTAGCGATTTGAATAGCGGCCGTTGGGACATTGTGTAATGCTCGTATCAATCGTTTTTGGGTTATGAATACCCTATCTATATTAGCTGCTGTAGTACATGCCCAAAATATTATTCCGTTCATTAGTTGAGATTGGCAATATGCCATTTATACGGTTCTAGCAGCTTCTTGACTTATGTCTTTCCTTGTGGCGTTTAGAAGGTATACATATTTTGCTAACTTTGAGCATACAGCGGTAACTTGTTGATCCCATTTGATGTCACTTTGCAAGATTATTCCTAGGAATTTATTAAAGAAACATTTTGGCTATATAGATTTCTACTTTGCATGTCTTATTTGTATTGTCTGTTTCTATTTTTTGTCAAATTTGGCATTTCAATACTTTTGAAAATGTATTGAAGAATAACCATAAACGTGCCATCAAATATTATGACATTATTTTATAAACTGGTCCATAGGCTTTTTAAAAATTTACCAAAAAATAATATACAGTGTGATGTTAACGACCCTAAGAGCCATATTAAAAAAAATGGAGGTCGGTCCTGGGATTTTTCCAAAATCACTTAGCTATTCATTAACCTAAAAGAGTATAATATGTATACCAAATTTTATCTAAATATGTGCAGTCATTTCAAAAATATGGCGGACTAAAGTTCTGGTCAAAAACCATAAAACACCCCGTATCTCAAAAACGGTTCGTTCACATTCAATGGTGAGTATTGGGGTGTTTTGAACTCGACTGAGTGTGCTCTACCTTGCACTAGAGTATGTCCGTTTAAATCTTGGACACCCTATATATCTATCGAATCATATAAATATTAATAGAACGCAGGTTTTCATGACCCTTCGGTTTTGCCGTGGTCGTCGAATATGAGTTAATGTTTCACTGACTATGCTGTCAGCTTCTTCAGAAAGACTGAAAAATTGAATGGCAAACCAGTACAGCCAATAAAAATTCATTGATCTGAGTAAAAGAACAACATCACATGCTACCGAGTGAAACTATACCACTACGACTGTATAGACTGCCAGATTCACAAACCTGCAAATTCTTTGAGACCAATCGTCAGCACGTGTGGATCATCTACCTATGGATTGGCTAAATATGTCACAGACATACTACAACCCTATATATACCATATGATCATGGTATATGGCATATTTTTTTGATAAATGTGAAGCTCGTTTTAATATTCATGCTCATGCTTTGTGCTTGAATGATTTTTAAAGCTCTACCTTTTGTCTGAAATTAAGAATGGTCCCATTTGTACATTGTTACTTTTGATGGTTCATTATGTAGTGGAGTCACATTCAGCATCAAAATAGGTGAATAAGAAATTCTCTAGCTGCAGCAATTTTGTTGTTTTAATTGGTTTAGATATAATAATAAGTGCTATGAGGAGCATTGGATTGAATCGATCCATTGCTTCTTGTAAAAACAATTCCAATAAAAATTTATTTTGACTTCACTAATACCACAATGAATGCGTTTTAAGATTATTTTCATATTTTGTCTGAAACAAACAATGGCCACATTTGAACTTTATTTCTTATGGCTTTCCATGGCTTTCTTCTGAAGGTTTTTATGTTTCAGCGAATGTCTTTTGAGACTTTCTTTATATTTTGTCTGATATGAACAAGAGTTACATTTCAACATTGTTACTACTCCTGACGGTTCCTTATGCCTCAGCAAATGCCTTTTGAGACCACCTCTACGTTTTGTCTGAAATGAACAAGAATCACATTTGAACATTGTTACTTCTGAAGGTTCTTTATGCTTCAGCGAATGTCTATTGAGACGTTCTTTATATTTCGTCTGATATGAACAAGAGTTACAGTTGAAAATTGTTACTTCGGAAGGATCCATATGCTTCAGCGAATGTTCTCTGAGACTATGTTTATATTTTGTCTGAAATGAGCAAGAATCACATTTGAACATTGTTACTTCTGAAGGTTCTTTATGCTTCAGCGAATGACTATTGAGACGTCCTTTATATTTCGTCCGATATGAACAAGAGTTACAGTTGAAAATTGTTACTTTGGAAGGATCCATATGGTTCAGCGAATGTTCTCTGAGACTATGTTTATATTTTGTCTGAAATGAGCAAGAATCACATTTGAACATTGTTACTTCTGAAGGTTCTTTATGCTTCAGCGAATGTCTATCGAGACGTTCTTTATATTTCGTCTGATATGAACAAGAGTTACAGTTGAAAATTGTTACTTCCATATGCTTCAGCGAATGTTTTCTGAGACTATGTTTATATTTTGTCTGAAATGAGCAAGAATCACAATTGAACATTGTTACTTCTGAAGGTCCTTTATGCTTCAGAAAATGTCGTTTGAGACTTTCTTTATATTTTGTCCGATATGAACAAAAGTTACAATTGAACATTGTTACTCCTGATGGTTTATGCCTCAGCAAATGTTTTTTAAGACTTTCTTTATATTTTGTCTGATGTGAAGAAGAGTTACATTTAAACATTGTTACTCCTGATGGTTCCTTATGCTTCAGCAAATGCCTTTCGAGGTCACCCCTACGTTTTGTCTGAAATGAACAGAAATCACATCTAAACATTGTTACTTCTGAAGGTTTCTTATGCTTCAAGGAATGTGTTTTAATAGAATATTTACGATTTGCCTGATATGAACAAGAGGTACATTTGAACATTTTTACTCCTTCCTTATGCTTCAGAGAACGTTTTCTGAGAGTATTTTTAAGTTTTGTCTGATATGAACAAGAATCACATTTTAATACTGTTACTTCTGAAGGTTCCTTATGCTTCAGCGAATGTTTTCTGAGATTGTCTTCAAGTTTTGTCTGATAAGAACAAAAGTTACATCTAAGCATTGTTACTTCTGAAGGTTCCTTATGCTTCAGGGAATGTCTTTTGAGACAATATTTATGTTTTGTCTGAAATGAACAAGAATGACATTTAAACATTGTTACTTCTGAAGGATCCGTATGCTGCGGCAAATGCATTTGGAGATTATCTTTATCTGGTGTCCGAAATGAACAACATTCACATCCGTATGATGGTACTGTTGAGACATTTTTATTGGCCATCATCTGTTTAACGCATGGCTTTGAGAGATCCTCTTCAAGGTTCGCCATTAAACATTTCTGCGTGGTACGTAAACTAGTGGTGAGCTCCGGTTGTGTCAAAACAACACCATATTCAGGCCTGAAAATTATAAAAATGGTAATCATCACCGAACTATGAATTAATATTAATAATAGTGCAGGCCCATGAAAAAAACAAAAAGTCATGTCCACCAGACTTGACCATCATATCCTTATATTTTTCAGGTCACTGAATCAGATTGTGATGTCAGATTTGCTCCACCTCATCAATTTTCCTCTCTAACCTCAAAAAATAGGCAAAAGACACTAAATTGGTACTCATAAAGGTTGAACTCTTGCAACTGAAATCGTTTCTAAAAACGTTACTTCATGTTTTTGGAGTCATTGAATTCGATTGTGATGCCAGACTTTTGTGATTCATGAAAATTATTCTATTTGGCGTCCGCTAGCTGTAGAACATGCCTGAGAGCATCACGCCATCTGTTGCGTTTGCCTTCAATTATTATTATTAAAATCAGTTATGACTACTTAATTTTTTTAAATATTTAACGTATATTGTCATTGTTTGAATATTTTCAACACTTAAATAGGAAAAGATATGCTCTCCTTAGAATTTCCCAAAGATTAATTTGATACCAACGAGATCAGCCTGCACCTTTCCTTTGTTTGCTGTATACTGCTTATTTCGCAATCATTCTTTGCGGAGATCACAAAATTTGAAGTATGTGGTATTAGAGTAATAATTAGACTTTACGAAACATCCTTGCTTTTTATTCCTACGGGACAGTAGAGATCGTGATAACCAGGGGCGGACTGGCATAGGTGAAGCGGCCCGGGATTTCTCTTTCGACAAGAATTAAAATAGCAGTCCCATTTCTCTTACAGTGCTGGCGGCATACCGGGCATGTGCCCAGTATTCTGCCAGCCCAATCCGCCACTGGTAATAACCATTATACACAAAAAGTATGTCCAAAGAGAACATCGTTTAAACCGGGTTCACTGAACATCATTAAAGATCCTTTGGTAGATCCAAAGAAAGTAATGCATACATTCCTTCATATAAAATTTTGTCTAATAAAGTTGTTTGTTAAAGATCTAGAAAGAAGGAGGATGCTTTCAGTACGTACAGAAACTGTTTTCAAACATGTCTGATGCAAAGCACTAAAAAAGCTTCAAGGTTTTCAATTTTGGAGTAACACATTATAAATTGTAACTTGAATAGTTTTTTGCCTATATTTTTTGATTACGAAGAAACGGTCACCTGATGGGTGCTGGGGGGTAAACATGACATCGGGTTCGGATTCAGCGACCCAATAAACATACGATATGATGATCTAGTCTGGTGGACATGACTTTTTTTTTTTTTCATGGACAAGTGTATTTACTTCCATAGGAAATTCCAATTCGCATACAGTTAAATATATGATACATACTTTAAAATAAAATAAGGTACATAAAAATTTATTAGATTAGGTTAGATTAGTAAAGAAGGCTGGCTAATTGGCCTTGTCCACCACAACCCCGTGGTTCCAAAAAGAAGAACAGCTTTATTGAATTAGGAAGACCCAATATATATATATCATAAGAAAATTATATGACAAAAAATACTTAGTAAAAGTAAACATATCTTTTAAAATTAAAAATTAAAAATAAAATATTGAAATACCTTAACCTAAATAGACAGTACTTTAAAAATTACATAATATTTACAACATTATATTCTATTTTTATTTAATTTACTTCAATTGTATTCTATTTATTCATAATAAATTCTTTTAGCTTCATTTTGAAACCGTTAAAGGTTGTAGCATCTTTTATAGATTCCGGTGACTAATTAAATTTTTGAAAACTTTAAAATACAATTAGTTCTTGCAATTGATTGTACCGCTTGTATTATATGTATAAATATCTTTGTTGAAAGTAATGAAATGTTGAAAATGTTCTGGAGCCATACAATTTACTATTTTTAATACAAAAATCATGGTAAAATAGTGGTACTCCTTTTATCTAGCTTTGTCTTTTATATCAGACTCCACAGCCTCGATAAGGGCTCGTTAGTATAGCTATCTGCCGTAGGTTTCACTTCGCCGAGTAATTGGAATCTCAGTCTAGCTAGGCCTTCACAATGGCATAGTCCAAGTACCAACGTTTCCTCGTCCTCTTGACAGAATCTGCATGTGGCATCCTCTGGCAGGCCCATTAGACTCATGTCTATTAAGCCTACAATGTATGGTCGGAAGACCCCCATTATCCTAATAGTTTTTTAATTTTGATGTTGTAGGTCTTCCGTTTTGGACCACCGTTTTTAAATGAACTCTTTGGCACGTCCTGTCATGGAAAAGTCTTCCACCATTCCAAAGATTTCTTTTGTACATATTTACTAATGGATGCTCGCATGCATGGCTTAGCCATACCGAAAAAGAATATGGGGCCTATGAGGGCATTAGACGCACCTCCCCGGGCCAGTAGATCCACAGGAGTCGCGATGCTGAAGGCAAATCGGCCACCTTTTTTCAAATCTACAATCTAGGATGTTTACTAATGAAAACTGGCAAAGACGTGTACAATTCGTCATGATTGTGTAAACAACGCATTTAATCACTTTTTCAATATATTTTTTTAATAATTTGATTTAAGCTTTCCGTTAAAGAAATATATTGATGACGATGATGATATTAACCATGACCACCGGATAAATTATCAGATAATAGAACTTAAGCACCAATTACCCCTCTACATATAGCAATCTCTCAAAAATATATCCCCAATTCATTGGATTAAAAAACAAAATTCAACAAACAAATAATAATAAACTTAAAATAGCAAAAAGATCATACTATGATACACAGATTAGCCAAGCCGAAAATATAGAAAAATAGTAATACACAAAGAGGCACTCGGATTATACTACAGGGTAAGCAAATTTGAGCAGTACCTCCACGGCCACAAGTTCATGCTAAAGACGGAACACCATCCACTGGTAACACTTTTCAGTGAGCATAAATATATTTTAGATGTATGCCAACTGGCTGCAGCGGTGGGCCACTTATCTTGCTGGTTTCCACTAAGAAAAAAAGTACATAAAAGAATTAACAAACGCCATGGCAGACTACCTCTCATTCAAGATGTAAAATCAGTAGAGGGGTAGCCAATCAATTTTGAAAATGGTAAATAGCGAGACGGCACAGGATAACGTTTTAAGGACAGGAATAAGGAGCATAGGTTAAGACACCTGGCCAAAAAGACCACCAAAAAATTTAAGGATATACTACCACAAAAAAGATTAGATATATGCTGACATGGGGATACCGTATAGTAATACCAGGTAAATTAAGAAATAAAATCTTGGAAGAACTCCACGCGACACATTTAGGCATTGGCAAAATGAAATCGGTAGCAAGAAGCTATGTACGGTGGCTGGGAATTGACAGCCACATTGGAAAGGTAAAATTGTGCCTACCTTATCTCTACCATAGAACGAGCCCTCTCAAGTCGAAATAAACACCATGGACACCAGAAAACAATCCTTGGAGAAGAATACATGCAGATTTTCTAGGTCCTGTTGGGAACAAAACATTTCTAATATTAATCGATGCTTATAGCAAATACCCAGAAGTGTACCAAGTTAGATCGACATCTGCAGACAAAGTAGAGGAGAAATTTCGAGACGCCTTCACCATACATGGGTTGCCAGAGCTGCGCGTGATGGATATTGAACTACTAGTATTGTCAAGAACTGAACAGTTTTTATCTGAAACAGCATCAAACGTATAAAAACTCCCATGGGTCATCCCTAGAGCAACGGTCATGCGGAAAATTTCATCAAAACTTTCAAATACAAGTTGAAAACTGTATTGTGACAATAAAAATAAATGTGAGAAATTATCTGCCATTGTCGAAACATTTTTACTATGTTACAGAGCCTCGGGGTACAAAACAACAAAGAAAACACCTGTTAAACTATTATTTGGGCCAGAGGTAAGAATATGCCTTGACCTCCTAAAAAATTAACCAGAAGCAAACTTAAAGATTGGCAGAGCAACGGCAAACTTTCTAAAAAACAAGAAAATCAAAGGAGGCACTACAGCAAAGGTGTGAGGAAGTTTGAAATAGGGGAGGATGTAATGGACAGGGATTTTCACATCGTGAATAAAAAGCAATGGACACCTGCAGTTATCATAATGATCCCCATTTTGTCCGCAGTGAAGTTAGCCCCGGCACATAAGAAAACAATTCCAGCGATATGATATTTGATTCACCCTGATGAGCTTAAAATTTCATATTTTAGTAGTATTGTTACTATTGTTGTAAGAAACTAAATGAGTTATTGCCCAATGATTACAATACCGTTAAATTTAGGTGGCTGTTAGAAAACCAGCATACAAGCTTTGATAGTTAAAGTATTGTTTCTAAATAATTATAGTCTAGCTTAGGTTAGGGTTGGCATGTAAACATAGTTTTCAGCTAAGAATACGGGTCAGATATGCGTGCGCAGAATATAGTAAGCATATACGAGGAGAGTTACAAGAACTCACCCTCTTTCTGGGGTTAGCTTCCAAGGCAAACAGACCTGCTTCATAACTTCGGGAAACATTTATTGCACTGGTAATAATTAATGACTGTGATAAGAAACAAGTTTACTGCACGTGGTATTTTATTTACAAGACAACAGACATTGATCACAATTGTAATCGTTATTTCTTATGGATCCTTATGTAGGTGTAAAAAACGTTTTTTGAGGAAATGTTTATGTTTCATACATTTTTGCTTGTGGAACATGTACTAGCAAATGTTCTTTGCGGGTCCCTTTATGCTTTGATTGAAATGAACAAGAATCACAATTGTGCACAGTTACTTCTGATGGATTATTGTGCACCAGCATATGTGATTTGAGCTCCATTTTATGTTTTGTCTGAACAACTGTACACATGTGTACATTGTTACTTCTCATGGATCCCTGTGCCTTGGCAAATGTCTTCTGAGGCTACTTTCGTATTTTGTGTGAAATGAACAAGAGTCACACCTATACATTGTTATCTATGATGGATCCTTGTGCACTAACAAATGACTCTCGAGAATAGCTTCATATGTCATCTGAAATGGACAAGAATCACATTTGAACATTGCTACCTGATGGTTCCTTATGTCCCAGCAAATGCTTTTTGATATTGCCTTTATGATTTGTCTGAAACGAACAAGAGTCACATTTGTACTTTGTTACTTCTGATGGATCCTTGTGCACCAGTGAATGTGTTTTGAGACTACATTTATATTTTGTCTGAAATGAACAAGAACCACATTTGAACATTGTTATTTCTGATGGTTCCTTATGCCGCAGTGAATGTGATTTGAGGTAAGATCTAGAATTTGTCTGATATGAACAACATTTACATTGGTACATTGTTACTTGTGTACGATCCTTATGCCTCAGCAAATGGATTTTAAGACCAGCTTTACGTTTTGTCTGAAATGAGCAAGAGTCACACTTGAACATTGTTACTTCTGAAGGTTTCTTATGCTGAAGTGCATGATTTTTGAGACTATATTTAAATTTTGTCTGATATGAACAAGAATCGCATTTGAACATTGTTATTTCTGATGGTTCCTTATGCTGCAGTGAATGTGATTTGAGATGATATCTAGATTTAGTCTGATATGAGCAACATTTACATTGATACATTGTTACTTGTGTAAGATCCTTATGTATCAGCAAATGCATCTTAAGACCAGCTTTACGTTTTGTCTGAAATGAACAAGAATCGCACTTAAACATTGTTACTTCTGAAGGTTGCTTATGCTTCAGCAAATGATTTTTGAGACTAAATTTATATTTTGTTTGATATGAACAAGAGTCACATTTGAACATTGTTACTTCTGGTTCCTTATGCCTCAGCAAATGCATTTTGATTTTGTCCTTATGATTTGTCTGATAGGGACAAAAATCACATTTGATCATTGTTACTTCAGATGGTTCCTTATGCCTCATCAAATGTTTTCTGAGATTTCCTTTATGGATTGTCTGATAGGAACAAGAGTCACATTTGATCACTGTTACTTCTGAAGGTTCCTTATGCTGTACCAAATGTCTTTTGAGATTATCTTTATATTTTGTCTGAAACGAACAAGAGTCACATTTGAACATTGTTACTTCTGAAGGGTTCGTATGCTGCAGCAAATGCATTTGAAGATTATCTTTATACAGTGTCCGAAATGAACAGCATTTACACCTGTATGTTGGTACTGTTGAGACATTTCCATTCGCCATCGTCTGTTTAACACGTGGTTTTGACAGATCCTCTTCATTTGTCATTAAACATTTCTGTGTGGTACGCAAACTAGTGCTGAGCTCCAGTTGTGTCAAAACGACACTATCCTCAGGACTGAAAATTATAAAAATGGTTATAATTACTGAACTGTGAAATGATTTTTGTTTTATTTTATTTTATTTTATTCATACACCATACACAGTACAAGACCATTTACAAGATCGGAAACAACATACACATTATACAGAAAAAATGACTTAAAATTACTAACATAGATATCATCATGTACTACAATATAAACATCAGAAGTACAGAGAGTTGAATTTACTTAGAACAAAGAAAAGAAGAATATACAAACATACATATATGATTTTAGATAACATCTCCTATTTACTAAAGATATCGATATCATGCTGGCTGTGGTTATAGCTAGAACATATACTGTAGATTGGTGAAAACTTTAAAGCATTAGTCTGGGGTATAGCAAGGTAGAAAGTTTGGTTTGTCTTGAATTTATTCATGGAATATGGAAATTCAGTCTCTGAAGTGTCACTAAAGTCACTATGATAACGAATCACCTGTTTCTAAAAATCTGTGGCAAAGTCGTTGCATCTCTCAGACAAGTTACTCATAGAAAACATTTGAAGCAAATCGCTTTGTGGAAAACCAATTGGTGGATGTATACCTTCAGTTTTCAGATATAGAAAATTAAGAAAATATTGTTGGACATTTTCTAATTTAGAGCTATGAATGTTATAGCAGGTCTGCCAAACAATAGAACCATACTCTAGCTTAGATCGCAAGAAAGAAAAATATAATAGTTTTAATGTTGAAATATCTGAGAAATCACGCCCACTACATATAATAAAACCAAGAATTTTATTTACATCGCAAATTAAAGTATACATAAGTTTGACAAAGCTGAGTTTTTTGTAAAAAATTACTCCAAGGTCTTTAAATGAGGATGTTCGAGTTAATGAATCGTTTTCAAGAGAGTAGTTAAATGTATAATTAACATCCTTCTTGGAAAAATTCATTACATCACATTTTTGTATGTTTAATGTTAGTCTGCTCTCAACACACCAAGCACTGAGTTTAGATACATTATTTTGTAGTTTAATGCAGTCACCTATGTTAGAAATTCTATGTAGTAGTTTGATGTCATCTGCATATATTTAAAAATAAATATCCAGCTCATATGCTATATCATTGATAAATATAATAAACAAGACAGCTGAAGTACACTGGAGTAAGATACGTAATCAGTAGACCTGAATCCCTTTTAAGCGATGTACTGTTTTCTTTTTGATAAATATGACTGTGTAAGATTCTGTGAAAGTCTAATGTTAGACAGTTTTTTTAATATGAATGTTATGATCAAGCCTGTCGAATGCTTTTGTGAAATCAAAATATTTTACATCTGTTTGAACTTGCATGTCAATGGACCCTGATATATAATGAATATCACATCTTAAATTGGTGGTTGTAGATCGGCCTTTCATAAATCCATGCTGTTGAGGGGAGGTACTGTTTTTGATATGCGGATATAAGTAGCTATGTAACAAAATTTCAAAAGTTTTGCTAAAGTTTCAAATGATAGTGATTGATTAAAAATTTGTCATATCTCCTCGATCAAGTTATTTATTCTTTCTTCACTAATCAACATACAGTCTCGGGTGCATTCAATGCATTTCCACGTGAATACAGACACTTTATTTATATCACTATATAGATCAGCTGATCCCGTATATACACAAAAAGTACGGAATTGCTTCTTGCATACACCAGCACAAAAAATACATAGTTTTCTTGTTATTGATGACTCGCAGATGCCACATAAAATAGTCATTGTTGTTGCTGGTTTTAATAACAGTTTATAAATTTAAATTTTAGCTATGTCTATGTTCTGCAATACATACCAGAACTCCCACATGTTCTTGTACAAATAAGAAGCACTGTGCCCACGTTGTCTAATCACGCACATGTGAATTAACTGTCTCAATAGTCTTTGTATGCTTTATATTTGTTTATTACGTGTAACTTTCATAATTTAATCGCACTGACACATGGAGTCTTCACTTCACCTACACTGATGTATATCGCCGGGAATCCCAATGATGGTCGGCAATCCCGTTGGGTTTACAATCTTTGCCTGGTGTGGTCACTACCCTAAACATGTCCCTTCTGTACGAAGGTTCGACTAATTCTACTAATTATCTAAGGTGATTGCTATTTGTAACTTAATCTAAATCGAAAATACATTTTGCAAAAATTAACAAGCAGTGACAAGCATATTAGTATGACAGACCAAGATGACAGTCGTATTTACAGTGTTCAGTGTTGCCAAATCTTTTTACTCTATCTCTCTCGCATTCTAAATTATTAAATCCACCACTAGAATTGCGTACAGGTACCTAAATTTAAGTGGTTAATTGTTTTATTATTTGCTTATTTTTTCTTGTATGAGAGGGTCTGCATTAATATCAATTAACCCATTGTGAAAAATTTAATTCATTATATGAGTGTTTGTTTTGGTTACATGAAAATGATTAAATCTTCTAGTGGAGCAATTATGGATTCGATTATTAAAAGTGATAAATTGATCAAAGTATTTGGGAGCATTTTCTGATACAATTTTATATATAAGTATAATGGAAAATGAAAACAATCTGTCCATTACTGAGAGCCAATCTAAAGCTGAAATCATTAAAATAATATGACTAGCATAGTGTTGTTTTCTAATTTTTTAAGATTTCAGTCTGCCATTTTGAATCTGCCATCCTGTTTCTGCAAATTCTAACATGGCTTTCATCATCAACAAGTCCAAAAACTAAAACATATTCATTTTAGCGTACATTCCGAATATTATGAATTTTGACCAGTTTTCGAGATTTGGACCCATTTGCTTTGTTTTTTTTTCCCAAATGATTCTATTTGTCTCTGCTAAGTACTGTTTGGTATTTATTCAATGACATATTTTGCCGCAGCATATTTATGTGTCTATGACAGTCTAAAGTTGTACCCTTTACACAACAGCTTCACACCATCAAAAGACATGTTGGAGTAATCACTAATCTGTGATTCCACTGTTTTTGGAGAAGTGGATTGCCACGTCATTTTTTACATCTATTATTGCACCACAGTAAACAGAAAATATATAATAAATAAACTAGATGTAAAAATTATAATTAAATATTACTTTCACAGCCAAAGAGATTTTAAAATCATCATCTTCCGATGACTCCAACTTGATTAGCGAATAGCTTGTCAGTATGGTATGCAGTACTTTTGCATGTGTAGAATCTTTTCAAATCAGTAATTATATAAGTAAGGACGCTATACATCTGTATTTTTTTCTCAAAATGTTTCGTAACTTTTATATTTACTAATCGATTTTATCAAAAACAGTAGGGTTCTACCTCTAGCTAATACTACTGTTCAAATTTCATTACAATCGACTTTTTTTATTAAGGTATTATGCGTATAAGCAACATAAAGGATGGACGGATGGACGGCCAGACACACAGCTAGACTAGAGAATATTATTTAGGTATTATGCAAATCACAACTTACACACTTTTTTATTTATTATGAAAATACCTACTTTCTGTATATTGTTGCCCTAATCTGGGCATGTTAAAATATACTAGTTAGGTAAATACTTTAAAACACTCATTATTGGAGAACCAATCAAAACAACTACTCTTCTAGCTAATACTGACGAAGTATTGAATTACATGATAGGATTCTTAGCATTTTAAAGAAAAAAATATATTGGAAAGACTTAAATCATTTAGTTACATTTAGGCATTCACACTTTTTTTATATTTAATACGAAATTATCTACTTTCTGTATTTGCATAATACCTAATAATATTCTCTAATCATGATAAAAGCAAATAAATAAAAAATAATTAATTGTAAAAAAAAAACACAGATAGACATTCTGAAAGTTGTTCAGAATTGTTCAGAATTCGATCACTAACACGATGACTGATATTCTTTCTCGACAAGCGATATTTGTGGTTTTAGAAATGTACCAGTCTCCGTTTTCGTATTTTCGAAAAGTATAAGAAAAGACATCTCTATACTCGCTATGCACACATCACATTTATACATTAAAACATCTCGAACTGAATAAACAAGGCTGCTAAATGCACAGGGCAATGATGTAAACATATTACAAAGTCAATAGGCAGTTGCTTTGCTCATCGGTGCTTGTTTTACATGCAAACAATGAATGGGTAATGCGTAAATATTGTCAAAATGGATCCCGCACAAAACCAAAGGAAAACAGACTTACGTGAAACTTGCTTAAACTTTGACATGTTGCAATGTTTGTCAAAGTTTCAATCGGCACAACATTCTGCTATGGCTAGTTTTAGAACTACAACACTTTAAAGTTTAAAAATCTCAAAAACAAGAATAGTCATTTAACAAAATGTTTTATCTATTTATGTGTGTGGATCAGAGATTCACTTTGGGATGGAGGACATAGCCGGATTCAAAATGGGGATGAGGGCGATTGGTCTGTTTTTCATATTTTGGATGATAAAAAAATATATATGAGCTAACTCCTCTCATTAATAAATCTTTTTTCTTTTGCTCTTCAGATATTCTATGAGTCAAGATTTCGACAATTCGTTAAAACTTGAAAACTTTAATAGTAGATTTAAAAAAGATGTATATAGGCCTTTCTCTAAGCAGGCACGTGTATTCTTATAAGTGTTTTAAATCCGTTTTATAGAGCCCGGACCATTTATGTTTATAAGTAGTCTCAGATATAGACTTTTAGAATATCTTATAGATATCTTATAGAGTATTTTAAAACTAAAAATTGTAACTTGGATTACTCACTGTTAAGTAAATTATTCATAATATTCTCACCTCCCTAATTCTTCTGTTTCAGTTTGGTCCTCAACATGTTCGATTTTTACAGAGGTTGCACACTTTTCTTCAAACTCCAATGGTTCAGTTTTTAAAAACACCTCAGGTTCCGCTTCGAAATCTTCATCTGCAGAGTTTTCAAACTTGACATCCGTTTCAATCTCATTTTCATTCACAAATTCCTCAATATATCCATCGTCAACATCACTTTTCTTTTGAATCTTAGTAAACTGTAAAACGCTATACAGATTCACTTTGTCATTACTGCCAGTACCTTCAGTATCACGATACATATTAATGCTTTCTTCAACATTTAGACAACTCACTATGAAATCAAATAGGCTCTTCAATGCGTCGTAACAATTTTGGCATATTATGGGTTCTCGTACCATAAACATATCCTAAAAAAAATATTTACTAATTATTACTTTTACACCAGTAAAATGAAGAGAAGTGCTCAAAGTTTGTTTCTATACATCAATGGAAAGCTCTTTTCGCTCTCTATCACATACTGAAGTTGCCACTTAATCCCGTGTACGCGTAACTCTCCATCTTAAAAAAAGGCCGGAAATCGGTCATTCAGAGTACGGCCTATATCTCATAATGTACTTGACCATTTGAGCTGATTTTTTTTTTAATCAAAAGCTCATAAAGCACTGAACACCGGAAGCACAGGTAAATGCAAATTTGTAATCACAAATCAGGAATAAGTTAGAGGAGGTTAAAGTCACGGGTACTAGGGATAGCAAAAGAAGATAAGACCTAGCAGGAGCACCAGGAACCAAATTAGAGAAACCAACATAGTCCTTTCCAGAATAGGGCATCTGCACATACGTCACAAGGTCGTTGCCTGGATGATAAATAAATAAATAACCTCACTTTTTCTTTATGACTTTCAGTGTCCAACGTATAATAATAATTACTATACATAATTAGAGTCAAATGTCCTTATAACACATGCAGAAAATCACCCAGCTAAATATATTATTGTTCAAAGTATACAAACTTCGAATATCACAATGCACAACTGTCGCCAAACCTAAAACATTAGAAATAAAGAGAGGTTATTTATTGTTTATACTCCAGGCAACGACCTTGTGATGTCACGTGCAGATGCTCTATAGCTTATCCGTTAAACATTGAAACACATGAGAGTTAAAGTACTTGTATACTAATATTTATTTACTTATTTATTTATCAACTTTGGGATACAAACAGAATAAAAATTCCACAAAAGTACCCACTAGGTATAAATAAGCATTTAGTGGGAAAATAAATAAGAAAGAGAATATATATAAAAGAGGTTATAGATAAATTACAAATATTTAAATAACATTTAAATGAACAGACCTTATTATAATGACTAGCGAAACTATGACAATAATAAGAATAACAAAAATTTTGTAACAATTAACGGTTATACAGTGTCTCAGAAGCACAAAGACACGACTCCATCCCCGACGCAGCAGAGCCAAGGACACCACTGGGTCCCAGGAATTTGAGAATCCAACAGTATCCCCAACCCCACAACGCCGAAAACGGATCCGCACCTCTGAGCCACTGAGGCACCGATATATCAAAACACATTAACAAATAACGAAAAATATTCAAGAAACGTTGAGAAACATCTTTTTTAAACGGTTCTTTAGAGAAAGTGACGTTGTTCCAAATATGTCAATTTCAGCACAATAATTATTAAAATGTCTTACTATGCGACACAAAGGTAAATTAAGGCTCAAGTTTGTGGGACTAAAAGGCTGCATAAATAAATTATTATTTCTAAAATGCCTAGTTGGGGTATACAAATGAATAGATGATAAAAAATTTGAGCAGTCTATCAAGTTGTTTAAAATTTTGTGTAATAATAGTAAATCAGCAATAATATGCCCAATGAACTTTTACAGTTTTACATATAATTTGGTATAGTCCCAAGCAGCAATTTTAGTAGTTTCTACATAGTAGTTACCATTAGTGGAACTTTAAAGGTTTCAGGAACTAAGGATTGTTACGTAATGGGAACCATCCTTCTACTAAGCATTCACCAAAATGGGGAATAATAATTACGTAGCAAGTTACTATTCCGGTACTTCTACCGTTACCGTGTCGAGGACTAGGTTATTACGTAAACGGGATGTAACCAAGTAGTAGAAATGACTAACTTTTGGAACAGCTCAGCTGACCGAAATGAGAGCGCAAACTATATATTTGGCTCTCTGTTATTCGAATAGCAAATTAATGACTTACTGAGTTTAAGCACATAATATGTCCAAGGTCCAAGTTAAGGTGATTATATACAACATGCATAAGCATATATTATAAATCATGATGTTTTGCATTTAACCTGGGTGTGGATATTAAAACCACCACTTGTTTTCTGTAAAATTTTATCATGATGCTTCGATAAAAAAGACGCCCCCTCGAGAAAATGGTTTTTTCGGAAAAAAAATTTTTTGCAAAAATTATGTGTACAAGCAAAACTGCAAAATTTTTTATGGAAAACGTTTTTTTTTTTAATTTTATATATTATAAAGTAATAATCTATTTAGAAAACATATTTGTAAATGACTATAATAAAAAGAAATTTTTTATTGAATTATATTTTTATCCGTGTCATTCAACAACAGAAAAATGACGATTTTAATTGCAGTAACTTAGAGGTTGCAAAAACCAAAATTATTTACCTACAAGTTACATTTACTATAAAGTAGCAGATGCCACCAACGTTATAGTTGTTGTTACTTTAAAAGTGGTGACGGGAACTACAATAATTTCACTGTGTAGTTATATTTACCTAGATGTAGCAAATGGGACCAATGATGCTATAAGATCTTAGTAACTGTTGCTACCAACTTATTTTCATGTTGGTAGAATTGGCAGCATCGATATAGGTAATTTTTTTTTAATTGGCAACGCGGTAATAACTGTTAAAGTGTCACTGTCACTGTGTGTGATAGGAATATGTGGATCAAAAATAACAATTATTATACTTTTACAAGTACTTTTTATTATCTGATATTATTAGAAAGATATTATTTGGAAAGAGCACATATCGAACAATATTTGATGGATGCCCCAGACGGTGAGCATCTTATGTCAGAGGTAGGTGTTTATTATGATCTTGCTTTGTGTACCTATTTAATTGTTTGGGTTTTTTAGGTTGCATTGATATTGGGAGTTTACGATGCCTGCGTCGAAGATATAAGAGATAAAAAATAATATCTGTATATATCCATACCAGATACCATAACAAATAAATCAAGAAGTTTCACAGTTTTAAATGAAGGATTTTCGGTAAACTCACTTGATTCGATTAGGAAATATGTGTCTTTAAGACCGCAAAATGTGTCTCACAAAAGATTTTTCGTAAATTTTCAAAAGGGAAAGTGCACTGTCCAATGCGTTGGATTAAATAAGCTCTAAAAAATTCCAAGAACTGTGGCTGATTATTTGCAACTGCTAGATGCAGATTTGTATACTGGCCATATAGCATGCGCCGTTCCTCATCAACTATTTTGGCCAATGCAGGGGGTGACATTACCACCCTTAAACGTCACGATGTGTGGAAATCATCTACCGTGGCGGAGGGTTATTTGGAAGATTCAGTCTCAACAAGATTGTTATTGCTAAAAAAATTCAGGGAGAGCAGCACAACGAGTCAGGCAATACAGACGTCGTTACTAGTATAGAGAAAAATTGTGTACAGAAGAGCAGTTTTTTTTGTGAAAAATCGAATATGATGACAATAAATGTTAACATAAATATAAATAAGTGTTAGTGCATGGATTCTTTGTTTTGTTAATTTTCCATATAATGGAGACAATAAATAAATTCCTTGGACTATTTTATATTAAAATTACTCTTTAGTGACTAAATCACTTTATCTCACTAGTGACTTATGGGTCACTTTATACCTTCAAAATCTCATCAATAAAGATCACTTTATATGAAAGTGTTGGATAAATATATTTATTAACGCAAGGTGTGTAATAATGGAAAAAATACATAAGAGTTTTCATATTTATTTAGTGATCAGTTTACATTTAATTTCATTCAATTCAATTTATTGTACATAAATAATGTCTTATGCCGTTATACCGACATTGTCCGTTCCCCATCGACACAATATTTATTAAATTTGGATTTTTTAATCGGCAAATTCATTTAATATGCTCAGTGGATCACTAACTTAACTATGGGTCAATCTGTGTGTTAAAGACAAGTTGTAATTTTCGAGCAGTACACAGTATCATTACAACTGTTATAGTTTTGGATTACTCTTCTTGTGTCAATGGGAGCACTTTTGCACTTGTTGCCAAAGATGATGGTTTTGCTGTGGCGAAATAATCTTTCATGTTTGCATCATATTCTGAAGAATCACTATTTCTCTACTACTGTTTAACTGTTTCTTCAGTTTTGTATAAAACGTGGATGAGTGCCGATAAACTTTATTTCGCTTTCACTGAGCATTTCAGATGCCGCCATTTTATTCAATGCCAATAATTATATAAATTGTCTTAAAAGTTAATATTACTCTATAGTAGATTTTCAAGGTATATGTAACTTTTAAGTCATTTTCAATTAGTGGGGAGTAGTAAAGATAACTTCAAAGCCCCTATGTTCGTAGAAATAACCTCATTTTTACTCGAGATGTCACTTATAAGTTAGACTACTTTCAAGTGGTCCTTTGGTAAAGCTGTGCAGTCGGCATTACTACCAATTTTCACTTTGCAGTTGAGGATGCTTCAAAGTAATGCAGGTATAGGTAGTAGGTAGTATCCGCGACGTTGCAGATTCTCCAGCAGTTACTTGAAAGTGTTATAACTATACAGTGCCTAAATTCAGTAGAATCTACTTAATTGTCACTACAAATGCATACCACAAAGTGAATATTACCCTGAAGTCGCAAAATTAGTAACAGTTATGTCATTCCTACTATATTAAAGTTCCGATGCCTCAGATGCCAGTTCCCATCACTTTGAATGCTGCTTGGGAGTAATAAAGTGATTTTCAATTAAAATAAAACAGTTCGTTTAATTTCGGAGTAATCGGTTCGAAAAGTTTGACCCTCGTAGGCTACTTGACAGTAGAGCTCGGATGAACACTAGGCTTAAGTTAACTTTCGCTCTTAATACCACAATTTTTAGAAATATGCTTCAACAACTAGCATGACATTAAGTAGTTTCTTATTAACACCCCAAGCAAAATTTAAACGTTATACAACTATTCTGTTTTATTGCAATTTTATAAATGTAATAAAATGGCAATAAAAAAAAATTGTTGTTGAAATGACAATTAAAAAACAAATTTGTTTATTGGAACTCTATTAAAACCCTGAAAAAGTCGTCTGTTTAGCATAAAAATTAATAGAAGGTTAATCAAATGTAAGTCCTAAATTTCAATAAATAAAGCAGCTGTTGAAATTGATTTGCAACGCTTCATATTTCAAAGGTGGCGCGAATATCTACTTCCACATCCAGTTTTTCTATCCAAATCTCCCACAACGAAAAAAATTTTTTACGTGGAAATAATTGTTTATTGAACTTTACTTAATAATATAATATTTGAAATCGTCTACCCCAAAAACCCATAAAATGATACACTGCATCGATAGTGGAGGTGGGGTGGTGGAAGGGGGGTGGTAGTGGGGGTGGATGAAGCAAAAAAAAAATTTTAGGCCTTTGATTCTTGTACACATACTTAATCAAAATTTTTTTTTCACCCCCATTTATAATAGGGTGACAAATGCCAAAATTTCTTTTGAGATATTAGCTTCTCTTGTATATACTAAATACCAATTTTATGGACTCTTACCTGCTTGATTTATCTATTTACCCCCATTTACCCTAACTTACCCCCCAACCCTTTAACGAAATAAGTTGAAAATATAATCTAGTTTCAGATCTCATTAAAATACATATGTGTACCAAATTTCAAGTCAATATCTTAAACAGATCCAAAATAATCGTGCACACAAAAAAGATACAGACAATTTTTTTCTTTGCTCAAACTTAAAATCTCGACGTTTCATGACATTCTAAGCTTATTTGAACAACAAAGCTTTTTTTTAAATTTTTTGTCGTTACTATACTTCCATTGGATGTGGAAGTAAAATCAGCAGTACGATTACTTTCGGAGAAACTGGTGAAGTGTGGCATAGCTTTAATCTGTACCTATAAAGTAAAGCTATGCCACACTTCACTGAAGTTGTTGTTACTGTAAAAAAAAAAATAAAGATTTTCACTTGATCAAGTTATAAAAAAAATTAATTTCCATATTCCAAAAATTTTTGGCAAGCCAAATTTGAGCCCAAAAATCTAAAAAAAATTGCTGATGTATAGCCAGAAGACCATATCTAGCCTGATATTTTCAGAATTTTCAATGCAACAGGAAAAGCAGAATTAAATAAAAACTGAAAATCACGGTTCCTTTTGTGACTGGTCCCACAGTGGGAGTATGGAATTAAAACTTGGCTGAAATTGTTTATTAATAGAGAGCTAACAGCCACACTTGCGAGGTCGAATTTGGCTCAGGGGCATTTTTCACTATGTTTATCCGGCTATACTATTTACGTTTCCCACATCAAAAGTATAGAAAACGACATTTTCATCATTTTAGGTACTTCAGTAGCAGTTTCAGTCATCCTGTTAGTTAAGAAATGCTTTAAATGTATAAAAATAAAATCAGTGATTATTTTCTCAAAACTAGAGATGCATCTGACATCTCTTCACATGGCTGTTCTTTATCTGTTGTAATTTTCTCAAAATTACAAGTATATTCACATCATAGATATAGCCAGTTTGATGTGGTTATAGCCACATTCGTCCATCCAGTTTGTGCCCAAATGATATTTGTGTGACGGAAAATTCTGTAGTTTGGCCAAAAAGAATAGAGTGGAGTTGCAGTTGTCTCCGTAGGACGTGTGAACTAAACATCCTTATTAATGCGAATACAATGGGAAAAAATGAAGTTTTGAGAAATGTGACAGAAATTATGGGACACGAAAAGTGAATGCCCAGAAGAGAGATTTCAAAAAGGAGACGGCAAATTTAAAATCTGATGTCTCTAGGGATGCGAAGTTGTTATTTACAGTATAAAAAAATACTTCTCCTAATTTAAGAAAATGCTGTTTAATTTGTGATGAGGAAACTAATAAAACGAAGGAGGAAAAATATGATGGCAATGCCAGAAAATAATATGAGATGTTACGGTAATTGGGTTGTTGACGAATTTTCAAAAATGGTGAAATATTGTAGTGGAGGACTTAATTTAGTTATATATTTAATTTGGAAGAAAAATTCTTAGCGCAACATATTTTAAAAAATTGTTAAACTTCGACTATTTGAATGTGCCGCGAAAACGGTAGTGACATCATAACGGCAGTTAGATGTGAACTTATAAGCAGAACAGATGAAGACGAATAAGTTGACATTGCTGACAAGAAAAATAACCTCATATGTCAAAAATAAATTTGACGTTTAGCTAGCAGCGATTGATGTTTGCAGTTATTGTTAATATTTTTTTACAAAACGACTAAGGCAGTATATCTGTAAAAGCTAATTCTGACATTCTACTTGCGGTAGATATATTTATGGTCAGCGAATATTTAAAAAGAGACGATCGTTTTGACACTGCAATAGTTGGAAGTGCAAAAGCTGCAAGGTACTTACGTTACAGCTGCTAGAGACAGAACAAACTATTGTAATTTCTGCAAGAACTTCCTTTATCTTATCTTATTAATATTACATAATATGTCTAATATGTATTTTATTATTTAATTTAGATGAATTTGTTAACTATACTTTGTATTTTATTAAATATTTCCTTTTCATTGTTTTATTTCCTATTAACTATATACATGCGTATCTAACTGAAAACAACAAAATAAGTGTATCTACTAAAGAAATTATTTATTATCCATTGATACTCACTTCTAAGAAGAGTCAGAATGTGACTTACGAAGATATCAAGAAAGGTCTGTATTATAACAAAAAATAATAAATAGGTAAAGTACATTATGCTAGTATCTATCTAAGCAATAAACAATGATATGTATTTATAACACATAATTCAAAGGGCATTTATAACTACAATCCAACGCATTCGTAGCCATTTCTGACTGATTGTGTTCACCGACTTTAAACGACTTTCACAGTTTGTTTCATATAGTTTTTCAATGGCGAGTTTTTAAATTTCCTTTCTTAATTTATTGATCATTATAGTATTATGCATTATGGGGCGTCTAGGGAGCTTCATAAATAATCAATAACTAACAAAAACAACTGCACTTTATTCCAACATAAACTAGATAAAATACATAAAAGCAGATTAAAACCATTTCCCTCCTTTTAGGAAGTAAAAGCATGAATAACATTCTAATCTAGAGCCGTTAAGAATACAGTAATACACCCTGTTTTATCCACCAGTTTGGCGGGTAATTTAAATTTGTAACAGCTAGAACGCCACACAAGTCTTGTAATGCGGCCGTTTTTCCTACAACATAAACCCATATTAAAAATCAAATTCCTACATTAAGATACAACTTACCACAAATAAAACGCTTAGAATACATTGTAATTTGTTACTTTACTTGACATTGAAATGGTCTCCACAATAAGAAGACTTGGTCCTTCTCTGGTGGCTTTGAATCATTCATTATTACGTTCAGCGTTTATTATTGGAACACAACAGTTTTTCTGGTGAATTGGTAGTATTATTTACACAGTACGGTAGAAAACACTATCTGTACTTATATTTATCCATAACTAGATGCTGTTAAACTATACCGAATTGTAACCTATGAACGTCAGTTGAATTTGACGTTAAATATAATGTGAGATTAAACTGTCGTGATTGTCTTTTTTCTCCGTCGCTATCAGCAAGTTTCTAAATTAGTACCCGTTTCTTGTCGTTTTATAACTAACTTCTCTACAGACTGCCGTTATTATGTCATCTCCGTTTTAAATGCATGTATTTTTGTAATTAATATTATAATATTATAAGACTTTCTTTTCAACTTCTACATGTTTCTAATGTTTTTTTATGAATAATTGTTATTGTTTAACATAGATTCTCCTCAAATTTTAACTTAGTGCAACAACCCAATTGGATTGCGTGAGCAGTTAAAACATAAATTAACAGGGAAGAACAGCAACCACATGAAAAAATATTTTAATGTTGGCATTTTTCTGTTCTGATTACCCTAACAGTGTGTTTTGTTTATAATTTTCCCATTCCTTTTGATTATTAGTTGTTTCATAATATATATATAAGATTGACCCCTCATTTTACTATGAAGCACAATTTCACCTTTTGACATAAGAGTGTTAACAATGTTGATTGAGTATTATTAGATAAATGTCACATGGGAGTACAATATTAGTTTTCAATATATTTGAAATATTTATATTGTACTTTATTCAATGCTTCTGCTCTGTTGTCTTTGAAGAATTTCGTTCCTTGGTTATCACTGCCTATTTCCTAACTTACACCTAAATAGACTCACCAACTCTGGTAGACATTTTTGTAGCATTAAATGCATATTTTCTTTCTCTTCCAGCTGGAAATATGCGTCCTTCTCGTTTAAACTTAAACAAAACCTACATATCTTTTGGCTTTCTCTAAATTCTTCGCTTTCACTTTCATTTCTTATCTGCCAAAAATCTACATCACCTTGTTTACAACCTGAAGCAGTATATATTTGCTCTTCAGACGTTAAACATGTTGATTTGAAATTGTAAGATTTCTGGAGATTATCCACGCATTCGTAACATATTAGCGGATTTTCGCTGTATTCCCAGTTCTAAAATTTAAAATAAGGAAAATCGAGTGAGATAATAAGTACACAGCAATAAAGTGAATATTTACCACCAGATCCAAGAAAATCGCAGTCACCATCACCAATTCGTCTTCCATTGATTTGTAGTCGTTTTTACTGATAACTTTGAAACACAGTCTACAAATTTTAAATTGGTCGTCCATTTTATCTTTTATTGTGCAAACATATCTAATGAAACAGTAGCAAGTTGCTGAGACATAACCACAATCAGAACGAAGTTTTCCGTTCTTCTTCTACTACCACTACCAAGAGAAATAGGTGAACTCAATCCATAACAATATCTTATCTACTGCTAATTTCACGTGAGTACTACTTTACGATTGAACAAACTTACCTGTGAAGTTTTATCCTAAAAGAATTAATCGTTTCGTCGGAATACGAGCGCTAAAATTGCACGGTGCCACTCCAGGGTCTCTATTCTTGACTGCAGTAGAATAGAACAATCGAGAGAAAGTGGGCGTGTCTCTATTGAAATTCACAAAACCGTATTCTTGAACTTATTTCTATCGTCGCTTCTATCAAAACCAGGGTCTCTATTCTTGACTGCAGTAGAATAGAACAATCGAGAGAAAGTGGGCGTGTCTCTATTGAAATTCACAAAACCGTATTCTTGAACTTATTTCTATCGTCGCTTCTATCAAAAACTGATCCCTCATGCTTCTCTTGGTTATTTTCAGGGACCAGTCGGGGAATGCCGCCATTTTCTGCTTTTCTAACCTAGAAAAGTAAATGTTGTCAAAAACTGAATGTTTTATTTCACTTTTAATTAATATTCTTGTTATTTTGGACTTAATATAAAGATGAATCTGCCTGAAATAATATATTGGGACGAAATAATCCACAACGTGAACAATTCTCAAGAACTAGAGGTAGAGACTGTTGAGAGAGATTCTTCCAGAGCTCAGTTTTTATTATCAAATGAAAAATTTATGACATTGTTCTGTCTGACTAAGCCCTTTTGCCATGATTTAATAGAGATCTTAGAGATGTAAAGCAGTCGGCCCCTTGTCTATTAAATGTTAGGCAAGTAAAAGATCCCTACTCTTCTTACGAGAAGAGGTTCAGCAAAATTTTCAGGTTGGGGGTAGCCAATCTCCTGGCATCGGTGATAGGCCCTGGTAGCGGAAATAGGCCGACGTTAAATAAATAGAAATCTTCCCTGTCTGTACAAACTATGTACAAAATATATTTTAAATAATAATAGGTAGCATTATTTTTTTTTTGTTTATTTGAAAATACCAGATCAACAAATTAATGTTGTACATGGTAGTGTGTTATAGTAAGACAGTACATAACAATTGAAAATAAAATAAAGAACAGAAACAAAATATTTGGTTTAACATAACAATAGAAGAATATTGATATTAATATCAATCGGAAACGCTACTGGAAGTAAGATATCTTGTGGTAGTCTTTTTCTTAACCTATTATTACGAGTCTTTTCATTTAGGTTTAAATTTCTGGTACTTGTACAGTTGTTTATAGTTTTGAAAAATGTCTGCACATGATTTCATAAAGTCCTCAATTTGTGGCACGTCAAGCTCTCGATGGATTTGACTTTTTTATAAGCCAATGGGCATTTATAGCAGATCTCAACACTTTATTTTGAAATGTTTGCACCTTTTTAATATTAGTTTTGCTAGCAGTTCCCCTTATCACACAGCCGTAAGTTACCAATGGTCTTAAGATCGATGTATATATTAATGTCGTGCACTTAACTCTGAGCTTTGATTTTCTATTAATAATGGGATATAGCATTGATAACCTTGCGTAACCATCATTAAGTTTTTTATTGATATGGTAACTCCATGTTAGTCGTTTATCTAACTATACTCCTAGATATTTAATTGCACTATGTCTGCAGGATTCCATATTATTTCCTCGTCGTTGATGATAATATTATACTGGGGTTTTGTGGTCTTCTTATGGAAAGCATTATTCTTCAAATAATAATACCTACTTTGGGCTCAACTTTGTTCTTAAGAATACATATTGGTACCCCGGCACATATGAAACATTCACATCTCTTTTCAAAATATAATAATTATATTGCCGCTTATCTTTTATTACACCGAATCTTTCAAAACACTGCTTCATTTTCAGGTTCTAGCAGCTCTGCGTGTCTTTCAATACGTTTGTTAATATTCTTATTGTTATTGTTATGAACTTTGGTTATGCCGATTCCCTCCCAGTAATCTATGATGCCGATTGACAGAAATTGCTCGTCTATAATTGGTGAATAAGTTTGGCAACGCTGCGGTTCATTCCCTAATATTTTGTTCCCTCCTTTCTGTTCAAGAATACAGTTTAATGCTTGCAGTAGAACGGCAGTAGAACAAATCCGGGGAACGCTCCCCGGGGAACGTTCTATTCTATCACGGTCAAGAATAGAGGCCCTGATCCCTGGGGGTGCCTATTCTTGAACTTGAGGGAGTAGAATGTGTAAGAGAAAACAATCGTTTTCTACTCCCTCATGTAAAGTTTGTATTCTTGAATTTATTTTCCCCAGCCAGGTAGACGAAAACACTCCCTACTTATTCCCTTACTTTTAGCAAGAGAAAGTCGAGGGAAAGCAGAAAAGAATCATTTTTTAAGTACTTTGTAGGTTATGACCGTGCGTGTGGAGGCTTGTCATATTAATTCGGTTTTATTTAAATAACGGATATGGAAGATTTAGTGGCTAGACAAGTTTTGAATGATTTAGAAGATGCGAAGGAACAGTTTGAAAATGCGAAAAATATTCGAATTTTAGGAAAAACGGATCGAATTTTTGTTCGTTTATTTTTATATCCGCAATTTTGTTCATCAGGATGAGGGTATACTGCTGCCATCGAATTAAATCCTAATATTTTGAGAAAAAAATGCTTTAGTATAAATACTGATGTATTTCCAAATATTACACATATGGATATTGTGAATTACTTGGTTTGCATAGACGAAAGATGAGTTCAAACCATTCAAAAGTCTTGAAGCTGTTTGTGGTTAGGTGAAAGAAGTACTCTGCAAGAAATTTACAGAATAAAAGCTTGTTGCAAAGGTAAGAATTGTTATCAGTGATCAACCATTCTTTCCATATATAAGTATACTTGCCTAATTAAATGTTGCTTTATAAATAATTGCTAACGTACAAACTAATTTTTCAGGTTATAAACTCGTTAGCATCGTGAACAACAGCAATTGATTCCTTGGATTATAGCAGATTCAGATGGTTCCTTAGTACTTACTGTGAATATGTTGCTAGTCTAGACAAAACATGTTCACTACTTAGCGTCAAGAAGTATTTCCTTTTAGTTTTTTAACAGTAAATATGGCTATGGTCGAGGTATTAACCGCTGTAAATTTTTTTAAAAAGACACCATATAAATTAAGCAATGAAGATTGAGGTGCTATAAACTATTTGAGGTACCTATGTAATAAGACGTACATAATTTCTTCCATCAGTTGAACCTTCGTCTATAATGTATCTATAGTTTGGACTATATAATCCATTGTAATTTCTGTAAGAATTTTATTTTTCATATATTGTTTATTTTATTAAATATTCCCTTTTTATTATGTTTTATTTATCACTCTACTTCTATACAGTATCGGAAGATTTTGGATTTGGGTGGCAGGAATAGTTTCACCGGCTTGACAGACCGCCTACAATAAAGGCGTGTACCAGTGCTCTAGTAGAGGGAGCAAATAATGACGCGCGATCAGGAAAACACGTACATCATTGCTATTAATAATTTCAGTACCATTTATTGTAGTTGGCTCTGTTCAGTAGCGGTAATATTATTACGTGCTTTAATAACTAAAATTATTTAACTCGTTATACTTTCAAAACGAGTCAAATAATTCTTTACATTTCCTGCAGACAGAGCTGCACACGTACATGTGGTGGGGAAATCAGGTGGCACGAGTAGGATGTGTTATACGATAAAAAAGAATAGCCTAGTTGCTTTGTTCTCGCTTGCTCTCATTGTCGACCCAAATGAAACATTTTCTGACACTGTATATTGTTATAGTAAATCGGAATAGTTAATTACGTCGAACTTGTACTTAGGTACGTGCATGTAAGTGAAAGCAGAACAAAATATCTTTACTAATTAAATAATTTATTATCCAAGGGCTATTAGTACTTCTAAGGATAATCGAGAAGAAAGTTATAATTTATATTGTAAGAAAAAAATAAACGATTGTAACATAACGTGTATACTTTATATTAATATCTATCTAAGCAATAAAAGTAACATTCATAGTTTATATATTATAACAAAAAGGGCTTTTATAGCTACAATTCAACACTCATAGCCCATTCAGTCTTTGTTTATATGATCACTGAACTTAGACCACTTCAAAGTTTTAATTTTATACTTCTTCAATGTTCAATAGTCCAACATTCAATTTTTAAACACTACACGATATACTTTAAAAGGGCACATTGCTTCACTTGTTGACAGCGGGTAGATACTCTGGAATTTCCTTTCTTAATTTATGTACTTCATCAAATATCTTTATGAAGCCTGCAAATTTTCTTCTTTAAAACAATTTCTGCCATTGCACTTTTCTCTCTCTTGGTACAGCTCCACACCTTCGCTCAACTAAAATTTAAACAAGAAATAATTATTAAAATTACTGACAAACCAATATAAAATGTTAATTTCCTTTACCCTGAATTGTTTATTGCTTGTTTGAGCAGCAGTAATTATTATCATAAGCAGTTTCAGTTTCACATATGGGTTTTAAATTATATCCCTTATTGAGAAAGGATGCTCAATTGGATATATCATCATGGTCTTGTATTACGGCTGTTTTTCCTACAACATACACCCACGTTAAAAATCAAATTCTTCTTACATTAATATGCAACATACCACTAATAAAATCCTTAGAAGACTCTTGTAAAATCATTTCTTTTAATTGTTTGAAATCAGTTGCAGTCTTTTAACCCCCAACTTCTTCTGATTGTAAATGGAGGTTACTTTATAAAAATTGGCATAGATTTGGATTGTCACACTTCCACAATTAATAATAAACCAAAAACTTGTCATTTTGTATGTAAAATATACATATAAACAATAATACTACGAAAAGTTCAGTCAGTTGCCATTTGACAGTTATAGAATTTCACTAGAATAAATATGTTTTTGATCTGTCAACTGTCACGCCACCACCAAACAATTTTTGGCTACCACAGCTGATAAATATCAGATATAGGAGAGTTCTGATTGGTTATATTGTGAAGAACAATATGACAACACTGTAGCAGTGTTGCCAATTGCCGGAGAATTCTCCGCTTTTCGGAGAATTTGACTGCCTGCGGAGAATCTGGCGGAGAATGCCTTTTTGACGGGGAATTGGCGGAGAATATAGGGTGACAGAATTTATAATTATTTCTTTATTAAAACAAATAACAAAATAATGTACCTCTCTGTTTTCTTGCAGTTTAATGATAACAGATGGCGATATGTGCGTATTCAGTTTCATTAAAGGTCAACAGAGGCCGGTTGTCGACCAATAATAGACGGGTTTTCCACGGTCGTAAATAAGTCTGTGATAAATAAGGAACAATATACATCAAAAGCGTTCGGACTGTATGGTCGGACTTGATCAGCTGAGTGGTCGATGTGGTCACATTTTAAAATCTAAGTTGTATCACAGTAGAGAAAAGACCAGTAGTCCGACTCAGCCGGAACAGTTGTATAAGATTTTCAGTTTTTCAGTTTTTCAGATTTTCAGTTTTCAGCTTAAACTATTCGATGCGCAGTGGACGGCACGACGACAGTGATGATATAAGGTGGGGCGGATGTTTATTTTTGTTTACGTTTACGTTTCTGAACAGTCGCCACTGTCGACGAAATGCGCGTGGGATACAAACAGTAGATGCGCAGTGGATTAAAAAAAATAAAATCGATTACAACAAATATCAAAGGGACCGCTGCGAGTGAAACTACTGGTCTTTTCTCTACTGTGCTTGCATGATCAAAATCGTTCGACCCGTTTGAATTTCCGTCTTAAAATGGCGACAGTAAATAAGTCTGTGATAAATAAGGAACAATATACATTTGTGGAAATTACAAATCATACCGGAGTAAAATTTAAAGTCCGATTAAGTGAATATGAAATTCAACAAGCAAATTACTATTCAAATCCATGATAAATCACTGTTATAAAAGTCAAAATCAAAATACCGGGTTTTGAGGTTAGAGTTAACGTTTATAGAGATTGGAAAAATACTTCAAATTCTGATGCGTTCGACCGCAAGTTCAGTTCGACCACAATGGGCGGACCACATCGGTCAGATGTCGAATGTAGCCTATAGCCGTATTTGTTTGACATCATATTTTAATCAGATCAGTGAATTCTAGTTTTTGATTGGTTGGAACAATTTATACCAATATTTTAAACCAATCAGAAAGGAGAATTACTGACATGATCCAAAAAATCTTGTCAAAGAAATACGGCTTATATTGGAGTGAGGACCGATAGGCTGGAGCTCGAAGGAGCTTTAGAGAGAGAAAGCCATATTTTCATTATTCTCTGAATAATTAGTTTACAAGTGAGAGGGAGCCAGAGTGCCTCCAAATTTAGCTTATATCTCTAAAGTTTCTTTGAAAGGGAACAATAGGTTCCTAATTGTTCATACTCATTCCAGTATGTATATAGAGTTCACTAATCTCAAGCGTGCTCCAAACCTGGTTGTGCTGATTCATCACAACCAGGTTTAATTAATTCATAACTGATGAATTAAAATATCAATTTGTGCAAATTAGTAATGGGCTAACGGATTATATATTGAGAAGCAAATAAAGACCAATATATTTTTTGTTGTTTAGAAAATTTTGATATTTTATTTTTGCGGAGAATTTCTTCGATTTGCGGAGAATTTTAAGGCAGTAGGCGGAGAATTTTAGAATGCTCTGTTGGCAACACTGCACTGTAGACTTCTCCCTCAAACTTTCGCCGGTCCCTCGTTATTCCTTTTGTTCAAGAATACATGTTTTTCGAGTGAGGGAATTTCAAGTGAAAGGCGTGGGAATAAATTCGCCGGGGAGTAACAATTTCTCTCGCGCTCAAGAATAGCCAAGATGCTTCTCTTGGTTATTTTCAGGGAACAGTCGGGGAATGCCGCCATTTTCTGCTTTACTAACCTAGAAAAGTGAATGTTGTCAAAAACTGAATGTTTTATTTTACTTTTAATTAATATTCTTGTGATTTTGGACTTAATATAAAGATGAATCTGCCTGAAATAATATATTGGGACGAAATAATCCACAACGTGAACGATTCTCAAGAACTCCTAGAGGTTGAAACTGTTGAGAGAGATTCTTCCAGAGATCAGTTTTTATTATCGAATGAAAAATTTATGACATTGTTCTGTCTGACTAAGCCCGTTTGCCATGATTTAATAGAGATCTTAGAGATGTAAAGCAGTCGGTCCCTTGTCTATTAAATGTTAGGCAAGTAAAAGATCCCTACTCTTCTTACGAGAAGAGGTTCGGCAAAATTTCCAGGTTGGGAGTAGCCCGTCTCCTGGCATCGATGATAGGCCCTGGTAGCGGAAATAGGCCGACGTTAAATAAATAGAAATCTTCCCTGTCTGTACAAACTATGTACAAAATATATTTTAAGTAATAATAGGTAGCGTTATTTTTTTTTTGTTTATTTAAAAATACCAGATCAACAAATTAATGTTATACATGGTAGTGTGTTGTAGTAAGACAGTATATAATAATTGAAAATAAAATAAAGAACGGAAACAAAATATTTGGTTTAACATAACAATAGAAGAATATTGATAATATCAATCGGAAACGCTACTGGAAGTAAGATATCTTGTGGTAGTCTTTTTCTTAACCTATTATTACGAGTCTTTTCATTTAGGTTTAAATTTCTGGTATTTGTACAGTTGTTTATGGTTTTGAAAAATGTCTGCACATGATTTCATAAAGTCCTCAATTTGTGGCACGTCAAGCTCTCGATGGATTTGACTTTCTTATAAGCCAATGGGCATTTATAGCAGATCTCAACACTTTATTTTGAAATGTTTGCACCTTTTTGATATTAGTTTTGCTAGCAGTGCCCCTTATCACACAGCCGTAAATTACCAATTGTCTTAAGATCGATTTATATATTAATGTCGCGCACTTAACTCTGAGCTTCGATTTTCTATTAATAATGGGATATAGCATTGATAACCTTGCGTAACCATCATTAAGTTTTTTATTGATGTGGTAACTCCATGTTAGTCGTTTATCTAACTATACTCCTAGATATTTAATTGCACTATGTCTGCAGGATTCCATATTATTTCCGCGTCGTTGATGATAATATTATATTGGGGTTTGTGGTCTTCTTAGGAAAAGCATTATTCTGCAAATAATAATACCTACTTACTTTGGGCTCAACTCTGTTCATAATAATACATATTGGTACCCCGGCACATATGAAAACATTCACATCTCTTTTTAAAATATAATAATTATATTTTGCCGCTTATTTTTTATTACACCGAATCTTTCAAAACACTGCTTCATTTTCAGGTTCTAGCAGCTCTGCGTGTCTTTGAATACGTTTGTTAATATTGTTATTGTTATGAACTTTGTTATGCCGATTGTCAGAAATTGCTCGTCTATGATTGGTGAATAAGTTTGGCAACGCTGCGGTTCATTCCCTAATATTTTGTTCCCTCCTTTCTGTTCAAGAATACAGTTTAATGCTTGCAATAGAATCTTCGACCATATATTATCATGGTCGAAGAATAGAATGGCAGTAGAACAAATTCGGGGAACGTTCTATTCTATCACGGTCAAGAATAGAGGTCCAGGCAGGTAAGTAAGTATGAATTTGTGGAGTGATTTGCGCATTATAAAAATCAGTCTTAACCAGCGAGTATAGGTCACAGGAGGGACTGATAATAATTAAAAGTCACCTAATAAATACACAAAAAAACACTTAAATGTATAACAATAACAACTCAAACCTTCAATACAATACACCACATTCCAAAATAATTAATATCATCGGTGTAGATGATAACGACTTCCGTACTAAACACGCCTAGAGATGAGTTGCTATTTAACAACCTGTTATTTTATAACTGTTATTTGTAAATAGCATTAACAGACTTTTATTTCCGTTCGAAAATAACAGGTGAGAAAATAACAGATAAGCAGTAGCGACAGCAGCATGTAGAATAAAATAACGTCTCTGAAATAACATTTGTAAACTGCGCAAATTTCGTTTTGTATATTTTACACGGTATATCTAAATTCATGTCTTTAATTTCGAGATGTGAGGAGGATATCATTGTGTAGCTTTCAATTTTCATACTAGTTTTTTCGTTGTCTGTGTACTAACGTTCAGTGATGCAGACTAATTTCGAATATACTTCCATATTTGCCGGCAGTATTTCCATCTCTAATATTTTGTTCTTACATTTTGATGGAATATAAGGAGAGTGTTTTTATTTTTGGTTTCTTCAATATTTGATTTTTTATTATTACCTAGATGACATTTCTTTGCGTAAATACTATTCATATCAGAATTGTCTAGCTTGTCAATTTCGATTTCATTTGCTTCTATATAAAGTCCTGGCTTTGAGGCTTCTTTGGAAAATTTACACTGTCACTATTTGCATCTCTTAATCTGTTTAGATATTTCTTTTCTTTTTTAAAATCGAACCTATTCACTGCTACTCCTCTTGGCCAAAATGAATTTGTATAAACTAAATCCTTTAAATCATAATTAAGGCCTCTTTAAAACAGTTAATATCTGCTATTTTCCTATATGTGTCTATTTCCTTTACATGGATGTCGTCGTCACTATTCGTTTTTCTTTTCAAATATTTTTTCACTATTTCCTCTGTTACATGGTCCTTTACTCTTCCTATAAATAGCCATACTTTTTTCTGTGCTTCTTCTCTACCTACAAATCCGTTTATTTCATCTTCTTTACTAATATCTACCTCTCCAATTTGTATTTTTGTATTTCTATTTTTCTTCTTGTAGCTACCTGTTTTAAAAAAAGCTTCCTCTTGTGGAGTTTCCTTAATGGGTCACTATTTATTATATGGTTCATAATGCTCGTTTGTTTATTTTGAAGAGTCTCTAGGTTAGCTTGTTTTCCATTGTTTTGTTGTTTGGCAGGTATTTTTTTTAGTTTTATCTGTGTTTTTATTATCATCCATGTTTTTTGTGACAATTGGTGGCACTGTGTTTTTGTTGTCTTGTTTTTGTATGTCTTCCCTAGATAATTTTAATTGTTCTAAGTTTAATATTTAATAATAATAATAACTTTTATTCCCAAGAAACTGTACAGTTTATAATTAGAGATTAACATAAAATACACGTATATACATTTAAACAAACAGTATATGATAAATATGACAAACAATACTTATAGATAATACAAACGACAAACAAAACAAAATATGTATATACACATTAGGGTGGCCCATCTTTTTCGAAATCGAAATTTTTTATTTCTCATCCCTGCAAATGGTTCCATTTGAAGAAAAAACAGTCCCCTCAAAATATTATTGAGGCAAATTGAAGGCAAGGGGTGCCGCAGAATGCATTATTATGCAATAATAAAAGTAAATGGAATTATTTACATTCTTTGGTTGATGCATTGTTTTTTTTTTAATCAGCAACATTTATCTTTAGAATGACTAATCAAGTCATACAAATATCAAAGACATTATCTGTTGTGACTATGACATGTGTCATACTACTGTAAATTCGTAGTTTATGAAAACTAGACTACAAGTTTTTGAAATAAAACTGTTTTATCTTTGTGTATTTTATCATACATAGTACCAAATATTATCCTAAATCTACAAGACATATAGTAATGAAAACAATATTTTTTGCACTAGGCCAAAGCATGCGACAGGGTTTCTTTTTTTACATTTGGAAACTGTGATTTATAATCATTTACAACTTGGAGTAAAAACTGTTTTTGGTCTTCATTTTTTGTTAAAATGTCATTATAGTCAGTAATAAGTTTGATTCCTCTCTCAGCGGCATCATTTACAACTTTAATTTTGTTTACAATATTGAAACATCGGGTATAACTTTCATTTTCCCTCCATGCTGTTGGATCAATTTCCAAAAATTCCGTAGACAAACCTAATTTTTGAAAAAACTGTTTAGTGTTCTCGCATATGAAGTCCTGAATTTCCTTGTTTTCAACGTCAGTAATGTTACTAATCATAAGTCGTTTAATACCCTCTTAATTTGGTGCTTTCCTATTCAAAGCTTTAACCATTTCTCTTTTAGTGGTAACTGAAATATCGTCATCAAAGAAAGATAAGCCAACATTTACTGAATTAAGGTACCACAAATGGTTCACTATTTTCCTACTTGCGGCTTGAGATATTTCTTTGTCAATATTTTGATAATTAATGAGTTCTTTACAAAAGTCTAAGTCATGAAGCGGTGCTTTACTAGCAAATGACGCTGTAAACCAGGCCTTTACATAAACCTTTACAATAAAGAGACATATATCTTCAATACCTATTTTTCTTTTTTAGTTAGTTGGAACTGATCTTGGAAAAAAAATATTTTTAAACAGTAAATGGCTTTGGCCATCCAACGTGCATGATGAAATGCCCCTGGTTGATAGAATGTCGTGTGAGTGGGCTCTTCTTCAACAAAAAGTTTAGAAAGCATTAAAAATTCTTTATAATCATCACGAGGCTGTTGCAAAGTTAAAGCTGCATTTAGAAACTTTACAATTTCGGCTTTAACTGGTTGTAAAATGTGTTTAATTTTTGATACCTGAAATCCAGTTTTTAGTTTATTCTGATCTATTTTAGGCCAAAATTCCCTAAAACGTTTAAATAGTGGCACATTTGGACCAGATGAGGAAAGCATTTTTGTGTCAAACACACTTCTCAAAACCACTTCAAAAATATGATGTCTACAAGGAAAATATAGAATATCTCTTTCTAATTTTTGTTGCAATAGTGTGGCTGCCCCATTTATATAACCCATATTTGATGCTGTTGTATCACAACACAAAGCTATTACCTTTTCTTCCAAATTCCATTCACAAAGCACATCATAAACTGCTTCAGTCTGTTCTCTTCCAGTTGAATTGGGCAAAGCTGGTACTCCAAGTAGTTGTTCAATATCTCCACTAGTAACTAAGATAGCAAGTCTATCGATATTTCCCATTCCAGTGAGAGAAGGTAAAAGTTTTCCATCCCAATGGATGACTGGGGCCGACAATTCAGAATTACCGAAGGCAGTTTTTAATATTTCAGCTCTTTCTTCGCGGATGCGTTGTCTAGAGCGCTGAAGTGTGGTTCTGCTGATGGACAAAGATATGGTGTCATGTCCTAGTGCTTCTGCTACTGCTGTCAAAATATGGACTCCATACCTGTCGCTTATTTTGCAAGCATCAAATGCAGCGGCTATTTTTGGTGTGATGATGTTACATGTTCCATACAATCTCCTCTTTTTTGGCTGTGACGGACCAGGCTGGTCTTGTAACAACTCTTCTTGGGCTTCGATTATTTCATCTTCATTTTCGTTGGAGTCGGCTGAATTACTACTTGATGATGGACAGGTGACTGTTTCCTCTAATCTAGCTTTTTCTTGTTGACTTCGTTGCATTCGTTCGGATAATTTCTGTAATTTCTCAGCTGATTTTTCTTGAGAAGCAAGTTGGTCATCAATACCATGCATAAATCCAGGACGTCCCTTTTTTCTTTGGTTAATTAAAAACTGCTTATCTTCATCTATTTTCATCAACTGCAATGCATTTGCATGAGAAATGTCAAAAAGATCGTCCAATTTTTCAACGAAATTTTTTTCTTTATCTCCCGCACTGGCCCTTTTAGGCGATTTTTGTAAGTTCCTCCACTCTGCATAAAGTTTATCTAGTTGTTTAACACAATGAAAATCCTGACGTGTCGGAATGCGAGCTTTATCCCAAAAAACTGACCTCTTTTATTGTTAATTTAGCACTTTCATGTACACTTAGCTTCACTTCACGAATGTTATAAAAGAGCACTTGTAATACTTGTCTATTAGATGGCAATTTATTGCCAATGATTTGTGACGAATAGTGTCCAACTAAGTAAATGAAAGTATCCTTTCGTAAGGATCTAACATCAGCCATCGTTAAATGTTTTTTTCAAAAAGGAACGTATGCTAGAACTTATAATGTCACCACTGTAAAACACAACTGCAAACTGACATAAAAACCTACCGTAGGTGCATTATATTTCCAAACTTCCAAAACAAATAATTTCTAGGAAATAATTACACCAATAAAACATTATGAGAAAAGAGGTAGATATTTGTATTTTAAGTAAAATTTAAGTGTATTACTGTAATAAAATCTTATCTACAAATTTCTACCTGAATGCGGCACGGGTTACCGTAATAAAATCTTGTCTACAAATTTCTACCTGAATGCGGCACGGGTTACCGTAATAAAATCTTATCTACAAATTTCACCTGAATGCGGCCGAATTATCTGAAACTTTGACATAAATTATTCCTAGTATAATAGTATATTTTCGTGGGGTGAGACTTAAAAAATACGCAAAAAAAATTCACCCCCTATAGAGATGGGCCACCCTAATACACATATATACACATACATATAAATAGCTTCAAGTTAATAACATATTTTTTACATTTATTTTAAGTTTATTTAAATTTTCTATATTTTTAATTTTCTTTGGCAAATTATTGTATAAAAGTATTCTTTGTAATGAATAGAGTTTTTTCCAATTTCTTTTTTTTTTTTTTTGTTTATTTAATAATACAATTAATGTTTCTTTATCCACAATAATAGTATCTTTAATTATTTGTCTTAGTAGTGTATTTTCTTCCTTTAGGGATGGTTGACCTGCATCAATACCACTATGCGGTAGTTTGGTTTTTTCTTGCAGTGACTGGTCACAACAAATTTTTACTCTTTAAGGGCAACTGTACTGGTAGGTTACATCACATAATTCACATGTTGGACCTGTAGTCACATTTTTTTTGCAGTATTTACAGATTTTCTGTACTACAACTGACACTTCCTTCACTTCCAGCCATCTTGAATAATTAATGACTGTGATAATAAGCAAGTTAATTGCACATGAAATTTTATTTACAAGACACAACAGACAATAATCACAGCTGTACATTGTTATTTCTGATGGATCCTTATGTAGGCGTAAAACATGATTTTTGAGGCAATGCTTATGTTTTGTTTGAAACGAGTAAGAGCCGCATTTATACATTTTTGCTTGTGGAGCATGTACTAGCAAATATTCCTTGAGGGTCCCTTTATGCTTTGACAGAAATAAACAAGAGTCATATTTGTACATTGTTACTTCTACTATATTTTGACTAACAAATGACTCGAGACCAGCTTCGTATTTCGTCTAAAAGGAACAAGAATCACATTTGAACAATGCTACTTCTGATGGTTCCTTAAGCACCAGCAATTGGGTTGTTGCACTAAGTTTGAGGAGAATCTTTGTTAAACAATAACAATTATTCATAAAAAATCATTAGAAACATGTAGAAGTTGAAAAGAAAGTCTTATAATATTATAATATTAATTACAAAAATACATGCATTTAAAACGGAGATGACATAATAACGGCAGTCTGTAGAGAAGTTAGTTATAAAACGACGAGGAACGGGTACTAATTTATAAACTCGCTGATAGCGACGGAGAAAAAAGACAATCACGACAATTTAATCTGACATTATACTTAACGTCAAATTCAACTGACGTTCATAGGTTACAATTCGGTATAGTTTAACACAGCATCTAGTTATAGATAAATATAAGTACAGATAGTGTTTTCTGCCGTACTGTGTAAATAATACCACCAATTCACCAGAAACACTGTTGTGTTCCAATAATAAACGCTGAACGTAATAATGAATGATTCAAAGCCACCAGAGAAGGACCAAGTCTTCCTATTGTGGAGACCATTTCAATGTCAAGTAAAGTAACAAATTACAATGTATTCTAAGCGTTTTATTTGTGGTAAGTTGTATCTTAATGTAGGAATTTGATTTTTAATATGGGTTTATGTTGTAGGAAAAACGGCCGCATTACAAGACTTGTGTGGCATTCTAGCTGTTACAAATTTAAATTACCCGCCAAACTGGTGGATAAAACAGGGTGTATTACTGTATTCTTAACGGCTCTAGATTAGAATGCTATTCATGCTTTGACTTCCTAAAAGGAGGGAAATGGCTTTAATCTGCTTTTATGAATTTTATCTAGTTTATGTTGGAATAAAGTGCAATTGTTTTTGTTAGCTATTGATTATTTATGAAGCTCCCTAGACGCCCCATAATACTAGGATGATCAATAAATTAAGAAAGGAAATTTAAAAACTCGCCGTTGAAAAACTATATGAAACAAACTGTGAAAGTCGTCTAAAGTCGGTGAACACAATCAGTCGGAAATGGCTACGAACGCATTGGATTGTAGTTATAATGTGTGTTATAAATAGGTACATATCATTGTTTATTGCTTAGATAGATACTAGCATAAAGTACTTACTTATTTATTATTTTTTGTTATAATACAGACCTTTCTTGATATCTTCGTAAGTCTCATTCTGACTCTTAGAAGTGAGTATCAATGGATAATAAATAATTTCTTTAGTAGATAAACTTATTTTGTTGTTTTCAGTTAGATACGCATGTATATAGTTAATAGGAAATAAAACAATGAAAAGGAAATATTTAATAAATTACAAAGTATAGTTAACAAATTCATCTAAATTAAATAATAAAATACATATTAGACATATTATGTAATATTAATAAGATAAGGTAAAGGAAGTTCTTGCAGAAATTGCAATAGTTTGTACTGTCTATAGCAGCTGTAACGTAAGTACCTTGCAGCTTTTGCACTTCCAACCATTGCAATGTCAAAACGATCGTCTCTTTTTAAAAATCCGCTGACTATAAATATATCTACCGCAAGTAGAATGTCAGAATTAGCTTTTACAGATATATATTGCCTTAGTCGTTTTGTAAAAAAATATTAACGATAACTGCAAATATCAATCACTGCTAGCTAAACGTCAAATTTACTTTTGATATATGAGGTTATTTTCTTTCTTGTCAGCAATGTCAACTTATTCGTCTTCATTTGTTCTGCTGCCGTTATGATGTCACTACCGTTTTCGCGGCACATTCAAATAGTCGAAGTTTAACAATTTTTTAAAATATGTTGCGCTAAGAATTTTTCTTCCAAATTAAATATATAACTAAATTAAGTCCTCCACTACCATATTTCACCATTTTTGAAAATTCGCCAACAACCCAATTGTTGTTTGATTTTGTCTTTACGATTTGCCTGATAAGAACAGGAGTCACATTTAATCACTGTTAGTTATGAAGGTTCCTTATGTCTCAGTAAATGCTTTTTGAGGTAAACTCTGCGTGTTGTCTGAAACAAGCAATAGTCGCATTTGTACTTTGTTACTTCTGATGGATCCTTGTGCACCAGCGAATGTGTTTTGAGACTAAATTTATATTTTGTCTGATATGAACAAGAATTACATTTGAACAATGCTACTTCTGATGGTTCCTTATGCACCAGCAAATGCGTTTTGATATTGTTTTTATGA
This sequence comes from Rutpela maculata, assembly GCA_936432065.2. Taxonomy (NCBI): domain Eukaryota; kingdom Metazoa; phylum Arthropoda; class Insecta; order Coleoptera; family Cerambycidae; genus Rutpela; species Rutpela maculata. The sequence goes on along the minus strand of OW386292.2, from coordinate 143,338,443 downwards.
TTTGTCTGATAAGAACAAGAGTCACATTTGATCACTGTTAGTTCTGAAGGTTCCTTATGATTCAGTAAATGTCTTTTGAGGTCACTTCTACGCTGTGTCTGATATGAACAAGAGTCACATTTGTACTTTGTTACTTCTAATGGATCTTTGTGGACCAGCAAATGTGTTTTGAGGCTACGTTTATATTTTGTCTGAAATGAACAAGAATCACATTTTAACATTGTTACTTCTGATGGTTCCTTATGCTGCAGCAAATGTGCTTTGAGATAATATCTACAATTTGTCTGATATAAACAACATTTACATTGGTACATTTTTACTTGCGTACGATCCTTATGCCTCAGCAAATGCCTTTTAAGATCAGCTTTACGTTTTGTCTGAAATGAACAAGAATCACACTTGAACATTGTTACTTCTGAAGGTTCTTTATGCTGGAGTGCATGATTCTTGAGACTATATTTATATTTTGTCTGAAATGAACAAGAATCACATTTGAACATTCTTACTTCTGATGGTTCCTTATGCCTCAGCAAATGCATTTTGATTTTGTCCTTATGATTTGTCTGATAGGAACAAGAGTCACATTTGATCATTGTTACTTCTGGAGGTTTCTTATGCTTCAGCGAATGCTTTCTGAGATTTTCTTTATGAATTGTCTGATAGGAACAAGAGTCACATTTGATCACTGTTACCTCTGAAGATTTCTTATGCTGCACCAAATGTCTTCTGAGATTATCTTTATATTTTGTCTGAAATGAACAAGAGTTACATTTGAACATTCTTACTTCTGAAGGATCCTTATGCTGCACCAAATGTCTTTTGAGATTATCCTTATATTTTATCTGGTATGAACAAGAGTCACATTTGAACATTTTTATTTGTGAAGGATTCGTATGATGCAGCAAATGCATTTGAAGATTTTCTTTGTACAGTGTCTGAAATGAACAGCATTCACACTTGTATGTATGTACTGTTGAGACATTTCCATTTTCCATCGTTTGTTTAACGCAAAGCTTTGACAGATCCTCTTCCAAGTTTGCCATTAAACATTTCTGTGTGGTACGCAAACCAGTGGTTAACTCCTGTTGTGTCAAAACGACACCATCTTCAGGACTGAAAATTATAAAAATCATCACTGAACTGTGCACTAATTTTTATTTTATATTATTTTATTCATACACCATCTAACAGTACAAGACCATTTACAAGACGGGAAACAACACATGCATCATATAGAAAAAAATGACTTAAAATTACTAACATACATTTCACTATAGATGCACAAGAATATAAACATTAAAGTACAGAGAGTTGAATTTACTTACAACAAAGAGAAGAAAAAAATACATACATACATATATGATTTTAGGTAATATCTATTTATTAAATATATCGATATCATGCCGGTTGTGGTTATAGCTAGAACACATGGTGTAGATTAGCAAAAACTGTAAAGTGTTAGTCCGGGGTATAACAAGGTAGAAAGTTTCGTAATGTCTTGAATTCATTCGTGGAATATGGAAATTAAGTCTCTGAAGTATGTCACTACAGTCAATATCATAATGAATCACCTTTTTCATAAAATGTATGGCAAAGTCGTTCCGTCTTTCAGATAGGCTACTCATAGAAAACATTTGGAGCAAATCGCTTTGTGGAAAACCAATTGGTGGATATATATTTATACCCTTAGTTTTCAGATATGGAAATTTAAGAAAATGGTGTTGCACACTTTCTGATTTAGTGCCACGAATGTTATAGCAGGACTGCCAGACAATGGAGATATACTAATTAAAGTATATATTGACGAAGCCCAGTTTTTTGTAAAAAATTACTCCAAGATCTTTAAACGAGGACGTTCGAGTTATATTTTGTTTTCCAGAGAGTAGTAAAATGTATAATTAACATCCTTCTTGGAAAAAGTCATTACATTACATTTTTGTACGTTTAATGTGAGACTATTCTCAATACACCAAGCTTATATTTCAAATAATAGGTTCAGCTTTTTGATAAAGCCGACTACCTTATTGGGTGAAATGTTGTCCAGGTTCTCTGGCAGCAGTTGCCCTTTGCCAAAAAGTGAGAACCTGGTTCTTTCTGGAGCAGGACAGGTACATAGAACGTGCGCGCCGTTTCATCTTCCTCCAAACACAGTCGGCATTCAGCGTTGTCTGCTATTCCGAGTCTGTGTAGGTGGTGATTTAGTCTGCAGTGCCCAGTGTATAGGCCAGTGTCTAGTGCCCAGTGTATAGTTCTTGATTTCAGAGGGTATGTAATAAACTCCTTTGAATGAACTAATTCTGGTAGTTCTTGCCAGTACTGGAGGATTTTCCTCAGTCCAGGCCAAGACGGTTGTTTTCGCAGTGCTTGCCGATAAATTTTGGTACCGTGCCTTCCCTGGCTAAGGAGTCGGCTATTTCGTTGCCCTCCATGCCAGAGTGGCCCGGTATCCAGACCAGAGTTAATTTGTTGTATCTACCCAATTGGATTAGAGCCTTTTGGCAGTTCCAGACCAATTTAGAATTGCAGCGATGTGAGCCAAGAGCTTTGAGAGCTGCTTGGCTGTCTGAAAAGATTTTTATTGATCTGTCTAGGATGCATTTGTTCAAGCCTCCTTGTACACAGTTCAATGGCATGAACTTCTGTCCGAAAGACAGTCGCATAATTACCCAGGCTCAAAGTAATTCTTACCATTGGGTTGCGACTGTATGCATCTAGCTCATATGCTATATCATTGATAAATATAATAAACAAGAGTGGTCCAAGAAAGACACCTGAAGTACACGGGAATAAGATATGTAATGAGTAGACCTGAAGTCCTTGTATGCGGCGTACTGTTTTCTATTTGATAAATATGATTTTTGAAAGTGTGTAAGATTCTGTGAAACTCCATTACACAGTTTTTTAATATGAATGTTATGATCAAGCCTGTCGAATGTTTTTGTCAAAATATATTACATCTGTTTGAATTTGCCTGTCAATGCACTCAGATATATATCCACGAGCGTATAAAGCGTCCAGGACTCCGCAATAATGAAAGCAACTAGATAACTTTTATCCATTTATATTGTATTCTTATGTCCGATTTATGATGAGCAACCCAGAGAAATTCTTTACCCCAGAGGGGTAAAGAATTTCTCATACACATTTTATACGAATTTTATCCAATCAAACACAATCTTTCGTATCTCAATGTTTAAAATACAATTTCGACTCAATTTATATAATTACGATATGCCTAAGAGTTGTGTTCGCCTCCAACGACGTTGCCAATTGTACGGAGTTGAAAATGTATTATTTGCTTGTAGATATTCTTCTTATTCGAAAATACAGAATATCAGTTATTTCTTCAATCCAGGTAATAATCAGATATTAGTATGGCATATCCCAAGCAGCAATTTTAGTCGTTTCTACGTAATAGTTGCCATTAGGGGAACTTTAAAGGTTTCCGCAACTAAGGACTGTTACGTAATGGGAACCATTCTTCTACCAAGTATTCACCAAAATGGGGAATAATAATTACGTAGCAAATTACTATTCCGGTACTTCTACCATTACCGTGTTGAAGACTAGGTTATTACGTAAACGGGATGTAACCAAGTAGTAGAAATGACTAACTTTTGGAACAGCTCAGCTGACCGAAATGAGAGCGCAAACTATATATTTGGCTCCCTGTTATTCGAATAGCAAATTAATGACTTACTGAGTTTAAGCACATGATATGTCCAAGGTCCAAGTTAAGATGATTATATACAACATGCATAAGCATATATTATAAATCATGATGTTTTGCATTTACCCTGGGTGTAGATATTAAAACCACCACTTGTTTTCTGTAAAATGTTATCATGACATTATGTGTACAAGCAAAACTGCAAAATTTTTTATGGAAAACGTTTTTTTTTTAATTTTATATTTTATAAAGTAATAATCTATTTAGAAAACATATTTGTAAATGACTATAATAAAAAGAAATTTTTTATTGAATTATATTTTTATCCGTGTCAATATGGCGTCTTCATTCAACAACAGAAAAATGACGATTTTAATTGCAGTAACTTAGTGGTTGAAAAAACCAAAATTATTTCCCTACAAGTTACATTTACTATAAAGTAGCAGATGCCACCAACGTTATAGTTGTTGTTACTTTAAAAGTGGTGACGGCAACTGCAACAATTTCACTGTGTAGTTATATTTACCTAGATGTAGCAAATGGGACCAATGACGCTATAAGATCTTAGTAACTGTTGCTACCAACTTATTTTCATGTTGGCAGAATTGGCAGAATCGATATAGGTAATTTTTTTTTTTTTAATTGGCAACGCGGTAATAACTGTTAAAGTGTCACTGTCACTGTGTGCGATGGGAATATGTGGATTATTAAAAATAACAATTATTATACTTTTTACGTACTTTTTATTATCTGATATTATTTGGAAAGAGCACATATCGAACAATATTTGATGGATGCCCCTGACGGTGAGCATCTTATGTCAGAGGTAGGTGTTTTTTATGATCTTGCTTTTATATACCTATTTAAATGTTTAGGTTTTTTAGATTGCATTGATATTGGGAGTTTGCGGTGCCTGCCGTTGCGGTGAACTGACCTTCTTAAGCGTCGAAGATATGAGATAAAGAATAATATCTATATATATCCATACCAGATACCAAGACGAATAAATCAAGAAGTTTCACAGTTTTAAATGAAGGATTTTCGGTGAACCCACTTGATTCGATTAGGAAATATGTCTTTAAGACCGCAAAATGTGTCTCACAAAAGATTTTTCGTAAATTTTCAAAAGGGAAAGTGCACTGTCCAATGCGTTCGATTAAATAAGCTCTCAAAAATTCCAAGAATTGTAGCTGATTATTTGCAATTGCCTGATGCAGATTTGTATACTGGCCATAGCATGCGCCGTTCCTCATCAACTCTTGGCCAATGCTGGGGGTGACATTACCACCATTAAACGTCACGGTGTGTGGAAATCATCCACCGTGGCGGAGGGTTATTTGGAAGATTCAGTCTCAACAAGATTGTTATTGCTAAAAAAATTCAGGGAGAGCAGCACGAGTCAGGCAATACAGACGCCGTTACTAGTATAGAGAAAAATTGTGTACAGAAGAGCAGTTTTCTTTGTGAGAAATCGAATATGATGATATAGCGTTATCGCTATAAATAAAATTAAAATCGAAGTAAATATACTTATATTGTTTTTAATACATGTTCATATTTTATGTGATATTAGTATTTTTTAAGTATATTGATGTTATATTTTTATATCGAATGTTTCTATTTTTCCTAGCGACTCCATGGAAACTTCTCCATTATGGATCGAGTTTTCCTTTTTGTTTCTTAGCGACTCCATGGAAACTTCTCGCTTTTGGAACTTCTCGATTTCCAGTGAGTGAGTCGCTACAGTCGCTATATACACCCCCTCGTTAAAAAAGAAAATAGTCAATCAATCAACGTGTCGATTGCAAAACGTACTTTTTTAATCGGGGTAGGCAAAGTGTCACATCTGTCAACTAATACAAAAGCCGGTTTAACCCTATCAATATTGACAGTTATGACTTTGTCTCCTTTCTTAAAGGTAAATAACTTATCTGAACGAGATAAAACTTTAAACGGTCCTTCATATAAAGGAGTAAATGAACGTTTTAAACGTTCAATGCGAATGAAAATAAAATCGCAAGAGGCAAGATCTGAACTAACAAAAGTTTTGTAATTGCCATGCGAAGTTGGAGGAACAAATTTTAAATTATTAAAATAAATGCGTAATTTGTCAATGAAATAAGGAATATCTGGGGAATTATACGATTCAACGAAAAATTCGCCAGGTAAACGAAGGGTTTGACCATATATGAGTTCAGCAGGTGAACATTGCAGATCTTCCTTGGGAGTTGTCCTAAATGCTAATAAAATGATGGGTAATTCATCTGTCCAATGTGATGTATTGGCTCTAGCTAACAAGGAAGTTTTAAGTGAGCGATGAAATCTTTCAATTAAAGAGTTGCCTTCTGGGTGATATGGAGTTGTACGTATTCTATGAAAACCTAAAAACTTTGCAAATTCATTAAATAATTTTGACTCGAATTGTACTCCTTGATCAGTAGTTACTGACAAGGGAACACCGAATCGACAAACAAAGTTTTGAAATAAAGTACGTGCAACTGTTTCTGCTGTGATATCGCGAAGAGGGTACGCTTCCGGCCACCTAGTGAATCGTTCAATCACCGTAAGAATGTAAGAGTTACCTTTGGATGGAGGTAATGGTCCTACCAAATCTATGTGGATGTGGTCGAATCTGATTTTCGGAATGGTGAAGTTCCCGAGAGCACTTCGCGTATGTCGACTGACTTTGACAGCTTGACAGTTAATGCACGATTTTGACCATAAATTGCAATCTGTGTTCATTTTCGGCCAAAAATAGTTATTTGAAATCAACAGTCTAGTGGCTTTAATACCAGGATGAGATAAGTTGTGAAAAATATCGAATATCGTTCGTCTGTAAACAAGTGGAACAAAAGGTCTGACTTTTGCACGAGAAACATCACACCAAATAAAATCATTTGAATCTGGAATTTGTATCTTTTTTAAAATGAAATTGGTTTTAGTTAGTGATGATTTATCTGACAATAAATAGTTGAGATTTGAATCTTTCTCCTGAGCTTCACTAAGCAACTTTAGGTCAAAGTTAACATTAAGGAAGGGAGAATTTTTAAGTTGAAGTGGTAAAATATCTTGTTTTAAGGAAGAAGTGTCGTAAATACGTGACAAGCTGTCAGCTATTACATTATGTTTTCCTTTAACATGTTGTATTTTACAAGAAAATTGAGCTATGTATTCTAAATGACGTATTTGACGAGGAGATCTTTCTGCTTTTGTGAATAAAGCGTTGATTAAAGGTTTGTGATCTGTAAAACAATTAAACTTGCGACCTTCAAGTATAAACTTAAAATGTTTAATTGCAGTATATAATGCTAAAAGTTCTTTGTCAAAAACGGAATAATTGGTTTGTGCTGTGGTTAATTTACGGGAAAAGAATGCTAAAGGAGCAAGAAATCCCTTATTATCTTTTTGCTCTAAAACTGCACCCATGGCAAGGTTAGAACAATCGACTGAGAGAGATAAGATAGTATCGTCATTATTGCAAGGATGAGCTAAAACTACTGCATTACTTATTGCCTCTTTGGCTTTCGAAAATCCGTCTAAACATTGATCAGGCCAACTATTTATCTTTGTAATTTTATCATGAGATAAACTGTTACAAAGAGAATATAGGGGAAGTAATATTTCAGCAAAATGAGGTATGAAACGATGATAAAAATTCACCATACCTATGAAACGTTGTAGTTGTTTGAGAGTTGTCGGTAAAGGGAAATTATTAATGACTTCGACTCTCTCAGTTGATGGTAAAATACCTGATGAAGAGATGTGATGACCTAAAAAGGTTAAATTGTCAACTCCCAAGATACATTTAGATGGTTTAATGTTAATTCCGTATGTGTCTAATCTCTTGAAAACCTTTTCCAAATGTTCCAAATGTTGTACATCTGATTGACTTGCGATTAATATATCATCCAAATAGACGAAAACGAAAGGTAAATTGACAAGTACTTCATTCATAAAACGTTGGAAAGTTTGACCAGCATTGCGTAGACCAAAAGGCATGCGGGAAAATTCAAACAGTCCGAATGGAGTTGTTATAGCTGTCTTATAAACGTCATTTTCAGCGACAGGTATCTGATGGTACGCTCGCACTAAATCAATCTTGGAGAAAATAGTGCAGCCGTGCAACTGAGAGCTAAAGTCGTGGATATGAGGTAATGGATATCTGTCTGGAATGGTAATCGTATTTAGTTGTCGATAATCTCCACAAGGTCTCCAGTCATTCTCTTTTTTCGCCACTAGATGGAGTGGAGAGGAAACTTGAGAAGATGATGGTTTGCAGATACCTAATTCTACCATGTTATTAAATTCTGTTTGAGCTATTTTAAATTTAAGATTGTCTAATCTACGAGGTCGTGAAAAAGGTAAATGACCTTCAGTAACTATATGATGTACAATAGAATGTTTAATAGGTAAATTGTAATCTGGGGAACTAATTAAATTAGGAAATTGTAAAAGTAATTTGTTATATTTATCTGTCAAAGGAAATAATTTAAGTGAATCTAATCTACAATTGTCTAAAGGACTAATTTTAATAAAACAATTAACTGACAAATTAGTCTTGTTATCAATTATTCGAGCTCCTTTAAGATCAACAACTAAACCAAAATGAGACAAGAAATCTGCTCCGACTATCGGTATGTCAACGTCTGCTATATTGAAAACGAAAGGAAATAATCTACGTAAGTTTAGATTGACTTTTAACAATTTCTTACCGTATGTAAAAATGGTTGAACCGTTAGCCGCGGTTAATATCGTATCGAAATTCTTTTTTAAATCTGTGAAAGCATTGCGTGGCACCACAGATAAATCGGCACCAGTGTCAATTAGGAAGTTCAGGTTGTTAGATCTATCGTAAATAAAAAGTCGACGACGTTTGCTGTTAGAAATGTCAAAATCAGACGTCATAGAATTATCAAACTTCAGTCATCTTTGAGAATTATCAGATTTTTTACAATTCTTACTGAATTTGCACCATTCACCTCCACAACGATAGGCATTGGTACCATAAAGTTGATGGTAGTAACAAATAGTATTGTCTGTACGATCAAATTTATTGGAAACATTATTACGGCTGGGTGAACGATTGCGATTAGTGGTACGAGTTTGTGAATTGCTTCTACTTTTGCAATTGTTGCAGCATGAAGTAGAAGGTTGAGGCTCGAAGGATTGATTGGAAAGTCTGGATTCTAAAGAGTTTAATCGAGAATTAAAAATTTCTTGTTTTTGTAATACTTGATTAATTGAATCATGAAAAGTGATTGAAAAATTTTTGATAGTGGTAGTTAAATCTGATAACGGGGTTGACTCAGAGTCAAGAGGATTTTTGGAGCACGATGCAACCATTGAATTTTGACAGGACTCCCAGATCTGATCTGCAATATCTAGAATCTCTTTTGTGTCTGTTTTCCCTGAAGCTGTAATGGCAATATATACTGTTTGAGGTAAACGTCTTTTCCATAGCTTTATCAATAAATCTTGACTAACCATGCTGAATCCTCCAACCATATTCAGCATGGATCTATAGAAATCTGAAGGTTTCAGATCGCCCATTTGGGAACCTGATAACAGATCATTCAGACGTTTTTCCTCACTCGATGATAAACGTGAAATTAAAACTTTCTTTAAATTTATATAGAGATCCGTTTCCGGGGGATTAGATATTATATCGTATATATTATCTATCACATCTAATGGCAAATTAGCTATAACCTGATCATACTTTTTCTTATCATTGACAATTTTTGCAACAGAAAACTGTGATTCAATCTGGGTAAACCAAATTTCTGGTTTTGATTTCCAGAATGGGGGTAATTTGACAGAGGTGACATAATGGGTTTGAGGAAAATCCTCGTCTGAAGGTTGTCTTTGCATAACTAATCGATTGTGATTGATTGATTGATTTACTACTCTCTTAGATAAAAAAGGAAATGTACTTTAACTCACTCACCGACAGATGACAGTACTTGTAATGTACAACTTCAGTTGATTGAATTAGGAAATTACCATAAATTATAGGAACATCTATTCAAATTTGGAACCTCTATTCAAAATTCATCGGGAAAATTCTTCTCTTCATAAAATGGTCAATTTATATCGGTAGTTGATATATTGAATCTCTTCTTGTATATATTTATCACGTTGGACATAAAATTTTCACTTCTGGCATATATTTATGACGTTGGACATAAAATTTTCACTTCTGGCATATATTTATGACGTTGGACATAAAATGATCACGTCGGGCATAAAATTATCACGTCGGGGTCACCAAATTTATAGCGTTATCGCTATAAATAAAATTAAAATCGAAGTAAATATACTTATATTGTTTTTAATACATGTTCATATTTTATGTGATATTAGTATTTTTTAAGTATATTGATGTTATATTTTTATATCGAATGTTTCTATTTTTCCTAGCGACTCCATGGAAACTTCTCCATTATGGATCGAGTTTTCCTTTTTGTTTCTTAGCGACTCCATGGAAACTTCTCGCTTTTGGAACTTCTCGATTTCCAGTGAGTGAGTCGCTACAGTCGCTATAGATGACAATAAATGTTAACAAAAAAATAAATAAGTGTTAGTGCATGGATTCTTTGTTTTGTTAATTTTCCATATAACAGAGACAATAAATAAATTCCTTGGACTTTATTTTATATTAAAATTACTCTTTAGTGACTAAATCACTTTACCTCACTTTAGCTTACTACTTTATCTCACTAGTGACTTATGGGTCACTTTATACCTTCAAAGTCTTATGAATAAAGATCACTTTATATGAAAGTGTTGGATAAATATATTTATTAACGTAAGGTGAGTAATAATGGAAAAAATACATAACAGTTTTCATATTTATTTAGTGATCAGTTTACATTTAATTTCATTCAATTCAATTTATTGTACATAAATAATGTCTTATGCCGTTATACTAACATTGTCCGTTCCCCATCGACACAATATTTATTAAATTTGGAGTTTTTAATCGGCAAATTCATTTAATATGCTCAGTGGATCACTAACTGAACTATGGGTCAATCTGTGTGTTAAAGACAAGTTGTAATTTTCGAGCAGTATCATTAATCACTACAACTGTTATAGTTTTCGATTACTCTTCTTGTGTTGATGGGAGCACTTTTGCACTTGTTGCCAAAGATGATGGTTTTGCTGTGGCGAAATAATCTTTCATGTTTGCATCATATTCTGAAGAATCACTATTTCTCTACTACTGTTTAACTGTTTCTTCAGTTTTCTATAAAACGTGGATGAGTGCTGATAAACTTTATTTCGCTTTCACTGAGCATTTCAGATGCCGCCATTTTATTCAATGCCAATAATTATATAAATTGTCTTAAAAGTTAATATTACTCTATAGTAGATTTTCAAGGTATATGTAACTTTTAAGTCATTTTCAATTAGTGGGGAGTAGTAAAGATAACTTCAAAGCCCCTATGTTCGTAGAAATAACCTCATTTTTACTCGAGATGTCACTAATAAGTTAGACTACTTTCAAGTGGTCCTTTGGTAAAGCTGTGCAGTCGGCATTACTACCAATTTTCACTTTGCAGTTGAGGATGCTTCAAAGTAATGCAGAGTAGTATCCGCGACGTTGCAGATTCTCCAGCAGTTACTTGAAAGTGTTATAACTATACAGTGCCTAAATTCAGTAGAATCTACTTAATTGTCACTACAAATGCATACCACAAAGTGAATATTATCCTGAAGTCGCAAAATTAGTAACAGTTATGTTATTCCTACTATATTAAAGTTCCGATGCCTCAGATGCCAGTTCCCATCACTTTGAATGCTGCTTGGGATACTGATTATTCAAAATTAATTTTCAGCTTTGTGCAGTACGTGTCATCTTGCTTAATCTGCTATCTCAGTAACATGGCAAAACATAACTTTTTCCGCATTTTCCGTTTATGGCCGTACTACAAAGTTGCACCAGACTGCATGAAGAGCATTTTTGTGTTAAACAATTTTTTTGAAGGCGTAGAAGCTTAATTTGAATTGCCAGTTTGCATGAATGTATAATAACATTCAGTACATGTTTTGTGTATCTGTGTCACTTGCAATACTTTTAGAAGTGACAAAACTTTAAGCCTCAACACATTTACAGACCTTCTCGAAAATATAGGAGAATTATCCAGAGGTTTGATTCATTTTCTGAGCATATACAGTGTGTCGCCGGATGGAGTTGACAAGAGGAAAAACATCTCTATTATTGATTTTACGACGAAAAGTAATTTCGGGTTTTCTATTACTGAATTTATTGCCAAAAGTGTTACCGCATCGTCTTCATTGTACTTTTTCTTGGGTTTTTTGACATCCAATATAGATCCAGTTTCACTGAATTTTTTAACAAGTTTGAGCAATGATTGGCGCTTTAGATAAACATTTTTTAAATAATCAACAGAACACTAATAAATGCAGATGTAAGATAGTAATATTCTACACAATGTCACAATGACATTTGTCAGTCAATATTATCGACAGCACACTCTGTTTCTTAATTTGAATTCTTATTCATATTAATAAATTCAACGTAAAAAGATAAATACAATAAAAACATAAAAGTCAAAATTTAGACTTCATAATTTGTATTTCGGCTTTATTTTGATTATAAACAACTTTGTTTTATAAACATTTTGTACAAAATAATAAATAAAGGTACTTCTTTCTTGAGGCATTTTGATGTTTTCTTAATTTATTAACACCCGGTACATCTGATCTAAAATTTTTATATGGTAAATTCATTTTTTCGTCAGGCAGAATTTTTTTATAAGAATGACTTTTTGTCTTAAAATCAATAATAGAGATGTTTTTCCTCTTGTCAACTCCATCCGGGGACACACTGTATAAAGGCATGGAGAAGCTGAGAGTGAACAGTTCAATAGACAGTATAGTTCAGAAGGTAGACAGTCTAGTGAGGAGTAGGCAAAGTAATAAAGTGACTGAAGTAGTTAATTATAGTACACAGTGTAATATTAGTAAAGTAATTATTTGTTGTAGTTAGTACGTAAGTTAATAAATTAGTGTTTAGTGTTACTCTGGTGTTATAATTTTCGGATCCACGATACAGGGTGTTTACAAAAAGGGTGTAAACAAGTAACAATAATATTAAAAACTGCTGTCTACGCAGAGACCTAAAGCTAATTAAAAATAACACAACACTTGGCAAAGCACTTACAAAATTTGGGATGTTGACTGGGGTAAAAAGCTAAACAAAAAAACCCGTACCAAAGCTGTCGCCGGGGCGAGGGTAGAGGCGTCTTCACTGTGCTGTATTTCGATACCCCAATGAAGCAACGTTCAGCACGGTTAGTACTTGGATGGGTGAAATCCATCTTGGAAAACACAGCGATCTCGTCCCACCTCCTAGCGGTATATCAGTGTATACACAGCAGCTATGTAATTTCAAGACAAGGATTACATTGTGGAGGGGATGTAAAGCAGGCGGTCCCTTGTCTATTAAATGTTAGGCAAGTAAAAGCTACTCTTCTCAAGAGAAGAGGTTCGGCAAAATTTCCAGGTTAGGGGGTAGCTCGTCTCCTGGCATCGGCGATAGGCCCTGGTAGCGGAAATAGGCCGACGTTAAATAAATAGTTAAAAAGTTGGTGGTCACTCTGCAAAGAGTATCGTTTAAAATGTTATAATTTTTAAGAATTTTCTCGGCCTAAAAAGAATTTACGAACAAAATGACAAAAAGAACAAAAAAGAAAAAGAACAGGAGCATAAAAACCAACAAATAGAAAAGGAAAGAGGGGATTAAAGATAAAGTCTAGGAAAAAAAAAACATAAACACAGATAGTAGACAATCCTCAAATCCATAGCCAAGGCTGTGCGGAAGGGGGTTACACATTTGGAAAAACGCACACATACATCCACACCCACCGGTGTTGTCAATACCGGAACTGGGGGTCGAACCCAGAGCACGGTAGGCAGTCGATCAGCATATTCGCCACTCAATACGCTTTAACCGATTGAGCTCCCGCTCCGGTAGGAAAGATGACAGGATAGGTTTTATAAAAGTTATAGTAGGGGAAAATTTGGCTAAGGGAGTTACCGGAAAATAGGCAACACCTGGTATGGTAGGGGGTGTCTCAGATTGAATAATATTGCATTCTGCTGCCTGATTTGGGTTATGTTGCGGGTTAGCGGACTATCGCCCAATTTGGTGGCGTAAAATTTTTGAGAGATTTACTGCACGGTTTAACACACTTAGTCTACCGAACGTTAGGTTAGATTAGACTATAAAATATTTCTTACGCAAGATAGATTGTTATTTATTTATTTATTGATCTGTCAAAAAGGCACAACTGGGCACAAATTTCTGCTATGGCTAGTTTTAGTACTACAATACTTAAAGTCGAAAACAATAATAGCTGTTTACCAAAATGTTTTATCTATTTATGTATGTAGACCTCAAGTGCAGATCCAGAGGTGGGTTTCGAGATGAAGGACATAGCCGGATTCAAAAGGGGAATGACTGTTTTTCATATTTTGGATAATTAAAAAAAAAGTATGAGCTGACTTCTCTTACTAATAAAGTGAGTTTAAACCTTTTTTCTTTTGCTCTTCAGATATTCTACGAATCAAGATTTAGACATTTCATTAAAACTTGAAAACTTTAATAGTAGATTTAAAAAGATGTATGTAGGCCATTCTTTAAGTGGGTCCCTGTATTCTTATAATGGTTTTAAATCCGTTTTATAGAGCCCGTACCATTTATGTTTATAAGTAGTCTCAGACATAAGCTTTTAGAATATCTTATAGAGTATTTTAAAACTAAAATTGTAACTTGGATCGCTCATTGTTAAGTAAATTAGTTCAAAAGATTCTCACCTCTTCAATTCCTCTGTTGCAGTTTGGTCCTCAACGTGTTCGATTTTCGCAAAGGTTTCACACTTTTCTTCAAACTCCAATGGTTCAGTTTTTAAAAACATCTCAGGTTCCGTCTCGAAATCTTCATCTGCAGAGTTTTCAAACTTCACAACTGTTTTAATCTCATTTTCATTCACAAATTCCTCGATATATCCATCGTCAGCATCACTTTTCTTTTGAATCTTAGTAAACTGTAAAACGTTATACAGATTCACTTTGTCATTACTCCCAGAACCTTCAGTATCACGATACATATTAATGCTTTCTTCGACATTTAGAGAACTCACTATGAAATTAAACAGCCTCTTCAATGCGTCAAAACAATTTTGGCATATTATGGGTTCTCGTACCATAAACAAATCCTAAAAAAAATATTTACTAATTATTACTTTACCATGAAAATGAGGAAAAGTGCTCAAAGTTTGTTTCTATACATCAGCGGAAAACTCTTTTCGCTTTCTATCACATACTGAAGTTGCCACTTAATCCGGTGTATGCATAACTCTTCGTCTTAAAAAAAGGCTGGAAATCGGTCATTCAGAGTACGGCCTGTATCTCACGACCATTGAACAACAAGCACGGGTAAGCGCAAATTTGGAAGTACAAATCAGGAATAAGTTAGAGGAGGTTAAAGCCATGGGCACTAGGGATAGCAAAAGAAGATAAGACCTAGCAGGAGCACCAGGAACCAAATTAGGGAAGTCAACATAGTCCTTTCCAGAATAACTTATCCGTTAAACGGTGAAACACATGAGAGATGAGGTGCTATTATACTAAAATGAACTTTTACAGTTTTAAATATAATTTGGTACACTAATAAAGTGATTTTACACCAGGATTTTCAATTAAAATAAAACAGTTCATATAATTTCGGAGTAATCGGTTCGTAAAGTTTGATCCTCATAGGCAAAGATGCCTTACTAAACATAGTAGAGCTCGGATGAACACCAGGCTTAAGTTAATTTTTGCTCTTAATACCACATTTTTTCAGAAATATGCTTCAACAACTAGCATAACATTAAATAGTTTCTTATTAACACTCTATTAAAACCCTGAAAAAATCGTCCGTCTACCATAAAAATTAATAGAAGTTTAATCAACCGTAAATCTTAAATTTGTATAAATAGAGCAGATGTTGAAACTGACTTGCAACGCTGTATATTTTGAAGATGGCGCGAATATTTAAATGTTTAAAAACCGCTGATCAAGGAATCACTAATTCCACATGATTTTCTATCCAAGTCTCTCACAACGAAAAAAATTTTGTATGTGGAAATATTTGTTTATGGAACTTTAATAAGATAATATTTGAAATTGTCTACCCAAAAAACCCATAAAACTATATCCCAGATCGATACTAATTTCAAAAATACGTTTTGCACCTACTTCAAATTAATATTTAATAATTTACAGTTCCTTGCTACTTTCCACTAATAGATAGACAGGTATTTGTAAAACAGTGAAATTTTATTTCTTATTTTTTAGAGATATTTTTTGAAGGTGGTTCGATTTTTTTTAAACAATTTTTTTTCAACCTTTTTAGTAGCTTCACATATTTCAAAATTCCTGCCTGGAGGATAAACAAATAATACATCATAACCTCACTTTTAATAATATTCTTTCAGTCCACAGTACATAATATCAAATAGTTGTTAACTTTTCGGTTTCGGCCACTATACCAGGTTTCACATAAATCTATAAAAAATTTGCCTGGCATTATCGCATCTCAATTAAAACCATCATGCAATGAAATCGTCGTCATTAACAGCATTGAAAACAAAGACATGAGCCAGAGCATGCTTAACATTTGTTTGTAAAAGCAAATTGTTCAACGGGTATGTTTCTCAATAAAAGTCTCAGTTCATACTGTGACGTAGAAAGCATTCTTCGGCTGATTCCCCAAGGAACAATATAAAAGTCATTTGGACTTGAGGAGGTTTTAAGGAAGGTTTATCAGGGTTAGGAAGTAGTCTTGTGCTTTATTGATGTTGTAGTTAAGGCCTTTTAGGCTTCAAGTATACTTGCTTTTATAAGGTAAGTTTTAAAGCATTCTGTAAGACCTAATTATAAAGCTAATTTGCTTCTAGGATAATATGTATTTGTAATGGGTTTATCATACCTACATAAAACTCTCCATAAAGCTAATTAGTTTTATTAACATCTTAAATTTCATTTAGATTTAAAGATGCTTTAAATTATTCTTTATGGTTTTAACATATTTGCAATAAATGCATTTTAAATCCTTTTTGAAACCAGACATTTTCAATGCCTATTAGTACTTATTAAAGGCCATTACAAAACTAGACTCTTAAAACATCCTTGACAAATGTTGTGATGAAACCATTATGAAAAAAAAAGGCCTCTATAAATCTAAAAGGCAAATTTTAATTCCATAAAACACTTTCCAAAACCTCAATAAAACATTTATTATAAAAATAATAAACAATATGTCTGCCTGAAGTGTCGTTGATGCATGTGTATTGTGTGTGGTAATTAAAAGCATTTCAGGACTTACTGATAGGTAATTATGTCTTTTTTGTAAGAAATTATTTTGAGGTTAAGTTTTTTGTATCGAATGTCAACACGGTTCATCTTGGAGGCGGTTCTTTTAAATCCCAAACGTTTTATTACAGCTTTTATCAAGTCCATGTGATCTTCGCCAAGTGCATTTGCATTTATGTAAGGAAGGGATTATTTGTGATAGTATACAAAAAGACTAAAAGGACTTATTTAGAGTAAATGTTCTAGGTCACTACCATTATTAGAATATATAGTATAATGAGAGGACTGTAAAAGGACAATTAGGTTTTTAGTTGGCCGGCCATGTTTTTCTTGTTATATAAAAATATTCAAGGTGAATCTCACAATTATAATTATTAATAATTATCACTTTTTCTTTAGCAAATTAAGGTAGAACATAGTCCTTTCCAGAATAACTTATCCGTTAAACGGTGAAACACATGAGAGATGAGGTGCTATTATACTAAAATGAACTTTTACAGTTTTAAATATAATTTGGTACACTAATAAAGTGATTTTACACCAGGATTTTCAATTAAAATAAAACAGTTCATATAATTTCGGAGTAATCGGTTCGTAAAGTTTGATCCTCATAGGCAAAGATGCCTTACTAAACATAGTAGAGCTCGGATGAACACCAGGCTTAAGTTAATTTTTGCTCTTAATACCACATTTTTTCAGAAATATGCTTCAACAACTAGCATAACATTAAATAGTTTCTTATTAACACTCTATTAAAACCCTGAAAAAATCGTCCGTCTACCATAAAAATTAATAGAAGTTTAATCAACCGTAAATCTTAAATTTGTATAAATAGAGCAGATGTTGAAACTGACTTGCAACGCTGTATATTTTGAAGATGGCGCGAATATTTAAATGTTTAAAAACCGCTGATCAAGGAATCACTAATTCCACATGATTTTCTATCCAAGTCTCTCACAACGAAAAAAATTTTGTATGTGGAAATATTTGTTTATGGAACTTTAATAAGATAATATTTGAAATTGTCTACCCAAAAAACCCATAAAACTATATCCCAGATCGATACTAATTTCAAAAATACGTTTTGCACCTACTTCAAATTAATATTTAATAATTTACAGTTCCTTGCTACTTTCCACTAATAGATAGACAGGTATTTGTAAAACAGTGAAATTTTATTTCTTATTTTTTAGAGATATTTTTTGAAGGTGGTTCGATTTTTTTTAAACAATTTTTTTTCAACCTTTTTAGTAGCTTCACATATTTCAAAATTCCTGCCTGGAGGATAAACAAATAATACATCATAACCTCACTTTTAATAATATTCTTTCAGTCCACAGTACATAATATCAAATAGTTGTTAACTTTTCGGTTTCGGCCACTATACCAGGTTTCACATAAATCTATAAAAAATTTGCCTGGCATTATCGCATCTCAATTAAAACCATCATGCAATGAAATCGTCGTCATTAACAGCATTGAAAACAAAGACATGAGCCAGAGCATGCTTAACATTTGTTTGTAAAAGCAAATTGTTCAACGGGTATGTTTCTCAATAAAAGTCTCAGTTCATACTGTGACGTAGAAAGCATTCTTCGGCTGATTCCCCAAGGAACAATATAAAAGTCATTTGGACTTGAGGAGGTTTTAAGGAAGGTTTATCAGGGTTAGGAAGTAGTCTTGTGCTTTATTGATGTTGTAGTTAAGGCCTTTTAGGCTTCAAGTATACTTGCTCTTATAAGGTAAGTTTTAAAGCATTCTGTAAGACCTAATTATAAAGCTAATTTGCTTCTAGGATAATATGTATTTGTAATGGGTTTATCATACCTACATAAAACTCTCCATAAAGCTAATTAGTTTTATTAACATCTTAAATTTCATTTAGATTTAAAGATGCTTTAAATTATTCTTTATGGTTTTAACATATTTGCAATAAATGCATTTTAAATCCTTTTTGAAACCAGACATTTTCAATGCCTATTAGTACTTATTAAAGGCCATTACAAAACTAGACTCTTAAAACATCCTTGACAAATGTTGTGATGAAACCATTATGAAAAAAAAAGGCCTCTATAAATCTAAAAGGCAAATTTTAATTCCATAAAACACTTTCCAAAACCTCAATAAAACATTTATTATAAAAATAATAAACAATATGTCTGCCTGAAGTGTCGTTGATGCATGTGTATTGTGTGTGGTAATTAAAAGCATTTCAGGACTTACTGATAGGTAATTATGTCTTTTTTGTAAGAAATTATTTTGAGGTTAAGTTTTTTGTATCGAATGTCAACACGGTTCATCTTGGAGGCGGTTCTTTTAAATCCCAAACGTTTTATTACAGCTTTTATCAAGTCCATGTGATCTTCGCCAAGTGCATTTGCATTTATGTAAGGAAGGGATTATTTGTGATAGTATACAAAAAGACTAAAAGGACTTATTTAGAGTAAATGTTCTAGGTCACTACCATTATTAGAATATATAGTATAATGAGAGGACTGTAAAAGGACAATTAGGTTTTTAGTTGGCCGGCCATGTTTTTCTTGTTATATAAAAATATTCAAGGTGAATCTCACAATTATAATTATTAATAATTATCACTTTTTCTTTAGCAAATTAAGGTAGAATTACAAGAAACGACTGAAAAGTACCATGGGAACTGAGAAGCAGCCTACTTTTTAAATTTGCTGATTATGCGTCTATGCAAATTTTGAATGGATATTAAAATCATTATTGAGGCGCCCTTGTTTTTTGGGCCTTTCTTTTGTAGTTTTAAAGATAAACTGCCGTTGGTTTTAATTTTTTTGTCATACCTGATGTCTTTTTATTACCTTTTAAATCGGCCTTAGAGAGGTTATAGTGCCACTCTATGCTTTATAAATTTCAAATTCCATTTTATCTTCAATAAATCTGATGGTGTGTTTGCTTAAATCAGTTTAGAAAAAATAAATGCAGTAATAAAATTATTTGGATTCCTCCGTGGACATTCTTATAGCTTCTGAGTTCTAATATGGACTTATAAGAGTTTTAAAAATCAGTTTTAGGGTAGTCCTCTACGTGTTTTCTAGAAATACAGGAAGCTAATAAAAAAGCTTCCGACAGCTTTAAAATAGGTTTTAAGAAAGGTTTGAAAATGACCCGAACAAGGTTCTCAAGAGCGGCACTATGCCTCATTAAGGAGTTTTATGATGGAATTTAGAAAGGCCTTAACAACCTTCATAAGGGTGGGCCCTTTTAGTCTACAAGTCGCTTCATGATAGTATTAAGGATATTGTTACAGCAAAATAGATTTTTCAAGGCATTTTATAAATAGTATATATTTAAGAAACCAAAATTGTTCCTTGGGTCTCCCCATACAAGGCTCTCTTTCGTTACGAAATAGTATATGACATGATAAGAAGTTATAATAATGCCCTGTTATAAATCAAGAACTAAGTTTTCACCGGTGACTCTGCCAAATCTTCGAATATGCTCGTAATATAAAATATCATTTGCTATTTTTGTTCACCTTAAGCTGGATGTATTTTGATAAATTTGGTGTGGGACCACCGCCGGACCATAGCCTACAGTTTCCAGCAGGTTTGACAGAAATCGCTTAGGCTACGCCAAAGTAACCATTGAACAAATATAAAAAAAACACATGCGAGTCGAATTGAGAACCTCTTCCTCCTTTTTAAATTTTATAAAGTCGGTTAAAAAAAGTAAAGACAGTTGCTTGATCAAATCATAAAAAAAAAATTAATTCCTATATTCCAAATATTTTTGACAAGCCGAAAAAAAAAATTGCTTATGTATAGCCATAAGAGCATATCTACCCTGATTTTTTCAGAATTTTCAATGCAACAGGAAAAGCAGAATTAAAAAGAAACTGAAAATCACGTTCATTTCTGTGACTGGTCCCACAGTGGAGATATGGAATTAAAACTTGACCGAAATTGTTTATTAATAGAGAGCTAACAGCCACACATGCAAAGTCGAATTTGTCTCAGGGGCACTTTTCACTATGCTTCCCCAGCTATACCGAGAGTTTCGGATCTCACCAGATGAGCCATCCAGATGGCATTAGAGGTGGTGCTGGGTGGATTTTCTTCGCAACGCGTCCGAACTGTTCAGAAAAGTACCATCTCTATTGCCATCTGATGGATCATCTGGTGAGATGCGAAACTCTCGGATACACTACGATTCCCACATCAAAAGTATACAAAATGACATTTGCACCATTTTAGGTACTTCAGAATCACAGAACCTCGTTAACCTTCAATCATTCTTCTTCTTCTAGTGCTGTCCCCTTAAAGGGCTCATGGACCGTTTGACAGCCGACATTTTTGGAGGAAGGAGAACGAGACACACCTCAAATTTTCCGATTTCTCCATGTACAGTTCGTAATTTTCTTGTGATTGTTACTGTGTCTCGTTCTCCACCCTCCAAAAATATCGGCTGTCAAACGGTGCACGGGTCCAGCACTAGAAGAAGAAGAATAATTGAGGTCAACGAGTTTGTGTGACTTCCAAGAACGTCGGCTGTCAAACGGTGCACGAGCCTCGTGATTCTCCTGTTTTTTATCTTTGAAGAATTCGTGCTTTGGTTAACACTGACCATTACCTAACTTACACCTAGACTCACCAACTCTGGTAGATATTTTTGCAGCATTAAATGCATGTCTTCCTTCTCTTCCAGCTGGAAATATGTGTCCTTCTCGTTTAAACTTAAACAAAACCTGCATATCTTTCGGTTTTCTCTAAATTCTTCGCTTTCAGTTTCATTTCTTATCTGCCATAAATCTACATCACCTTTTTTACAACCAGAAGCAGTATATATTTGCTCTTCAGATGTTAGACATATTGATTTAAAATCGTAACACTTCTGGAGATTCTCCACACATTCGTAACATAATAGCGGATTTTCGCTGTATTCCCAATTCTAAAATTAAAAACAAAAATCGAGTGAGGTAATAAGTACACAGTAATAAAGTGAATAGTTACCACCAAATCTAAGAAAATCGCAGTCACCATCACCAATTCGTCTTGCATAGATTTGTAGTCCTTCTTACTGATAAGTTTGAGACACAGTCTACAAATTTTAAATTGGTCGTCCATTATATCTTTTATTGTGTAAAACTATATAACAAAATAGATTTAACAATCATGATAACAAAATGCTGACACATAACCACAAACAAAACAATGTTATTCGTTATTCTTCTACCACTACCGAGAGAGAAGGATGAACTCAATCGATGACAATATCTTATCTACTGCTAATTTCACGTTAGTACTACTCTACGATTGAACAAACTTGCCTATGAAGATTTATCCTAAAGGTAAATTCAGACCTGAGGGTGCTCACTCTGCATTTTTCAGACATGCAATTTTAAACAGGCACGTGCAGTTTTAACGCAATGCCTTTAAATTGCACCATCTCTCACACTTGTGGGTTTTTATAGAAATAGTGAACAGGAGCACGTACTATGAAACAGTTGGTACTATATTTTTAAGTCTTTTTAGTTTGTTGTGTGGCAATTCGACAGGTAGAGCGCCAAAAGCTAATTGTAATAAAGCTAATAATATATAATATACCTAATAATATAAAAATAACACAATTTTAGATTTAGTAAGTATATTTATTTATTTTGTAGGTACTGTAGTCATACCAATCGCATTTCTAGGGAATTTCGCGAAACTGCATGCTTCTCTGGGGGAAAATAGAAGCAGCCTGCATTCTTAACGCATGTGTAAGAACTCACAAGTGTGAATGGGACAATGCATGCATTTTACATGCTGCGTTAAAAACGCAGAGTGAGCACCCTTGGGTGTGAATTTGCTTTAAAAAATGAATCGTTTCGCCGGAATGGGGCTCGTGCACCGTTTGACAGCTTGGAGGTCACACAACCTCATTAACCTCAATCATTCATCTTCTTCTAGTGCTGTCCCCTTAAAAGGCTCGTGCACCGTTTGACAGCCGACATTTTTGGAGGGAAGAAACGAGACACAGCGTCACAATCACAAGAAAACTACGAACTGCACATGGAGAAATCGGAAAATTTGGCGTTGTGTCTCCTTTTCCTCCCTCCAAAAATGTGGGCTGTCAAACGGTCCACGAGCCCTTTAAGGGGACAGTACTAGAAGAAGAAGAATTATTGAGGTTAACGAGGTTGTCCGACCTCCAAGAATGCCGGCTGTCAAACGGTACCAGCCCCATACTTTACTAATTGATAGCACGCAAAAGTTAAAAAAAAAATACAGCTGGGAATATTATATTTATTAATGATCGCTAACCTCTGTTAAGGGGACAGCACTAGAAGAAGAAGAAGATAGAGGTTAAGTGTTGTGCGACCTCCAAGCTGTCAAACGGTGGACGAGCCCCATACGAGCGCTAAAATCTGCAACCCGATCTTTTTTCTGGGTATGCGCGAGCACCCTACCATGCTGCACAGGAAAAGCCTTATTCTGTGCATATAGTGTTAATTTGGTGACGGGCAATACGACTGTTTTCAAAGATTCGTATCGTATTAACTCCGTATGCAGAGATTCGCACCAGAAGTTTCGTATTCGTATTTCGTGCTAAACATAACTCATGATGCGCGAGAATCAGGCTGCAAATAACACAGGCACACAAAAGAAAAAAAGTAATCTGGTCTGCGGACCAAACCAGTATATCCTTATGTATCTGGACCCACTGAAACCGAGTCCGAAGTCAGAATTGTCAGATTTTTTCGTTCTTCACCCCAAACCCCAAAAAAATACCCCCCCAAAAAGTGGTCTGGCCTGCGAACCTTACCAGTGCATCTTTATGTATTTGGACCCTCTGAAACCGAAGTCAGAATTGTCAGATTTGTTCGTAGTGAATCAGTTAAGATGTTGGGTATTGGTTTTGACAGCAAATTAGGGTGGTCACATATTCACGCAGTGGCGCAGGCAGAAAATTCATCTGGGGGGGGGGGGGGGGTGTCAATAGAACCGGCCTCCCCAGAAGTTGGGGAAAACTTTTCAGAAAATGGTTGAAAACGGCGTGTATAGATTACTACTAGATAATGGCATTAATTACAAAATACTTATTTCAAGAGATAATTTGGATACTGCTTTGTACTAATAGTGATTATACTTCTTTATTTTTTGGTTCATGGAAGAAGGCTTGGGTGGGCCCGGGCCCCATGGCCTCTTCCTGGCTGCGCGCCTGTCTTGACGCATTGTAGCCAACAAGTTCTTCTAACATTATATTATGCGAATTTTCATTCTCATTTAAAATATCCAACACAGCACAATCGGGATATGGGATGACAAATTGGCGTACCTGGATATCCCAGTACATAAAATAAATAGAGAAACGGATGTACCTTTTAAGACGTCCTCAAGAGAGCCCATTTTAGTACGTCCCAGGATATCCTTTTATGGATGTCAATGGGCTATCCTGAATAGGTTCCATTTTGGCTTTAACTATGTCGACTAACATCGGGATTAAGAACGGACATCCGATGAAGAGCCCTAAATCTCCTGAAAATGTACCCTACCCACATAACACAAGGATGTCCGAGGGACATACTATGGCCAATCCCATTTGAGCTTGCCTATGGACATCCTAATATCCCAATTTGTATGCTCTTCGGCACTCTTGGTCATCCCAATGTCACGACTCGGTATCAGATAAAAGTATTATGAGGGATGTCCTGAAGGATATACCGGCGCTTGTACTAAGGACGTACCAGGACATCCCGGGATATTTCGGGATGTCCTGAGTATTACGAATAGGCTGTAAAAACTACGTATTGAAGTGTCCCAGGATATCCTACGGACTGCAAATAGATATCCACGGGCAACCTAATTTTTCTTTTTCTTGATGGGATCCTCTGTCACATGTTTTCTTCTAAAACAATGTCCATAAAATCAACAAAACAATACAATTATCCAGTATTTTACTGGAAAATAACCTCCATGCCTGTGACTTTTACGTTATAGGAGGTTATTTTCGAGGAAAATACTGAATAATTGCAGTATTTTGTAGATTTTTTGGACATTGTTTCAGAAGAGAACTTGTGGCAAAGGATCCCAGAATATCTTAGAAACTATGGCACTTCCACAAATAATTCTAAGGAACATAATTAAATATAATTAATCACTTTTTAGTAATTTATGCAACAAGTTCATAAGGTGGTACTTTTTTCACGATATGGGATATGCGAGTATGGCAAACCCATGAGTGAAAAAAACGGACTTTTTGCATGTGTTTCGTACAATATTTTTTCTATTAGTACTTCATTTTCATATTTATATAAATAAATTTCAAAATTAATGTTAAAACAAATTCATAATTTGACGTTTTTAATGCGAAGATTGTGAGACAAGACTTGAATTGTTTTCAATGCACTCATGGATCCGACTACACAAAAGAGTGAAATAATTTTGTTATTGTAATTGACCAGTGATGTGAATGGTAAAATGACAATTTGTCACTTACATAAATTACTGTAAAATTACCGTAATATTACATACCTCATGAATTGTGGTGCAATTTATGTCATTTATGAAACCTCTGTAACTACGTAAATTACGTAAGTTCCTGTAATTATTGTTAATTTACACGTAATTTTAAATATCGCGCCAATTTTACTCTGGCAGTTAATGTTTCATAACCTCACTTTTATTCTTGCTTTGAGTCTTACGACGGTTAACATGTACCGTGTGATTAGTGTCCTTTTATTAGACTATTTAGTTGTTAAAAAGTGAACCAGATACCCAGACCAGTTAGGTAAGCTGTAAAAACAACGTTTTAACTTTATTTACTAAGTTAAATTTATAATAATATTAATGATTGTAATGAACAGTATTGTTTTTTTTTAATAGTACACAATAACGAGCAGTAAATTTTAAATTTCATAAATTACATAAATTACAAGCAAATTTCTAACTTTCGTGAAATGTTACCGCGTATAATTACATTTTCATAAATTACACGTAATTTAACATCACTGTAATTGACCAGTAATTAAATTTTGTCTTTCTCAAAAATGCTGTTTTTTGTTAATTTATAACATCACATAGATGCTCAATTTTTTTTGTCAGTTTAAAACTCAAACAAAAAATTCCATCCGCCATACTGAAGCCGCCATTTAATTTTTTTAATTTTGACTTCAGATTCGTAGTCAACGATCTCAAAAACATAAATATCGTGCGTTTCAAATATTAATCAATAATACTTTTCAATTAAATTTCAAAATTTAGGTGTGGTTTTCACCTTTTGAGACTAAGGGCAAGTGCCCGGACTATATAGAAACTGAAGATGATACCTGTTACTACAATAATAACCTATAAAGAAAAATTATCATTACATATGAGATTATTCCTAAAATATGTTTTTTAATACATTGGATGGATTCTGCGGTTGGCTCCTTGTGAAACATTATTCAATATTTTTGGATACAATTTAAGGAATGCTTCTAAATGCTTCAAAAAGTTTTATTAGAACTCTCCACGTGTTTCAGCTTATTAGGCCTTTATCAAGAGTAAGAAGATACTAAATTACAAATTTCTGTCTGGTATTTTTATAACAATAGATGCCCTAGAGGCTAATAAAATATGCAAATATTACGAAACAAACTACTTGGTACATCAGGTAATATTAATCTTGTGCTAATAAATTGAAATAAATTCTAAGGATGTTTCAATTTATTAGCACAAGATTAATATTACCTGATGTACCAAGTAGTTTGTTTCGTAATATTTGCATATTTTATTAGCCTCTAGGGCATCTATTGTAAGGGTTGTTATAAAAATACCAGACAGAAATTTGTAATTTAGTATCTTCTTACTCTTGATAAAGGCCTAATAAGCCGAAACACGTGTAGAGTTCTAATAAAACTTTTTGAAGCATTTAAAAGCATTCCTTAAATTGTATCCAAAAATATGTTTTTTATCTCTAGGTACTGTACCATCTGTGAACATTTAACAATGAGTTTGAAAATATAACTCCACCTTTTTCATAAAAACTTCTACAGTAAGAACTAGCAATTGAAAATTTCCTAATATAATATTTATTTCTATTTATACAAATGGAACTATCTGAAGCATTTGACATGATGTTAGTTGTCAAGTTGTATTTATAATGAGTATTAAATGATTTATCAGTGCCTTCAAAAGCTCTAATAAATCGGATATATAATATTTCAGTCTAATAACAAACATTCTTGTTCTACTTGGGATGCTTGTGCCTCAGCGAATGTTTTTTGAGGTCAGCCGTATGGTTTGTCTGAAATGAACAAGAATCATATTTGAACACCGTAACTTCTGAAGGTTCCTTATGCTTCAGCAAATGCCTTTTGAGGTCACCTCTACGTTTTGTCTGATACGAACAAGAATCACATTTGAACATTGTTACTTCTGAATGTTCCTTATGCTTCAGCAAATGATTTTGAAGATTATTTTTCTATGTTGTCCGATATGAACAAGAGTAACATTTGTACTTTTTTTCTTCTGATAGATCTTTGTGCAATAGCGAATGTGATTTGAGGCTACTTCCATATTTTGTCTGAAATGAACAAGTTTCACATTTGAACATTGTTACTCCTGATGATTCCTTATGTTTCAGCATGTGTCTTTTGAGGTTAGATTTATGATATGTCTGATAAGAACAAGAATCACATTTGAACATTGTTATTTCTGTAGGTTTCTTATGCTGCAGTGCATGAATTTTGAGACTACATTTCTGTTTTGTCTGATATGAACAAGAATCACATTTGAACATTGTTACTTCTGATGGTTCCTTATGCTGCAGTGAATGTGTTTTAAGGTAAAATTTACTTTTTGTCTGAAAAGAACAACAGCCACATTTGAACATTGTTACTTCTGAAGGTTCCTTATGTTTCAGCAAATGTTTTTTGAGACTAGATTTACGATATGTCTGATAAGAACAAGAATCACATTTGAACATTGTTATTTCCGTAGGTTCCTTATGCTGCAGTGCATGAATTTTGAGACTACATTTCTGTTTTGTCTGATATGGACAAGAATCACATTTGAACATTGTTACTTCTGAAGGATCCTTATGCTTCAGCGAATGTTCTCTGAGATTACCTTTATATTTTGTCTGAAACGAACAAAAGCCACATTTGAACATTGTTACTTCTGAAGGTTCCTTATGGTTCAGCAAATGTTTTATGACGTTATTTCTATGTTTTGTCTGAAAAGAACAATAGTCACATTTGTACTTTGTTACTCCTGATGGATCCTTGTGCACTAGCAAATGTGTTTTGAGGCTACGTTCATATTTTGTCTGAAATGAACAAGAATCACATTTGAACATTGTTACTTCTGATGGTTCCTTATGCTGCAGTGAATGTGTTTTGAGGTAAAATTTACTTTTTGTCTGAAACGAACAACAGTCACATTTGAACATTGTTACTTCTGAAGGTTCCTTATGGTTCAGCAAATGTCTTTTGAGGTTAACTCTATGTTTTGTCTGAAATGAACAATACTCACATTTATACTTTGTTACTTCTGATGGATTCTTGTGCACTAGCGTATGTGTTTTGAGGCTACGTTCATATTTTGTCTGAAATGGACAAGAATCACATTTGAACATTGTTACTTCTGATGGTTCCTTATGCTGCAGCGAATGTGTTTTGAGACAATATCTAGAATTTGTCTGATATGAACAACATTTACATTGGTACATTTTTACTGTATTTTTAAGGTCAGCTCTACATTTTGTCTGAAATGAACAAGAATCACATCTGAACGTTGCTACTTCTGAAGGTTCCTTATGCTGCACCAAATGTCTTTTGAGTTTATTTTTATATTTTGTTTGATATAAACAAGAGTCACATTTGAACATTGTTACTTCTGAAGGATTCGTATGCATTTGGAGATTATCTTTATACAGTGTCCAAAATGAACAGCATTCACACCTGTATTTTGGTACTGTTGAGACATTTTCATTCGCCATCATCTGTGTAACGCATGGTTTTGATTGATCGTCTTCGAGGTTTGCCATAAAACATTTCCGTGTCATACCCAAACTAGTGGTGAGCTCCAGTTGTGTCAAAATGACACCATCTTCAGGCCTGAAAATTATAATAATGGTTATCATCCCCAAACTGTGAACTAATATTACAGTCCTACGAAGAAAAAAAAAATCATATACACCGGACTAGGCCTTATATCCTTATGTTTTTGGGGTTGCTGAATCCGAATCGGGTGTCAGATTCGCTCCATCCATCCAAATAACCTAAAAAAATTGTCAAGAAATGCTAAAATTAAACTATTAGGCGATGAACACTAACTCTTACCACCGAAACCAGTTTTCCTCCCTAACCTCAAAAATTGACAAAAAAAATGCTAAAATGGTACTGTTAAGAGTTAAACTACTACTCTTACCATTGAAATCATTTGCAAAAAGGTTACTCGATGTTTTTGGGGTCGCTATAATTATCCACACTGAGTGCAAATCAAGCTCGTAATGGGGTAATAACTCGCCCAAAAATTCTGTAAACCATCAACTTTCGTTTTAAAATTTCATAATTATTATTTTATTTTGTATTTTTCAATATATATCCTATTTTGTTATGTATAAATTTTCTCCCCTTGCTCATCAATTTTAATTTTCGAGGAAAAACATTTTTGTTATTTTCAGCACGCGGCTGTGTTCCCCTCCGAAGCTCAAGGCCCAGATCCGCCCTTGGTGCAAATTTACAGACCTATATAATGTTACAAAAAATATATGAATTCACATTACTACTGTAAAACTACAAGAAGACTGTAGCAGTGTAACCAATAGCACTGGCAAAGAGCAATGTTAAAAAAGGGGCTTTTTTGGTCCATCCGTGGTTTACTAATTTTGAGGTGCCGAAAACGAATCCATCACCCGTTTTGGCGAAAAATTTCCGGAACACATTAAGAAACCACCCTTATTTAGGAATTTTGGAATTTTGCAATATATACTCTTAAAATATCAAGTTTCCATAACTAAGTAGAAAAAGAAGTAAAAAAATCAAATTCACCCCTTCATCCCTCCTCGCCATTCTTTCACCACCCCCAAGAAGTTTGGAAACTACTATAACTACTATATAGTTATTTACATATTTAAAAAAAAACCAGAACACCTCATTCGGTGATTGCTATCAGAATATAATAATCTGATTATTTCTGAGTACACATACGCCTCCTCACCAAAGGGGTGGGTCTCACCTTCTTAGGATATTGATCGGTTGATCGGTTTTAATTAAAAAAAAATCCTAATACACAGTTGGCTGTTTTTTATCATATTAAGGTGACTTAGCCAATTCAGATCACTCCTGAGTATTTCTTACCCCTCTAAGGAGGGGGTGTAGGACTTTTTTGGTCCGTCCGTAGTAAAGTGTGGAAACCATATTTTTTTTTACTAATTTTGGTGTGTTGAATACGAATCTGTCATCCGAATTGGCTAAAGACATCGGGAAGGCAGTAAAAAACAACCCTTATTTGGGGGTGGCATTGAAGTTGATATAAAAACTTGCAAAAAAAGTTATTCTTTAGTGCAGGAAATTCTTCCAAAATACTCAGTTTCTTTAGGTAAGCAGAAAAAGAAGCAAAAATTCTAAAGGACCCCGTACAAAAGCAATGGAAAACGACTACCCGTCGATTTGACTGAAACTTTTAGAAAATGTTCTTCTCAGCATCCTGAACAAAAGTCTCCATGGGCACAACAAAATTCTATGGTTAGTTTTGGAATTATGGGAAGTTGAAGTCCCAGATTTTACAGGATCCTAGGAGTGCAAGTAGCATAGGGTAGGTATAATACTGCTGATAATTGAGTTATTATTAATTCCAAACGCAATGAAAGTTATATCTCTTGATATTGCAATACTTTTCACTGAAAACCAAGCTTGAAAGAGTCGGAAAATGTTGGAAAACCCCAGAAAATTCATGCGAAATCCACGATTTTAAATACATTACGTTGAAACGCGTACAAGTATCTAAGACTCAATGTACCACAAGATTTTTCACTTGTAACTCCGATTACGTGAAAAATCTTGTGGTGGTAGGACAAGACCCTTTTTTTTTGTGAGTCTCAGGTTATAAATTGTAACTTGAAGCACTTTTCTGCCTATATTTTCTGGTTATGGAGAAACGGTCATCTGATAGGGTAAATCTGACATCGTGTTTGGATTCAGTGACCCCAAAACACGGGGATATGATGATCTAGTCGGGTGGAGATGACTTCTTTTTTCGTGGATCTCTGTATTTATTTAAATAGGAAATCCTAATACCCATACAGTTACCCAAGCAGCACAATTAGTTTATATTACCAGTTTAAAGCCACATTAACTTATAAGTAAATCATTATTGTTGTAAGATAGTTGATATAACGTAATTGCAACCATTGCTTTCAACTTTGAAGGTATATGGACTTATTAGTAATTTAGTAAGCAATATTTAGATAATATTTTCTTATGAAATGCCTGATAAAGTCACACTGACTTTAGTGTAATTTACAAGAAATATTTACGTTACTGTTCCTTAAAATTTAACTCTAAAGTTAAAGTGCATATTGAGGTCTATGTGTAAGAAACTATTATATAATTTTAGACTAAATTATTAACTTTGGAGTCGCTGTCTTTTGTCTGAATAAAAACAGGGAAATTTTACCAATTTTTTACGTAAGTATAACCTGAGTTTTGTCTTGTCCTTGTAGTCACATTTAGGTTATAACTTTAACCTCATGGTCACAACTAGTTCCAATTTTAGGTAAAATTTACCCTAATTTTACTTCTCCACTAACCTAGCATATGTGTTTAACCTAAAGGCAAATATTACTCCATAAAATGCCCTGAAAGTTATTTTTTCTTAAAAAATAGAATTAGGTCCCTTCCCTGGAAAGCAAAATTACGTTTTCATTGTCTAAATTACTTCAAAGGACTATAATGATTGTTTTATGTTGATGCTCTTCCCAGTGTCAACTGTACTATATTAGAGGCATAATGTCCTAATTTGTAGCAATTTGTAGCAATTTATTTTGTTGTTGTTTGGGTTTTCTGTTTTCGTGTTTTTAAAAATAAAATTGGAGGTGTTTTGTTTTAAATGCGAGAAAGTATTCTACAGCCCGTCGACCTTTAGTCGGCACAACTGAAATGTGCATAAGCAAATAGGACATAATTATAATTATATCGAATATGCGGTGTACTTAAAGATACTTGTAATTGTATTTCAACTTTTCTATTACCGACTTGTTTGCATTCGAAGTAATGACTACATTATATCAGGTAAAACAGTTGTTAATCTTTCAGAGAGTTTAGTACAATATAACTATTTTTTTTCTCTAGATTTCAGTACTTAGTTTGCAGAATAAAAAGCTAAGTGAAGTTCAGTAGTGTTAGTAGTGTAACTGAGTGACTTTATTTGGATTGTATTCAGTGTTCCTTAATGTACTCACTGAAGAGAAGTTGTAAAAATGGTTTATGGCCCTATAGAAGGTTTAAACCTATACCTATGAACAAATTTAAGTTGATAGATGGGGAAGTAGTAATTAAGAATTAAAAAACAAGTTTTATATTATGTGTTTTCTGTTAATACATTTATTCAAATAAAAAATAAAGTATTAAACTAACCAACAAAAGATTAATTATTTTACCTGAAATATTTTTAAATTCCAAATTCACCAAATCCGTGATGTGATCGTGTTTTTCTATCAAATGCAAACGCAAGTCATTATTAAAGTTAAAACACAATTTGCACTCTAAACACAGGTATCTTTTGGGCACTGTAGATTTTATATAAATGCGTCGGATTTGTTTATTTATACACAATTCTGCTCTGCCGATTTAACGCTGACTGGCTGGAGAATACTTTCTCACATTCAAAACAAAACACATCCATTTTTATTGATAAAATACAAGTGAAAATTGAAGAAATAAACCACAAACTCACAAAACAACAACTGCAGCCAAAGAAGTTTGAGGTTAGAAACAGAAGTGACGTCACTCAGTTTACTGCCTTCTCTAACCTAATTTGGGAAATATGACCAAGTTAGTTCTACATGGACTTTAAAGACTTTACAATTTTGAAGACTACAAAATTATTTTAACCTATATTGGTCCCATTTAACTTTAAAGTAAATAATATAAGTTTTAACATTTCGTCTCAAGGAAAAACATCAATGATGATAAAATATTGGGAGAAAATACTTCGAAGTCGCATGGCACTATGTTCGCCATATTTTGCAACCAGCTGTAGGAGGCCATTTTACAATGAAATTTTGATGAGTATTTAATTGAAAAAAATCATTAATATAAGGTTATTTAACAGATACAAAGTACAATATTATAATATTTTATGCCCCAGGAAAGTCCTGCCGGGCAATTGAATAGGCTTTTACAAATATTTTTAAAATACATTTAAGCTAAAAAAAATTTTTTTTCTTTAAAAATGTAAAATACTTGAGGCCCCTTTAATAATCCGAGGTAGAATGGATATATTTACAATGAAAATTGATTGGCAGTAAAAAACACACACAGAGGGGAAGTGGACACATTATTTCACAACTACGTATGACATTATATGATGCACTCCTACTCCATCATTATAATAGAGATGTCTGATGGTTTCTAGTTGTCTTTGCTGCTTATGCCTCGTGACTTATAAGTAAATCATTATTGTTGTAAATAAAATCATATTAGTTATTTCTGAGAAAGAACGATTGCAGTTGAGAGAGGATAAGTGATTTGGTAAATATTACCTATCAGCGACCACAATTAAACAAAATTTTTACGTTTAAATTACCTGTTCAGGGAAATATGTTCTATAACCAATAGGTCATTATAACTGAGCAGCCTTATTTAAGAGGTATTCATGACGTCGTCTCATTCCCCATTTACTTATATTTTACGTAAATTTTAAGTCAATTAGGTTAGGTTAAACGGGAAAACGGGACCAAAACGAGGGCTACATTACGTAATTCTGACTTAAGGTGCTACTTGGGTAAATTCATGTTACATATTTCACAATAGAAAAATTTATTACATTATTCGTAACTTATGGGGCACTGCGTCCACAGATACAGCCTACTTTGCATTGTGCCATTCAATCATGAGTTATGCTATAATAGTCTAGAGAGATTCTGCAAACTTTTATAAGGTCTTTGCTATCCAGAGAAAATTAATCAGAATTATAGCATGTTTAGGACATACAGAGGATTGTAAAAATGCTTTTATTGAATTTGGTATATTAACATTACCTTCGCTATATGTCTTGGAATATTAAACATATATTAAAACAAATTTACATAACCACCCTACTTATGTAAACCAACATGACCATAATACAAGAACTAAAAATAACATTATTACCCCACATTATAGATTAAGTAAGTCACAAAGCGGACCAAATTATCTACCAATTCAAATGTTTAATAAATTACCTTCAGACATAAAAAACATCGATAGTCTAAAAAAATTTCGAAACGCAACAGCTAATTTTTGGAATATATTTTGACATTGAATGTATATAAGTGATCGTGTTCGTTTGTAAAATTTTGTAATATACACACTGTTTGTCAACAATATATGTTTATGTGTTATTTATGTTGTATATTTATTTGTGATACATGTTATGAAATTACCCAAGACCCTAGATGAGTTAAATAACTAAACAAATACACATGAATGTCACACATACACATGTCTAACATTATTTGGCTATTTTATCTCCTATGAGAGCACATTAAAATCAATTAACCCGCTGAGAAAAATTTGATTCATTATATTAGTGTTTGTTTTGGTTACATGATAATATATAAATAATGATTAAATCTTCTAGTGGAGTAATTATGAATTTGTTTATTAAATTAATCAATGTTAATCAAATTTTGGGAGCATTTACTGATTTTTTCTTTTGCTCATCAAAAATGTGATACTGTCAACCTAATGCAGCCTGGGACTGATAGGAAATATGAAACATATTGCACTTAAAGTTGTGTTGAAAGATACTTACAATGTAATTGGCCCTTTTCAGGACCACATGATGTGCAAAAACAGATCGAGCAACTTTCCCGTGATTCACATTGGGTTACGTTAACACCGGCAGTAATAACATAAAAGAATTAAACATAATATTTTTCTATTGCGCTCTGGTTATGTAAAGTTATGAGCTCGTTAGCTGCTACTTTCTGTTTGCAGCTATATATTCTTTTATCACCTCCAGGTTACGTTAGGTTAAGAGCTCGCTAGTTTGCTACCTTTCTGTAAGTTTACATATATTCCTATAACGCATGGCGGCCCATATATCCCATATATTGTGTGGAACAAGTGGGTGTAGCAATGGATTTATCTGCATTTATGTTGACTTCATTAAATACAAAATGTTCACTCAAAACATATGTGTGTGTGTGCCTTTTAAAATTTAATATAATGACTATGCCAAACCTCTTAGAGATATTCTACGAGTAAAGATTTACACAATTCAATAAAACTTGAAATCTTTAATGGTAGATTTAAAAAGAGGCACGTAGGCCTTTCTTTAGAGGGCCCCCGTATTCTTTTCAGGGTTTTAAGTCAGTCTTATAGAGTTCTGCCCAACTATTTACATTTACAAGTAGTCTTAGATATAAGCTCTTAGCTCTTAGAATATCTTAAAGGGTATTTTAGAGTAAATTAGTTCAAAAAAATTCTCACCTCCTCAATCCTTCAGTTTCAGTTTGGTCCTCAACGTGTTCAATTTTCACAGAGGTTTCAGACTCATCGTAAAACTCCAATGGTTCAGTTTTTAAAAACACCTCTGATTCTGTCTTGAAACTTTCATCTGCAGAATTTTCAAACTTGACAACCGTTTCAATCTCATTTTCATTCACACATTCCTGAATATATGCATCGTCAATATCACTTTTCTGAATCTTAGTAAACTGTAAAACTTTATACAGATTTACTTTGTCATTACCGCCAATACACTCAATGTCACAATACATATTAATGCTTTCTTCGACATTTAGACAACTCACTATGAAATTAAACAGGCTCTTCAATGCGTCGAAACAATTTTGGCATATTACGGGTTCTCGTACCATAAACAAGTCCTAAAAAAATATTTACTAATTATTACTTTTACACCAAGAAAATGAGGAAAAGTGGTTGTGCTAAGGTTTCTATACACCAGTGGAAAGCTCTTTTCGCCCTCTATCACATACTGAAGTTGCCACATAACCCCTTGTACGTGTAAGGCTCAGGGGCGGCTGGTGAAATTTCAACAATTTTTTTCTCGTCTGTGGCGCATGGGACCCATACGAAATATGGGAAATAACATCTAGAGAAGCACTCCTCTAACGACCCCTAAAAAATTTTTTCAAAATTTGATTGACCTCCTAGGTCTAGGGACTCCTGTTTAAAATTAATTTTTTTTGTCATATACATTTTACTTTTCATAAAAATACAACAGGTTTTGAAGTTTATGAAAATATTTTCATTATTAACTGAAACACAATGAACTGAAATTTTGTAATTTACAATTTAACAAATGATAAAATTTCAATTTGTTGTATCTCAGTTAGTAACAGGAGTCCCAGACCTGGGGGGGGGGGGGGGGGTCAATCGAATTTTGAAAAAAATTTTCGCAAACTGCTTTTTTTTAGGGGTCGTTAGAGGAGTGCTTCTCTAGATGTTATTTCCCATATTACGTATGGGTCCCATGCGCCACAGACGAGAAAAAAATTGTTGAAATTTCACCAGCCACCACTGGTAAGGTTCCAACTCAAAAAAAGGCTGGAAATCGGTTATTCAGATAATGGTCTATATCTCACAACATACTCTTAGATCTAAGCAAAGCCTTTGATCTAGTAAATCATGAAATTCTTATAGATAAACTAGAATGTTATGGTGTTATCCAACCTATAATGGTGTTAGAGGTAAAGCTTTAGCTTAAGCTATATTGTTGACATCATCGGTCGTAAACACCTAACCTCAAAAATACATATCTTTTAAAAATTTCCGAGTAATATGTCACTATTATGAAAATTTCCGCTTGGTTCTCGTATTTTCAACTAAAATCTTGTTCAATGTAATGTTCATAAGGTTTTAAATATATTCTCTCAATAAAATAAGGCAATTTTTGTAGGTTGGAAATCCAACCTATAATTAGCAGCCCATTTTTAGTAATCAACAATATTGAGACATCATATGCGTCAATTTTTAAATGTTTTCTGATTTCAAATGAGAAATGCGGATATAATCATTAAAAATGACAATAAACTTAGAAAACCTAAAAGTTGAGGTTATGTTAATACAACCGATGACGTCACAGCCTGTTTTGTAAATACCCATTCAGTTATTTAGTTTTGTTATTTATTTGCTGAAATTTTAAAGTGATAAATGAAAGAATGGTGTTTAAATATTGGTAAGTGCTTTAATGTATGGAGTACTTCATTTTAATAATATCAAAAAAGCAAATTTGCATACAGTGAAAACACCTAATTGCCAAATCTTTTTACACTATCTCTCTCACGTTTTAATTTAATAAATCCATTGCTAGAATTGCTCTTAACAGTATACAAGGGCCTTAAGAGAGATAGTTCATTAGTATTTTAAATCTTCATTTGCCTTGTATAAATTCCGTCTTTTATTTCGTTTTTCTTATTGCTACATTTAATATAATACAAATTGTTATGTTTTTATGATGATAACAATTTTAAAGAATGAAAATTGAATATTTATAAGACGTCCCATTTAAAAATCAACAGTAATGGAAGTGTAACGGAGAAAGTAGGGCAGACTAATGAAGTATGGCATGGCTTTAATCTGTACCTACAAAGTAAAGCTATGACAGACTTTACTGAAGCCATTGTTGCTGTAAACAAAAAGATAGTCACTTGATCAAATCATAAAAAAAAAATTAATTTCTAGATTCCAAGAATTTTTGGCAAGCTGAATTCGAAGCCCAAAAATTAAAAAAAAAATTGCTGACGTATAGATATAAGACTATATCTACCCTGATATTTTCAGAATTTTCAGTGCAACAGGAAAAGCAGAATTAAATAAAAACTGAAAATTACGTTTCCTTCTGTAACTGGTCCCACAGTGGGAATATGGAATTAAAACTCAGCTGAAAATGTTTATTAACAGAGAGCTAACAGCCACGCATGCAAAGTCGAATTTGGCTCAGGGGCATTTTTCACTACGTTTATCTGGCTATATACTTTACGATTCCCACATCAAAAGTACAGAAAATGACATTTGCACCATTTTAGGTATTTCAGAAGCAGTTTCAGTCCACCTGTTAGTTAAAAATTGCTTTAAATGTATAAAAATGCAATCTGTGATTATTTCCTCAAAGTTAGAGGTGCATCTGACATCTCTTTTCACATACTGCTCTTTATCCGTTGTAATTTTCTCGAAATTACAAGTATTTTCATATCATAGGTATAGCCGGTTTGATGTGGTTATAGCCACACTTGTCCCTCCAATTTGTGTCCAAATGACGTTTGCGTGATGGAAAATTCTGTAGTTTGCCCAAAAAAAATAGAGTGAGTTGTCTCCATAAGACATGAACTAAACATCTTAATTAATGCAAGTGTAACAAAGAAAGATAAATTACAGACTGATGTTTTGAGAAATGTGACGGAAGTTATGAGACACGAAAATTGCAGAAAAGTGAATGCCCGGGAAAGAGATCTCAAAAAGGAGGCTGCAAACTTAAAATCTGATGTCTCTAGGGATGCGAAATTGTTATCTACAGTATCAAAAAATATTTACTTTAATTTACTAAAATGCCGTTTAATTCGTGAATTCGTGGCGAGGAAACTAATGAAACGAAGGAAAGAAAATATGATGGCAATGCCAGAAAACAATAACGGCAATTGAGTTTCGAGAGCAGCTAAAACAGAAATGAATAGAGAAAAACAGAAAAAATATTTCAATGTTGGCATATTTCTGTTCTGATTACCCCAACAGCCTCATTACTATTTCGTTTATAATTTTCCCATTCCTTTTGATTATTAGTTACTTTATATTGTTTATAAAGATTGACCTCTCACTTTACTATGAAGCACAATTTCACCTTCGAGAGTTTAAGAATGTTAACAATGTTGATTGAATATTATTAGATAAATGTCACATGGGAGTACAATATTAGTTTTCGATATATTTGAAATATTTATATTGCACTTTATTCAATGCTTCTGCTCCGTTATCTTTGAAGAATTTCGTGCCTTGGTTATCACTTACTAACACTTAAATAGACTCACCAACTCTGGTAGACATTTTTGCAGCATTAAACGCAAGTCTTCTTTCTCTTCCAGCTGGAAATATGCGTCCTCGTTTATACTTAAACAAAACCTGCATATCTTTCGGTTTTCCCTAAATTCCTCGCTTTCACTTTCATTTCTCATCTGCCATAAATCTACATCACCTTTTTTACAACCTGAAGCAATACATATTTGCTCTTCAGACGTTAGACATGTTGATTTGAAATCGTAAGACTTCTGAAGATTCTCCACACATTCGTAACATATTAGTGGATTTTCGCTGTATTCCCAATTCTAAAATCAAAAAAAAGATAAATTAAGTGAGGTAATAAGTACAC
This sequence comes from Rutpela maculata, assembly GCA_936432065.2. Taxonomy (NCBI): domain Eukaryota; kingdom Metazoa; phylum Arthropoda; class Insecta; order Coleoptera; family Cerambycidae; genus Rutpela; species Rutpela maculata. The sequence goes on along the minus strand of OW386292.2, from coordinate 143,298,861 downwards.
AACAATAAAGTGAATAGTTACCACCAGATCCAAGAAAATCGCCGCAGTCACCATCACCAATTCGTCTTCCATAGATTTGTAGTCCTTCTTACTGATAAGTTTGAAACACAGTCTACAAATTTTAAATTGCTCGTCCATTATGTCTTTTATTGTGCAAAAAATATCTAACTCACAATGGTCGTAACAATCAAGATAAAAAAAATGCTGACACATAACCACAAGTGAAAAAGTGCTCTTCGTTCTTCTTCTACTATCACTATCAACAGAAAAGGATGAACTCAGTCCATGACAAATATCTTATCTACTAATTTCACGTGGGTAGTACTCTACGATTGAACGACTTACTTCTGAAGCTTTATCCTAATAAAATGAATCGGTTCGTTGGAATACGAGCGCTAAAATCTGACTCCCCATCTTATTTCTAAGTATGCACGAGCACAAAAAGAGACTACCAAAAACGACACAACTTCCCGCTAAAATTCCATATCGCCATTTTGTTGTAGGTACATTTGTGGCCGCGTTCACCACGGAGAGCGATTTATTTAAGAATACAGTTTAATCAGCCTTATTCTAATGATCATTAGTTAATTTTCAATATCTGAAAGTAACTAATATTGCTTATTGAAAATAAACGATTTTAATTAGTTGTTGTATGGGGCTCGTGCACCGTTTGACAGCTTGGAGGTCACACAACACCTAACCTCAATCATTTCTCTTCTTCTAGTGCTGTCCCCTTAGAGGTTAGCGATCGCTAATAAATGCAAAATTACCACCGGTTTTTTTTTAACTTAAGTATGAGGCTCGTTGGCCGTTTGACAGCCGACATTCTTGGAGGTCACACAACCTCGATAATCTCAATCATTCTTCTTCTTCTAGTGCTGTCCCCTTAAAGGGCTCGTGGATCGTTTGACAGCCGACATTTCTGGAGGGAGAAGGAGACACAACCTCAAATTTTCCGACTTCTTCATGTGCAGTTCGTAGTTTTCTTGTGATAGTGACGTTGTGTCTCGTTCTCCTCCCTCCAAAAATGTTGGCTGTCAAACGGTGCACGAGCCCTTTAAGGGGACAGCACTAGAAGAAGAATGATTGAGGTTAACGAGGTTGTGTTACCTCCAAGCTATCAAACCGGCTTTAATGTGAACAGGCCGGAATATGGAAATGTGGCAACATATGGTTCAGCCCTGCTCACCAAAACAAAACAGTTGTGCAGTAATCTGTCACGAATAAATTGGCATTATAATACATAAAAAGTGCCTCTTTGTTGGTGTAATTTCACAAATTGTGTTTTATAAAGTAAGTAGTTATTATTTTAATTAATTATATGGGTATATATCGCACCTGAAATCACTTTTTATGCGTCAAATTACGTTATAACTTTACTTTTTATGCAAGCTATATTTTTTTTTAATTCAATTCACTTTTACTACCAAAACCAATAAAATAATTTTATTTAGTTCTAGGTCTGGGGTCTGAAAACAATAACAACATGCCAGATAAATATTGTGTACCTGGCTGTACAACCAATTACAGTTCTTCATCTAAAGGTTATGTCCGAGCCTATTAGATTTCCCAAAGAACCAGAACTGAGGAAACAGTGGCTAAAGAGAATTTCTAGGAAAAATTGGCAGCCTACAAAATATTCAGTGGTGTGCATAAAACATTTTTATGACAGTGCAATATCCAAATCTGAACAATACAAAGATGCTGATGGTGTGTGGAAGGAGACAGAAATGAAAAAGTTTATGTTAGTGTCTGGTGCAGTGCCCCGGGTAACGGAAACTTACCCTCATCCACCAGTTATCGCTGGGGCAATGATAATGGAGAAGAGATCGCGTGCAATGTGCATTTTGAAGAATATGAGGATTGTTATGCTGTTTGTTAACGACCTAGGTTTTTTAAATTAATTGTAAGCAAATAATTCATTGTATCATAAAAATATTTTCATGCTGTCTGGATTCCACTTACCCTATAACTCTCTTCCATGTACTTTCAAGTATAACCCGTCGATAAATCACTTCCCAGACCAGTTTATATATGAAAACATAAAGGGATACATAAAAGGAGTGGTTAAAAGGGATGTTTTTTGGCCGCTTCAGGGGATTGGGGCTGTCAAGAACTTCTCCCACCACTTCCATCGCGTTCAACACCCTCGAAAACGGGGGGGAAGGTGATATTGTCTTTGCACGAAATGTTTACGCTATTTTTTCCTTCATTACATAGACTATTAGTAGGACTGACAGAGTTTAAGATTGCAACGTTGCCACATCTTACACTCCGGCCTGTTCACATTAAAGACGGTCGTGCACGAGCCCCATTCTGGTGACCATACTAAATTAAAAAAGACAATATTGAAAATCTATTAGACCAACCGTTTGTGGATAACATTAAGTTGGCAAATAAGGGTCACCAATCATAGTTATTCTTGAATAAAAACACTAGAAATTGGAGAGAATTAGAGTATTTAGTTTTGCACGGTTGGATTCTCCTGGAGTAACGAATGTTTATAAATATTTGTTTTCGATTTGGTTTGGTTATGGCGGCAGCAAAGAAAAGGACTTCGAAACAACAATTCACAATATGCTTAAACTATGTAAGTGCGATACAAGGGCGGATCCAGGGGAGGCACCAGGGGCAATTGCCCCCCTCCGAGGGCCCCGAGAGGAATAAGATCTAATATTATTTATTATTGAATATTGAAAATGTCGATATAATTATTGATCGTTCGGCCGCAGTAATAATGATTAAGTTACATTTTTTTACTTTCTGAATGATTCATGATTACGAGAGTTGGTCAAATTACAAATCATGGTAAAAAAAAAAGTAATACGAAAACTAATGTTTACTTATACAAATATTAATAATTAATTTTACTTCTTCTGCATTTGAATCCTGTGTCACTGGTAATTGGATGTAATGATGGAAATGCTCATTTAGTATTTCTGTAACCAGATGAGAAACACGAAACACATCAACTAATTAACGGTCGATTGGCTCATGGGAAAATTTTACGTCTTTCTGATAACTTTCTTGAGAGAAGAAATGCAGAGCACACATAACGATAAGATCCTTGGGAATACTTATTTCAACTCTTTGTGGTTCTGGCAAGAACTATTTGATCTATTAAGAATACGTTTGTAAAATTTCTCCAAAATATGGCCGACCCAATGTTGACAAAGTTAATATGTTATTAATTTAAAGAAAATGCAATAAAAATGCAAAAGCAGCCAAACGTATGCATCAAATACAATTTCCAAACAGACCACAACCCGATCGCAAGACTATTTTCAATTTGTGTAACAACTTATTACAATATGGTAGTTTTAAAAAGTTGAAACGTGAAAGAATATGAACAGCAAGAACCCAGGAGAATACGGCTTTAGTTTTACAAACCATTAACAATGATCCCCACTCATCATTGCGACAAATAAGAGCCTCCACCAATGTATCACTATCGTTGTGCCAAAGAATCTTAAAAGAAAATAATATAAAAGTAATTTCCATATAAACCACACTTATTACATCATTTACTGCCTAGGGACTATGATCGTCGCTTAACCTTCCTTGCTGAGTTTTCTGTTCTTTATGAAGGAAATTGTAATTTCCTTAAAAATGTACTATGGAGTGACGAAAGTAAGTTTCGCAGTAACGGCACAATTACAAAACATAACTGTAGATATTGATCGGAAAACAACCCAAGATGGATGATTCGAACAAGAAATCAAACTGTGTTGAGAATAAATGTATGGTGTGGTTTTTTGAATGGTTATATTATAGGTCCGTTTCTATACCATGAAAATTTAACCGGTGTGCGTTATTTAGATTTTCAGAAAATGTGTTACCAAGACTTACAAAATGTTCCCCACAACAGAGCTGAAATTTGGTTTCAGCAAGATGGCGCCCCACCTCACAACTCTAATATTGTTGTAAATTATTTGAATGACATGTTTCCAAGGCACTGGATTGGCACCTCAAGACCGGTTAGATGGCCCACATGTTCTCCACACTTGACCCTTTGGACTTCTTCTTGTGGATATATTTGAAAAGTAAAGTACATCAATTTCGAGCATCTATTTTAAATATTGTTGTCAAGATGTACTGTTCAAAAATAAAATTACCTTGTTTGTTGTTTTATATTTAAAGTAATTTCCGGTAAAATCGGAAGTGCTATTAAAAAAATTTCCCACCAGTAAATAATTCTCTTATAGCAGGCAAACAAGTTACTAAGAACCTACATCCGAAAACCAAGATTAAAAAAATTACAGCAATTTAAAAAATATATATAACACTTAAAAGTTAGACAATAAAATTAAAATAACTCAAAAACTACTGCAGATCTGACTTTTTGGAATAGGAGCAATATTGTTTAAAATTTAATTCTTAATCGAATGGCAATGTTTCAAACTTCCTTGGTCGAAAAATATTTTTAAACTGTAGCGCCATCTCTGGTGATAATGTTATAAGAGTAAATTGTACTTCCTGAAGAAGGCATTAACCATAGAAATCCATTACCGTTTACAGTATAAAAATATATTCATTAGTTTCCGAAATATCGGCTGTGGGAATCTTAACTGAAACACACTGTATACACAACAAATTGAAATAGTGAATTCTCTTAAGGTTAGCCTTACGCATATCCACTGAAAATCGATATTGTCACTTTTACACAAAAACATAGGCTTGTATTTCTTTTTTAAGCAGCACAATACAATCCTGCTTCTTCGTAATTTTTACCGTTACGAAAAACTACGTATCTTCTGTTACATAATTCTTGATTATAAATGGAATTATTTGGGGAGGTTTCTGCAGTACATATTATATCATAATTGGTCGCTAGTATGTACTCGTATACCTAATAATCTTACTTTGCCCTCGAACAATTTGATATAATATAAAGCATTACTTTATACTGGGTTGCCTTCCCTGCCGCTCTGCATGTTCTTGGGAGTCTCCTTGGACTTCTCTAAAAAATCGCCTTTGCGTCTTATGACAGCTACAGACGGCCAAGTATTCCTCGTCATTCAGTTGTTCGAGTAGGCCAAACGGTGCTCCTACTTTAAAAGCAGCAGCATTTTTAATTCTTTATTTTTGTTGTTTTCTTTTAAGTACTTAAGCCATTCGTCTGCAGTAACATCTTTATTTTTAACTTTGCCAGGCCATTTTTTGGTTGGCTGCTTCACAAAGACTACCATTCAATCAATCGTGTTTTGCAGACTCTGTCTTCCCCGTATTTCCTGTAATTTTATGATAATTTTTCCTCTATGTGCGTAAAGTTATCCGCATTGACAATATTATCATTTTAATTATATCTTTTAGTTTCTGTAACTATGTGTTTGTCTCATATTGTCTCCTGGAGGAGGTTCTTTCCGAAGTATTGTGCCTGTTCAATGACATGATGTTAGTTGTCGAGTTGTATTTATATTGAATGTTAAATGATATATCAGTGCGTTCAATAGCTCTAGTAAATCGGATAGATAACATCTCAGTCTAATTGTAAATATTCTTGTACTACTTGGGATGCTTGTGCCTCAGCAAATGCTTTTTGAGGTCAGCTCTACGTTTTGTCTGAAATGAACGTTAATCACAATTTTACATTATTATTTCTGATGAATCCGTATGTAGCCGTAAAAAATGTGTTTTGAGGCAACCTTTATGTTTTGTCTGATATGGACAAGAGTCACATTTATACATTCTTGCTTGTGGAGCATGTACTACCAAATGACTCTTGAGGCTAGCACCATATTTTGTCTCAAATGAACAAGAATTACATTTGAACATTGTAACTTCTGATGGTTCCTTATGCTTCAGCAAATGTTTTTTGATACTAGATTTATGATATGTCTGGAAGGAACAAGAATCACATTTGAACATTGCTATTTCTGTAGGTTCCTTATGCTGCAGTGCATGAATTTTGAGACTACATTTATGTTTTGTCTGAAATGGACAAGAATCACATTTGAACATTGTTACTTCTGATGGTCCCTTATGTGTCAAGAAATGCTTTTTGATACTGTCTTTATGATTTGTCTGATAGGAACAAGAGTCACATTTGAACACCTTTCCTTCTGAAGGTTCCTTATGGCTCAGCAAATGTTTTCTGAGGTTATCTCTATATTTTGTCTGAAACGAACAATAGTCACATTTGTACTTTGTTACTTTTGATGGATCCTTGTGCACTACCGAATGTGTTTTGAGGCTACGTTCATATTTTGTCTGAAATGAACAAGAATCACATTTGAACATTGTTACTTCTGAGGGTTCCTTATGCTGCAGTGAATGTGTTTTGAGACAATATCTAGAATCTGTCTGATATGAACAACATTTACATTGGTACATTGTTACTTCTGTACGATCCTTATGACTCAGCAAATGCCTTTTGAGGTCAGCTCTACGTTTTGTCTGAAATAAACAAAAATCACATTTGAACATTGTTACTTCTGAAGGATCCTTATGCTTCAGCAAATGCCTTTTGAGATTATCTTCATATTTTTTCTGACATGAACAAGAGTCACATTTCAATGTTGTTACTTCTGAAGGACTCGTCTGCATTTGGAGAGTATCATTATATAGTGTCCAAAATGAACAACAGCATTCACACCTGTATGTTGGTTCTGTTGAGATATTTTCGCATGGTTTTGATTGATCCTCTTCAAGGTTCGACATTAAATGTTTCTGTGTCGTACCCAAACTAGTGGTGAGCTCCAGTTGTTTCAAAATGACACCATCTTCAGGCCTGAAAATTATAATAATGGTTATCATCACCAAACTGTGAACTAATAATATTAGTCCTATGAAGAAAAAAAAAATCATGTACACCGGACTAGGCCTTATATCCTTATGTTTTTGGTGAAATGTGAACTAATACTATTACAGGCCTACGAAAAAAAAAATCATGTGCACCAAACTAGGGTTTTCAGGGTTGTTGAATCCGAATCCAGTGTCAGGTTTGCTCTATCACATCAGGTTTCCTATCTAACCTCAAAAAACACTAAAATTACACTATTAGGTGTAACTTTAACTCTTACCACTGAAACCGCTTGTAAAATGGGTTACTTTATATTCTTACAGACAGTTTTTCAATGTCGAGTTAACTCCTGTAAATGAGTTAACTCTGGGTTAAGAGAAAAATTGCGTATTTCAAATGCGAGTTAACTTGAAACCTCGAGTGAAATCGAGATTAGATAACTCTAAGGTGAGGTATGAGTTAACTACAAATTTCGGTTTAAAACTAACCTAAAATTATTTTATGGTGTAAATAAACTGTGATATTTTTCAAATACATGATGGATTATGATTTTGATGTAAGTGCTTATACCACTGATGTGGAAACCCAAGACCCAAGTCACTTCGAAAAATGATTTTTTTGCGCGTTTTCATTTATATCCTACTGTAGAAAATTTATTAGAAGTGCAATAAGATATTTCGCATCCTACGAACATGTAATGTTTGTTTTCCAGAAATGTCTGCCTCTCGTCAGAAAACCAGCTGTTATTAGGGTTACGATATTATGCTACCGATTCTTTTCTTCTGCCGTAGATTTTTGTGGGCGCATAAATCCACAGCAAGTAAATGCATACGGTGTTTAAGTCAAGCAATAGCTAGTTATTCAAGGCCCAATTAATCAATTATATAAAAATGTCTCAAACAGATACAGATACTGCAATGTAAGCAAAATTTTTTAAATATATTGCACAATTTCCGAGTGTCATTGGAGCTATTGGCTGATTTGGCTGTAGTCATATAAAATAATTCAATCACCTCAATTATTCAAAAATCGAAAGCTATTTTTCTGTCTACATGTTCAAACAATATCAGATTAAAACCACAAAATTATTGCGGGTTTATGTACCTATTTTAATAACTGTATAGAGAACTGTTTGAAATACAATACCAATGATAAATTAAAAAGTTGTAAAAGGTAAGTTAATTTAACATTTAATACTACAGAACTATAGATCAAAAATTCTCGTGCAAAATCCCGAAAATATAAGTAAAATTCATACTTCTCATACCAACATAATAGAATATTATACACACCTTGAGTTAACTAACTCATATGAAAAGTTCTAATGAAAAACAGTTGTAACGTTAACTCGAACTTATCCTCGAGTTAACTTGTGAGTTAGGATTATCTAACTCGAACTTTAACTCGACATTGAAAAACTGGCTATTAGAGTTGCTGAATACGAATGGAATATCAGATAGGCTTCACCTCATCAGCTTTCCTCCCTAACCTCAAAAAATAGGCAAAAAACGCTAAAATGGTACTGCTAGGTGTTGAAGTCTCACTCGTACCACTGAAATGGTTTGTAAAATATTTTTGCCGCTGAATCACAATATGATGTTGGAATTGTCCCGCCAGGTGACCATCTCTGTAACCGTTAAATATAGGTCTAAAAACGTTTCAAGTCACAATTTACAAAATCGTATACTTTGAAGCTGGACCTCTGCTTTATTTTAATTTTACCTGCAACTCCAGGCGATTAAGGGCCGGTTTTATAGGTTCCGTTTAACTTAGATCTGATAGTTAACTCTAAGTTTTGTCAAAAAGTACGTTTTATATCTGCCAGTAACTGCCAATCTGAAGTTTAAACTCCAAACTTAGGTTTATGCACGCTTACGTTGATTAATTAGCAATATTTTGAAGGATGTCAATGCAAACTTCAAATTTCAACTAAACCTACAAATAAGTACCTATTATATATTCTGTAAAGACAAAATTATAGAAAATGGAGATTTTCGATATTTTTTAGGACATTTTATCAAGCGAAAATCTAAAGTTTAAACCTAGAGGTAAAGCTTCAGTTTAAACTTCTAGTTAAACTTTGGTTTAATCTGTACCTATAAAACCGGCCCTTAGACTTTTGCTGCCAAATTCGTGCCATACGAATTTTTTTTTTTTTTTTTGTTTATTTGCACATCTTGAATAACACATGGTAGTTACACCAAGATACACCTGGAGGATTTCTTGAAAATCGAGTCGGAAGGTCGCGAAAACCGCGGATTCACGATTAACTCAGTTTTTATAACTCAAACGGGAACAACACCTATTATAAAAGTTGTACATCTGTAAATTCTCTACCTTAAAGGTGTTATACATTTTTTTCGTACCCCTAACCGTTTTGGAGATATGACGCGGACTAAGTGAAAAATGCATTTAGTTCCGCCAAATCTCTTTCGCACCACAAATTTTGCAATTACCTTGCTTTCTATGTCTCAGAATGAAAAAGAAATACTGCTGTTATAGAGCTCGTAATCTTTATTCCCTACCGGAATGTCTTATATATTTTATATACATTTATTTACAGTGAATAAGTCAAAAAAATGCATTCGTGTTCGCACCACCCTGGAAGTAGAATGCTCGTTGCGCTTTTTTTTACATGATTCCCCAGGAGGCCTAATCCATGCCGGATCTTAAATTTGTCAATATTTCCGACTTCTTCGGTATATGAAACGTTATCATCCAAAGACAAATCGTTGTCATTACTTTCATTCTGATAAGATTCTACCTTGTCCACTTCGTCATTCATAGCAATTATAGGTGTGGTATTCAAGCAGGAGTGACCGTGGCAATGGCCACAAGCTGTTGAACAATTCAGTTCTACTTTCCTACAGCTACATTTTCCTGCACAACCCTTCGTACAGTTGCAAAAAATTGAATTTAACAATACGTCTGGTGCTGGTGGCAACTGCGATGGTACTGGCTGCAAAATATCATTCTTCCTAATCCAGCTCCACTGCTCAGGATCAATGTCTTTTCCCAACCAGGTTTGAACTTGATAATACACTCTACACAAATGCTGTTGAGCTGCTTTTGGAGGAACCATGCATTTTTCACTTAGTCCGCGTCGTATCTCCAAAAGGTTAGGAGTACGAAAAAAATGTATGGGATCTTTAAGAGAGAATTTACAGATGTACAACTTTTATAATAGGTGTTGTCCCCATTTGTTCCATAAAAACTGAGTTAATCGCGAATCCGCGGTTTCCGCGACCTTCCGACGCGATTTTCAAGAAATCCTCCAGGTGTATCGTGGCATAACTACCAAGTGTTATTCAAGACATCCAAATAAACACTATGAAAAAAAAAATTCGTATGGTGCGAATTTAGCACAGATTTCAATTTTACAACTAAAACGCCTGGATTAACTTTAATAGTACTAATATACACCACGTTATTACACATCCATCATTTATCTTCAAAAAAATCTATGGAGTGGCTTTCTTTTACATTTCATTCCTTTTCGTTCATTTTCTCATTAAAGTCTATAATAATAAATAAATGTTTATTGAAATAGGATAACCTAATATACATATATAGACTCATAAAACAGCTTAAAATCAAAATGTATAAAACAATAGACAAAAAAATATATAAGAAATTACAATACAATACAGGATTGATATATAACAGAAATATATTTATAAAGTTTAATCATCGCCTTTAAGGTATTGCAATAAATGATTTTTAAATAAATTTAGACTATTACATTCTTTAATAGTTTTTGGTAGCATATTATATTCCTGAAAACCATCATAAAATAATGTGTGCATATATTTGGTACAGTTTCTTCTTTCAATGCGTAGTTGATAATTTGACCGTGTTAGATGATTGTGAACATGATTATTAAAAACGACATATTTGTTAAAGTAAGACGGTAATACATTATTTAGGATCTTATATATGAAAATTAAAGTAAAGTATCTTAACCGTTGTTTCACATTTAGCCAGTCGAGTACATTTAGCATTGTTTTAATAGGAGTATATCTGTTGCACTTTAAAATGATCCTCATTCCTCTATTTTGCAGTTTTTGTAATATAGCAATACTATTATTATCCAAGAAGTTTAAAATACTTGCACAATAGTCAAAGTGAGGTTGGATTATTGACTTGTAAATAGTTATACTTGTTGCAACCGATACAATTTGCGATACACGTGAGAAAAAGAATAGTTTTTTTGATATTTTCTTTTGTACATACATAAAATGACTCTTTAAACTTAAGTCATTGCTAATAATAAAACATAAGTATTTGATTTCGGTAACCAATTCTAATTTATCATTGTTAAAAGAAATATTAATATTATTTGTATTCAATTTAGTGTAATTATATTTTTTTGCACAAATCATTGCTTTGGTTTTGTTAATATTTAATTTTAATTTATTAGTCTAGTCAAAATCGGCCATCATCTTAACATCCCATCTCCCTTGACATCGATGCTCCATTTCCTTAATGTCTATAACGTAAACTCCTAAATTCATTGGGAAGTAATCAACATGTGAATGTAGAAAGCACACTCAACAGAGCAACATGAGGATTAGAGTAATATTGAATAATATTGAATTAGTATCAGAAAAAGTCAAATATTAACACCATAACTGGCAAAGAACCCCTCACAAATCTTATGGGAAATTGACTTACGGTGAAATTGGCCCAAATTTTGATATGTTGTTCTACTAATCCAGTAGATCAAAAGTCCCAAAAACACACCCTTCTATCTTTTTCTTGCCCTCTATTGGGCTAAAAAGCGCTCGTATACATTTAACTAACTACATTTCTCTAAAAAAAATTTGTATCTTTCAGCGCGGTAAAAAAACCTCAGTTCGAGGATCTGACTTACAATTAAACCCTTCCACCCCTTCCGGGGGGGGGTGAAAATCGCTTTCACGGCTGCACAGTGGTATCTTTTTTCCAAAAAAATATGAAACTGCTCAGTTGAACATAGAACCTTAAAAGACGGTACAAAAATCACTTTGAAGTACCCCCTAACGCTTTTCCACCCCTTCCGGGGGTGAAAATCGCTTTCACAGTTGCACAGCAGTATCTTTGTTCCAAAAAAATATGAAACTGCTTAGTTGAACACAGAATCTTAAAAGACGGTGCAAAAATCACTTTGAAGTACCCCCTAACGCTTTTCCACCCCTTCCGAGGGGTGATTCTCAATAAAGCGGCTGCACAGCGATAGCACATCTCAAAAGAAGTACAGCAATGACTCTGAGCCAATCTCTAACCATTTTCCAACCCCTCCGAGTGCTGAAAATCACTTTCACTGCTGCACAGTGGTATATACTTTTACCCCCGCGAGGGCGGAAAATGGTTAGGGGCAGAGTAATTGCTACACCTTTTTTTGAGATATAGTACTCATCTGAGTGGTTCCATAACTTTTTTGCCAGAAAGGTACTACTGCGCAGAGGTGAAAGTCATTTTCATCCCCCATGAGGGGTGGAAAAGCGTTAGGGGGTACTTCAAAGTGATTTTTGCACCATCTTTTAAGGTTCTGTGTTCAACTGAGCAGTGTTATATTTTTTTGGAACAAAGATACCGCTGTGCAGCCATGAAAGCGATTTTCACCCTCCGGAAGGGGTGGAAAAGGGTAGAAGGGTCTAAATGTAAGTCAGATCCTACGACTGAAAGATACAAATATTTTTTTAGAGAAATGTAGTTGTTAAATATATAAGAGCGCTTTTCACCCCAATAGAGGGCAAAAAAAGATAGAAGGACTCGTGCCCATTGAGACTTTTGATCTACTGGATTAGTAGAATATATCAAAATTTGGGCCAATTTTACCGTAAACCAATTTCCCATAAGATTTGTGAGGGATCTTAAAATTTTATGTATGATATTGCGACTACTACAATCATGCTTTATGAAACATCCTTGCTTTTTGTGCTTATGGGACAGTAGAAATCGTGATAACCATCATACATGAATAATATGGCCAAAGAGAGCATCGTTTAAACCGAGTGCAATGAACATTATGAAAATGACTTTGGTAGATACAAAAAAAGTATTACTTACATTTCTTCATATTAAACTTGGTCTAATGGAATAATTTGTTAAAGCTGTAGATAAAGAAGGGGGGGTGCTTTCAGTATTTACAGAAACAATTCTCAAACATGTCTTGCAAAACTAAAAGACGGGATTTTCGATGGACCACAAATTCAAACAATGTTGAGGCGTGATAATGTAGAAGAACGCACTACCGGGAGTCAAAATGACGCGACACCAATTTATTTCTCAGGGGGCGCCAGTCGCGTATTACCCCGTTCTTCTACCTCCCAGGCGGGTTCGAGATAAGATGCACTTCGATAGCCGGATAATGGACCAAGGCTGCACTACCACAGATCGGTAATGACGTTCTCTCTGGACCTGAGTTCCCTCGTTAGGTCCTGAATTTTTGCATAAAAAAAATCCCAACTTAAGAATTTCTCTGCGGAGGGATTAATTTTTGTACGCGGTATCCACGTTTTTATCTGTTAATAACGGGCTCTACCCTTAGGGGGTAGAGCATAAAAAAATCCCTATCGAACCTCCGTAAGGCAACCAAAAGGTCGAGTGTTAATGTGAATTAACTCGACACATCCGGTTTTCGATACGAAAGTTCCAGGGATTATAGACCGTCAACAGGCCTCAAGATCAATTAAGAAACAATAGTTCAAAGAATCCGTCTATTTAACAGAAATGGTTATACAAAAGATAAGAATCGTGCCTTCCCCAATCAAGGTAATGACTTTCAGACCATACAAGCGAGAGCGCTTACGCTAACGATCGATTAGGTAGAAAAGATTCATGCATACCTTCTCAGAATCAAAATGCGAGCTTTTTAGAGAAGTCTGAGACTATTTGTAATTCATAATTACGGCTGATTGATTTTAACTTAAAAAAGTTTTACTAAATGAATTTAGTTTCGCTAGAGACTACTTAGCTTTAAAGTTCTTGTATCGTGGCGGTTCACGTACTCAAACACATTCGTGAGGACTTATAACTGCATAAGTTTAACAGCGTTCGATCAGTCCACGATTTACTTGCTCCTATGCAGTTGTTCAATATTATTGATATGGCAGCAACCCACCTTCGGGTGACTTTTAGGCAAAATTGAATTTTTGGTTTTTTATGCACTAGGCGTTTTCCTCTGTAACTTTGTCATTTGGAAAGCCCTGCTATTGGCTTTCCTACCATTGCTTTGTCTGGACCACTCAACGCGCTTGACCAAATTGCAAGCTGCTGAGTCAATCCAAACTCTTTCTATGCGAGAAACCGGCCTTGTGCATGTGCATTGATTTTTATCAATTTTTGCTTATCGGCACTACGTCGGCTTTGTCAAAATCTTCTATTTTGCCTTTTGGATGCAATGCATCGCTAAAATTTTATGCTCATACTTTAGAATTGAGCTTTCAATGACCGTACATCAAAGGTCAATGTCTTTGGTGGAGGAATAAAAAATAAAAAATATTTCAAAGTATATTTTTGTGGTACTTTTTAAACTGACTTTGTGGTACTTTTGAAAAATCTATTTTAAGACCTATTTCGGCGTACTTTTCAAAAATCAATTTTCAAGCCAAATTTCAACGTAGTTTTGAAAAATTAAACTGCGGGTGAAATTTTGGCGTACTTTTGATAAATCAATTCTCAAGCCAAATTTCGATGCCCTTTCAAAAATATTATCTTTCAAAGTCCAATTTGTGGTACCTTTGAAAAAGTATATTATTCATAAATTTTTGTCATTATATACTTTCGCTCTCATATCCTGAACCAAAACATATTTTCCTAAGTGAAAATTCGGTGTTTCTTCTAATTTTCACCTGGTCATTTCTAACGCCTTATAGAACCCAAAACGGTCCTTATGGGTTGGTCTGCGCCTCTTGAGTCCCTCAGACTCTTAAAAAAATGCCTTCAAATGAAATTTTTGCCTAAGTCGAATTTTGATTCTGTCTTCAACTTAGGACGATTTTGGAGAGTTCTACAACAATAACACTGGGAATTTCGTTACAACAATGAATAACAATGAAAAAGCCGAATGGACTAGTTTTAAGAAAGTTGTACAGAATCTGCTGGGAATCATAAAGATGAAAATTATAGACAAGTAATAGAGCTGATATGGTGGAAAATTTTGGTAACTTAGGATGGTTGGAAAGTTGCACTTTCTACATTCACACGTTGATTACTTTCCAATGAATTTAGGTTAGATAGTGAGCAGCAAGGAGAAAGATTTCATCAAGACGTTGAGGAAATGGAGCGTTGATATCAAGAGGGGTGGGATGTTAACATTATGGCAAATTTTTGTTCGACTCTGAAGAGGGAAAATTTACGAAAGGGAATGAGTGAAATGTGAGACAAAGACACTCCATAAATCTTTCGAGGAAAAGAGTTCCCTACCGTAAAAGAGTGGATGTGTAATAGTGGGGTATATATTAGCACCAATAAAGCTCAAAGTATACGATTTTGGTTATAAATTATAACTTGAAGCGCTTTTCTGCCTATATTTTTTGGTTACGGAGAAACCGTCACCTGATGGGGTAAGTTTGACATCATGCTGAGATTCAGTGATCCCAAATACATAAGAATATGATGGTCTAGTCGAGTGAACATGGCTTTTCTTTTTTAACGCCCAAAATATAAAAACATAGAGTATCTTGAAGGGTATTACGCTCACCTCCTTAATCCTTCAATTTCAGTTTGGTTCTCAACGTATTCAATTTTCACAGAGGTTTCAGACTCTTCTTCAAACTCCAATGGTTCAGTTTTTAAAAACACCTCTGGTTCCACTTCGAAATTTTCATCTGCAGAATTTTCAAACTTGACAACGGTTTCAATCTCATTTTCATTCACACATTCCTGAATATATACATCATCCACATCACTTTTCTGAATCTTAGTAAACTGTAAAACGTTATACAGATTCACTTTCTCATTGCTGCCAGTACCCTCAGTATCACGATACATATTAATGCTTTCTTCGACATTTAGACAACTCACTATGAAATTAAACAGGCTCTTCAATGCATCGAAACAATTTTGGCATATTACGGGTTCTCGTACCATAAACAAATCCTAAAAAAAAACATTTACTAATTATTACTTTTACATCAGCCAAATGAGGAAAAGTGCTCAAAGTTTGTGCTAGGGTTTCTATATATCGGTGGAAAGCCCTTTTTGCCCTCTGTCACATACTGAAGTTGCCTCTTAATCCCTTGTACGCGTAACTCTCCATCTCAAAAAGACTGGAAATCGGTCATTTAGAAAATGGTCTATATATTACGACTTATCTCACCTACTTAACCATTTGAGCTGATTTTTTTTTAATCAAAAGCTCATAAAATGCTGAACTCCGGAATCAAGGAATCAACAAGCAAATGTAGGTGCAAATTCGGAAACTGGGGTCAGGAATAAGTTAGAAGTGTTTAGTGCCATAGGCATTATCAAAAGGCTTAAGAAAAAAAGGCCTATCAGGGGCACCAGGAACCAAATTAGGTAAGCCAACATAATCCACTCCAGAATGGCGTATCCGTTAAACATTGAAACACGAGAGTTAAGATACTTGTACACTAAAATGAACTTTTGCAGTTTTAAATATAATTCATTATACTAATAAATAAAGTGATTTTAGACTTTATTTTTCAATAAAAATAAAATCATCTGTTTATTTTCGGAGCAATCGATTCGGAAAGTTTGACTCTCGTAGACAAAGATGCCTTGCTTGACATAGTAGAGCTCTGATGAACACTAGGCTTTAGTTAATATTCGCTCTTAAATGCACATTTTCCTAAATATGCTTCAAAAACTAGCATAACACGAAAAAGTTTCTTATTAACACTCTATGAAAACCCTGCAAAAATCGTCCATCTAGAATAAAAATTAATATAAGTTTAATCAGTTTTACATCCTAAATTTATATAAATAAAGCTGCTGTTGAAATTGATTTGCAACACTGCATATTTCGAAGATAGCGCGAATATTTAAGTTTTTAAAAAGTATAAAATTAATAAATAAATTATAAAATATGGATAGCAATAAATAAAAGTCCACGATAAACTTAAATTTTCTGGTTCCACAGTGGGGATATGGAGTTAAAACTTTTCTGAAATTATTTATTAATAGAGAGCTTAAGGACACTTTTCACTCTTATCTGGCTATATACTTTATGATTCCCACGTCAAAAATATTTAAAGCGACATTTGCATCATTTTAGGTACTTCAGAAGCGGTTTTAGTCATTCTGTTAGTTAATAAATGGTTTAAATATACAAAAATACAACTGATGATTATTTCCTCAAAACTAGGATAGATATATATCTCTTTTCAAATACTGCTCTTTATCTGTTGTAATTTTCTCGAAATTACCAGAGACATAGCTACTCTGATGTGGTTATATCCACATTCATCCCTCCAGTTTGTGTCCAAATGACGTTTACGTGATGAAAAATTATGTAATTTGCCCAAAAAAAAATTGAGTGAGGGTGCAGTTGTATCCGTAAAAGAAAACTAAACATTCTTATTAATGCGAGTGTACCGCAGAAAGATTAATTACTGACTAATGTTTTGAAAAATGAGACAGAAGTTATGGTACACGAAAATTGTAGAAAAGTGAATGCATGGGAGGATCTCAGAAAGGAGGTGGCAAATTTAAAATCCGATGTCTCTAGGAGTGAGAAGTTGTTATTCTCTACAGTATAAAAAAATGTAAGAAAATACTGTTTAACTTATGGCGAGGAATCTAATAAAACGAAGGAAGGAACATATGTTGGCAATGCCAGAGAATAATAAGAGATGTTATGGCAATTGAATTTTGTGAGCAGCTAAAACGCAAATTAATAGCAAAGAACAGTAACCATGAAAAATATTTTAATGTTGGCATTTTCTGTTCTGATTATCCTAACATACTCCAGACTCATTTGTGTTTTGTTAATAATTCTCCCATTCGTTTTAATTATTAGTTAACTTATATTGTTTATAAAACTGATCTCTCCTTTTATTTGCCTCTAAAGCCCTATCATTAAGCCGAAGCACAATTTCTCCATTTGGAATAAGAGTGTTAACAATATAGGAATTAGTTTTCGATGTATTTCTAATACAATTTATATTGTATTTTATTCAATTCTTCTGCTCTATTATCGGTGAAGAGTATCGTGCCTCGGTTATTACCACCTATTTCCTAACTTACACCTCAATAGACTCACCAACTCTGGTAGGCATTTTTGCAGCATTAAATGTATGCCATCTTTCTCTTCCAGTTGGAGATACTCATCCTTCTGGTTTAAACTTAAACAAAACCTGCAGATCTTTTTATTTTGTTTAAATTCTTCGCTTTCACTTTCATTTCTTATCTGCCACAAATCTACATCATCTTGTTTACAACCTGAAGCAGAATATATTTGCTTTTCAGACATTAGACATGTTGATTTGAAATTGTAAGACTTCTGGAGATTCTCCACACATTCGTAACATAATAGCGGATTTTCGCTGTATTTCCAATGCTAAAAGTAAAAACAAAAAAATCGAGTGAGGTAATAAGTATAAAGCGAATGAAGAGTTACCACCAAGTCCAAGAAAATCGCGGTCACCATCACCAGTTCGTCTTTCATAGATTTGTAGTCCTTTTTAATAATAAGTTTTAAACACAGTCTACAAATTTTAAATTGGTCGTCCATTATATCTTTCGTTGTGCAAAAATATATAACAGAATAGCTAAATCACCATAACAAAACGCTTAGACATAACCACGGTGTAAAAAGTACTATCGTTCTTCTTCTACTCCCGCTAAAACGGCGACATCACTAAACAAACGATGAAGGCTTTAGGTAATATAATCTTATCTACTGCTAATTTCACGTAAGTGGGATTCATTAGGTACTATTGTTAATTAAACAGAAATTATTTATCTACTGCTACATTCGCTCAGTTTAAATGTTTATTACTAATGCTCGCCTCGCAGAAAAGTAGGATAAGACATTGAGCACTTTTCTAAATTCACCGGTGAGTGCACCGATCTCGTCCGGTTTCTCACCGAACCGTTTCAAAATTAACCAGTCACCAAAAATAAGATGTTTCTAAATTCACCGGTGTGATCAACTGTTTGAACCGGTAAGGTTCCATATCCACCAGGTTTTTGAGTTGGAATTTCGGTGAATATGTCAAGAAGAAATAAAAACAATACACTGCGCATGGCTGTTTCTTTATTGCGCATGATGGGAACTGCCCGCGAAGTTGGAACCAAAGCAAACCTACTGGGGCCCTATTCTCCAGCTTAGGAGAAGTGAATCGTGGTATTTTTTCTCTTTTTATTTCATTATGTTTCCTATTTCTTTCTCTTTCCTTTCTCCCGAAATGATCATTCTCTCGACTGGAGAATAGGGGTCCTGGTAAACCGGAAAGCCTCACCGAAGCGTTTCAAAATGTTTAATCAACCGCATGCAACCAAATATTTACCGGGGAAAAATGTGTCTAACCGGTTCCCTCCACCGGTGAATTTACTGGTGAATATTGAAAAGTGCCCATTTCATTCTGTTCATTAGGTACGTTTTTTGTTCACGACCGGAAACGTTAGAATTAAATGAAAGACATTTCTCAATGAAACAACAAAACTGAAGCTGCTAGGAGGGAGGCGACTTTCTTAAGTATCTTAGTTTAAATTAAATAAGGAATAATAGCATCGACATTCATGTGCATGAAAATGCTACATAAGTATGTAACTACTCTGTGACATAAGGCTGTCTATTACAAACGGATCACCTTCACCTTGCTACCGCTGCTTCCGTCTTGTGAGACAGAATGAAAAGTAGCAAACGAATCAGAATAATGAGAGAAAAAAAAACAATAAAACTGAATAATCCGATGACAGAATTGGAGCAAACAACGCAACTATTTTCCGGTTCGGGTTATGTACAAAGCAAATTTGGATGACAAAAGCTTCATTTGTTTGCAACCGTTGGGTTCGGGACATAAAATGGAAGCCTCAGAATGACTGAATTGAAAATTTTCCATCTGTGCTTAAAAGCCGTCTGTAAAAATAAGTACGAAATAGTAGTGTTGGGCAGAATCGAATTAAAGTTTCGGTTTACTCGATACTAAAATGTATTGAATAAAATTATCGAATACATTTTTTTTAATGAATATAATGTATTGATATTACAAGTCACAAATCTCAGTTTGATCATACAATATTACCCACGTGAAATTAGCAGTAGACAAGACATTGTTATACATTGATTTTATCCCTTCTTGTTTGGTAGTGGTAGTTGAAGAAGAATGAAGAATACTTTTCAGGTGGGGTTATGTGTTATTGTTAACGTCAACGTTTTATTGTCATGATTATTATAATATGTGTTCTATTTTATACATTTTTGCAGAATATAAGATATGCAAGATATAATGGACGATCAATTAAAATTTGTAGATTGTGTTTTAAACTTATCAGTAAAAAGTACTACAAATCTATGGAAGACGAACTGGTGATGGTGACGGCGATTTTCTTAGATCTCGTGGTAACTATTCACTTTACTGATGTATACTTATTACCTCATTCGATGTTTGTTGTTTTTATTTTTAGAATTGGAAATACAGCGAAAATCCGCTGTTATGTTATGAATGTGTGGAGATTCTCCAGAAATCGTACGATTTCAAATCAACATGTCTAATGTCTGAAGAGCAAATATATACTGCTTTAGGTAGTAAACAAGATGTTGTAGATTTGTG
This sequence comes from Rutpela maculata, assembly GCA_936432065.2. Lineage (NCBI taxonomy): Eukaryota > Metazoa > Arthropoda > Insecta > Coleoptera > Cerambycidae > Rutpela > Rutpela maculata. The sequence continues at coordinate 143,278,395 of OW386292.2, read as the reverse complement.
GCAGATAAAAAATGAAAGTGAATGCGAGGAATTTAGAGAAAACAAAAAGATATGCAGGTTTTGTTTAAGTTTAAACGAGAAGGACAAGTATTTCCAGCTGGAAGAGAAAGACGTACATTTAATGCTGCAAAAATGTCTACCAGAGTTGGTGAGTGAATTTAGGTGTAAGTTAGGAAATAGATAGTGATAGCCAAGGCACCGAGTTCTTCAGAGTTATCAGAGCGAACGCATTGAATGAGGCCTCGGCACCATCTTTAAGGTTTTGTTTAAATGGCACAATGAGTTGAATGGTTGTTTTATCTAGAATGTAGCCGTATAATTTCAAAATATTATGTTTATCCAATTAAAAATGCCGGCAGAATTTATTTTAATTTTTTTTTTTTTGTAAAGTGAAGATTGAAGGTATGCGAAAATAAATGAAGTTGAGTTCATTAATATTTTAGAGTTTTTAATTATAGATGTAAGGGTTGTAAGGCCACTATCCATAAACAATACTTACAAGCAAACATGCACACATATCTGAAGATAATAATTAATTAATATTTTTGTAGAATTTGTTTATGGTACGAGAACCCGTAACATGCCAAAATTGTTTCTCTGCCCTGGAAAGCCTGTTTAATTTCAAAGTGAGTTGTCTAAGTATCGAAGAACGTATTAATATGTATCGTGATGCTAAGGGCACTGACAGTAATGACAAAGTGAATCTGTTTAGCGTTTTACAGTTTACTAAGATTAAAAAGGAAAGTGATGTCGACGACACATATACTGAGGAATTTATGAATGAAAATGAGATTGAAACGGTTGTCAAGTTGGAAAATTTTAAAGATGAAAGTTTTGAAGAGGAAACTGAGGTGTTGAAATCCGAACCAATGGGGTTTGACGAAGAGTCTGAAAGCTCTGTGAAAATCGAACACATTGAGAACCAAACTGAAACTGAAGAATTGAGGAGGTGAGAATTTTTTGAAGTAATTTATTTAAGAATGAACAAGTCCAAGTAACAGTTTTAGTTTTAAAATACTCTATTATAAGTTATTCTAAAACTACTTATAAACGTAAGTGGCCTGGCAAGACTCTGTAAAACTAATTTAGAACCCATATAAGAATACAAGGGCCCACCTATCTACTATTAAATCTTTCAGGTTTTAAAGAATTATCCAAATCTTTACTCGTAGAATATCTGAAGAGTATTATAAAACCATACTTGGTTTATAGGATAAGCACTATATTGAAATTTAAAAGGCACACACAAATGCTTTAAGTTAATGTTTTGTATTTAATGAAATAAACATACATGCAAATAATTCTTTTGCTACACTCCCTTGATCCACACGATATGTGCGATATATGGGATATATCCACATATATAAAATGGACATATGGCAAATATTAAGAATGATTTAGCTTATAGACTACTTATAAATGAAGTATTGAGACTCATGGTGGGCTACATTGCTTGACTTCTAGATCCCTGTTAGTTGGAATAATTCTACTTCGAACAGGTTTTGTCTTAAAATTCCTATTAAATTACCAATTGCTCTTTAAGTACACCAATTTGTTCGTATAGAAATACATTTTAAGTCTCGTTGGTCTTAATATACTTGTTTCTTAAAACTTGTAGGCTATTCCAAAACCTATTATAAACCCTATCTTTTTATATTAAATTTTTTTTTCTCAGATCTTGTTCAAAAATCAATTGTCAATTTGAGTCATTTTTCGGTACACTTGAAAAATCAAGTAATCCAGTTTTTACTAATATTATTGTCTATTTGGAAATGAAGTAGAGTAATAAAACCCTATAATTAGGAGCCGCTATGGGCGTGCTAAGTTTTTTAAAATTCATGGGATCTTTAATTATGTTGGATAATGCAAGTTACCACTCCAGACAGCTGGCGGACTGACGACTGCCTGGCGGAAAGCTGATATAACTGAATGGTTATCACGAAAAAAAAATTTCTTTTCAAACAACTATGGTGAAAAAAGAACTTTTGGCGATTGTCAGTGCTAATAAAGGACCCAAAACGTATGTTGTAGATGAAATGGCAAAGAATCGTCAAATAACTGTATTACAGTTACCACCCTATCACTGCGAACTTAACCCTACTGAATTGGTATGGGCGCAGATGAAAAGTGAAGTAGCCCAGAATAATACTACCTTTAAATTAAACGACGTCAAGGTTTTGTTAACCAATTCCTTGGAACGAGTGACTGCAGAAAAATGGCAAATTTGTATAAATCACGTACTACAAGAAAAAGCTAAAATGTGGAAATTCGACGATCTTATTGGCATAACTATAGAACCTATCATTATTAATATCGGATCCGAAGATAGTTCGTCAGAATCTTCAGGAGAAGAACTTTAATTTTACTGAACTGATATACATTTATACAACACTACATCGTATTTTTTTATAGTTTACAATGAACTAAATTAAATTAATAATTAAAAATAATTCCATAATAATTTTATTACACTATGTAAAAACTCGTAAACCCGGCTATGAAATTACATACAGATTAAATTCGTCACATCAAACAGATGTCAGCTGGTAATGAGAGAGCTCGGCAGACAGTTTGAAATGCATTACACAAGGACAGATCACAAAGGTTCAACTCAAGCAGGTATACATTTCCTTAGTATAATAAAAATAGAAATAGAGAACTTGCTTATAACTAACTCCAACAAGTCGGCTGCCATCTTTCTTGATATAAACAAAGCCTTCGATAGTGTTTGGCATCATGGACTTTTGTATAAATTCCATCAAATTCGGTGCCCAGACTATATCATATGGATTTTAAAACACTATCTCTCAAACCGATCTCTTCAAGTCCAAGTTAAAAACAAATTGTCCACTCCATTTACTCCTAAACAAGGTTTACCACAGGGTTCTCCCCTTTCTCCACTACTCTACAATATTTTCTGGTATGACATATATAATTACAATCTGGAACATCCACGGAATGTTGACCATAATGCATATATGCTACAATTTGCTGACGATAATTGCCTGGTCTCCCATCTTTGAGAGAAACCATTGCAAAACTTCAACAACTCTCAGATAATACAATATTCTGGATGAAGAAATGGCGCACTATTCCAAATCCAAATAAATCTCATCTGATTATATTTAACCATAGAATTACAGATAATTCTCCATCAATTAATCTACTTCAACAGACACTCCGACCTTCTCAATCTTGCAAGTACCTAGGTATCAATATTGACAGCAAGCTAAATTTTAAGTCTCACACAAAATGGTGTAAACAAAGTGCTGTATCAAGAACTAAACACTTTAGATCCCTTACATATAGAAATGAAGGTATAAATACGTCAACGGCATGTAATATATACAAAATGATTTGCCGACCCATACTGGAATATGGTTTCATTCTATTTGGAAATTGCCGAAAGCCAGCCTTAAACAACATCGAAGTAGGGGAAAGAAGTAGTCTGAGGAAGATCACGAAAATTAGGCATCCCAATAATCCCTTGCACAATCCCTCTAATAACTTTCTTTACCAAAAAACCAAAATTGAACCTATACTCTCCAGATTCCAAAGGCTCTCAAAAAAATTCTCCAGCAATTTATCTAACATCGAATTAATAAATCCTTTAATTTACCCAACAAATCCCATCATCCCACCCAAAGGAGTATTCCCTACCCAAACAATCTACGAATCCCTTGTGTTATTACGTAATCAACAATAGTATAAAATACACTCATAATATTATATTTCATTACTAGGTTTTTTTTTTTTTTTTTTTTTTTGTAAAAACCTTATAAACATGAGATGTGTTATATTTGTTTTAAATTAATAAGTATTGTAAATAATATATGTACACAGGCTGGAAGACTTAGGTCGTTAGCCAATTGGAATTTCCAATAAAGCTTTCTACTACTACTAACTCCAATTTATAAAAATTACTTATAAACACCCGCACTACGTTTATAGAGGACTTGCATTTTTAATGAGCTTTTATCACTCTATTTCATTTCCAAATGGACTATAAGTGATGTGAATCAGCCTTTTTGGAATTTACATTTTTTTATTAGGTATCATATAGGTTATAAAAAGGTGACATTGATTATGAAATGTCATAAGTAAGGTATTCGGAAAAATGTTAACGATTTCGATTTACATTACTTTTATTTAAGTGATAATGGTTAGCAACAGCTCTAATATACCATCCCTCTTTAATTTTAGAGTTAGAATTTTTTCATGTTCAGTTAATTTCGGCATTTCGAAAATATGACACTGATACTGACAAATAAATAAAGAATGATTTAGTTTAGCGAAAAATAGGTGTACAGGATTCTATTGCATAGATGTGTACCACCACAGATAAAATGCAAAAAAACCACGTGATTTACAAAAAATTACACAATAGGCGTCTGAATTTAAGATGCCAGCGCCAAAGTGGAGAACTCGTGAATTAATTATAGGCTTTTTGTTTATGTGGCGAATACTTATATTAATTTTTTTCTCTTTATTGTTATTTTTGGCGTTAAAAATAATCGGAAGCAACGTCGAGCGCGGTTAGTACTTGGATGGGTGACCCATCTTGAGAAATACAGCGTTCTCGTCCCACCTTCTAGCGGCCTGTATATCAGTGTACACGCGGAAGTTACGTAATTTCAGACGAGGATTACGTAGTGGATATACCATCCTTCGGAGGGGATGTAAAGCAGGCGGTCCCTTGTCTATTAAATGTTAGGCAAGAAAAAGATCACTACTTTTCCTAAGGGAAGAGGTTCGGCAAAATTTCCAGGTTGGGGGGTAGCTCGTCTCCTTGCGTCGGTGATAGGCCCTGGTAGCGGAAATAGGCCGACGTTAAATAAATAGTTAAAAAAAAAAAACTTGCTGACACCTCCGTTTTGCTAAATTGTTGGTTATTTGTAACCGGTTGTTTTTTTTTTTTTCGGCTCTTGTTTATTGAAGAAAATATTATTTGTTTTGACAGATGACGCTTGCTAAAGAGGAGGCCACGTGGCCGTTTGTGAACTGACGGCGGATTTACAAAAGAAGCTGATTTTTCTAATTTAATATACTAAATTTCCTCAGAATCCTCTAAAATTTTGCAGGGGCTTTCCCACATTGAAGACTAGAACACCATTTTATTTTCCGCATTTCTTGGTAGATCACGCTGTATATGCATCCAATGTAACAGGCGTCCTATTGTACAAGGTACAATTGACATATGCGTCCAATTGTCTTATGCATGAAATTTTAAAATGCTTGAAAAAGTGATTTGCTCTTAATTTATATTACCAGAAAACGATTATCACCAAAGAAATTCAAAATAAAATTTATTTTCCGTTAAATTAATATTTAGATTATGCCGTAATTTGTAAACAAAACCACGTGACTGCAAAAGGTTTCTTATTGGCATAAAGTCAATGACGACATCCGTTAGTCGGATAATTTCTCCAAAGTAGACGCAGTGTCCTAACCTCTTGCTGACGTCTGTCTACGAACTAATATTGGAGAATCTTGAATGTAAAATTACCGTATTTGTAGTGATAATATTAGGTTTACATTTAGGCACAATGCAATATTTGTAACTCGTAAGTCATATTAATGTTGTTCACTAGCTCATCAACCAAATAATAATACAATAACACCACAAACAAGAACGTGGCAAACTTACTGTAAACAATAAACAGTAAACTGACATTTGATAAACTCATTGAAATTGATTTAGATATACGAAACTACTGAAGCATGTTTATACAGAAAAAGAAACTTCCGTTCACTATTCCGGCCTTGTCTGACAAGATCTGATTGGTTGAAGAAAGCGTCCGATTGGCTTAACCGTCTGTACGCAGACCGAGAAAAAGGATGGAATAGTGCACGCAAGTCTCTCTCTCTGTGTCACTTTTTCTAGTTGAATGCACCTTCCAGTTTGTTATTAATTTCGATGGACAAATGATAACGGAAAACGTCACAGTTAATGGCGCCAAATAACTGCCGTTTTGAAATATCCAAATTCCTCACCGATGAAAGTATTTATTTTCTCGCTGTATTAACATTCAAAAAATCGTAAATTTTACGTTTTTTTAACTTTTTTTGATGCTGTATCGATTTTCATTATAAAAAAGAATCATGCAACTTCTTTATTGTCGTATGTGTAATTTGCCATGTCCAGTCGTCGCCCGTCTTATTGTCTATGCCCAGTTGATGGGTCACCATACTAAGCAGCCCTTATCAAGACTGTGGAGTCTGATACAAGAGACAAAGTAGCGTAAAAGGAGCTCTGATTAAAATTAGAAACGGAGCACCACAATAGAGCCACATGGTAGTCAAGGCGAATTAGCCAACTCCTCTTATTTAATCTAATAAATTTTTATGTATCCTATTCTATCATGTATTTAACTGTATGCGTATTAGGATTACCTATTTAAATAAATATAATTATTATTATTTCACAGTTCGATGATGATAACCATTTTTATAATTTTCAGGCCTGAAGATGATGTCATTTTGCCACAACCGGAATTCGCCACTAGTTTGCGTATGAAACAAAAATTTTTAATGGCGAACCTTCAAGTATATCTATCAAAACCATGCATTAAACAGACGAAGACTAATGAAAATGTCTCAACAATACCAATGTTCAAATGCAATTCTTGTTCATTTCAGACAAAATATGAAAGTAATCTCAAAGTGCATTCTCTACTACATAAGGATCCATCAGAAGTAACAATGTTCAAAAATCATTCGCAGAAGCCTAAGGAACCTTCAGAAGTAACAATGTTCAAATGTGATTCTTGTTCATATCAGACAGTATATGCAGAAGATATCAAAAGACATTCGCTAAAGCATAAGGTACCTTCAGAAGTAAGAATGTTCAAATGTGATTCTTGCTCATATCAGACAAAATATGCAAAAAATTTCAAAGGACATTCGCTGAAGCATAAGGAACCTTCAGAAGTAAAAATGTTCAAATGTGATTCTTGCTCATATCAGACAAAATATGCAAAAAATTTCAAAAGACATTCCCTAAAGCATAAGGTACCTTCAGAAGTAAGAATGTTCAAATGTGATTCTTGTTCATTTCAGACAAAATATAAACATAGTCTCAAAACACATTCTCTGCGCCATAAGAAACTTTCAGGAGTAATGATGTTCAAATGTGATTCTTGCTCATATCAGACAAAATATGCGAAAAATTTCAAAGGACATTTGCTGAAGCATAAGGAACCTTCAGAAGTAAAAATGTTCAAATGTGATTCTTGCTCATATCAGACAAAATATGCAAAAGATTTCAAAAGACATTCACTGAGGCATAAGGAACCTTCAGAAGTAACAATGTTCAAATGTGATTCTTGTTTATTTCAGACAAAACATAAAGATTATCTCAAAAAACATTCTCTGCGCCATAAGAAACTTTCAGGAGTAATGATGTTCAAATGTGATTCTTGCTCATATCAGACAAAATATGCAAAAAATTTCAAAGGACATTCGCTGAAGCATAAGGAACCTTCAGAACTAAAAATGTTCAAATGTGATTCTTGCTCATATCAGACTAAATATGCAAAAAATTTCGAAAGACATTCGCTGAGGCATAAGGAACCTTCAGAAGTAACAATGTTCAAATGTGATTCTTGTTTATTTCAGACAAAACATAAAGATTATCTCAAAATACATTCTCTGCGCCATAAGAAATTTTCAAAAGTAATGGTGTCCAAAAGTGATTCTTGTTCATATCAGACAGTGTAGCAAAAAATATCAAAAGACACTTGCTGAAGCATAAGAAACCTTCAGAAGTAACAATATTCAAATGTGATTCTTGTTCATGTCAGACAGAATATGCAAAAAATTTCAAAAGACATTCGCTGAAGCATAAGGAACCTTCAGAAGTAACAATGTTCAAATGTGATTCTTGTTCAATCAGACAAAATATAAAGATAATCTCAAAAAACATTCACTGGTCCATAAGAAACTTTCTGGAGAATAGTGTTCAAATGCGATGTTCATTTTAGACAAAATATGAAAGTAGCCTCGTAATACATTCGCTAGTGCACAAGAATCCATCAGAAGTAACAAAGTACAAATATGGCTATTGTTCATTTCAGACAAATTATAAAAATAATACGAGAAAATCATTTTCTGAGGCATAAAGATCACAAGTTACAATGTACCAATGTAACTGGTATTCACATCAGAAAAATCGTCGTTGAAATTACCTCAAAAGACATTCACTGAAGCATAGGAAATTTTCAGAAGTAACGGGCTTTTCTTGATCATACTAGTTTAATCATGGCTTCCAGGCCTTGACCCACTGACCTTTTGCTCTATGTACCTTTACTGTGCTAGTCAGAGGAAAAACAGTGATTCTGACCACCCACCTGAAATATAACTTGGGCAAGATAAATCTCCTTTACAATGCCACAATTTCCGTCTGTAATTTGGGAAATAATGTAAAGCTAGTGTAAATATACACCATTCTAGGCTTCATTCGAACAAATATTATTCACGTTTTATACACCAATCGATACGAAAAGTTATAAGTTTTAATTTTCTACTCTTGGTAAATTTTTTTTATTAGACCATTCAGGAGTAAAAAACAAAAAATTTGAAATCGCAGAGAAGCGCTCTCTTATCAACTAAGAGTATGTGTGGGATGTAAAATTTTATTCTCCTTCGATTAGCATAAACCGCAACCAGATTTTCGAGAAAAAAAATAGAAGATACAACTATATGAGAGATCCCTTTAAACGGGAGTGGGGGGATACCTCTGTGGGTTTTCAAGTGAAAAGAAGAGGCAAAACATCGCTGAATTGATGCCAAATTCCTATTTACCTGCAGAGCAAACCCCCGATTTAATAAATAAACTTAAACCGCACAATAGTTCATTAAATAAACAGGATAATAATAATTTAAATGTGATACATCAAAGTCACACAGTGCAGCATAAACTTACAAAAAATGATCAAAAACCAAGTATCTTTTACATTAATATATGTTCACTAAGAAATAAAGTAAGTGAAGTGGAAGTATTTTTAAAAGGTAAGGGGAATGTAAATTATGATATATGTCTTAGTGAACACCACCTGCATGAAAATTAATTAGATTCATTGGTAATAAATGGTTTTAATACAGTATCATTTTTTTGCAGAAAAATCAATAACAGCCGTTATTGTTTAACAGAGAATTAATCTTAGTCCTTCGTTAAATTTAAGATTTGCTTTGCACCATTCTTTAATCCTTGATTAAATTAGCTTAAACTTGCGTTAACTTAAACCACCAAAGTTGGCCACTTAAAGGGCGATTAAATTTAATCGTAATTTCTACGCAATCGTCGATGTTGAGCTTAACCTCAATTTTTAGTATGTTTTCATTCTTTTGACGTTTTATTTTTATTATCAAAAGGGTTTAGCCGGATAAGATGACGAGTCGGCCCCCAAATGGCAACCTATATCGAAACTTATGTTTTGATATCGACTTGATGTATAAACAACATAAACATAAACACACCACAGATAGTAGACAACCCCCAAATCCAAAGCCAAGGCTGTCCGGAAGGGGGTTACACATTTGGAAAAACGCAGACATACATCCACACCCACCGGTGTTGTCAATACCGGGGCTGGGAGTCGAACCCAGAGCGCGGTAGCGAGTCGATCAGCGAATTCGCCACTCAATACGCCTTAACCGATTGAGCTACCGTGCCGATTTATATGTGTTTTGCCGCCGTACTCTGCTTTGACCTTGAGATATGGAAAAAAATGAGCGGATGCATGACTACCGTTCAAAGAGACATATCTCGAAAAATAATTGAGCTAGAGAGGTAAAACCAATGGGAGGTTTCAGGTAACCTTAATGAGTATATTCTGTGTTTTTTTTTGAATTTTTAGAATAATTACGCACATCATTAAAAAATAAATAAAAAATATAATAATTAATATTTCCCTGCTCCCTGTTACTTACAATCACTGAAATAATATATGTTGTAATACTTTGTATGCACTATTAGTCATAAAAGTTACGTTAGAAAAAAGTTGGTGCAGCACTTCGAAAAAAAAATAAAATTCGGCACACATTACATCATAAGAATACAAACTTGACATGGGACACATAAATATTTTATGAATTTGAATTATTGTTAGAAGAGAAATTGAATGAAAATATAAATAATTGTCACGTAAATACCTATTTCATACGGCACACAGTGGCATGAATCGTAATTTTTTCATTCAAAATTATTTAGAGCACTTCGCAACCGATTGGGATAATTTTTTTTTAAATACTCGTTATTTAATTTCAAAAAAACATAAGAGAGTCGATTTTTTAGTTATGCTAAACAAAATTATTGAGCTTCGCCAAAATATCCATTTTTTATTTAAATCTTAATAAAACTTACAAAAAAAAATTTTTGTTCTTATCCAATTTACATAAATCTTGTTACTCGGGGGGTTTTTGAGGTCGCTGATTACGAATCTGATATCCAAATTGTCATAAACCAACCTGCAAAATGGCGGCTATAAAATGCTAAAAAATTATGAAAAATTAAATATTTTTGTTAAAGTTTATACCGAGAATATTTCTGATAAGTACTTTTAAGTTAAAATAGACTAAATTTTAAGTTCCAAGTTTAAGTTAAAAATAAATTAAATGCATTAAACTAGTTAGGCTTTTCCTAAGAATTATTAAAAAATTTAAAAAGGATCAAATTTTCTGAAATTTTCAAATATATCCAATATGGCTGGCATACATTAATTATCAATCATAAATATGCGATTCAGTCCTCTATATAAATAATATATTTAATTTTTAAATGATATTTAATATACTATATGTTTAATATAATATAAAAATATAAAGAACTTTGTGATTTGCATAATACCTAAATAATATTCTCTAAAGAACTTTACTATTTAAATGTATTTAGGATAAAAAAATTATCAACTCAATTGGAGTATTAATATTATTTAAACAACACAGATTAAACAGTTAAACTAAGTTAGGTTTAAAGTTCATGGTGTAAAACTCGCCTTAGGTTATGTTAGGTATAAAGTTCTTGATTTAAGGTTCTATTAGGCTTAGATTATGTTAGGTTATGTTTTAAAGTTCTTGGTGTTAGGTGTTTATTATATTATTAGCAGATAAAAAAAAATAAATATTAATATGACCTACTTAGGGTTATGCTCAAAATTAATGGAGGACTGAATCTCATATTTATGATTGATAATTAATGTATGGCAGCCATATTGGATATATTTGAAAATTTCAGAAAATTTGTTCCTTCTTAAACTTTTAAATAATTCTTAGGAATAGCCTTTTTAGTTTAATGCGTTTATTTTAATTTTAAGTTAGTTTTATCATCTTAATGCCGCCATATTGGATCCGCCATCTTGAATTTCTTCCTGAAACTTGTACTTATCAGAAATATTCAAAACTTCTCGGCATAAACTTTAACGAAAATATTTCATTTTTCAATTTTTTAGCATTTTATAGGCGCCATTGATTCCGCCATCTTGTAGGTTGGTTTATGTCAATTTGGATATCAGTTATTTATATTTTCATTCAGTTTCTCTTCTAACAATAATTCGAATTCATAAAATATTTATATGTGTGTCCCATGTCAAGTTTGTGTCCTTATAAGATGTAGTGCGCTTCGAATTTTATTTTTTTTTTCGAAGTGTTGCACCAACTTTTTTCTAATGCAACTTTTATGAGTAATAGTGCATATAAAGTATTACAACATATATTATTTCAGTGATTGTAAGTCATAGAGAACGCGGAAATACTAATTATTATATTTTTTATTTATTTTTTAATGATATGCGTAATTATTCTAAAAATTCAAAAAAAATATAAAATATACTCTTTAGGGTTACCTGAAACCTCCCGTTGGATTTACCTCTCTAGCTCAATTAGTTTTCGAGATATGTCTCTTTGAACGATAGTCATGCATGCGCTCATTTTTTTCCATATCTCAAGGTCAAAGCGGAGTACGGCGGCAAAACACACATAAATCGCGTTCATACATCAAGTCGATATTAAAACATAAGTTTCGATATAGGTTGTCATTTGAGAGCCGACTCGTCATGCTTATCCCACTAAACACTTTACGAATCATAAGATGGATTCCGACTCCGACATTGATATCTTTTAATACATGCTTGCATTTTGTGGCCGTATTTATTAGCAATAGTTTTTCATCTAATGAAAAATTAACGGATCTTTCTCTTTTACTTTTATTGTTTTTCACATTTATAAAGATCTTGTAAACAGATAAATAGTAGTAAAAATGTACACACACAGAACCAAAGAAAAGAACTCAGATAAACAAAGAAATATATGGATAAATAATACTTTCCGTCTCCGCGTAAGATATATCACGTATTCATTGTTTACATGTCTATCGAAGCGTTCATTGGTTCTCTTCCGAAGGACATTGACGGTTGTTTATATTTTCTTGTGCCGCCATATTGTTTTATTGCTTTTAACGCTGTTTTTATCCAGTTATAAACAATTTTGTGTTGATTTTGCAGTTTAATCACGTTTTATACGGTTCAAAAATGACTAAGGATTGTTTAATTTACTAAAAGACCTACAAAAGGGAGTAATCTCGTTCGTTTTATATGCAAGCATGGTTGTGTACATAGTCGTAGGTTAGGGTTATAGTTAGGTTTATTGTCTTATTGTTTTGCTGATCTAGCAATAAATAATTTTTCTTCTGCCTCTCTCGTCTTTACACTCAAGTAAAAAACGTAAAAAGACAGTTGTGTGATTATCAGATAGATAGATTAATAGATTTAGATTTATGTATCTAAATTTAAATGTTATATAAGTATACCTATTTAAATTTGGTACGAGTATTTCAAACTTTACAGAATGTTTACATTATTACATAATAATAGACTGTATTAACTTTTCAAAATAATAATGCACTGGGTTCGATCCCCAGCTTTAAAATTGGCAACGTTGATATGTAATGGATGTATATCTGCGTTTTTCTAAATGTGTAACCCCCTTCTGAACAGTCTTGACTTTGAAATTGTTGGGGTTGCCTGATATATGTGGTACGTTATGTTGTTATTCCGTAGGCTCCCAGAAAATATTACGCTTAGAAAAAAGTGACTCGCTGTCCTACAGGTAACTGACCAAAATTTGAAGCATTTACAATTACGTATGCTTTAATCGTTTCAAGTTTGATGACTTTTATGTAACCCGGACAGGAAAAAGATGTTTAAGAAAAATGTTTGTTTCCTAATAGTTTTACCAACAGACTCATTTCCATTCCGTTATCGTATCAAGGGTGTCTCATATAATTTGCTTTTTAATACTAACAAGAGTCGAGTCGAGGCTACTCTCTGCTTTATCTTTGCTTTTACTGGAATTAATTCAGAATCGATACCTACAGACCTGACGAGAGAGGAGGGGTGCGGGGGTGATGCCCCCGGGCTTGTCTAGGGGGCCCGGAAATTTTAAAATTTTTTGAGGGTCCATATTTTCTCTCCACGGCCCTGCCAAGATACCGATATAAATTAAATTTACTAAGTTAGAAAATTAACTGCAATTTATTATATTTTTTAATAGCCATATCAGATTGAAATAATTTGATGCGTTGTATCGAAAACAGATTTGATAAAGAATTTGTTATCTTTATCGTAACTATATTCAACAATATTAAAATTAAAAACTGGAAGTAATGGTGCGGGAGCTAAATGGCTTTTTCGGGCACTCATCGTTACAAGCATTTTCTATGCGCTGATTAATTCTATCGAACTTGACAAAATAAACTTCTGGCTTATGTCAGCCCGTCGAGTTGGCCATGGTTCAAGATATAAAAATCAGTGAAATTATATCATCGTTACAAAGCCAAGTTTTTTTGTGTGTACACATTTTATGTTTAGAATGAATAAAATAAGATTGCCAGAAAGTGTGGGCCATCAGGGGCGCAACCAGAAAGGTCAAAGAGGTAAAAAAACGAAGTTATATAACATCATCGTTACGTTTTTAAGGTTGAACATATTTTATGTTTTGAATACAGAAAAAAATTCCCAGAAAGAAAATGTTTAGGATTTTTTAAGAAAATTGGATTTTTTTCCGCATATTTCATCTCAGAACTCTAAACTCATCGTTACAAGTTCTGGCTCCTTTTTAACATGTAAATAAGCTCCTTCAACAATAGAATAGCCTCCCCATAAACAAAGTCAACAAAAGTACCATAGGCTCTTAAATATACAGGAATTTAACACTTTCGGCTAACTTGACTCCGTACCGTATCTCACATGTATTGTATCGTTATTACCTTTCTGGCTGCGCCTCCTGACGGCCCACACTTTCTGGCGATCATATTTTATTCATTCTAAACATAAAATGTGTACACACAAAAAAAATGAGCCTTGTAACGATGACATGATTTCGCTGATTTTTAAACAGGAGGTGCCCCGCCAGAAGTCGATTTTATGAATTGTTATCATCCATTAAACCATAAAAATGTCTCAAAGTTCATAAAGCGATGAGCTGCCGAAAAAGCCACTTAGCTCCCGCTCTATAAGGTAGTGCATTATGTAGAGTATATTTGTTTACAATATAGAGATTTAAAAGTAATATGATGTTATTTTTGTTTTATGTATATGGTACAGGTAGCGTATGACCAGATTCATTATACAGTATCGGAAAGTCTTGGATTAGGCATGCGAACAGAGCTGCCTATGCACATGTGGTGAGGAAAGCAGGTGGCATGAGTAGGATGTGTTATACGATAAAAAAAATAGCCTAGTTGTTTCGCTCTCGCTTGCTCTTATTGTCATACCTAATCAAACGCTTGCCGGTACTGTTGAGTGATAAGTATGTAAACTTTTAGATGAATATGTTATACTGTAATATGAAAAAATACTAGATGGTTTCATTTATATGCTAACATATATAGATGTTTTTATTTTCTTGACCGTTGATATCAAATTAACTTGATGCAGTTATATCCTGGGTTATCGGTCTTTATAATAAAATTACTCTTTTCTTACGTTTCGGTTTATTCAACCATCATCAGAGAACTACAATTAAGTGAAGACCAATATTTTTTTAAATGCTATTTTGTATACACATACAATTTAAATCCATGTGTATAAAAAATAGCATTTGAAAAAATATTTGTCTTCATTTAATTGTAGTTCTCTGACGATGGTTGAATAAACCGAAATGTAGCAAAAATAATAATTTTATTATAAAGACCGCATAACCCCAAGATATACCTATATCAAGTTACTTTTATATCCTAACCAAAAGTTAATTTTTTTTTTTACTCAGAAAATGTAGAGTAACTTATCGTTTAAGAACCATTGACAGTTCAATACTTTAATTTCTCTTCAATACCACATTTTGTAAAAATTCTAACCAAACAGTACTCTTTTTGTCTCAATAGAGTCGTATTATTGTCAGATATAGTATTAAGTAATAGTCGAGAACATTAATCGATTGTTTTAAAAATTTTAACCCCCTTATCTGTCTACGCCTCTGATTAGGCGACTCCATAAACATAAACATTCCTCTCCACTCTGCCCCTTTGAAGGTTATCCTCCCTACACACAACTTCTGTGTACTTCAAATGAGATTATTTATCCATATTTCTTTGTTTATCTGAGGAAAAGAACAAACAATTGACAATAGTTGACAGAAATAAGGTTATAATTTTGGAAGAGTAGTTAGCAGAATACCAAATTCCCTAAAATCACAAGTTAACTATCAACTTAAGTAAACCACAAACAATAAAGCACGGTGCAATAAAACGCAAGTTAAACCTGGTTTAAAAATTAAACCTCGATTAGTTATTCATCGCTTAAAATGTAAACGGTGCAAATGGCTGTAAGGAAGGTGGGACTATTATTCTTACTAAACCTGAAATTATTTGTAAAGTTAGGCATGACATCACTGATAGCACAATTGAAATGCACTGTGAAATTTTAGCGAAAGAGATAATAAATTTTAATTGTATAGTAATAACAATATATAGACCACCTTTAGGAAAGTTTAAAACTTTTCCTAATTCAATAACTAATATACTAAATAAACTAGACTTACTAAACAGATATACTATATTACATGGGGATTTTAATATTCATTTTAACCGAAATGATAACAGATCGAAAGAATTTTTAGACCTTGTCCAAAGTTTCGGACTGAGACAACAAATTTTTCAAAAATATTAGAATATACTGTCATGTAGGAAATATTAATAATTGAAATCTGGGAAAATAACAAATGCTTAATATACAAACAAACAAATTCAATGTCTGAATAGGATTGTTTACCTTTAGGAACACATCAGTATCGAAGTTGTCGGCGTTAAGTAATAAGAGTTCAGTGCAAACTAGGTGACATCTCTCCCCGCAAATGAATAGTTGGTAAGGCCCTTCGAGTTAATTGTTGTTATGTGTGTGTCCAAGCAATTTTAGGGCCAAGTGCCACAATAAATATTGTTATGTTGTTTTGAGCCGTCGAGTTTAATTCCCTGACAACTTAACCTCTCCCAAAAACCAAGTGGCCCTAGTTATGACCATTCCGGTGGTCGTGACAATACTACGAAAGTTTTTAATCCATATCTTTCTGATCACTGCATTAGACGTAATAGTAACAGTAAACAGAAAGGTTTCCAAACCTCAATATAGTATACGAAGGCCTATCACAAACGTTTTTTAAACATGTACTTTTGACTTGTGTAATGATCTAAATTGTATCAAAAACATCAATAAACACTACTACTTCAAAATGACTCGGTAAACGCTAAATTTGACAAGTTTTTAAAAATAATGACTGCAATGATAGTTGCTTTTCCAACAATAAAAATGCTAGATAAAATAAATTGGTTTAATAATCATTTACGCCAAATGAGGGAAACATTGGTATTCCTAGGAAAGGCCATGGCAGGTTAAGTGCCGTGCCTTTGCAAGCTTTTTGCGTGTGGTTCCTTCCAGCTATGTATCTTTGCAGAAGATACTACCACAAGAAGTTTTGACCTCCAAAACTTTATATCTGGGAAATTTTTTTTTAAAAATCCGAAAAAAATTTTTTTTTCTTAATCAAGTGAACCAATTTGTTTGTATTTCACATATATTGTAAGACAATTTATTACTAATATTTTTAATTTCTAACCTGCAAAAAGTGTTTTATTTTATTGGAACAAACTATTTAAAACTTCATAAACATTACATTGAACTAGATTTTGGTTGAAAGTACAGGAAACAGGCAGACATTTTAATAATAGCTACGTAATACATGTAAATCTTAAGAAATATATATTTTTGAGGTTAGTTGTGACGTCACGTCACGTGCACATGCCCCATTGTAGGTTCCAAGTATGGGAGATTGTAGATACATTTTATAGCTTTCTTATTTTGTAATGTTTTTAAAGGTTTCATAACAGAATTATTGGCTGTGGCCCAAATAGAAGTTAAATATTGTAAATGTGAATATAAGAGGCAATAATATATATATTTTTAAATATTTTCTAGATATAAAAGTTCGTATTCTAAAAAGAATTCCAATAACAGGAGAAAATTTTTTTCCTTTAACGCATCAATATGATGACTCTATGACAATTTTTCATCAATACGAAGTCCTAAAAATTTTGTTAATGGTGAATATTTAATTGTATCGTTATTAAATGTAATGGATGGAACTGAATTTGGAATTTGATTTTTAGACATAAACATAAATGACGATTTTCTAAAATTGAGTGCGTTAATTTATTATAATGTCCTACAAGTCTGTTATTTTACAATAACCACCCTATTTTGAGATACATTAAATGAAAAATAACGCCCTAGGGCGTTATGAATATCTATAACGCCCTAGGGCATTATAAAATTACAACACAACCCAAAACAAGTAAATTATGATAGCGTTATTGACAAACAAAATGCGTTGCTATGCAACGGCGGCGTTTAGAAACAATTTTGATTTTCACTCGCTTGTAAATCAAACCGTTCGGAACATAATAGATGTCAAATTAATAAATCGTAAATTAAAAAAAAAAATTCGAATTAAATAACAGACTGTAGGACATTAAACGTTGAAGGCACCACGGGTGGTGTAGGATAATGACGCCCTCAGTCGACGTACATTCCCTCGGCCCGGAGGCCCTCGGGAAGTACACTGCCGACCTTGGTGCGTTATTATCCTTATAACACCCTTGATACCTTAATAACTATAATCTGCAACCAAAAGTGATATTTGCCTCAAGTCATATTTAATATATTACAAGTTATTTCATCATAATCTTTTCTAAAATATAAATGTGTTGTATCATGAGCATATAATACGTACTATACTACCCTGTATATTCAACTTAGCAATAGACTTTATGTATATTATAAATAAAAATCTTTTTTGTAAAACATGTTTGTTTAATTTTTAGAATCATGAACAAAAAAATATTAAAATAGAATAAATTTTAATATTATATACATTACATATATTATTCTAAAATATGTCTTGATAACGTATACATATACAGTATATTCTATTACACGTGAATGTAAATATTTACATATTTTTTTTTACGTTTTTTTAGCCTTTTTTAGAAACTAATAGTATTTAAAACATCAACTATTATTTAATTATATTTAATGTATGTGGTATAGTAACATATTATACTGAATTACTTTCAGTGTACATCTAACTTTAAAGTTCTCTCAGTGTAAGAGATTGTGTTTAGTACATATTATACTGAATTACTTTCAGTGTACATCAAACTTTGCAGTTCTCTCAGTGTAAGAGGTTGTCTTTCACACTTGTTAATGTTATTAGCACCAGGCCATAAAATATCAAAGGAACCGCCGATAATGTCGCTTCTCTGTGGTATGGGTTCTCTGCCTTCGTTTTTAAAATTAATGTAATTGCAATTTGGCAAGGGTAGTCAAAATTTTGACGTTATACACTCTATAAGGACGCTCCGTACTGGCCGGAAATATGCCTGAAGTATATTATGATCTCTTGTGTTTACATTCTACTTATCTAATATGGCTCAAAATGCAAAAATAGTTACCCCCGACCTCGAGTGGACCATTGCGAGCCATTCCAGTTCTTTAGCTAATGATATTTTTGTTGGGGAAAATGTGTTGTTTAGACAACCTGTTAGCAGTGGCTAGAGAATTTTCTACTCTTGTACTCTTCACCATTGGTGCACAAATCTTAGTTTGATCGTATGTACAATATTACCCACGTGAAATTAGCAGTAGACAAGATATCGTTAAGGATCTACGGATTAATTTTATCCCTTTTTATTTGGTAGTGGTAGTAGAAGAAGAACGAAGAAGACTTTACAGGTGTGGTTATGTGTTATTGTCAACGTGTTATTTCATGATGATTATCTATCTATACATTTTTGCAGAATATAAGATATAATGGACGACCAATTAAAAATTTGTAGATTGTGTTTCAAACTTATCAGTAAAAAGGACTTCAAATGTATGGAAGACCAACTGGTGATGGTGACGGCGATTTTCTTAGACCTCGTGGTAACGATTCACTTTATTGCTGTACACTTGTACCTCATTTATTTTTTTTTTGTTTTTGATTTCAGAATTGGAAATACAGCGAAAATCCGCTATTATGTTACGAATGTGTGGAGAATCTCAAGAAATCTTACGATTTCAAATCAACATGTCTAACGTCTGAAGAGCAAATATATACTGCTTCAGGTTGTAAACAAGCTGATGTAGATTTGTGGCAGATAAGAAATGAAAGTGAAAGCGAAGAATTTAGAGAAACCAAAAAGATATGCAGGTTTTGTTTAAGTTTACACGAGAAGGGCGAGTATTTCCAGCTGGAAGAGAAAAACAGCATACATTTAATGCTGCAAAAATGTCTACCAGAGTTGGTGAGTCCATTTAAGTGTAAATAATAATTACAATGATGTCCTAGATAGTAATCCGCATTCTATGGTAGTACTTCCTTTTTCAGAGGAGGAAATGTTGAAAATTTTTTCTAAGTTGAAAAATAAATCGTCTGCAGGACCCGATGATATACCAAGCAATATCATAAAAGAATTTAGCAAATATATATCAAAACCCATAACCCATCTTGTCAACTGCTCTCTCGAATCTGGGATAGTCCCAGAGAGCTTAAAACTAGCAAAAGTAGTACCTACCCATAAAAAAAATGCAAAAAATTGTGTTGATAATTACAGGCCAATTTCGTTAACATCAGTAATCTCTAAAATTTTTGAGTACTGTATGCTGGAGAGGCTCGACTCCTTCATCAAAAAATATAGATTGATACCTAATGAACAACATGGATTCAGAAAGAATAAATCGACAATGTCAGCCACAACCGAGTTCTATACTTACATCCTTGATGAGCTAGACAAGAGAAGGTGCCCAGTAGGTGTGTATTGCGATTTGAGCAAAGCATTTGACTGTGTTCCTCATGCCCGATTACTTCACAAGCTCTGGACGCTAGGCATTAGAGGCAATGCACACCACTGGTTCACATCTTATCTTGAAAATAGAAAACAATATGTCGAAATATCTCACAGTGAAGGAGGGAGCACCAGCAAACACTGCTCTACCTGTGCAAGTGTGGATGTAGGAGTACCTCAGGGAAGTGTTCTTGCGCCCACGTTATTTTCTCTCTATGTGGCCGATATCGCAAAATATTTGTCGGAATATAAAATAACTATGTATGCTGATGACATATCCATATTAATTTCAAGGGAATCTCCTGAACTTAATCAGTCAGGCTGTAAACACCTAATGGATAAAATAGCACAATGGTTCTCCAAAAATATGTTATATTTGAACTCTAGTAAAACTGAATATCTACTGTTTCATACTAAGCAGAAAAAGGTAGAAAACATAGCCGTAAGTCTAGGTGATATGGATATAAACAGAAATAATACCGTAAAATTTTTAGGGATAACACTAAGTGATACCCTTGAATGGGATAGTCATATATGCGGAGAAATAAAAAAATTAAATAGCAAAATATACCAAATAAGATGTATGGGGAATCTACTTGATATAGAAGTAATAAAAATTTTTTATTTCGCAGAGATACAATCTCGCCTTCTATATGGGATTATATTGTGGGGTACATCTCCAGCAGCAAAAAAATTATTCTTAATTCAAAAAAGATGCATACGTACTATTTTAAATAAAGGCCAAAGAGAATCATGCCGAAACTTATTTGTACAACTAAATATACTTCCCCTATGCTGCCTCTACATTCAAGAAGTTGCCTGCTATATATTCAAATGTAAATGTAACATTTCTCGTCAAAGTGATTTACATAATTACAATACAAGAAACCGAGACCTACTCTGTACACCCCAAAATAGTTTAAACTTAACTCTAAGAGGACCACTAAGTACTGGCATTAGAATCTACAACAAAATTCCAACATCTATAAAGGAACAGCCTACCTACTTCACTTTCAAAAAGTCACTGAAAAAATACCTTCTTCAAGGCATGTATTATACTTTAGATGAATTTTTCTCAATTTGACCTCTTTCCCTTTGTAAAATGTTTTATGTATTTGACAGACGTGTTAATGTATCTTTCTTTTATAATTTCTTTATGTAGTTTGTGTAAACTTTCTGTCGACTTGTTTTATACCTGTATTGGTCTTTTAATCAATAAATTTATTATTATTATTATTATTATTATTAAAAAAGTTAGGAAATAGACAGTGATAACCAAGGCACCGAGTTCTTCAGAGATACCAGAGCGAAAGCATTGAATAAAGTACAATATAATAGTATATTATTATATGAGCGATTATGATAGCCATTATTCACGAAGATGACGTTTGAGCCCACGAGCCGTAGGCGAGTGGCGCAAATCATCTGAGTGAATAATGGCCATAATCGCGAATGTAATACTATGCTTTTTCTACACCTATTAAACAACTAAATTAGACTGAAATTTGATAGAATTAATCGGTACCTAGGTAATAAGTCGAAAACGTAAACAAACAATATAGCGGTATGGCGGTACACTTGTCACTGTCATGCGAGTTGATTGTCAGCCGCAGCAGCAAGAGTTGATCGTGGTCATGATCGCGGTCGATTTAAAATATCATTGAATCAGCGAAACAATGATTTTTGAATTTGTATTTGCGATTGGTCGGATGCAGTGAATTATGAATCGATAATTCACCACAGTGAATTATAGGCACGATTTTTCACCAAAAAAATGCTAATAATTGTCATATAATTAAATAGGTGTAGAAAAATTATCTTTAAAATACATTGAAATCTAATATTATATTCCTATGTGACCCCAAGGAACGATTTAAAAGTCATTTGGACTTGAGGAGGTTTTAAGAAAGGTTTGTCAGGGTTAGGAAACAGTCATGTGCTTTATTGAAGTTGTAGTTAAGGCCTTTTAGGCTTCAAGTATACTTACTCTTAATAGTAAGTTTTAAAGAATTCTGTAAGACCTAATTATAAAACTAATTTGCTTCTAGGATAATATGTATTTGTAATGGATTTATCATAACCTACATAAAACTCTCTATAAAGCTAATTAGTTTTATGAACGTCTTAAATTCCATTTAGATTTAAAGAGGCTTTAAATTATTCTTTATGGTTTTAACATATTTGTAATAAATGCATTTTAAATCCTTTTTAAAACTAGACATTTTCAATGCCTATTAGTACTTATTAAAGGCTATTACAAAACTAGACTCTTAAAACACTCTTGACAAATGTTGTGATGAAACCGTTATCAAGAAAAAAAGGCCACTATAAATCTAAAAGGCGAATTTTAATTTCATAAAACACTTTCTAAAACCTCAATAAAACATTTATTATAAAAATAATAAACAATATGTCTGCCTGAAGTATCGTTGATGCATGTGTGTGTGTGTGTTAATTAAAAGCATTTCACGACTTACTGATGTGTAATTAAGTCTTTTTTCGAAAGGTGGAAGAAAATAAAAAAGGGTGGCCATTTTAAAAGGACTGTTAAAACACACATACAAATTATTTTGAGGTTAAGTTTTAAGTTTTTTGTATCAAATGTCAACGTCCCAAACGTTTTATTACAGCTTTTATCAAGTCCATGTGATCTTCGCCAAGTGCATTTGCATTTTTGTAAGGATTTTGATAGTATACAAAAAGACTAAAATTTAGAGTAAATGTTCTAGGTCATTACCATTATTATAATATATATAATTTAATGAGAGGACCAGTATCATACGACGTTTTAAAAAGTTACTAAATCTTACTAAAATTTCACTAGATTTGAAATTAAAGCTCTCATCTTTAATTTCCAAAAGTTGCAGTGTCTGTAGGACACGTAATTTTCTTGAGCTCTCTGAGCACAGTATAGCTTTGAGCGTCCTCTATCTGATTATTTCGTTGCCTGACTTTGTACTCTGTATTATATTAAATGGTTTGTAACTGGAAAGTACTGTTTGTCTACGAGACGCTAGAGGGCAACGAGCCCAGGCTATTCAATTGTAGCGATTCACGGTCAATCAACTATACGGTTACCTCAATTAGCAGCTTTTAGACGAGAGAGACACGCGGAGCGGGGAATCGAATGATAGATATTCTGTTAGGGTCTACAGCCTACGTCAGCTGTAGACACTATAGGCATCTTTGTGTCTTTTGCATGGAAATCAGATATGTCTGTCTCTTTCATTCGATTCCCCGCTCCGCGCGTCTCTCTCGTCTAAGAGCTGCTGATCGAGGTAACCGTAGAGTTTACTGACCGTGGTAGCGATTAACGCGAACAGTTTGTTTATTAAATGGATCACAACTCGAATTTAATGTTTGTCTACCTACCAGTAGAGGGCAATAAATTGGATGATTCAAAAATCATTAAAAATGGGCATTTTCATAAAAGTTTTCACTAAATCGCTAGATTAAAAAAAAGTCACCAGATCTAGTGAAATTTCACTAGACCTGGCAACACTGGAGAGGACTGTAAAATGACAATTAGGTTTTTAGTTGGCCGGCCATGTTTTTCTTGTTATATAAAAATATTCAAGGTCAATCTCACAATTATAATTATCAATAATTATCCTTTTTCGTTAGCAAATTAAGGTAGAATTACAAGAAACGACTGAAAATTACCGTGGGAACCGAGAAGCAGCCTACTTTTTTAAATTGGCTGATTACGTGTGTCTATGCAAATTTTGTATGGATATTAAAATCATTATTATTTCTGAGGGGCTCTTGTTTTTTGGGCATTTCTTATGTAGTTTTAACGATAAACTGCCGTTGGTTTTTTTGTCATACCTGATGGCTTTTTATTACCTTTTAAATTGGCCGTAGAGAGGTTATAGTGCTCTACGCTTTATACATTTCAAATTCCATTTTATCTTCAATAAGTCTGATGGTGTGTTTGCTTAAATCAGTTTAGAAAAAATAAATGCAATAATAAAATGATTTGGATTCCTTCGTGGACATTCTTATAGCTTCTCAGTTTTAATATGGTTTTAAAAACCAGTTTTAAGGTAGCCTTCTAGGTGTTTTCTAGAAATGCAGGAAGCTAATAGAAAAGCTTCTGACAGCTTTAAAATAGGTTTTAAGAAAGGTTTTAAAACGGCCCGAACAAGGTTTTCAAGAGCAGCACTATGCCTCACTAAGGAGTTTTATGATGGAATTTAAAAAGACCTTAACAACCTTCATATGGTTGGGCCCTTTTAGTCTACAAGTCGCTTTATGATGGTATTAAGGATATTGTTACAGCAAAATAGATTTTTCAAGGCATTTTATAAATAGTTTTATAGCACCCTTGTATACATTTAAGAAACTAAAATTGTTCCTTGGGACATTTTATCTACCAATTGTCAATCAATGTTGTTAACACACTTATGCCAGAAGAAGAAATTGTGCTTCGTAGTAAATATATTGAGTGATTTAATAATGGGGTTTTAGAGGCAAATAAAAGGAGAGATCAACATTATAAACAATATAAAATAACTAATAATCAAAACGAATGGGAAAGTGATAAACAAAATAGGAATGAGGTTGTTAGAGTAAACAGAAGAAAAATGTATGAATAGAGTAAAAATATTTCAAAATATACATGGTTATGACACCAAAGGGAGACAAAACTTCATTTTACCTCTGCTACATTATGTATAGAAGGCCCATCTAATTGAAATTTTAAATTCTAACTTATTGAGTTGGTAAGTCATGTAGTGCATCCCAAAACTCATCTGCCCCCATACCAATCAGGTCGAGATTATGAGCACAAGTTGATAGTAGCGTTATATGAAATTTCCTAAAATGATATTTTTGGAAAACCATTTTTACGGGAGTTATGGTGGCAAAGAAAAATCGAAAAAATTTTTTCTCAAGAACAGATAAACCGATTTTCATGGAAAAAATATGCGTTATGGCTTTTGGAAGCACAAACGTAGGAAAGAATTATTGAGTAAATTTGTCAGAAAGAAGTGGTAAAAAATTAAAAAAAAAAAAAATTTTAGATGATGTTCTTGAGGGACACCCATCATTCCCTTTCAAGTAAATGTTTATATGCCCCTTCAAAATATATCCAATTTTCAAAGCAATCGGATTATCAAAATTGATAATCACGGGCGTATTGTGGGCGGCGCAGTTCATTACTACAGCTTACCACGGCCACTGGCGACCATTACACCCTTACCGTTCAAATCAGTAACAAACTTCAAGAAGTAAGGTCCAGATATTTTCAAATTCTTTGACGTCAACTATCGGGTCAAACAAAATCTAGTTTGAAAATCTGAACATTTTGTCTGTAGTCAGCCTACGAAAGAACTGTAGTTTTTAAAGTCCACTATGAGGAGGTTACTGCACCTCTCACTAGTCAGGGTGCCTGTTTATTGTGAGTCACCGTGCCCTCTCACTAGTTGGGATGCTTGTTTATTGCGAGTCCCTTTCCCTCTCATAATTCGGAGTGACTTTTTTGTGTGAGTCCCGTTGCCTCTCACTAGTCAGGTTGACTTTTTTGCATGTGTCCTCTCGTGAATCAGGTTACTCTATATTGATGAGACTTCTCTTATAGTCTTCATTGCTATCATCCTTAATTACAGGAATAACATTGTTCTGAGTAAAAATGTTGCTGAAAATTTCAGCTGGCTTCAGAACTTTCGACAAATACCTTGCATGGGACAGACAGTATACAATTGCGCAAATAGAAACATAGCTGTCGGCTTTTGCTCGCACGCTGCTGTAATTTTATACTGGCTGTCCCATGCAAAGTATTTGTCGAAAGTTCTAAAGCCAGCTGAAATTCTCAGCAACATTTTTATTCAGAATAATATTATTTCTGTAATTAAGGATGATAGCAATGAAGTTCGCCGTCATCATTGCTGGAGAAGGTAAATGAAACAAGGTCTATAAATTCCACTACTAGAGGTACAATAATCTCCAATAACCTCAATTTTCACGCAGCACAGCTAAGTCATATGCAGAAACTATTAAAAACCACACACAATTTAATAAAAATATATCAAATATATCGACACAGCAACTGAGTAATTAGTTAACCAATCATGTTAATGAAACTCCCAAATTGCAGATAACTTGCAGAATTCTATGTCAAACGCAATAAATCAAGACCTTGTTGATGATAGCACTGAATTCCAAGTTGTTAAAAGGAGAAGAAAAACAAATATAGGTAGTGGCAATAGAGATCAAAAATTTCATGGAAAAAACGAGAAAAATAGGAAAACTTGGTTGTATGCAACTAGAGTACCTGATGATGTAGGAGCCGAAGATATTAAGAATTATATTAAAACCCACACAAAGATGGAAATCTCCTCAGAACAAATGCTCCTCTAAAAAACCCTGGATTGCTCAATAAATAATTGATGATGGTAAACTTAATAAAATAATATTAAAATGGCAAAAAAATCCTGTCGTGATTCTTTAATGCAAAGTTCTAAAAATATGGCCAGTACAACTTGTCGAGTGATCAAAAGCCAAGTAAACGACAAAAATTTTACTAAGATACTCAGGCCCCCCCGCATTAAATCATGGGCTCCGGTACCAAATTCTTAAATCTCTGGCGGGCCCCTCGGAAGGCAAGGGGCCCCCATGTTTAATAACACAGGCACAAAAAAAAAAGTCGAGTGCATTTTGACCCGCTGAACAAGAATCCCATGTCCGTTTTGCCCGATTGGCTCTTGCATTTTTGCTAACCTTAAAAAACAGCTTAGAAATGCCTAGAAAATCCCAAACAAGTAAATAAAAAGCTTAATTGAGCTAATCACTATATCTATACGTAATTTGGGGCGCTGAAACTGAATATGAAGTCAGAATTAGCCAATCTGTTAGGAATTTTGACATAACCTCAAAAAACGCCCAAATATTCCTGAAAAATCCCAAACAAGTAAATAAACAGCTTATATGAGTTGATCACTATATCCCATAGAGCACACCAAATAACGATTACGATGTGTTGCCATTGTGACGATGTATCTAGATGCAGACACAAGGTTACACAATTCTACGATGTAAATGTGCTATGTTTACACATTGTAAACACACACGTATGCACAAAGGTTAAACGTCCACCTCACATTGTAGCCACAGTATACCATTTACATATACACAAATAATTTGATCCACAGTGTGTTATCGGATGCACAGTGATTGACTTCCTAATGTCTCAGACGAATGACGTCTTATGCTAGACGTTAATTTGACGTCTTTTTCGGGTTATATTTGGTAATCCCCCACAGGTTTTTAGTAAAAGGAACATATAAAACTACATACTAGTTAGTAAGTCTACTTGATAAAAATAAAGTAATTATAATAATGCATAAATACGTTTTGTCCTATGAATTTGTTTGTTAGCCATCCGTATATTTTATTTACATTAACATATCTAATATTATTTACCATCACTCCAATTTTTTCTCACAAGGTTGCCTGCAAATTATAATGTTTATTAAGTTATTAAAATTCATTTTTACTTACCTTTGCCAATTGCGGTGGGTAGGGGTCGAACCTACATGTCTCTTGTTGTCCGTATTACAGTACTGACGCTTCTACCAACTGAGCTATCTAAGTGACCGTTATTTCGGATGCTAAAAGCATTATTTATGGTGATGTGTATGAAGTCTTTATTATGTGAAATTGAATTTCTAGCTTTATTTGAAATATATGAAAATCTTTCAGGTTCTCTTTTTTTTTTTACGTGTTCCCAAACCTGAATTTTTCGAGTTACTAGTATTTTTATTTATTTATAATTATTAGGAAAAACTTATTTAATTTAATTAAACTGTCACCAGTGTCACCTAAGAAGTATGAGTAGTTGTTGAACAACATAATTATTACACTAATTCAGTGGCGGTTCGTTAAAAAAATGTTTTCCCCAGGTCTCGAAATTAAAGAGCAGAGAGGGAGAAATCCGAAAAAAAAATTTTCCTCATCTCAAATTTGATGAGCGGTGGGGTTTTTTAAGTTGAGGTACTTATACAAACCTGGGAAACGTGTTGGAGAAAAAACGGTAAAGGTATAATATACAACATAAATGGAATATTTATTGGTCTAAAACAGACCTAAAAGTGAAAAGAAGTATATTCGTACATCGGTTTTATAAGCAATTATTACCTTGAAAAAAACAACTGAAAGTTTTTTCGCAATTATTTTAACAAAAAAAAAAAAGACACAGTGAGCACAGATCGAACCGCGGACCTGTTGACTCGCCGCTTAATGTTTAACTTACTCAACCACTGACTTCTGTTTGAATACTTGCTTAAAGACCTTATAGTAGAACACGCAACGGCTAGATTTTGCTTTTTAATGCATTTTAATCTAATTTTATTATTAAAAGAACTCGATATCTTTAAACCTGCCGAATCTTTGCAAACTCTTTCGAATATAGATTATTTTGGATATTGTTAAAAAACAAAAATGCCTGCTATATGTGTGGCTATGACCACTCTTATAGAGGAAAGAGGACACATAAGATACACATGGCCGGTATGCTCACACTGACGCTTTGCGCACGCACACTGTTCCATGCTCGAATAGTCGAATGTAGACATGACAAGACACAAGTAAAAAGGGTATATATAGTTATTTGTATCATGTGTATATAGCGCACTTTTATGTGATGTATGCAGTAGGCACAAGTATTATATAAAGCATCACAGATACATATGACTTAAACCTTCTACGAACGTCAAATTTCAACATTCTAATGATCCTTCTTTACGTTATATAAAAATGTTTAGAATCTTGAGTGCATACGGTATACAATTATTAAACATTGTATCACATAATTCTGTCAATATAAACATAAGTGTATCTCAGATGTGTACGTCAGTACTAGTTTAACAATTAGATCCACCTTAACAAATTTTGTTTCTCATGTGTATATCTTGTAGAGACGTAATTACAATTGGACGTGCTGTTTGGGATCTATACGTAATTTGGTGCACTGAAACTGAATTCAAGATCAGAATTTATGCGTGACGATCGAATATCTTGTAAAATCCATATTTGGGATGAAAACATACCCAAAAATGACTGAATCATAGCCCGAAATTGACTTTGCTCTACATAATATCTGAATATATAATTTCCGACATTTTCACGAGCTCAACACAATACCTTAGTCAGAATTAAAGGGCAACCTTTTAAATTTTCGAGTATCTAAAGGAAAATATTACTGAACAGTGACATTTTTAGGAAAAATTTTTCGGACAAACTTTGCTCTGTTGAGAGAGGAATATCGTTTGGACTTAACATTTACCTACACCCTTCCTTGATTTACTGGTGGGAATTTTTTTTTTAATAGCACTTCCGATTTTACCGGAAATTACTTTAAATTGAGAAATTTAAATGGAAAACAACAAAGGTAATTTTATTTTTGAACAGTACATCTTGACAACAATATTTAAAACAGATGCTCGAAATTACTTCCGTCTGCTTGAATACACATGTCAAAGCGATGTCCTTAATAATCCCAAGGAACAATTTTAGTTTCTTAAATGTATAAAACTATTTATAAAATGCCTTGAAAAATCTATTTTGCTGTAACAATATCCTTAATACCATCATAAAGCAACTTGTAGACTAAAAGGGCCCACCCTTATGAAGGCTGTTAAGGCCTTTTTAAATTCCATCATAGTGAGGCATAGTGCTGCTCTTGAAAACCTTGGTTAAACCTTTTTTAAAATCTATTTTAAAGCTGTCAGAAGCTTTTCTATTAGCTTCCTGCATTTCTAGAAAACACCTAGAAGGCTACCTTAAAACTGGTTTTTAAAACCATATTAGAACTGAGAAGCTATAAGAATGTCCACGAAGGAATCCAAATAATTTTATTATTGCATTTATTTTTTCTAAACTGATTGAAGCAAACACTCCATCAGACTTATTGAAAATAAAATTGAATTTGAAATGTATAAAGCATAGAGCACTATAACATCTCTAAGGCCGATTTAAAAGGTAATAAAAAGCCATCAGGTATGACAAAAAAATTAAAACCAACGGCAGTTTATCGTTAAAACTACATAAGAAAGGCCCAAAAAACAAGAGCCCCTCAGAAATAATAATGATTTTAATATCCATACAAAATTTGCATAGACACACGTAATCAGCAAATTTAAAAAAGTGGGCTGCTTCTCGGTTCCCACGGTAATTTTCAGTCGTTTCTAGTAATTTTACCTTAATTTGCTAACGAAAAAGTGATAATTATTGATAATTATAATTGTGAGATTGACCTTGAATATTTTTATATAACAAGAAAAACATGGCCGGCCAACTAAAAACCTAATTGTCATTTTACAGTCCTCTCCAGTGTTGCCAGGTCTAGTGAAATTTCACTAGATCTGGTGACTTTTTTTAAATCTAGTGATTTAGTGAAAACTTTTATGAGAATGCCCATTTTTAATGATTTTTGGATCATCCAATTTATTGCCCTGTACTGGTAGGTAGGCAAACATTAAATTCAAGTTGCGATCCATTTAATACAGAACTGTTCACGTTAATCGCTGCCACGGTCAGTAAACTCTATGATTACCTCGATCAGCAGCTCTTAGACGAGAGAGACGTGCGGAGCGGGGAATCGAATGAAAGAGACAGACATATCTGATTTCTGTGCAAAAGACACAGAGAAAGATGCCAGTAGTGTCTAGAGCTGACGTAGGCTGTAGACCCTAACAGAATATCTTTCATTCGATTCCCCGCTCCGCACGTCTCTCTCGTCTAAAAGCTGATGCTAATTGAGGTAACCGTATAGTTTATTGACCATGAATCGCTACAATCGAATAGCCTGGGCTCGTTGCCCTCTAGCATTTCGTAGACAAACAGTATTTTCTAGTTACAAGTCATTTAATACAATACAGAGTACGAAGTCTGGCAACGAAATAATCAGATAGAGGACGCTCAAAGCTATGCTGTGCCCAGAGAGCTCAAGAAAATTACGTCTTACAGACACTGCAACTTTTGAAAATTAAAGATGAGAGCTTTAATTTCAAATCTAGTGAAATTTTAGTAAGATTTAGTAACTTCTTAAAGCGTCGTCTGATAACTTTTAAAATTTTGATCTGGCAACACTGGTCCTCTCATTAAACTATATAATAATATTCTAATAATGGTAATGACCTAGAACATTTACTCTAAATGAAGCCATTTTAGTCTTTTTGTATACTATCACAAATAATCCCATCCTTACAAAAAAGCAAATGCACTTGGCGAAGATCACATGGACTTGATAAAAGCTGTAATAAAACGTTTGGGACGTTGAAATTCGATACAAAAAACTTAAAACTTAACCTCAAAATAATTTGTATGTGTGTGTGTTTTAACTAACAGTCCTTTTAAAACGGCCACTCTTTTTTATTTTCTTCCACCTTTCCAAAAAAGACTTAATTACACATCAGTAAGTCGTGAAATGCTTTAAATTAACACACACACACACACACATGCATCAACGACACTTCAGGCAGACATATTGTTTATTATTTTTATAATAAATGTTTTATTGAGGTTTTGGAAAGTGTTTTAAGGAATTAAAATTTGCCTTTTAGATTTATAGAGGACTTTTTTCTTCATAACGGTTTCATCACAACATTTATCAAGGATGTTTTAAGAATCTAGTTTTGTGATGGTCTTTAATAAGTACTAATAGGCATTGAAAATGTCTAGTTTTAAAAAGGATTTAAAATGCATTTATTGCAAATATGTTAAAACCGTAAAGAATAATTTAAAGCCTCTTTAAATCTAAATGGAATTTAAGACGTTCATAAAACTAATTAGCTTTATGGAGAGTTTTATGTAGGTTATGATAAATCCATTACAAATACATATTATCCTAGGAGCAAATTAGCTTTATAAGTTTATAGGTCTTACAGAATGCTTAAAGCATTACTATTAAGAGCAAGTATACTTGAAGCCTAAAAGGCCTTAACTACAACATCAATAAAGTACATGACTATTTCCTAACCATGACAAACCTTTCTTAAAACCTCCTCAAGTCCAAATGACTTTTAAATTGTTCCTTGGGAATGTATGTCTATTAATTGCACCAGCGCAAGTGTAGACTTTATTGTATAAATCTGCCATATCTTCTATTAACTCTTGATATACTTTACTTGTCAAGTATCCCCATAGGAAAAAGTCCAGAGGAGTCAAGTCCGGAGAACGCGCAGGCCATCTAACCGGTCCTGAGGTGCCAGTCCAGCGCCTTGGAAACGTGTCATTCAAATAATATACGACAATATTAGAGTTGTGGGGTGGGGCGCCATCTTGCTGAAACCAAATTTCAGCTCTGTTGTGGTAAAAGTCTTGGTAACTCATTTTCTAAAAATCTTAAATAACGCACACCGTTTAAATTTTCATGGTATAGAAACGGACCTATAATATAATCATTTAAGAAACTACACCATACATTTACGCTGAACACAGTTTGATTTCTTGTTCGAATCATCCATCTTGGGTTGTTTTCCAATCAATATCTACAGTTATATTTTGTAATTGTGCTGTTACTGTGAAACTTACTTTCGTCACTCCATAGTACATTTTTAAGGAAATTTCAATTTCCTTCATAAAGAACAGACAACTCAGCAAGAAAGGTTAAGCGACGATCATAGTCCGTAAGCAGCAAATGATGTAATAACTGTGGTTTATATGGAAAGTACTTATTTTCTTTTAAGATTCTTTGGGCTGACGATAATGATACATTGGTGGAGGCTCTTATTTGTCGCAATGATGAGTGTGGATTGTTAACGGTTTGTAAAACTAAAGCCGTATTCTCCTGGGTTCTTGCTGTTCGTATTCTTTCACGTTTCAACTTTTTAAAACTACCATATTGTAATAAGTTGTTACACAAATTGGAAAAAGTCTTGCGATCGGGTTGTGGTTTGTTTGGAAATTGTAATTGATACATACATTTGGCTGCTTTTGCATTTTTATTGCATTTTCCATAAATTAGTAACGTATTATCTTTGTCGACATTGGTGTAGGCCATATTTTGGATAAATTTCACCAACGTTTTCTTAAAATGACACACGCAAAAGAATATTAAACTTCTGACAGTTAATAAATAAACAATTGCAAATTATTCAATTATTTTAATTTAAATTTCTCAATTGAAAGTAATTTCTAGTAAAATCGGAAGTGCTGTTAAAAAAATTTCCCACCAGTAAATAATTCTCTTGTAGCAGACAAATAAACTACTAAGAACCTACCTTGTAGCATTCTTGGATATCGAAGGAGCGTTCAACAACCCAACCTTCGATTCTCTCTGTCAAGCAGTTGCGGACCGCGGCATGGACGGCACCATAATTAAGTGGATATCATCCATGCTGAGCACCCGCAACATTGAAATCACGCTTCGCAATGATTTGGTTAGGGCCAAGGCGGGCCGAGGTTGTCCTCAGGGTGGGTACTGTCCCCGCTATTGTGGAACTTCGTGCTCGACGGGCTACTGGTCGAATTGAACGAAGCAGGTTACTATGCGCAAGCATATGCAGACGATCTGGCTATCACGATAAGAGGCCGATTTGAAGTGACTATCACAGAGCTCATGCAAAGGGCTCTTAACATAGTTCAGTTATGGTGTAACAGACACGGGCTCTCGGTCAACCCTGGCAAAACAGAGCTAATGCTATTCACTAAAAGGAGAAAGACAAGCAATTTTCAGCTTCCTTCTCTCATGGGCACACGTTTGTGTCTTTCCCGTACAGTGAGGTACCTAGGAGTAACCCTAGATTCCAAACTGTCATGGAAGGACCACGTGGAAACTCAAGCGAGGAAAGCCTGCGCATCCCTATGGATGTGCAAGCATATCTTCGTAACATAACATATATGGCTCTTGTGTGGTGGCGCTCCCAGGAGCGCTCCACAATTAGGGCTCGCCTGTGTCTAGTTCAAAAGCTACCTTGCCTAGGAATAACAGGAGAAATCAGGACCACCCCAACGGCTGCAATGGAGACCATCCTTGGACTAACTCCCTTGCATGTCGAAGTGGAACTGGAAGCTAGGAAAGCAGCAAATAGATTGTTTAAAGGTGGAATGTGGAATGCGACAGGACAAGGGCTGGGGCACACAAAGGCTCTAGCTCTACCTATAAGGGACCAGGTCGTTGCTCAGTCAGAGGACGACCGGTGTCTCCCAGTCTTTGAGTTCACTATTCCATATACAGTCGTGTTCCCTAGTCAAAACGACTGGGAACGCGATAAAATGAATCTTCTGAGTCCTGGTGTTCTGGAATGGTACACAGACGGATCGAAGACTCAGGAGGGAACCGGTGCTGGTGTACACGGATGCAAGCCAAGGGCTCGGATATCGGCGCCACTTGGTAAGTATCCTAGTGTATTTCAGGCTGAGATATATGCCATTTTACTGTGTGCAAGCGAAAACCTCAAGACAGGCTTTGTTAATAAGCATATTTATATATGTAGCGACATTCGGGCATCCTTGAGGGCTCTTGCATCAAACAAGGTGACCTCTAAGCTTGTGCTGAACTGTCGAAAAAATTTTGACTGAGCTGTGTGAACGCAACTCAGTTAAACTTATATGGGTGCCCGGACACAGTGGAGTCGAGGGCAACGAAGAAGCAGATCGTTTGGCGGGTGAAAGAACAAAAACTCCTTTCCCTGGCCCCGAGCCAGCCTTCGGTCTGCCAAGAAGTCTGATACAATCAGAGCTGCAAGACTGGGCTACGGCACAGTTTAACGACTATTGGGCTCAGGCCTCCGGAATGAGGCAGTCGAGGCTCCATATAAAGGGGCCCTCGATTGACTCTACCGTAAAGTGGCTGATTGGACTCGATAGAGAGCGATTGAGACGGATGGTAGGCCTGATAACAGGACACTGTCCTCTGAACAAGCACCTGCATACAATGCAGTTGAAAGATGATCCTATTTGTAGGATGTGTGGAGAGGGGAATGAAACTATCACTCATGTCCTATGCCATTGTGTCAAGGTACAGGTATTTCGGAAGGCAGTTTCTACAGCCGGAGGAACTACGGGATCTACCCTGGAAAGGGCTGCTCTCCTTCGTGGAGAGCACTGGTCTTTTCTAGGGGATCCTAAATGTCGCGAATGTACAATGGGCCGATAGGCCTGAGTACTGCGGATCTTCGGATCTGCTCGCGTTTTCTAATAATAAAAGAACCTACCTCTGAAAATCAAGATTAAAAAAGCTACAGCTATTAAAAAAATATATGTAACACTCAAAAATTAGACAGTAAAATTAAAATAACTCAAAAACTACTGCAGATCTGACTTTTTGGAATAAGAACAATTTTGTTTAAAATTTAATCCTTAATCGAATGGCATACGTTTCAAACCTTCATCGATCGAAAAATATTTTCAAACTGCAGCGCCATCTCTGGTTATAATGTTATAATAGTAAATTGTACTTTCTGAAGAAGGCATTAACCATCGAAATTACCGTTTACAGAATAAAAATATATTTCTTAGTTTCCGAAATATCGGCTGTGGGAATGTTAACTGAAACACACTGTATATCTGAAGGTAATAATTAATAAGTATTTTTTTAGGATTTGTTTATGGTACGAGAACCCGTAATATGCCAAAATTGTTTCTCTGCCCTGGAAAGCATGTTTAATTTCAAAATGATTTGTCAGAGTATCGAAGAAAGCATTAATATGTATCGTGATTCTGGGGGCACTGACAGTAATGACAAAGTGAATCTGTTTAACGTTTTGCGGTTTACTAAGATTAAAAAGGAAAGTGATGTCGATGACACAAATATTGAGGAATTTATGAATGAAAGTGAAATTGAAACTGTTGTCAAGTTAGAAAATTTTAAAGATGAAATTTTTGAAGCGGAAACTGAGGAGTTAAAAACCGAACCATTGGAGTTTGACGAAGAGTTTGAAACCTCTGTGAAAATCGAACACATTGAGAACCAAACTGAAACTGAAAAATTGAGGAGGTGAGAATTTTTTGAACTAATTTTCTTAAGAATGAGTAAGTCCAAGTAACAATTGAAGAGCTAAGTGGATAAAGGTGTTATATCACAAAAACACGTTATTGAGTAATTTAACTCGAAAGTTTTTAGGCGAGAACTTTTTTGTTATAACGACTATATAGTTTGCATTTTGCGATGATATTGACATTTGATGTACTTTTCAGAGACAAATAACTAAAGTTGTCAGTTATTATTTTCGAAAATTTTAAAAAATTAATGTACATAACACCTTTATCCGTTCATAAGTTTCTCTGAAATGAATAAAGAATTAGTGAATAAAAGTGTTAAGAAATTAAACATATTTTATTATTATTAAAACATTGTACAATTTTTAGGTAGTCGGACAGTTCTACGATTTTGAGCCACAGTTTGGTCATTTCCAAGTATGTTGTGATAATACGGCCTGTATTCTTCATTTATGAATGGTAATTGTTCTTTAAGATTGGCCAGTTTTTCTACACTTAGGCTGCCCTTGTTTTCATTAAACACCGTTAGAGCAATATCGTCGGAATTTATCTTATGCATATTCCTTTTCTTTAAAATATCGACTTTGTAAAATGGAGTCATTTCATCTAGTGATGTAATAGTAGCACCCATAGGTGTCATTTTATACCGTCACGAAAATAAACCTTTTCATTGTTCAAGTTTTTCTTCCTGTTGTACAAATTGAGTTTTGAGGCAATTCCATCAATATTCTTGAAATGATTCTTCATATCTATGACAACGGCGTCTTTGGGAGTTCTTAAAATTTCTCGATACTGGTCCGGAACGTAGATGTTTTGATGCTTCCTTAAAATTTTCTCGACTCTGCCAAAGTCTCTGTCTGAATCTAAATATGAATGTCCCACCTCCGAAAATTTATGGTCGATAACTTTAAATTCTCTCTTTAAAATCAACAACTGGTAAAGTGTAATGATATTGAAGTTTTTATTTTGTCCACCACAGGAGTCTGGCCATATTATAATGTGATCGATCTTTTCTTGGAAATATTCATTGTAAATTTGTAAAAAGGCGTGTAAGCAACTAGCAATTTCTAGGCTTTCACGGCTGGCCATATCTTCAGTCCATGTGAAAAAGAACGTTTTTTTTTTTTCAGTATTCCTCAATGTATGTATGCCAAGGTTGTAAAACCACATTTGATGAAGGTAAAATGCTTTCGATGTACTTAATTTTGACAGCGGCATGGTTTGCTGAAGATCTAAAGTAAGAAAGCAAATCGTTCTATCTTCTGTAACTTTTGTTGTTCGAAAGCTAGTTTGTAATTTTCTCCGTATTCTTTAGTATTATTTCCAGCATCACATTTGGGAAAAAATGTGAGTCATTTCATGATCTCAATTAAACAATTTTGAATACCATGGACGTAATTTCAGCATTTTTATTGGGTAGGCAGGAATTTTTCACAGATAACCCAATAAATGTAAGCATAGCGAACCCTATAATTCTTAAACGATAACCTTATAAACCCAAATGACCTTTGACTTGATTGGCGTAATTATCATACTTATTATTTTTTCCGCAAGAATTTTGGAATTCGCCAGATTTGCCTTAAACAATTTAATGCTCTTTCAAAATATTGGGTGGGCAGAAGCCATACCAGATATCAGTTTTGCTCTTGTCATAAAAATTTCTACGGTCCAGCCCTCTTCTACTTGTCAGCATAAAAATGTTTGTACAAAAATCAACACTGCAAAGCGTCACTTTCCAGTTTTTCTGATTTACAAACTAATTTGCTAAAATACTTTGGTAAATTCGTATTTTATTATTGCATTTTATATTGATAATGATTTGTTTTTAAAACATTATTAAAACTTGCCCGGGAAGAAATTGCCACTATGTGACTGATATCTGCTGCATTGCCAAAAGGTATACATGTGTTTACAGCAATTAGATACTCAAGTACCATCTCGACTCTTGTATCATCTCATACCATTTCGAAATTGAACGAAATGAATATATGGATTAAAACACTATAAGCACTATTTCCAAATATCAGCCAATTTATAAACATCTTACATGATTCATGAAATCGTTTATTCATTGCCATTTGTGATATTAGTTTACTACGACTGGCCATTTTCACTATAATAGTAAGAAACACTTAACACAACTTGTCACATTAATGTCAATATAACATAACTTTAAAAGCAAAGTGTTTTGGATTAAAACAATTTAATATCGTACAGTAATGGATAAAGGTGGTATGTGATCATAACACCTTTATCCATTAAATTATATAAAAACCCTATGTACATAACACCTTTTTCAAACATTAAAACGCTTTAGGAAAGGTTTATTATCCCAAAAACTTATTGAAATGATAGATTATAAGTTAAAATAGTTGTCTGCGTAGAAATCTTAAAATTTTCAAAAATGTCACATAACACCTTTATCCACTTAGCTCTTCAATTATAGTTTTAAAATACTCTTTTATAAGATGTTCTAAAAGCTTATCTCTAAGACTACTTATAAATGTAAATGGCCTGGCAAGACTGTATAAGACTGATTTAAAACCCTTATAAGAATACAGAGGTCTACCTAAAGAAAGGCCTACATGCCTCTTTTTAATCTACTAATAAATCTTTCAGGTTTTAAAGAATTATCTAAATTTTTACTCATGAAATATCTGAATAGTATTATAAAACCATACTTAGTTTTGGATAAACACTATATTAAAATTTAAAAGGCACAGACAAATGCTTTGAGCGAGCAAACATTTTGTATTTAACGAAATAAACATAGATGCATATAAATCTTTTGCCACACCCCCTTGATCCCCAAGTTATATAGGATATATGGGCCGCCATGCATAGTTATAAAATGATATATGGAAAATACTGAGAACGATTCAGTGGCTATTGCTGAGTGTAGATTCCCCTCGCACTAGTATACCTCGACTCTGACTCTAATTTCCAACAACTTCCGCACATTTT
The DNA here is from genome assembly GCA_936432065.2 of Rutpela maculata. Lineage (NCBI taxonomy): Eukaryota > Metazoa > Arthropoda > Insecta > Coleoptera > Cerambycidae > Rutpela > Rutpela maculata. The sequence continues at coordinate 143,239,121 of OW386292.2, read as the reverse complement.
AGAATGCCTCAGCTTTTATGTGACCCGCATTTTTTACTAGTTTAGTGGGTACCACGAAGATAATGGCGGTCAAAGTAAGGCGGTTATGCCTCTTACATTTTTGAACTAATGCCATTATTAAGGTCTTTACATAGGGGCGTACTTACTTAATTTTACTTATAAAAATACAAATAATACTACATATTTACTAAGATTTGTATTTGTAAATAAATGTTACCATTATTAATTCACAGTTCGGTGATGATAACCATTTTTATAATTTTTAGGCCTGAAGATGATGTCGTTTTGCCACAACCGGAATTTACCACTAGTTTGCGTATGAAACAGAAATGTTCAATGGCGAACCTTCAAGTATATCTATCAAAACCATGCATTAAACAGACGACGGCTAATGAAAATGTCTCAACAGTACCAATGTTCAAATGCAATTCTTGTTCATTTCAGACAAAATATGAAAGTAATCTCATAGTGCATTCGCTACTACATAAGGATCCATTGGAAGTAACAATGTTCAAATGTGATTCTTGTTTATATCAGACAGAATATGCTGATCGTCTCAAAAATCATTCGCAACAGCATAAGGAACCTTTAGAAGTAACAATGTTCAAATGTGATTTTTGTTCATTTCAGACTGTATGTGCAAAACATCTTAAAAGACATTCGCTGAAGCATAAGGAACCTTCAGAAGTAACAATGTTCAAATGTGATACTTGTTCATTTCAGACAATGCTTAAATGTAGTATCAAAAAGCATTTGCTGAGGCATAAGGAACCATCAGAAGTAACAATGTTCAAATGTGATTCTTGTTCATATCAGGCAAAATATGCAAGAGATATCAAAAGACATTCATTAAAGCATAAGGAACCTTCAGAAGTAACAATGTTCAAATGTGATTCTTGTTCATATCAGACAGAATATGCAAAAAATTTCAAAAGACATTTGCTAAGGCATAAGGAACCTTCAGAAATAACAATGTTCAAATGCGATTCTTGTTCATATCAGGCAAAATATAAATATAGTCTCAAAAAACATTCACTGCGCCATAAGAAACTTTTTGGAGAATAGTGTTCAAATGTGATGTTCATTTTAGACATAATATGAAAAAAGCCTCATAACACATTCACAATAGGAAAAGTAAAATTAAAGCTTATTAATTTCCTACTTTTGGTAATTTTTTTTTTTTTATTGGGCCATTTAGGAATAATAAACAAAAACGTGATGTTGCAGAGAAGCCTCCTCCTATCAACTAATAGTGGAGAGGAGTTTAGGTTGAAATCATTAAAAAAATATTTTCAGTGTAGAGGGACCTAGACCATTTGATAGAGAAATAAATAACCTATTATATTCCTGGTTGACGAACTTTCCCCTTGGTTGAGCCAAAATTTGTTAGCGTTTAATTTCAGGAAGTACTGCACTTAGGTCAGTGGTTCTAGTTTTGATTGAAAGAGTTTGTTCCATATAATAATTCTACAATAGAAAAGTGTCGTAATTCGACTTATTACATTTTAAAAAAACAATATATATTTGGCAATAATTGATAAAAATGCTAATGTATTGCTTTCACACAGGCATAACTTTTTATTTCACGATATCGATTTCAAATTTTTTTATATCAACCTCTTCCCTGATGTTTAAGGAACATTTTGTGTCATATAATACATTGTCGCGTTTCACAAATAAAGGCTATAGAGATATTTGAACACTGCCGTGCCGTGCCCATCAAGTAAGTGCATTGCGAGTGGGATAAAGATCGATAGATACATGAACTAGTGTGTCGAAAAAGGAGGGACTAACATAATACAATAATACTGATGAAGCATTATTATTACGGTGCCAATCTGCTGTTATGAAATAAAACACAGTTGAGAAAAAATAAATTTTAATTACCAATGTCTGAATTATTTTAAAATATTTAATTGTTTTTATATTTTTATCCTGTTTACGTCCAAAAATTTTTACCTCATTTGATATTTTTTGTTATTTGCACTCTTTATATATTTACACTTTTAATATATTACTATTAACTTTTATAATTTACTTTTAGTAAATTAATCAATTAATTAAGTGCTGCACTTGGCGGTTTTCTACCTGTATATTACGAACCTCATCCATATCTATGTATAAGGCAAAAAAGGAAATAAAACATTTGATTTGATTTGATTTGATTTTTTATCTTAAAGAAGTTTAATAAAAACGTTCAAAAATCAAGTTCTTCATTAATTGGTTCAATTTGAATCGTAATAACGTTACGGTATTCTTTGCACCTGCTGGCCGATGCACATTTTAGATTTGTTAGACAACATGAATATTTTACCGAAATTAAATTTTTATCTCGGCAGGAAATATTTAACATATCTCATTTCGTCAGGCATTGATGCTTTTGTGGAGAGAACTGGTCGGATACCTTCTTCATGTAATTCTCATCCAAACTGAAAAATAACAAACTTCCCAATATTAGTTAAAGCTTTAGAAAAGGTATGACTAAAGCGCTGAAAGATGAAGCTAATAGTAATGTTACCTTCGTGACTCTAATGAATCGATATTTGTTCCATTATAGGAATTCTGTTCATATTACTACAGGTTTAACTCCTAGCATGATATTTAAAAATAAGATTAAAACAAGATTTGATTTGTTAAATGCTCTAAAGATAGATAGAAGTGTAAAAAAATATAGAGGAAACAGAGAAGAACATTTTAATGTAGGTGATAGAGTATACTGTAGAGACTGTATAAACCCAAACAAGAAATGTTGGATGGAGTGTAGCATAGCATACTTCATGTATGGACCGAAATAGTGTGACGTTTCACTCCCACTCTAACTATTCCATCCTATTTCTAACATCGACCTTATTAGCACTGTACATAAGACACTGGTCAAAATTGAATTTGAAATTTCAGAAAATCTGTGAATATTTAACTATTGAATTATTATACAAATGTTTTAACTTTAAAAGCTGCGCCTTCTTGTAATAAAACTGTAATTTTAAAGTCCTCTTGAAATTTTTTCAGAAATTAATTTTTTATTGCGCACGCGTGTATACGTATGTCGAGCATATGTGTATCTTTTTATTTGTTTACCTGGACTGGTTTAGGGTTATGTGTAGTGGATTATTTCTTTTATAATTTTCAAGGATTTTACATTACAGTATTTAAAGTATTTGCATTCCAAATTTGTACTGGAGTCAATAATAATATATTTCAACGGTATCGTAAGTACCTACGTTTGTGATTGAAATTGTAACAAAGTAATTTTTAAATACGTATGTACCTGTACACTTACCTATTTTTAGCATTGAAAAATGGTTCAAAAACACGTATTACATTTTTCTGCGATTGCTCAATTTTTTAAAGATAAAGGAAAACTCATGGTCAAGGCAGAAAGTTCTGTTGAAGCGGGCCACGTGAAAGGAATGATTTATGATCCTGAAGTACCGATTGTTAAGGGAAAAGTTCATGCTAGCATGAGAGATAGAATCTATAGAGGTGTGTGCATATTTTTTAATAAACATGATATTTTACTTTTAACATAATTGGTTTCAGATATTTTCGAATAACGATGAAAATATAACAGATGCAGAATGTACTTGTCCAAGGGGATTATGGTTATGACATCATATGGCTGCTCTGGCTCTCTTTGCACACTATAATATTTCTGTAAAAGTACGAACATGCCAAAGATGCTACGCAGCTATAGAAGTTCAGGCCGCAGTTTCAGTTGATGCATCGAAGCCATCATTTTGTGCTAGGAGCAGTTCACCCTACTAGCATCCACGGTATGTGCGGTCATATTTAAATGAATAGATTTGTTTTACACATTGATGGCTTCGATGCATCTACTGAAATTGCGGCCTGAACTTCTAGCTGCATAGCAACTTCGGCATGTTCGTACCTAACAAATGAAGCGTGCGCATGGAATATGTCATATATTTACTAGACACAATTTTAAACTATTTTAATCATGTATATATTTAATAGAAAGAAGTTCTGAATAAATGATACAATATGTAATTTCTTTATTTATTTGCATTTCTAAGTGAAAATACTTACAAATAAACATTTAAACACGAGGTTAGAGGCAGGGCCCTCACAAGGGAGGGTTAGTAGGTACTGTGGTACCCGGGCCCGGACACTAGGGTCCCGGTTAGACTAGTAAATGCAATCCTCGCTCATTTAAGAGACCTGGACAAATTTTTTTTTTCAAATTTCTCCTAGGCGCGGGGGCCTGCCGAATTTGGTACCGGGGCCTGGTTAGAGGGCGAAAATCTATGATAACGATAACAGTATAACATAATGGAAAGCAATTCAAATAAAAACATATGAAACAAAACAGGCTTTGAGGTTAGAGCGCAAAGAAATAATCAAAGAACTACGTTCTCAATAATTTCCAGACACTTGTAGAACGCATGCGCAGAAATAACCATTTAGAAAATATTTTTTTATTTATTCTCCGTAGAGAAAATTGATTGACAAATGTAAAAAACTTATAATCCAGCTCTATTTTTATACTAGTAGTTAGGTTTCAATAGTTAAATATGAAAAATAACGTATCAATCCTTAGATACATTTTTAAGTAATTTATTTTGACCCTTAAAACACATGTACATAAGGCATGCTTCAAAGAGTGGATGGAAAGCAATTCAAATTAACCTCCTCGTGCATGACGTCACGACTATTGTGGTCCATTGGGTGATAGAACTTACCTTTGTAAATAAAAAAGCATCTGATTCAAATTTTGAAAGTTTTACTGAAAATGATGTAGATTAAAAGCCGTCTGTAAAAATAAGTACGAAATAGTAGTGTTGGGCAGAATCGAATAAAAGTTTCGGTTTACTCGATACTAAAATGTATTGAATAAAATTATCGAATACATTTATTTAATGAATATAATGTATCGATAATACGAGTCAAAAATCTTAGTTTGATCATACAATATTACCCACGTGAAATTAGCAGTAGACAAGATATTGTTATACATTGATTTTATCCCTTCTTGTTTGGTAGTAGTAGTAGAAGAAGAATGAAGAATACTTTTCAGTTAGGGTTATGTATTATTGTCAATGTAAACGTTTTATTGTCATAATTATTATATGTGTTCTATTATACATTTTTGCAGAATATAAGACATGCAAGATATAATGGACGATCAATTAAAAATTTGTAGATTGTGTTTTAAACTTATCAATAGAAAGTACTACAAATCTATGGAAGACGAACTGGTGATAGTGACGGCGATTTTCTTAGATCTCGTGGTAACTATTCACTTTACTGATGTATACTTATTACCTCATTCGATGTTTGTTGTTTTCATTTTTAGAATTGGGAATACAGCGAAAATCCTCTATTATGTTATGAATGTGTGGAGATTCTCCAGAAATCTTACGATTTTAAATCAACATGTCTAACGTCTGAAGAGCAAATATATACTGCTTTAGGTTGTAAACAAGATGTTGTAGATTTGTGGCAGATAAGAAATGAAAGTGAATGCGAGGAATTTAGAGAAAACAAAAAGATATGCAGGTTTTGTTTAAGTTTAAACGAGAAGGACAAGTATTTCCAGCTGGAAGAGAAAGACATACATTTAATGCTGCAAAAATGTCTACCAGAGTTGGTGAGTGAATTTAGGTGTAAGTTAGGAAATAGATAGTGATAGCCAAGGCACCGAGTTCTTCAGAGTTATCAGAGCAAACGCATTGAATGATGCCTCGGCACCATCTTTAAGGTTTTGTTTAAATGGCACAATGAGTTGAATGGTTGTTTTATCTAGAATGTAGCCGTATAATTTCAAAATATTATGTTTATCCAATTAAAAATGCCGGCAGAATTTATTTTAATTTTTTTTTTTTTTTTTGTAAAGTGAAGATTGAAGGTATGCGAAAATAAATGAAGTTGAGTTCATTAATATTTTAGAGTTTTTAATTATAGATGTAAGGGTTGTAAGGCCACTATCCATAAACAATACTTACAAGCAAACATGCACACATATCTGAAGATAATAATTAATTAATATTTTTGTAGAATTTGTTTATGGTACGAGAACCCGTAACATGCCAAAATTGTTTCTCTGCCCTGGAAAGCCTGTTTAATTTCAAAGTGAGTTGTCTAAGTATCGAAGAACGTATTAATATGTATCGTGATGCTAAGGGCACTGACAGTAATGACAAAGTGAATCTGTTTAGCGTTTTACAGTTTACTAAGATTAAAAAGGAAAGTGATGTCGACGACACATATACTGAGGAATTTATGAATGAAAATGAGATTGAAACGGTTGTCAAGTTGGAAAATTTTAAAGATGAAAGTTTTGAAGAGGAAACTGAGGTGTTGAAATCCGAACCAATGGGGTTTGACGAAGAGTCTGAAAGCTCTGTGAAAATCGAACACATTGAGAACCAAACTGAAACTGAAGAATTGAGGAGGTGACAATTTTTTGAAGTAATTTATTTAAGAATGAACAAGTCCAAGTAACAGTTTTAGTTTTAAAATACTCTATTATAAGTTATACTAAAACTACTTATAAATTTAAGTGGCCTGGCAAGACTCTGTAAAACTAATTCAGAACACATATAAGAATACAAGGGCCCACCTAGAGAAAGGCTTAGATACCTCTTTTTAAATCTACTATTATATCTTTCAGGTTTTAAATTATCCAAATCTTTACTCGTAGAATATCTGAAGAGTATTATAAAACCATACTTGGTTTATAGGATAAGCACTATATTTAAATTTAAAAGGCACACACAAATGCTTTAAGTTAATGTTTTGTATTTAATGAAATAAACATACATGCAAATAACTACTTATAAATGAAGTATTGAGACTCATGGTGGGCTATATTGCTTGACTTCTAGATCGCTGTTAGTTGGAATAATTCTACTTCGAACAGGTTTTGTCTTAAAATTTCTATTAAATTACCAATTGCTCTTTAAGTACACCAATTTGTTCGTATAGAAATATATTTTAAGTCTCGTTGGTCTTAACCCAAGGAACAATTTAAAAGTCATTTGGACTTGAGGAGGTTTTAAGAAAGGTTTGTCAGTTAGGAAATAGTCATGTGCTTTGTTGATGTTGTAGTTAAGGCCTTTTAGGCTTCAAGTATACTTGCTCTTAATAGTAAGTTTTAAAGCATTCTGTAAGACCTAATTATAAAGCTAATTTGCTCCTAAGATAATATGTATTTGTAATGGATTTATCATAACCTACATAAAACTCTCCATAAAGCTAATTAGTTTTATCTTAAATTCCGTTTAGATTTCAAGAGGCTTTAAATTATTCTTTATGGTTTTAATATATTTGCAATAAATGCATTTTAAATCCTTTTTAAAACTAGACATTTTCAATGCCTATTAGTACTTATTAAAGGCCATTACAAAACTAGACTCTTAAAACATCCTTGATAAATGTTGTGATGAAACCGTTATGAAGAAAAAAAGGCCTCTATAAATCTGAAAGGCAAATTTTAATTCCATAAAACACTTTCCAAAACCTCAATAAAACATTTATTATAAAAATAATAAACAATATGTGTGCCTGAAGTGTCGTTGATGCATGTGTGTGTGTGTGTTAATTAAAAGCATTTCACGACTTACTGATGTATAATTGTCTTTTTTGGAAAGGTGGAGGAAAATTTAAAAAAATGGCCATTCTAAAAGGACTGTTAAAACACACACACATACAAATTATTTTGAGGTTAAGTTTTAAGTTTTTTGTATCAAATGTCAACGTCCCAAACGTTTTATTACAGCTTTTATCAAGTCCATGTGATCTTCGCCAAGTGCATTTGCATTTTTGTAAGGAAGGGATTATTTTTGATAGTATACAAAAAGAGGGCTTCATTTGGAGTAAATGTTCTAGGTCATTACCATTATTAGAATATATAGTTTAATGAGAGGACCAGTGTTGCCAGATCAAAATTTTAAAAGTTATCAGACGACGCTTTAAAAAGTTACTAAATCTTACTAAAATTTCACTAGATTTGAAATTAAAGCTCTCATCTTTAATTTTCAAAAGTTGCAGTGTCTGTAGGACACGTAATTTTCTTGAGCTCTCTGAGCACAGCATAGCTTTGAGCGTCCTCTATCTGATTATTTCGTTGCCAGACTTCGTACTCTGTATTGTATTAAATGGTTTGTAACTAGAAAGTACTGTTTGTCTACGAGACGCTAGAGGGCAACGAGCCCAGGCTATTCCATTGTAGCGATTCACGGTCAATAAACTATATGGTTACCTCAATTAGCAGCTTTTAGACGAGAGAGACGCGCAGAGCGGGGAATCGAATGAAAGATATTCTGTTAGTGTCTACAGCTTACATCAGCTGTAGATACTACAGGCATCTTTGTCTGTCTTTTGCATGGAAATCAGATTATGTCTGTCTCTTTCATTCGATTCCCCGCTCCGCGCGTCTCTCTCGTCTAAGAGCAGCTGATCGAGGTAACCGTAGAGTTTTCTGACCGTGGTAGCGATTAACGTGAACAGTTCTGTATTATATAAATGGATCACAACTCGAATTTAATGTTTGTCTACCTACCAGTAGAGGGCAATAAATTGGATGATTAAAAAAATCATTAAAAATGGGCATTTTCATAAAAGTTTTCACTAAATCACTAGATTTAAAGAAAAATCACCAGATCTAGTGAAATTTCACTAGACCTGGCAACACTGGAGAGGACTGTAAAATGACAATTAGGTTTTTAGTTGGCCGGCCATGTTTTTCTTGTTATATAAAAATATTCAAGGTCAATCTCTCAATTATAATTATCAATAATTATCACTTTTTCGTTAGCAAATTAAGGTAGAATTACGAGAAATGATTGAAAGTTACCGTGGGAACCGAGAAGCAGCCCACTTTTTTAAATTTGCTGATTACGTGTGTCTATGCAAATTTTGTATGGATATTAAAATCATTATTATTTCTGAGGGGCTCTTGTTTTTTGGGCCTTTCTTATGTAGTTTTAACGATAAACTACCGTTGGTTTTAATTTTTTTGTCATACCTGATGGCTTTTTATTACCTTTTAAATCAGCCTTAGAGAGGTTATAGTGCTCTACGCTTTATACATTTCAAATTCCATTTTATCTTCAATAAGTCTGATGGTGTGTTTGCTTAAATCAGTTTAGAAAAAATAAATGCAATAATAAAATTATTTGGATTCCTTCGTGGACATTCTTATAGCTTCTCAGTTTTAATATGGTTTTAAGGTAGCCTTCTAGGTGTTTTCTAGAAATGCAGGAAGCTAATAGAAAAGCTTCTGACAGCTTTAAAATAGGTTTTAAGAAAGGTTTTAAAACGGCCCGAACAAGGTTTTCAAAAGCAGCACTATGTCTCACTAAGGAGTTTTATGATGGAATTTAAAATAGGCCTTAACAACCTTCATAAGGGTGGGCCCTTTTAGTCTACAAGTCGCTTTATGATGGTATTAAGGATATTGTTATAGCAAAATAAATTTTTCAAGGCATTTTATAAATAGTTTTATAGCACCCTTGTATACATTTAAGAAACTAAAATTGTTCCTTGGGTAAGGGTGGTTTCTAGAGCTTCAGCTGGTCTTATCTGGGAACCAATGGGGTTTGGAGCTTCGCGCCCATTGAGACTTTTTTTCTTCTCATTGAGAACTACTATTTCCCAGAGTTTTACGAAATTTCACCGGAGCCGCAAAACCCATGTATTGTGTGCGGGGTCCTTTACCTTGTGGCAAAAAGAGGTTTATAATATATATTAATGACAATTTGTTTGATGAGATTACTAGGAATGCCCTCATAGTCGGCTGATTGTTTTGTGGTAAGTGAATGGATGACACTTAAGAGCTGTTCTACATGTACTGGTTTAAGGAACATGGTATTTTTAGGTGCAGCGTGTTTTTTAATAGTTGACGATTATATAATTTTTGAGGGGTTTACAATGTCGGGTTGGATAAAATATTTATTAGAAATATGGCTAACCTTTTCTGGATTAAAATTGAGTTGATCATTCTGACTTATCTCGATAACACTTTGAGTTTTAGTTAAAGTGGTTTCATTTTTAAGTATGCTCCAGATCTTCTTGGACGGGTTTTTTGATGTACTTATTAGATTGTCAAAATAACCTTTTTTTGTTTTTTCAACTGTAGTGGAGTGCTTTTAGATTTATACCTAGGAACCCTGTTCCTATGAATCAACTTTAATGAAACTTTTTGCATTGTGTTGCTAAAATCTAGTGGAGTTATGATGGAAATAAAATGGTTGTCTCTTTTCTTCGGAGAAAAAATCATCAATGAAACCAATGGTTTCGCCGCAAGAATTGAAATTGAATGTAATCCATTTACAATTTACTTTAGTTAAGTACTAACAATATGTTCTAGAATTTTGAACGGTTTAGGATGCCTTTATTTGAAAAAAAGTTTGATTCAAGTTTGACATGATTTTTGAAATGTCTTAAAAAATTTTCATTTTTTCACAATAATTGAAAAACTAAAGAAGATAAGTAAAAAATGCTAGAGTACAAATATTTCGGTTTTTATTACTGAAAATTTGTTTGGAATTTGTTTAAATAAATGAAAATTGATTAAAAAATGTTGATACGTGTTCCACTAGATGAATATATTTAAGAAAAATCGAAAATAAAATGCTGAAAAGGGTCAATTCCCTGAAGAATTTACCTTTCATTATTTAAGTGTAGTTTTCGGGGCACCATGGAGGTGTGTTAGGGGCTACAAACCCATATGTATATACATCAAATTCTTCATTGGATAGTCCTCTCTAAGTTCTATAAGTTCAATGCAAGATTTTCCCTAACCCTAAACAATTATTCAAAAAAATCCCAAAAAGTGATTTTTTCCCCATGCAATTTGAATGGGAAGCTTCAGGTCTCCATAGGCACCATTTAAAATCAAAATTTTGAAAAACCAAGAACCTGATATATATGCGTCCAATGTAACAGGCGTCCTATTGTACAAGGTACAATTGGGTTGTTGCACTAAGTTAAAATTTGAGGAGAATCTATGTTAAACAATAACAATTATTCATAAAAAATCATTAGAAACATGTAGAAGTTGAAAAGAAAGTCTTATAATATTATATTAATTACAAAAATACATGCATTTAAAACGGAGATGACATAATAACGGCAGTTGTGACGGTATATTTGACTCGCCACGTCATAGTATTTTTAAACCCTTCTGAATTGAAGTTTTAAGACAATTTCTCTATGTTTTGATAAGTAGGTAACGAAAGTGTGGTTGTGCAAGGAGGTCTTGCAACGAGATCGGACGTGTGAATCCAATTTACAGTTGTTTGCTTTTCATTCGGTGGCTTCACCTGGTCTTGTGCTCATTGATCTTCGTACTCAGAGCCTTGTACACATTTAACTTGAGTGCTTGTGAATGCCTAATAACTTTGTCAAATGTGTGGGATGCTTCTAATCGGATATGAGTCCAGACAGCCTGTTGAATAACTGGGATATAATATCATAATAATCACTGTTATCCCTGGCTGCATCCTCCTGTATATGTCTTCAGAGAGTGGTCATGATGGGTATCTGGTGTAATAAACAAATGTTTGGGTCATTTGTTGAATGTGAATAAAACGGTTCAGGGAGCAAAAGAATGTCATTGAAAACAAGTACACCTACCGTTTTGCGTCGGGAAAATATCGCTTAGTATTATCTTTTCCATTGTATTTTTCCATTTTTCGCCTTATTTTCTAGCTAGTTTGAATTTCCAGTTTTGACGGATTCGATGTCAATATTATTGACGTTTTGACAGTGTTACCAACTAGTTACCAGTTAGATCGCAATTTTCCCATTACTTTTAAAAGTTCATCTAGATAAAAGAATTCCTTAATAAATCAATCCTATTATGGCAATAGCTTTTCTTTATTTAAAGTATATGGACATATTTAAAATATATGGTTATTAATTGTTATGTTATTCCTATGTGAACAATTAATTGGAAAATAATGATTTGTGTGGCGACATCTCTGGGGCATTAGCATCACTTCAGAGATCTTGTATGTTAAATTACAGAAATGTATTCCTGGTTGCACCACATACTAGGACAGTTTTTACAAGATTTATCCCTTTTTGTACCAATTTTTTTTTAAATTTCCGCTGATAACTGCCACGATGGTATTCATTATTTTTGCTGAAGCTACTGAAACGAAAACATTTTGACCAAGCGTCATCCTTTCTAAGGGATTAATTTTCGTACAGTAATAAATTGTGATTTGAAGTTGTTGAATTGTAGTTTTGAATTTTTGATGTATTTTTCAAATCACACCTTTTAAAGGGATCATATTGGCAATTTTGTAAGTATACCTGATGGCATATGGTCTGGGGGATTTTTAATGGGGCATTTTCTATGTATTTTAGTAGTGACTAATCCTTGGATACATTATCCTATTCATAATCGTTGGTCGCAGTGGAATTTGTTGTTTTTCTTTTAAAGAAAACAGGAATGAATACAAGACCCTTCGTTGAAGGTATGTAACAGCCACATTTTGTAGATGTTTCTTAATTTGAGATTTTCTTGATTATAAAGGGTCTTTATATGGGGAGGCTACTCCACCGACCATAGCGGCAGTCTTGTCTCTCCTTGGTTCGGAAGCTCCTGCATTTTAAATATTCCTTGGTCCCCCATATAATCTCCTTGGAGGACAATCCAGTCCGATAGAGGACAGTTTCACTCCCACATCGATTAACTGGATGGTGACAGACAGACAGCTAAGTCATATACTATAAGTTTTATTTTTTCTTGCGTAAATATATTTTTCTTATTTTTTTTTAGTATATAAAGTTGGTCGGACAACGCTCTGATTAATGTGTCTAAATATAATATAGTAATTAAATTTGTAGTTAGGTAATATCGCTTTCTTTTCCAATCAATATATAATGTGTACAGCGGAAGTTAGTTTTAACTAACACATTTTCTTATTCCAGCAATATTAAGTTGGTGTGTTTTCTTGCGCTTAAGCTTAAGCTACATTAAAACCATAGTATTTCTGGTTCTACGATTTGACCATTATACGTAACTAATTTCTGCTTATTTAGTAAACTTATTAGTTCAAATATATATATTTTTTTTTAAACTTGCGATTACGTTGTCTTAAATATCTAGTGTCGAGATTGTGTAATAGTTTTGCGTAACATTCGTTAGAAGAGATATTTGTAAATAGTGTTGAGATTATAATAATATTATATATATGAGATTAGCTGAAAACTAGACTTTTGAGTGTCAGTCTCGGAAACTTATCCTTGGCATTGAATTGTAATGTGTAAATAAACTCAAATAATAGTAGTAGCAGATTTGTCATTTTTTTTTATGTGTTTGTGTCCCTGTTTAGTAAGTTTGAGGGGGGACAAAATCTAGATTTATTGAGGCATTTGACAAGAACTAAAATTTACTTGGCGCTCAACCCTACATCCATTTTTTTAAACCCAGCCCGTCTCCACTGCAGTGTGGCCGGCGAATGCCCAAGTGTCGATATCTGACATTTGCTTATTGCTACCGATTGAAGGTAACACAGTCTGTAGAGAAGTTAGTAATAAAACGACGAGAAACGGGTACTAATTTAGAAACTTGCTGATAGCGACGGAGAAAAAAGACAATCAGACAATCTGACTATATTTAACGGCAAATTCAACTGACGTTCATAGGTTACAATTCGGTATAGTTTAACAGCATCTAGTTATGGATAAATATAAGTACAGATAGTGGTTTCTGCTGTACTGTGTAAATAATACCACCAATTCACCAGAAAAACTGTTGTGTTCCAATAATAAACGCTGAACGTAATAATGAATGATTCAAAGCCACCAGAGAAGGACCAAGTCTTCTTATTGTGGAGACCATTTCAATGTCAAGTAAAGTAACAAATTACAATGTGTTCTAAGCGTTTTATTTGTAGTAAGTTGTATCTTAATGTAGCAATTTGATTTTTAATATGGGTTTATGTTGTAGGAAAAACGGCCGCATTACAAGACTTGTTGTGGCGTTCTAGATGTTACAAATTTAAATTAGCCGCCAAACTGGTGGATAAAACAGGGTGTATTACTGTATTCTTAACGGCTCTAGATCAGAATATTATTCATGCTTTGACTTCCTAAAAGGAGGGAAATGGCTTTAATCTGCTTTTATGTATTTTATCTAGTTTATGTTGGAATAAAGTGCAGATGTTTTTGTTAGCTATTGATTATTTATGAAGCTCCCTAGACGCCCCATAATACTAGGATGATCAATAAATTAAGAAAGGAAATTTAAAAACTTGTGCTGGATGATGAAATGAAAACAATTAGTGAAATTAATTGTTTAAATTGTTTACTAGGTCAAGGCCAGTACAGCTCCCAATATTATGTATTAGTTATTATTATTTGTATATATGTAAATACTAGGTAAGCACAACAAGTAATTTAGGTTAGCATGAGAATAAGTATAATTTATAAAAACTAGTCAACTCTCATCGAGGGTACAAGTAGTCCTAAGTACCATGATGTATCTTTAAAAATAGAATGGTAAAAACTCAAGTCAAGTTTAAATCATAGAACCCCAACGAACCAAGTTATATTACATGGCGATCCTGCCAGTCCTGTGAGGCCAAATAAATTGAAAAATTGATTGAAGAAAAAATATATAATAGAAAAAGGGGAATTTTAATATGGAAAAATGGAAATGGAGATGGAAATTGTACAAAAATCGGCTTAAAAGAAGATCGAAGAACTTGTTTTTCTCTTTTAGCTTTTAGGTGGACATAAAAGAAGACAATAATTCCAAAGGTCCAATAGAAAGTAAAGCAATTAATTATTATTAGTGGAAATTATAAAAATATGGTATACATACAACTGAAAAGTCAAGCAAAAAAGGGATTAAAATTAAGGAGATTTAATACAATGTATTATTGTAACATTATGTAATAACAAGGTTAGTTTAGTCTAGGATTATATAAATGAGTGTAGTAGATAAGTTAAACATAGAGTCATAGTATATTAATAGATAGATTAAAATTTAACTTAGACAAAGTAAATAGTATGGCGGAAAAATTTGAAACGAAACAGTTAATCGATTCAATTGAATTTTATTCTGAACTTGAAATGACAACCATAAGAACTTGCTTATTAATTATGTGCCAAAAACTAGACTTTCCCAAAACGCAAAACGACTCGGAAAGATTTATGACCCGACTGCAAACTGCAAAAATTCAATAATAATTTTCGTAATAATAATTTCCGAGGAAGAAATACTTCACGTAAATATAATTACGGCGTAAACTATAGACAATATACACAAGGAAACAGCCAAACACAGCAAAATTCTTATAATCATTTTGGAGGTCAAGTGCGTGGTAATGTAAATAAACGAGTTATGAGTAACCCAGGTCATGGTATGCAACAAGCGAATTATGCAGAAAATGACACGTTCTTAGAAAGTGAAAATAGTAAAAAGCAATGAACAATTGTGTGGTTCGGATAATTCGAGTGATTGGTTTTCGAGCCCAAACGGAATAATGTCGAAAATGAAGCAGTAAATTTAAGTATGAATGGTATAAATTTTTGTGAAAATGGAATATGGAGTAAACGAATTAACTTTCTTGCTAGATACAGGTGCATCTATAAGCATTATTTTTGCAAACTATGTAAAACATAACTTAATTGATACGGAGAAAAAGAGAGAAAATTAATGAAATCGCTGGCTTCACAGTATCCACAGGTGGAGAGAACATTTTTTTTTTTTTAATTAAATATGGAACAAATAAATAATGAATTTTTGGTAGTTGATAAGTTTGGAAGTGGAATGCATGGTATAGTAGGCTCTGATTTTTTTTTTGTTAAATATTCAGCAACGATTGATTATGAAAGATTTTTATTCTCATTATGGATTAAAGAAATATTACATTACATTTTCGCGAGTAATGACAATTGCAATGGCAGGTTTAAATTATGAATCATGTTTTGTCTATTTGGATGATCTAATCATTTTTGGAAATAATTTGGTAAATCATAATAAAAATCTTGTTAGAGTTTTAACCAGGTTAAGGGAAGTAAATCTAAAGCTAAACCCAAGCAAATGTACATTTTAAGAAAAGAAATCCTTTATTTAGGGCATTTGATATCTTCTGCAGGGGTATCACCTGATACTGAGATAGTTCCACATTTATACAGACCATAGACCGTTAATATATTTATTGGGTATATTAAGTAGATTAAATTAAGTAGATTAACTAAGTTTAGATTAATTTTAGAGGAGTATGACTTTACTATAAACTATATTAAAGGCTCTGACAATGTCACAGCTGATGCTTTATCTCGAATCCAAATTGATTCAGAGGAGCTAAAGAACATGAATTCTAAAATAAATAATACCATGTTTGTCACAACGCGAGCGCAAGCGAAAATATCCCCTACAACTTCTACAATAGAGAGTAAAACAAATTCTGTTGACGAAAGGCTTGATCACCCTGGAGTTGTAGAATTGTTGAAACGACAGTACAAACAGTAGAGTTGAAACTAGTAAATGAAGGAGAGTTTAGTAAGGTTTTGAAAAATTTCCGTAAGGATAGCTGCTATGAACTTAGTAATTTGTTATATGACATAAAAGTACAAGTAATTTATTTAAAATAGAATCCTCGATCAGCGTCTGCATTAGGTGCGTCATTGAGAGATCTGAAAGATGTATGCATGAAGTATAAAATTACGGAATTATGTATAATTAAAAATGATAACTGCGCAGTTATAGAATTATTAAATGAACTTGTAAAATTAAGAGATGAGTTGCGGAAAGCAAACATAAAAATATGTGTTGTAAAAAACGCACGAAATATAACAAATAAAGAATTAAGACAATTAATACTAAACGACTATCATATTTTACCAACAGGGGGACATGCTGGTATGAACCGCATGTATAACAACATTAAGAGACGTTATTTTTAGTCAGAACTAAGGACAGACGTAGAAAAATTTGTAAAACATTGTAGGGACTGTACAAGATACAATAAAACAGTACATACTGAGACACGCCACACGAACTTGTTTTTGGAACGTCTAGTAGGTTACAAGTCGCGTGTAATGATGCAAAAAATAATATAGTGAAGTCAAAAAGAAAATAATAGGGAACAAACTTAAGTAGAGACACGAATAAAAGTAGTTATAGAATAGGGTAGAATTATATTATGATAGGGAAGCAAAATAATTAGCTTTTAGGAAAAAACTATTATTTTGACATTCGCGGGGGAGGTGTGCTGGATGATGAAATGAAAACAATTAGTGAAATTAATTGTTTAAATTGTTTACTAGGTCAAGTCCAGTACAGCTCCCAATGTTATGTATTAGTTATTATTATTTGTATATATGTAAATACTAGGTAAGCACAACAAGTAATTTAGGTTAGCATTAGAATAAGTATAATTTATAGAAACTAGTCAACTCTCATCGAGGGTACAAGTAGTCCTAAGTACCATGATGTATCTTTAAAAATAAAATGGTAAAAACTCAAGTCAAGTTTAAATCATAGAACCCCAACGAACCAAGGTATATTACAAACTCGCTGTTGAAAAACTATATGAAACAAACTGTGAAAGTCGTCTAAAGTCGGTGAACCCAATCAGTCGGAAATGGCTACGAATGCGTTGGATTGTAGTTATAAATGCCCTTTGAATTATGAGTGTTATAAATACATATCATTGTTTATTGCTTAGATAGATACTAGCATAAAGTACTTACCTATTTATTATTTTTTGTTATAATACAGACCTTTCTTGATATCTTCATAAGTCTCATTCTGACTCTTCTTAGAAGTCAGTATCAATCTATAATAAATAATTTCTTTAGTAGATAAACTTATTTTGTTGTTTCCAGTTAGATACGCATGTATATAGTTAATAGGAAATGAAACAATGAAAAGGAAATATTTAATAAAATACAAAGTATAGTTAACAAATTCATCTAAATTAAATAAAATACATATTAGACATATTATGTAATATTAATAAGATAAGATAAAGGAAGTTCTTGCAGAAATCTGTCTATAGCAGCTATAACGTAAGTACCTTGCAGCTTTTGCACTTCTAACTATTGCAATGTCGAAACGATCGTCTCTTTTTAAAAATTCACTGACCATAATATATCTACCGCAAGTAGAATGTCAGAATTAGCTTTTACAGATATACTGCCTTAGTCGTTTTCTAAAAAAATATTAACAATAACTGCAAACATCAATCACTGCTAGCTAAACGTCAAGTTTACTTTTGACATGAGGTTATTTTTTTTCTTGTCAGCAATGTCAACTTATTCGTCTTCATCTGTTCTGCTTATAAGTTCACATCTAACTGCCGTTATGATGTCACTACCGTTTTCGCGGCACATTCAAATAGTCGAAATTTAACAATTTTTTAAAATATGTTGCGCTAGGAATTTTTCTTCCTAATTAAATATATAACTAAATTAAGTCCTTTACTACCATATTTCACCATTTTTGAAAATTCGTCAACAACCCAATTGACATATGCGTCCAATTGACTTATGCGTGTAATAGGCAAGATGTATGAAATTTTAAAATGCTTGAAAAAGTGATTTGCTCTTAATTTATATTACGCAGAAAACGATTATAACCAAAGAAATTCAAAATAAAATTTATTTTCCGTTACATTAATGTTTAGATTATGCCGTAATTTGTAAACAAAACCACGTGACTGCAAACGGTTTCTTATTGGCTTAAAGTCAATGACGACATCCGTTAGTTGGATAATTTCTCCAAAGTAGAAGCAGTGTCCTAACCTCTTGTCGACGTCTGTCTACGAACTAATTTTGGAGAATCTTGAATGTAAAATTACCGTATTTGTAGAGATACTCTTAGTTTTACATTTAGGCACAATGCAATATTTGTAACACATAAGTCATAATAATGTTGTTCATCAACCAAATAATAACACAATAACACCACAAACTAGAACGTGGCAAACTTACTGTAAACAATAAACAGTAAACTGACATTTGATAAACTCATCAAAATTGCTTTAGATATACGAAACTACTGAAGGAAGTTTATACGGAAAAAGAAACTTCCGTTCACTATTCCGGCCTTGTCCGACAAGATCT
Organism: Rutpela maculata; assembly: GCA_936432065.2. NCBI lineage: Eukaryota > Metazoa > Arthropoda > Insecta > Coleoptera > Cerambycidae > Rutpela > Rutpela maculata. The sequence goes on along the minus strand of OW386292.2, from coordinate 143,220,068 downwards.
GATTGGTTGAAGAAAACGTCCGATTGGCTTAACCGTCTGTACGCAGACCGAGAAAAAGTATGGAATAGCGCACGCAAGTTTCTCTCTCTGTATCACTTTCTCTAGTCGACTGCACCTTCCAGTTTGTTATTAATTTCGATGGACAAATCATAACGGAAAACGTCACAGTTTGGCGCCAAATAACTGCCGCTTCGAAATACCCAAATTCCTCACCGATGAAATTATTTATTTTCTTGCTGTATTAACATTCAAAAAATCGTAAATTTTACATTTTTATAACTTTTTTCGATGCTGTATCGATTTTCATTATAAAAAAAAATCATGCAACTTCTCTATTGTCGTATGTGTAATTTGCCATGTCCAGTCGTCGCGCGTCTTATTGTCTACGCCCTTATCAAGACTGTGGAGTCTGATAGAAGAGACAAAGCAGCGTAAAAGGAGCTCCGAGTAAAATTAGAAACGGAGCACCACAATAGAGCCACATGGTAGTCAAGGCCAACTAGCCAACTCCTCTTATTTAATCTAATAAATTTTCATGTATTTAACTGTATGCTTATTAGGATTACCTATTTAAATAAATATAATTATTATTTCATAGTTCGGTGATGATAACCATTTTTATAATTTTCTGGCCTGAAGATGATGTCATTTTGCCACAACCGGAATTCACCACTAGTTTGCGTATGAAACAAAAATGTTTAATGATGAACCTTAAAGTATATCTATCAAAACCATGCATTAAACAGACGACGACTAATGAAAATGTCTCAACAGTACCAAGGTTCAAATGCAATTCTTGTTCATTTCAGACAAAATATGAAAGTAATCTCAAAGTGCATTCCCTACTGCGTAAGGATCCATCAGAAGTAACAATGTTCAAAAATCATTCGCTGAAGCCTAAGGTACCTTCAGAAGTAAGAATGTTCAAATGTGATTCTTGTTCATATCAGACAAAATATGCAACATATATCAAAAGACATTTGTTAAAGCATAAAGAACCTTCAGAAGTAACAATGTTCAAATGTGATTCTTGTTCATATCAGACAAAATATGCAACAGATAACAAAAGACATTTGTTAAAGCATAAAGAATCTTCAGAAGTAACAATGTTCAAATGTGATTCTTGTTCATTTCAGACAAAATATAAACAAAGTCTCAAAACACATTATCTGCGCCATAAGAAACTTTCAGAAGTAATGGTGTCCAAAAGTGATTCTTGTTCATATCAGACAGTATATACAAAAAATATCAAAAGACATTCGCTAAAGCATAAGGAACCTTCAGAAAAAACAATGTTCAAATGTTATTCTTGTTCATATCAGACAGATTATGCAAAAAATTTAAAAAGACATTCGCTGAGGCATAAGAAACCTTCAGAGGTAACAATGTTCAAATGTGATTCTTGTTCATTTCAGACAAAACATAAAGATTATCTCAAAAAACATTCTCTGCGCCATAAGAAATTTTCAGGAGTAATGGTGTCCAAAAGTGATTCTTGTTCATATCAGACAGTATATGCAAAAAATATCAAAAGTCATTCACTGAAGTATAAGAAACCTTCAGAAGTAACAATGTTCAAATGTGATTCTTGTTCATATCAGACAGAATATGCAAAAAATTTCAAAAGACATTCGCTGAAGCATAAGGAACCTTCAGAAGTAACAATGTTCAAATGTGATTCTTGTTCACATCAGACAAAATATAAAGATAGTCTCAAAAAACATTCACTGCTCCATAAGAAACTTTCTGGAGAATAGTGTTCAAATGCGATGTTCATTTTAGACAAAATATGAAAGTAGCCTCAAAACACATTCACTAGTGCACAAGAATCCGTCAGAAGTAACAAAGTACAAATATGGCTATTGTTCATTTCAGATAAATTATAAAAATAATACGAGAAAATCATTTGCTGAGGCATAATAATAATAATAATAAAGGACTTTATTAACAAAATTAACAGTTCAAAATGCAGACAACTTTATTGGGCGAGGTTCAGTAGTGCCTAATGGTACTATATTCTTACACCTAACCCATAAAGATCACAAGTTACAATGTACCAATGTAACTGGTGTTCATATCAGAAAAATCGTCTTTGAAATTACCTCAAAGACAATCACTGAAGCATAAGAATTTTCAGAAGTAACGGGCTTTTCTTGATCATACTAGTTTAATCATGGCATCCAGGCCTTGAACCCACTGACCTATTGCTCTATGTACCTTTACTGTGCTATTCAGAGTAAAAACAGTGATTCTGACCAAGCGACTTGTAGCCCACCTAAAATATAACTTGGGTAAGATAAATCTCCTTTACAATGCCACAATTTCCGAAATAATGTAAAGCTAGTGTAAATATACACCACTCTAGGCTTCATTTGAACAAATATTATTCACGTTTTATACACCAATCGATACGAAAAGTTATAAGCTTTAATTTTCTACTCTTGGTAATTTTTTTTTATTAGGCCATTCAGGAGTAATAAACAAAAATTTGAAATCGCAGAGAAGCGCTCTCTTATCAACTAAGAATATGTGTGGGATGTAAAATTTTATTCACCTTCGATTGGCGTAAACCGCAACCAGATTTTCGAGAAAAAAAAATAGTGAGAGATCTCTTTAAATTGAGGGGGTTTTCAAGTTGGGTCTGCCCCTAAATTCATGAAAAGAAGAGGCAAACATCGCTGAATTGAAGCCAAATTCCTTTTTACCTGCAGAGCAAACCCCCGATTTAATAAATAAACTTAAACCGCGCAATAGTTCATTAAATAAACAGGATAAGAATAATTTAAATATGATACATCAAAGTCACCCATTGCAGCATGAAATTACAAAAAATGATCAAAAACTTAGAATTTTTTACATTAATATATTTTCACTAAGAAATAAAGTAAATGAAGTGGAAGTAGTTTTAAAATGTAAGGGGAATGTAAATTATGATATATGTCTTAGCGAACACCATCTGCATGAAAATGAATTAGATTCATTGGTAATAAATGGTTTTAATATAGTATCATGTTTTTGCAGAAAAAACAATAAGGAAGGTGGGACTATTATTCTTACTAAACCTGAAATTATTTGTAAAGATAGGCATGACATCACTGATAGCACAATTGAAATGCACTCTGAAATTTCAGCGAAAGAGATAATAAATTTTAATTGTATAGTAAAAATAATATATAGACCACCTTTAGGAAAGTTTAAAACTTTTCCTGATTCAATAACTAATATACTAAATAAACAAGACTTACTAAACCGATATATTATATTAAATGGGGATTTTAATATTCATTTTAACCGAAATGAAAACAGATCAAAAGAATTTTTAGACCTTGTCCAAAGTTTCGGACTGAGACAACAAATTTTTCAAAAGACATCTAATATAAATTGTATTGACAACATATTTATCAATTTTTCAAAAATATTAGAATATACTACGAAAGTTTTTAATCCCTATTTTTCTGATCACTGCATTAGACATAATAGTAACAGTAAACAGAAAGGTTTCCAAACCTCAATATAGTATACAAAGGCCTATCACAAACATTTTTTAAACATGTACTTTTGACTTGTGTAATGATCTAAATTGTATCAAAAACATCAATAAACACTACTACTTCAAAATGACTCGGTAAACGCTAAATTTGACAAGTTTTTAGAAATAATAATGACTGCAATGACACTTGCTTTTCCAACAATAAAAATGCTAGATAAAGGAGGCAAAAATAAAATAATCATTCACGCCAAATGAGGGAAACATTGGTATTCCTAGGAAAGGCCATGGCAGGTTAAGTGTCCGTGCCTTTGCATCCTTTTTGCGTGTGGTTCCTTCCAGCTATGTATCTTTGCAAAAGACACTACCACATAATATCTGGGAAAAAAATTTTTTTTGAAAATCCGAAAAAAAATTTTTTTTTCTTAATCAAATGAACCAATTTGCTTGTATTTCACATATATTGTAAGACAATTTATTACTAATATTTTTCATTTCTAACCTGCAAAAAGTGTCTTATTTTATTGGAACAAACTAGTTAAAACTCCATAAACATTGGTTGAAAGTACAGAAACCAGGCAGACATTTTAATAATAGCTACGTAATACATGTAAATCTTAAGAAATATATATTTTCGAGGTTGGTCGTGACGTCACGTGCACATGCTCCATTGTACGTTCCAAGTATGGAAGATTGTAGATACATTTTATAGCTTTCTTATTTTGTAATGTTTTTAAAGGTTTCATAACAGAATTATTGGCTGTGGCCCAAATAGAAGTTAAATATTGTAAGTGAATATAAGAGGCAGTAATATATATATTTTTAAATATTTTCTAGATATAAAAGTTCGTATTCTAAAAAGAATTCCAATAACAGGAGAACATTTTTTTTCTTTAATGCATCAATATGATGACTATGACAATTTTTCATCAATACGAAGTCCTAAAAATTTTGTTAATGGCGAATATTTAATTGTATCATTATTAAATGTTATGGATGGAACTGAATTTGGAATTTGATTTTTAGACATAAACATAAATGACGATTTTCTAAAATTGAGTGCGTTAATTTATTAATGTCCTACAAGTCTGTTATTTTACAATAACCACCCTATTTTGAGATACATTAAATGAAAAATAACGCCCTAGGGCGTTACGAATATCTATAACGCCCTAGGGCATTATAAAATTACAACACAACCCAAAACAAGTAAATTATGATAGCATTATTGACAAGCAAAATGCTTTGCTATGCAACGGCGGCGTTTACAAACAATTTTGATTTTTACTCTCTTTTAAATCAAATCGTTCTGAACATAATAGATGTCAAATTAATAAATCGTAAGTTTAAAAAAAATTCGAATTAAATGACAGACTGTAGGACATTAAACGTTGAAGGCACCACGGGTGTTATAGGATAATGACGCCCTCGGTCGACGTACATTGCCAACCTCGGTGCGTTATTATCCTTATAACACCATCGATACCTTAATAACTATAATCTGTAACCAAAAGTGATATTTGCCTCTAGTCATATTTAATATATTACTAGTTATTTCATCATAATCTTTTCCAAAATATAAATGTGTTGTATCATGAGTATATAATACGTACTATACACCCTGTATATTCAACTTAGCAATAGACTTTATGTATATTATAAATAAAAATATTTTTTGTAAAACATGTTTGTTTAATTTTTAGAATTATAAACAAAAAAATATTAAAATAGAATAAATTGTATTATGTACAATACATATATTATTCTAAAATATATCTTGATAACGTATGTTATATAAAATTATACGCTTATTATAAAGACTTAGTCATAACAAACCTCCACATGTATATCATATTACATGATAACGACTTCTCTTATTAATCGCTTATCTTAGAGATATTATATTTCACCTTTGTTTCTCACATTTTATGCTGACTGTCGAATTGCATTTCCTTTGTTCTATATTTTGCTTACTCAGGTTCTGTATGTTATAAATACGACTAGACATGCTTTGTAAAGTTAGTTATTAAACTCAGTTAGAATGCAACACTTCTAATTTATTATTCTAATTCCTTCTCCAAGAGCCAACGTTGGCTCCATTAAATAAATAAATCCTTTTTAAAAAGTCATTCATGTGAACCGTGATTTAACATTGGCGCAGTCGGTAGGATCCGTAAACGTCATCAGAACAAGAAGCCTAACTGGTAGTGAAGCGTAAGAGAACAAGGAGAACATCTGCAAAAGGTGCCTAACTAGTGCGTGTACATCTATTAGAACAAGGAGACCTTCCTCACTGGTGGTGGCGGATCCCAATCCCTTGACGGACGAAGAACCTACCCGTGGAAACGAAACTAACGTAAGTCATTATAAGAATCATCTCGTACCATTTTATTATTTTTCGCAACTTATTTTATTAAAAGTGTATTATACTGCTAATACACTCGGCGCACAAAGCCAGTTCTATTGTCAAAGTGAAATCCATTCCTTTACAAACGCAATGAAACAAGTTCTTTTAATTTTAAGTTTATTTATCTTCGTATTATACTGCTAATACGAAACATTGTGTATTATACAGCTAATATACAATCCATTTACGCACGCAACCCAACAAGCTAATTTTAGTTTAAATTCTCGTATCATACTCTGCTGATACGCAGACAATTCTTTTAGTTCAAATAATCTCTAAATAAAAAGCAAAATGCCAGACAGAGCTCAACCAGAGACAGCTCAACCAATAGTACCGGCATCAGCCGAACAACAACTACAACAACAACCAGAGCAAATTGAGCCTTACAAGCTCTCTGAAATATTTTCTCTAATACCTGAATTTGATGGCAATGCCATAAATTTACAAACATTCTTAAATTCCTGTCATTGCGCCCAAAGCATGGCAATTGGAGATCAAAAAATTCTTTTGACCGTCCACATAAAAAATAAGTTAAAAGGCAAAGCTGCCGAATTAATAAATTAGCGTAATCCTGGCACATGGCCAGAAATAAAAGCACTTTTAGAAACTCATTTTGGAGATTCCAGAGGTCTAACGGCCCTAATCCAAGACCTACAACGAATTCACCAATTGCCCGGTGAATCCGCTCTAACATTTATTTCGCGTTTACAAACGCACAATGCTAAAATGCACGCCGCAGTGCAAAAGCAAAATTTAACCACAACGCAAAGAGCTGCACAATCAGACCTTATAGAAACCATCACCTTAAATAATTTACTAACAGGTCTAGAACCGAATTTAGGCCGCATCATACGTGCTAGCAACCCTCCTAGCATACTGAAAGCCGTAAGCAGAATTCGTAGAGAGCTGCAAGTCTCCTATTTCGAGCAACAGAAATTTCCGAAAAATAGTCCGGTCAAAAATCCTATTATGCAACAAAAACGACCAACTTCAAATTTTCAACAGAAATTCTGTTCGTTTTGTAAACGAAACGGACATGTCATAAATGAATGTCGTACAAGGCAACAAACACAAACAATGCCGTCAACTTCACAAAATCTCCAACGACCAAATTACCCAGGAAATTCAAATTTCCAAAACTTTTCACAAAATGATCAATTTAACCAGAGGACATTTCCTCAAAACGGCCAACCTAATCAATCGCAATAAAACAGGCCCTCAGCCATAAGGCTGAACCCTAACTTTACGCAACAACGACCATCCGCTATTCAGCCTAACCCGAATTTTAACCGCTTTAATCAGCAAAAAGCACATCATTTAAATTACGAACCTTACGATAATTATGCCGATCAATTTAACCAATACAACGACTACTCTCCCGACGATTACCAAATTCAAAATGAATCGCACGAAAACTACAATTTAGAAAACAACCAAAACTACACAGAGAATTATACTGCTAATTCTCAAAATGAGCAATACGAGGATGATACTGCTAATCCTCAGGATTTTTGCCAAGGTTTGGACCAACCAACAGATCCTCCCCACTAAACACACTCTGCCACATCCACATTATAGCCACTCACATTTTAGTGGTTTTTGTAAATGGCAAAGCATCACATCACCATGATGACACTCTTTGGACCGTTTTAGAACGTTCACATTATAACCACTCCCATGTCAGTGGAGATTGGGATGTCCACAATCACCACATCATTTTAATGATACATTTTAAAACGTGGATGTAACTAACTGAGCCACCACTCACTTTGGTATCACCATCTCTTACAAAATAGCGACCACCGCCGGCAGCGCCACTAGTCTAGTACTACTACTGTCATCTCCAGTTTACACTTGTCTGTGTTCTATTAACGACGTTGACTTCGACCATATATACATAGACCTATCATTTCTTTGTTCTACATAGACAACTGTTTGAATGCAGCATTAGGGGTGTTGGGGAAAGAAGGGTAGAATCCTTTCCATGGGCGTATCAGTTACTAGGGGACCAACTTTTGTAATTTATTGAAAAATCAATACACATTAAAAATTTACCAAAAAATATCAAAATCGGATATTTATAAAAAAAAAACACTGTCCCAGAAATCACTGCTTCCACATCCAGATCTACTACCCAAGCCTCTCGTAACGAAAAAATTTTGTATGTGGAAATAATTGTTTATGGAACTTTAATAATGGAAATTTAATAACAAAATATTTGAAATCGTCTACCACACAAACCCATAAAACGATATCCCACATCGGTAATGGGGTGGGGGTGGTAGTGGGGATGGATGAAGTAAAAAAAATATTTTGAGGCCTTTGGCCCTTGTGCACACACTACACAATAACTACACTACACTACACAATTTTTTTTCACCCCCTTTTTTATAATGAGGTAGGGGTAGTAATGGGGGTTGCCAATGCCAAGAATTTTTTTGAGACATTAGCTTCTCTTCTATACACTAAATACTAATTTTGGACTCTTACCTGCTTGATTTACCTATTTACCCCAATTTAACCCCCAACTCTTCAATGGAATAAGATGAAAATGATTATATTTTCATCTTATATAGTTCCAGATCTCGTTAAAATACATACGTCTACCAAATTTCAAGTCAATATTTTAAGTGGTTCCAGAGTAATCGTGCGCACAAAAAACTTATAGACAGACCGACAGACAGAAATTTTTCTTTATGCTCAAACTTAAAATCTCGACGTTTCATTACATTCTAAGCCTATTTGTACAATAAATTTTTTTTTAAATTTTTGTCGTTACTATCCGTCCACTGGATGTGGAAGTAATAAAAACGTGTATATAATTCATTGAAAAATGAATTTCATAATGAGAATTGTGAATTTTTTAAACTGTTAAATGGAACTAATAAATTTATCATTAGGCTTTTACAAAATTATGGATTATTTTACAGAAATATTTGTAATAAATGTTACTATTTATGCTTTTATAAAAAAAAAATATGCATGTTTGTTTCATTGCCTATACTGGTTATCAATACCTTGAAAGGATGGAAGACTGGTGAAGAAAATAAATGTAAAAAATTTATATATTTCATGATAAAATACATAAACAATATAAACAATAAATGGAGTCTAAATAAGTTTTAGTAGAATACATAGATTTCATGAAATACCTAATCATTGTAAAAAATAAACAAGTTACGTTTAATGAATGGCCTCAAGTGATTTACTGTCCCTTTTCCACGCCTATGACTTCTGTTTACGTACTTGTGAAATGAGCGACCACATCCTTTACCCCAATATTTTTTGCATACAATGCATTTATTTACTATGATGAACACTAATAATTCTCAAACTAACTGAAAATTCTAATTAACAGTTCGAATATACAAGAAAAGAGCACAAATCAACAAGAATTAAATATAGCGACGACAATTAATATTTGACACTTTTGACAGTATGTGTCCAGTATTGCATAGTTGCCAACACTTAATAAAATTTGCAGATAAATAAAAAAAGTGTGTAAAAAAATATCTAATTCATAAATAAAGTTATCTAAATCATTACATTTTGAAGATAATAGGCTAGAACACATATGTGTTATTAGTAATAATTACATTAGGGTGGTTTTAAAAACGCAATATCCTATCCTAAGTATTGGGATATTTCCTTAATAACATGACTAATGGAGTGACATGGCAAACTTGCATTAAGTTCTACCCTCCTTTCCCCACCGCTATTCATGCCATCATCATTATATGTAAACAAGCTAGGTCTATATGTATATATGGTCGAAGGACGTTGACGTCAATAAACTTTAGTTTTAATGTTTTTGGTTTTTGTTTGGTAAATATCAACACATTTTTACGAAAAGGTAAGTACCTACTTGTATTAGCTACATTGTTACTATGAAATGTATTCTTATTTTATACCTTACCTGTAATTTTCATGTTTGGTGACATATCGAATGACATCATTAAAATTCAAGGGAAAAAAGCTAATTTATCATTTAACATAATATATTTTGGTTAACACTCGTTATTTGTTTTTCAATTACAGAATACTTTCGAATTCATAATTTAGTTTTTGTACCACATTAGGTATACCAATAGGTAGTGTTGTCTCCATGTCATCCATGCGGCATGCCCCATTTGATATTCGACGAGATTATTAGGTACCTTGTGTGTGCTATCAATTGGTAAAATATAGATACACTTTTATATTTAAATTTCATTATATTTATAAAAACAGTATAAAAGAGAGATAAATAAAATATAAATATATAGAGAGCATATTTAGGTTATTTTTGATTTAAATACCTACTGATAATTGTTTTCTTACCAATTGACGACAAAATGCAGTCATATTGTATGTTATTTGCTTTATTACCCCTCATTTTATTTTGCTCTAGTATATTAGGTGTTTTCTTTCTACCAACAATCTTAGCTAAGCTAAGTAGTTTTAATGTCACACGCAAACTGTGGTACATACACGAATATTTCACTCATCAGGCGTGACTGAAAAACTACTTAGCTTAGCTAAGATTGTTGGTAGAAAGAAAACACCTATTATTTTAGTACCCTAATCCGAGGATTGTCTAATTATATCTATAGTATAAATACCCTAGTCAAATTAGAACAAATTTCGATGTTTGACGAAAAAAACTGATAAAGTGTTTAAATTTGGCAAATAACACCATAATAACACCTGTTCATTTAGGCTTACCTACTATTAAACATACTAAAAGTCCCCAGCCCAAACTGTTGCGCTTGAGCCACCATCTTGGAGAAATGGCGGTCCGATTCAGTTTACTGCTTATATCTTTCTAACCATTAGCGATATCGAAATTATGTTTATATACAAAATAAAGCTTATAAAATTCTGTATAAAAAGTGTTATATGCATTTCATCGACACGTTTCAACAATTGTGAATATCACTCGTATATAATAAAAATATATCATTGTATTGTCATAAAATACGGGACAACTTTCAAAATGTCTTTTCTGCCAGTCCGTCTGCCTCTCCGTCTGTCATGTCTCTTGTAAGCTAAATAACTTAAAAAAGAAAAGTCTGGTTTTATTGAAATTTGGACAATAAATTAGTGTTAGCTATAAGAAGCCCCAGCAATTTAAAAAAAAATCGATCAGTAAGTACGTTATGATTGTAGGTTTAAGTGACATACTTGCAATTTTAATGATACCATCTTGATTGTCGAAACGTTGGTCAGTATACTGTGCAGTATCTCTGTATTTTTAGCATCTTATCAAAGGTGTTACAACACTCTTCACATGCCTTTTTTTTCATAAAATGTTTTATAACCTTTATATTTACTTCTTCCTTTAGTTAACACTAACTTACTGTTCAAATTTCAATAAAATTGGACTCTTCTCTTTTAAATGATCAGACTCACAAAAAGTGTCGTGGGCGAGCGTAGAGACGACTTCAATGTGAATATCAGTCGATATTCCATTGAAGCAACGTCGAGCGCGGTTAGTACTTGGATGGGGTCCCATCTTAGGAAATACAGTGTTCTCGTCCCACCTTCTAGCGGCTTGTATATCAGTGTATACGCAGAAGTTACATAATTTCAGACGAGGATTACATAGTGGATATACCATCCTTCGGAGGGGATGTAAAGCAGGCGGTCCCTTGTCTATTAAATGTTAGGCAAGTAAAAGATCCCTACTCTTCTTAAGGGAAGAGGTTTGGCAAAATTTCCAGGTTGGGGGTAGCTCGTCTCCTGGCGTAGGTGATAGGCCCTGGTAGCGGGCCGACGTTAAATAGTTAAAAAAAAAAAGTGTCGTACAGAAAGACAGATGGACAAACTGACAGACTGACAAACAGATATTCGACGAATATTTTAAAGTTATTGGGAATTCTAGAATTAACATAATAATATGAATTTTTTTTTACGAGTGATTTCCGGTTTATAAATGTGTTGATCAAATGTAATTTCCTATTTTAGAAGATGATAATAATAGATACGGAAAAATATTATATTACATTTTTTATAGAGAATTTTATAAGCTTTACTTTTTATTGGAGACTTAATTTCGATATCTAATCCCAACGAGGAATTCGAACCAATTACGGAGCTAGAAACTCAAATTCAAACTATGAACCTCAAGGACAATCTCGACCCCATGCTGAACTTCCCAGAACAAAAGTTCATGTAAATACGCTTTCTCGTACATTATTAACCGTAAACTCAAAAAATCTTTATTATACGAAAGACGCAACAGGGAAATTTAAAATCTTAATAGACACAGGTGCAGGTATATCAATTTTTAAACCCAAGACAGCTGAAAATTATAGACGTAGATCCCCTGAAAACGTAACTATACAGGGTATTACTGATCAAAAATTTCATATCAATGAATCCGTTCTCATCCCCTTTTCAGATGAGTCACACAAGGTTTATATCTATAATCTAGATATAGATTTTGATGGATTATTAGGCGCAGACTTTCTAGAACATTATGAATGTCGAATAGATTTTAAAAATAAACAGCTAGTCACAAATTTTAAAACTTTACCGTTATTTAAAGTTACGGAAGATATGGCTACAGAAAATTTACCTCTACAACCAACTACAAATTTTACTATAAAAAATCAAAATTTGGACATCACAGAAAATCAAAATTTAAACATCTTAAAAAATCAAAATGTAGACAACGAAAAAAATGTAATCCCTATCGAATCACATATGAACAAGATTTTCAAATTAAGATATAACCTGGAAAACACCGAGGCTATACTGTTAGCCCAGGAAAATGAAAAGGTACGCCTACCGAATGCTCTTGAAAAAATCGATAACAACGGAGAACTTCTAACATCAATATTAAACGCTAACGCGATACCGAAAACTGTAAGTTTCTCTAACCTTAAACTGGAACCAGTACAAAAATTCAAAGCAATTTTTAGTGCAAATTATCAAGAGCCGGATTCCCAACCTAAGAACAGAAATCTTGAAATTAAAAATCAAAATTTAGGCAACAAAAATAATTTAATTCCTTATGAATCACATACCGAAAAAATAACTAAACTAAAACGTAATTTGGCTAACACTAATGCCAAACCAGAAATACAGGAAAAAGCAGATTTAACCTCCACTGTTGTTAACCTACAAAGAATTAACATTTCCGATACAAAATCGTACTCTATAGATAAACCCAAGCCGACAATTTCAATTTTTAACATTTCAAAAAACGATTCGAAATCACAACTGAAAATAAAAACACCTAACATAGTTTCAAAACCTTCATTTCAAATCGGCAACGAAATATCTCGCAAACCGAAAATTCGGAAAATGAATAAAATTCTTATAAACATTCGAACAATTTCTTGCAATCAAAATAAAAATAAAGTTCATATACCACACATACACCTGAACATAAGAGAACAAAATTTATTTTTTGCATCTATGAAAGCAATAGCAAAAATTGTAGAATTTTCGAACCTAAAATTCGAGCCTATTCAAAAATTCAAATCTATATTTAAACTTTATTAGCTATACCAGGTTTTGTCTCAATCGGATTCCGACACTATAAAAAAAATACGTTAGCAAATAATAAATTAAGTTTTACAAACATAAACAATTTTTCAAAATTATTTAACAAACATTTTTTTTTCCACCCGAATAAAATCTTTCCAGTAAAATAGTTACTCAAAACAGATTATCTTACATTAAAGTCATTTACTATCGTTTTTCAAAAACTTTCCTATACCTATTAAAATAAAGTATTTTAAAATTATATGATTTATATCATCTCACGAAGACCAAATCCCAATAATCCTAGAACAATATCATAGTGAAAAAAAAAATTATCCACACCGCGGAATAAACGAAACGATTCGGAGAATTAAAGAAAAATATACTTTATAAAAATTGCGAAACTTGTCAAAAGAATAAAGTATGCCAGAAAAATCTAATAACCCTCTAGTAATCACGGAGAACACCTTTCGAAAGAATTAACATCGATTTATTTGAATTCCCCACTCGAAATTACGCTTTAACCATTCGCGAAGAATTAACTAAATTCACGCAAGCCTATGCAATCCCGAATGAATCCGCAAAATCCGTCGTAAACACCTGGTTGTTATCTTTCAACATTATGGTACCCCATTAAGAATCCATTGCGATTACGGTGGCGAATTTGACAACCGTTTGATCAAATATCTCTGTACCCTCTACGACATAAAACTGACGTATTCAAGCATAGGACATTCCCAATCCAATGGATCCCTAGGAAGATTTCATGCTACTTTAGCTGAAATGATAAGAATTCATAAAACTGAAAACCCGAACGAACATCCTTTCACAATTTCACCATATGCAAAAATATGCTATAACAATTCGGTAAATAAAACACACGGTTTCACCCCATATGAACTTATCTTTCGTCATACATCTAATAGACCACCTGAAACTTTTCACAACCAAAAAGAGCTAATTACAAAATATGTCAGAGATTTAAACAATAGAACATCTCACTATTTTGAAATTGCCCGCAATCGAACACAAGCTCAAAAAGAGAAAGCGAAAGTTCGCTTTGACAGAAATGTTCCCCAAAAACGACCTGAGTACAATCTAGGTGACTTATTTTATGTAAAAGAATCACAAATTAAGAACAAACTACAAAACAAATTTAACGGTCCCTTTAAAACAAAAGAAATTTTTCAAAATTCTGCTACCTTAATTAAACCTCGAAACAAAACAGGAAACTAAAGTTAATTTGCCGCTGACCAGAAATCAATTCTGTTTAGAAGCGAAGTCAAAACAGAGTTTAACCTTTTAATACAGATATCTAGTTCTATAAAAATTAAATTTGACGAAGTCTTCTCAGACACAAAGAGATATAAACGCGGAATACTTAACGGTATCGGAACAATATTCAAATCCATAACTGGTAACCTAGATGCTGAAGATGGCCAGTACTATACTAATTGTGTAAATAAACTAAATAACGACGAACATCAATTGGAAAACTTAATCAAAAATCAAATTTCAGTTACAACTTCTGTTATTAAAAAATTCAACTCGACTATACAAAAAATTACAAATTGACGAGGAAACCTTTAACAAAGACCTCGAAGAAATCAAACAATGACTCAAGCTATTGAGGCTGCTCACATAAAACTAAAATTTTTATACATTTCCGAACAATTAATGGCAAGCTATTTGTATATCGAAGATAATTTGAACGACATTCTGAATTCAATAACATTTGCCAGATTAGGAATCATTCACACGTCAATCATAACCCCTAATCACTTAGTGACAGCACTTCAAGAAGTTTCACAGAGCTTACGAAGGAACAATTTGCCTCTCCCCATTAAATTATCGGCAGTTGCTAAGTATTTGGACATTATTGAATTGCAAGCGTTTCAAATGGATTCTAACTTAGTATTTGTTTTAACAATACCACTTGTTGAACCCCAAAATTATAACACCTATCACCTATACCCTATCCCGATACTTAATAACAGAACTGGTCTACATCACATTTTATCTATTTCACAAAAATATATCGCGAGAGATGATGATTCTTTGATGTACATACCTATACAAAATTTGAAAGAATGCAAACCACTTTATTTTGGAACCAAACTATGTTCTAACCTGTTTGCATATCCTATCGACCAAAATGCCATATGTGAAGCCAGAATACTAAAACCATTGCCGAAACTTCCAGAGAACTGTCAAACGCCCTTCATTATTAGTCAGGGATACAACGTCCAAGAACTTGAAGACAGCACATGGCTAGTAATTAATTCCGAACCACTTCACATTACCATCAACTGTCCAAAAAGAGAATCCACAACAGAGTTAATCAACAAAAATTCCATCATCAAACTACAACCAGGATGTTACGCCTATGCAGGCATTACTAGAATACAAGCCAGTGCCAAAGACTTTTCCGAAATTAAGGACAATTCACATCCTATCCAAATTCCTTTTGAATGCTGTAATCACATGCCCGACAAAATCGAAATTCCAAAATTAAAACCACTCAAATTAAACAGTCTCGATGTAGAAGATCTAGATATTGCAAAAACCAAATTAGACCAATATTCCAAAGACCTGGATTACCTCATAAACGAGCCTTTTGTGACCAAACACGTATCTTGGTTCACATATTTCATAATCACTCTCATCATTCTATTAGTTCTACTTTACATAACTTGTAAATGCAGAAGAAGAAGATGTGGAGCATTGCGAATCCAACCCAAAACGGACAACCCTCCTTCAGAGCGAAGCAGAGTTTTTACCAAATTTCCTAGACTGATCCCTCCAAGAAAGCGACCCGGTATTAAACCTCAAGAAGAAGAGGACATCGAGTTAACATAGACTTTCATATGTGGAGTTTTACCCTTGTCTATTAATTTAGACCATTGTATTTTATTCTTATCACATTTATGTAATGTACTACACGCTTATTATTATTATCATTTACCAATTTTAACTTTTATGTATTTTATTATTTTGCTTTGTATTCACTCAACATCGTTTCAATTTATTTTGCATTATATTCATTTAACGTTTCTAACAATTTTCAAAAGTTGCTGCATAACATCAACTTTTTTATTAAGGGGGAAGTTGTTATATAAAATTATACGCTTATTATAAAGACTTAGTCATAACAAACCTCCACATGTATATCATATTACATGATAACGACTTCTCTTATTAATCGCTTATCTTAGAGATATTATATTTCACCTTTGTTTCTCACATTTTATGCTGACTGTCGAATTACATTTCCTTTGTTCTATATTTTGCTTACTCAGGTTCTGTATGTTATAAATATGACTAGACATGCTTTGTAAAGTTAGTTATTAAACTCAGTTAGAATGCAACACTTCTAATTTATTATTCTAATTCATTCTCCAAGAGCCAACGTTGGCTCCATTAAATAAATAAATCCTTTTTAAAAAGTCATTCATGTGAACCGTGATCTAACACGTATACCTATACAATATATTCTATTAAACGTGAATGTAAATATTTGATATTTAATATATTTAATATTTTTTTTACGTTTTTTTAGCCTTTTTTAGAAACTAATAGTATTTAAAACATCAACTATTATTTAATATATGTGGTATAGTAACATATTATACTGAATTACTTTCAGTGTACATCTAATTTTAAAGTTCTCTCAGTGTAAGAAATTGTGTTGAGTGCATATTATACTGAATTACTTTCAGTGTACAGTACATCAAACTTTACAGTTGTCTCAATGTAAGAAGTTGTCTTTCACTCGTGTTAATGTCATTAGCACCAGGCCATAAAATATCAAAGGAACCGCCGATAATGTCGCTTCTCTGTGTTATGCCCTCTTTTTAAAATTAATGTAGTGGCAATTTGGCAAGGGTAGTCAAAATTTTGACGTTACACACTCTATAAGGACGCTCTGTACTGGCCGGAAATATGCCTGAAGTATATTATGATCTGTTGTGTTTACATTCTACTCATCTAATATGGCTCAAAATGCAAAGATAGTTACCCCCGACCTCGAGTGGACCATTGCGAGCTGTTCCAGTTCATTAGCTAATGATATTTTTGTTGGGGAAAACGTGTGTTTAGACAACCTATTAGCAGAGGCTAGAGAATTTTCTACTCATGTACTTTTTACTATTGGTGCACAAATCTTAGTTTGATCGTATGTACAATATTACCCAGGTGAAATTAGCAGTAGACAAGATATCGTTAAGGATGTATGGTTTGATTTTATTGTTATTATTGTTTGGTAGTGGTAGTAGAAGAACAATGAAGAATACTTTTCAGGTGGGGTTATGTGTATGTGTTCTATTATTATACATTTTTGCAGAATGAGGCTCGTGCACCGTTTGACAGCTGGGAGGTCACACAACCTCGTTAACCTCAATCATTCTTCTTCTTCTAGTGCTGTCCCCTTAGAGGGCTCGTGCACCGCATGACAGCCGACATTTTTGGAGGGAGGAGAACGGGATACAACGTCACAATCACAAGAAAACTACGAACTGCACATGGGGAAATCGGAAAATTTAAGGTTGTCTCCTTCTCCTCTCTCCAAAAATGTCGGCTGTCAAACGGCCCACGAGCCCTTTGAAGGGACAGCACTTGAAGAAGAAGAATGATTGAGGTTAACGAGGTTGTGTGACCTCCAAGAATGTCGGCTGTCAAACGGTGCACGAGCCCCATACTTTACTAATTGATAGCACGCAAAAGTTAAAAAAAATATAACTGGGAATTTTGCATTTATTAATGAGCGCTAACCTCTGTTAAGGGGACAGCACCAGAAGAAGAAGAATTATTGAGGTTAAGTGTTATGTGACCTCCAAGCTGTCAAACGGTGCACGAGCCCCATATAAGATATGCAAGATATAATGGACGATCAATTAAAAATTTGTAGATTGTGTTTTAAACTTATCGGTAAAAAGAACTACAAATCTATGGAAGACGAACTGGTGATGGTGACGGCGATTTTCTTAGATCTCGTGGTAACTATTCACTTTATTGCTGTAGACTTATTACTTCATTTATTTTTTTTTTTTGTTTTTAATTTTAGAATTGGAAATACAGCGAAAATCCGTTATTATGTTACGAATGTGTGGAGATTCTCCAGAAATCTTACAATTTCAAATCAACATGTCTTATGTCTGAAGAGCAAATATATACTGCCTCAGGTTGTAAACCAGATGTAGATTTGTGGCAGATAAGAAATGAAAGTGAATGCCAGGAATTTAGAGAAAACAAAAAGATATGCAGGTTTTGTTTAAGTTTAAACGAGAAGGACAAGTATTTCCAGCTGGAAGAGAAAGACATACATTTAATGCTGCAAAAATGTCTACCAGAGTTGGTGAGTGAATTTAGGTGTAAGTTAGGAAATAGATAGTGATAGCCAAGGCACCGAGTTCTTCAGAGTTATCAGAGCGAACGCATTGAATGAGGACTCGGCACCATCTTTAAGGTTTTGTTCAAATGGCACAATGAGTTGAATGGTTGTTTCATCCAGAATGTAAAAATACTATGTTTATCCAATTAAAAGTGCTGGCAGAATGTTTTAATTTATTTGAATCTTTTTTTTTTGTAATGTAGTGAAGATTGGAAGTATGCAAAAATAAAACAAGTTGAGTTTGCACTATCCATAAACAATACTTATAAGCAAACGTGCACACATATCTGAAGGTAATAATTAATAAATATTTTTGTAGAATTTGTTTATGGTACGAGAACCCGTAACATGCCAAAATTGTTTCTCTGCCCTGGAAAGCCTGTTTAATTTCAAAGTGAGTTGTCTAGGTATCGAAGAAAGCATTAATATGTATCGTGATGCTAAGGGCACTGACAGTAATGACAAAGTGAATTTGTATAACGTTTTACAGTTTACTAAGATTAAAAAGGAAAGTGATGTCGACGACACGTATATTGAGGAATTTATGAATGAAAATGAGATTGAAACGGTTGTCAAGTTGGAAAATTTTAAAGATGAAAGTTTTGAAGCAGAAACTGAGGTGTTAAAAACCGAACCATTGGAGTTAGACGAAGAGTCTGAAACCTCTGTGAAAATCGAACACATTGAGAACCAAACTGAAACTGAAGAATTGAGGAGGTGAGAATTTTTTCAACTAATTTTCTTAAGAATGAGCAAGTCCAAGTAACAATTATAGTTTTAAAATACTCTGTTATAAAATATTCTAAAAGCTTATCTCTAAGACTACTTATAAATGTAAATGACCTGGCAAGACTCTATAAGACTGATTTAAAACCCTTATAAAAATACAGAGGTCCACCTAGAGAAAGACCTACATGCCTCTTTTTAACTCTACTAATAAATCTTTCAGGTTTTAAAGAATTATCTAAATCTTTATTCGTGAAATATCTGAAGAGTATTATAAAACCGTACTTAATTTAGGATAAGCAGTATATTAAAATTTAAAAGGCACACACAAATGCTTTGAGCGAGCGAATGTTTTGTATTTAACGAAATAAACATAGATGCATATAAGTCTTGCTACATCCCCTGGAACCACAAATTATATAGGATATATAGGCCGCCATGCATAGTTATAAAATGGATATATGGAAAATACTGAGAACGATTCAGTGGCCGGTGCTGAGGGTAGATTCCCCTCGCACTACTAGACCTCGACTCTGACTCTAATTTCCAACAACTTCTGCTCATTTTAGCACGCCTCAGCTTTGATGTGACCCGCATTTTTACTAGTTTAGTGGGTTACCGCGAAAATAATAACGGTCAAAGTAAGGCGGTTATGCCTCTTACATTTTTGAACTAATGCCATTATTAAGGTCTTTACATAGGGGCGTACTTACTTAATTTTACTTATAAAAATACAAATTATACTACATATTTATTAAGTTTTGTATTTGTAAATAAATGTTATTATTATTAATTCACAGTTCGGTGATGATAACCATTTTTATAATTTTCAGGCCTGAAGATGATGTCATTTTGCCACAACCGGAATTCACCACTAGTTTGCGTGTGAAACAGAAATGTTCAATGGCGAACCTTCAAGTATATCTATCAAAACCATGCATTAAACAGACGACGGCTAATGAAAATGTCTCAACAGTACCAATGTTCAAATGCAATTCTTGTTCATTTCAGACAAAATATGAAAGTAATCTCAAAGTGCATTCGCTACTACATAAGGATCCATCAGAAGTAACAATTTTCAAATGTGATTCTTGTTTATATCAGACAAAATATGCTGATCGTCTCAAAAATCATTCGCAGCAGCATAAGGAACCTTCAGAAGTAACAATGTTCAAATGTGATTCTTGTTCATTTCAGACAGTATGTGCAGATCATCTCAAAAGGCATTCGCTGAAGCATAAGGAGCATTCAGAAGTAACAATGTTCAAATGTGATTCTTGTTCATATCAGACAAAATATGCAAGACGTATCAAAAGACATTCGCTAAAGCATAAGGAACCTTCAGGAGTAACAATGTTCAAATGCGATTCTTGTTCATATCAGACAAAATATGCAAGACGTATCAAAAGACATTTGCTAAAGCATAAGGAACCTTCAGGAGTAACAATGTTCAAATGCGATTCTTGTTCATATCAGACAAAATATGCAAGACGTATCAAAAGACATTCGCTAAAGCATAAGGAACCTTCAGAAGTAACAATGTTCAAATGTGATTCTTGTTCATATCAGACAAAATATGCAAAGGATATCAAAAGACATTCGCTAAAGCATAAGGAACCTTCAGAAGTAACAATGTTCAAATGTGGTTCTTGTTCACTTCAGACAAAATATAAAGGTAATCTCAAAACACATTCTCTGCGCCATAAGAAACTTTCAGGAGTAATGGTGTCCAAAAGTGATTCTTGTTCATATCAGACAGTACGTAGAGATCATCTCAAAAGACATTCGCTGAAGCATAAGGAACCTTCAGAAGTAACAATGTTCAAATGTGATTCTTGTTCATATCAGACAGAATATACAGAAAATTTCAAAAGACATTCACTGAAGCATAAGGAACCTTCAGAAATAACAATGTTCAAATGTGATTCTTGTTCATATCAGACAAAATATAAATATAATCTCAAAATACATTCACTGCGCCATAAGAAACTTTCTGGAGAATAGTGTTCAAATGTGATGTTCATTTTACACAAAATATGAAAATAGCCTCAAAACACATTCACTCGTGCACAAGAATCTATCAGAAGTAACAAAGTACAAATATGGCTATTATTCATTTCAGACAAGTTATAAAAATAATACGAGAAAATCATTTGCTGAGGCATAAGGGTCATCCAGAAGTAACAATGTACCAATGTAACTGTTGTTCATATCAGACATATCGTCGGAGAAATTACCTCAACAGACATTCACTGAAGCAAGGAACTTTCAGAAGTAACAATGTTCAAATGCGATTCTTTTTCATTTGAAACGAAATATGGAAATAGCCTCGATACACATTCGCTAATGCACGAGGATTCATCAGAAGTAACAAAGTACAAATGCCACTCTTCTTCGTTTCAGGCCAAAATAGGCATTACCTCAAAAGACATTGACTGAAGCATACGGAACTTTCAGAAGTAACACTGATCAAATCTAACTCTTGTTCTTATCAGACAAATCATAAAGATGGGCTCAAAAAGCATTTGTTATGGCATAAGGAACCATCAGAGGTAACAATGTTCAAATGTAATTCTTATTTATTTCGGACAAAATACGAGCCTCAAAGCACATTGGTCATTGCACAGGGAACCATCAGAAGTGACAGTGTTCAAAAGTGACTCCTATACATTTCAGATAAAAGTAAAGCTGACCTCAAAAAGCATTCACTGAAGTGCAAGCAAAAATATTAAGCCCAGTGCTAGACACAAAAGTAATAGTAGCTAAGGTTTTACGATGGTTCATACTTCCACTTCCGCGTAAAAGCAAATCATTTTAAACATGTATGAAGTAAGTTAAAACAAAGGCAGACCCACCTAGAAATCGCGTCGAGTCAGCCCCACTCCCATTTAAAGGGATGGCTCATATACTTGTATATTCTATTTTTTCTCTCGAAAACCTAAGACAGGTGTGCCCCAATCGAAAGAAAATGGAATTTTACATCCCACACGTATATTTTTTAGTTCATTAAAAACTATAATTTTGTTCTCCAAGTACAAAAAATAATAATGTATTTATTTGCTAATTTAAATACATTTAAGTACATTTGGTAAGTCAAGTAAAATAAATATAAATAAATAGACAAATACTGAAATAAATAATGATAGTATAGAACATACCCAAGCAGCATTCAAAGTGATGGGAACTGGCATCTGAGGCATTGGAACTTTAATATAGTAGGAATGACATAACTGTTACTAATTTTGCGACTTCAGGGTAATATTCACTTTGTGGTACGCATTTGTAGTGACAATTATGTAGATTCTACTGAATTTAGGCACTGTATAGTTATAACATTTTCAAGTAACTGCTGGAGAATCTGCAACGTCGCGGATACTACTCTGCATTACTTTGAAGCATCCTCAACTGCAAAGTGAAAATTGGTAGTAATGCCGACTGCACAGCTTTACCAAAGGACCACTTCAAAGTAGTCTAATTTATTAGTGACATCTCAAGTAAAAATGAGGTTATTTCTACGAACATAGGGGCTCTGAAGTTATTTTTACTACTCCCCACTAATTGAAAATGACTTAAAAGTTACATATACCTTGAAAATCTACTTTAGAGTAATATTGACTTTTAAGACAATTCATAAAATTATTGGCATTGAATAAAATGGCGGCATCGGAAATGCTCAGTAAAAGCGAAATAAAGTTTTTCGCCACTCATCCACATTTTATAAAAAACTGAAGAAACAGTTAAACAGTAGTAGAGAAATAGTGATTCTTCAGAATATGATGCAAACATGAAAGATTATTTCGCCACAGCAAAACCATCGTCTTTGGTAACAAGTGCAAAAGTGTTCCCATCAACACAAAAAGAGTAATCGAAAACTATAACAGTTGTAGTGATTAATGATACTGCTCGAAAATTACAACTTGTCTTTAACACACAGATTGACCCATAGTTCAGTTAGTGATCCACTGAGCATATTAAATGAATTTGCCGATTAAAAACTCCAAATTTAATAAATATTGTGGTGATGGGGAACGGACAATGTCGGTATGACGGCATAAGACATTATTTATGTACAATAAATTGAATTGAATGAAATTAAATGTAAACTGATCACTAAATAAATATGAAAACTCTTATGTATTTTTTCCATTATTACACACCTTACGTTAATAAATATATTTATCCAACACTTTCATATAAAGTGATCTTTATTGATGAGATTTTGAAGGTATAAAGTGACCCATAAGTCACTAGTGAGATAAAGTAGTAATCTAAAGTAAGGTAAAGTAATTTAGTCACTAAAGAGTAATTTTAATATAAAATAAGGTCCAAGGAATTTATTGTCTCCATTATATGGAAAATTAACAAAACAAAGAATCCATGCACTAACACTTATTTATATTTATGTTAACATTTATTGTCATCATATTCGATTTTTCACAAAGAAAACTGCTCTTCTGTACACAATTTTTCTCCATCGTAGTAACGAAGACTGTATCGCCTGACTCGTGCTGCTCTCCCTGAATTTTTTTAGCAATAACAATCTTGTTGAGACTGAATCTTCCAAATAACCCTCCGCCACGGTGGATGATTTCCACACACCGTGACGTTTAAGGGTGGTAATGTCACCCCCAGCATTGGCCAAAAGAGTTGATGAGGAACGGCGCATGCTATGGCCAGTATACAAATCTGCATCTGGCAATTGCAAATAATCAGCTACAATTCTTGGAATTTTTTAGAGCTTATTTAATCCAACGCATTGGACAATGCACTTTCCCTTTGGAAAATTTACGAAAAATCTTTTGTGAGACACATTTTGCGGTCTTAAAGACACATATTTCCTAATCGAATCAAGTGAGTTTACCGAAAATCCTTCATTTAAAACTGTGAAACTTCCTGATTTATTTGTCTTGGTATATGGTATGGATATATACAGATATTATTCTTTATCTCTTATATCTTCGACGCTTAAGAAGGTCAGTTCACCACAACGGCAGGCACCGCAAACTCCCAATATCAATGCAACCTAAAAAACCCAAACAATTAAATAGGTATACAAAAGCAAGATCATAATAAACACCTACCTCTGACATAAGATGCTCACCGTCAGGGGCATCCATTAAATATTGTTCGATATGTGCTCTTTCCAAATAATATCTTTCTAATAATATCAGATAATAAAAAGTACTTGTAAAAGTATAATAATTGTTATTTTTAATCCACATATTCCTATCACACACAGTGACAGTGACACTTTAACAGTTATTACTGCATTGCCAATTCAAAAAAAAAATTACCTATATCGATTCTGCCAATTCTACCAACATGAAAATAAGTTGTTAGCAATAGTTACTAAGATCTTATAGCGTCATTGGTTCCATTTGCTACATCTAGGTAAATATAACTACACAGTGAAATTGTTGTAGTTCCCGTCACCACTTTTAAAGTAGTAACAACTATAACGTTTGGTGGCATCTGCTACTTTATAGTAAATGTAACTTGTGGGGAAATAATTTTGGTTTTTGCAACCTCTAAGTTACTGCAATTAAAATCGCCATTTTTCTGTTGTTGAATGAAGACGTCATATCGACACAGATGAAAATATAATTCAATAAAAAATTTCTTTTTATTATGGTCATTTACAAATATGTTTTATAAATAGATTAGTACTTTATAATATATAAAATTAAAAAAAAACTTTTTCTATAGAAAATTTTGCAGTTTTGCTTGTACACATAATTTTTGCAAAAATTTTTTTTTCCGAAAAACCATTTTCTCGAGGGGGCGTCTTTTTTATCGAAGCATCATGATAACATTTTACAGAAAACAAGTGGTGGTTTTAATATCCACACCCAGGGTAAATGCAAAACATCATGATTTATAATATATGCTTATGCATGTTGTATATAATCACTTTAACTTGGACCTTGGACATATCATGTGCTCAAACTCAGTAAGTCATTAATTTGCTATTCGAATAACAGAGAGCCAAATATATAGTTTGCGCTCTCATTTCGGTCAGCTGAGCTGTTCCAAAAGTCATTTCTACTACTTGGTTACATCCCGTTTAAGTAATAACCTAGTCCTCGACACGGTAACGGTAGAAGTACCGGAATAGTAACTTGCTACGTAATTATTATTCCCCATTTTGGTGAATGCTTAGTAGAAGGATGGTTCCCATTACGTAACAATCCTTAGTTCCGGAAACCTTTAAAGTTCCACTAATGGTAACTACTACGTAGAAACTACTAAAATTGCTGCTTGGGTGCTGTACCACAATGATATATTTTTACAAGTTACTAGTTGTAGAAGAAGAGTTTTAAGAGCAGGTTTATCAACTCTTGTGCTACTGTACTATAACTTTACAAGTTGTAGTATAACTTACGTAGTTTTAGTAACGGTTTTAAAACTCGAATTCAACTTTATATATATTTGTTGCTTAAAAAGTTTTAAATAGTTGTAAAATCATCTGTATTACTTGAACCTAAATTTATAACTTTTGATTCTATAAATACATTGTATTGTGGTGTTTGTGTAGTTCTTAAAATTTTCGGGACAAGGTTCAGAAGCCATATTTATTATGTGCAATTGTGATATATGTAGGGACCATCTTGAAAACGTAATTTTTTAAAATTATTTTTATAATAAAGTTAAGGACAAGACGACTAATGCTACTTCATTTTTTCTTATTCTGGAGCATCTTTAATAGTTTAGCGTAGTTTTGGAACCACATAATATTAAATGTATACAGGTATATTTTAAGAAATAAATTTATTTCCTTCATTTTAAATTATTTCTGAAGCGCTTTGTTTTTTATAAAGGTATAACAATTATATTCAGACAATATTCATTTGCAGCTAATTTTCAACAGCGGATTACTCACAACAGTCTCATTATTATATTACATATAACGTTCAAGTGTATTATGTACAGTAAAATATTGAGGAACATAACAGTCATCATTTCATATGTGTTCACACTATAACTACTAAAGATGGAGAAAAATTATAACAGAAAGTTTTGCAAGAGTTTTAATAAGCCATAGAATGTTTATTTCTTTGTAACTGATATAAATGAGTTAATACATGGTATATACTTTTTTACTTTTATAAATAGATTGCACTAGTCTATTGGACTTGCAGGTATTTGTAAAAAAACACAAAGTTAAGGTAGATTAATTTTCTACTCTTGGTAAATTTGATAGGCCGTTCAAGAGTAATAAATAAAAACGTGACATTGCATCAACTAAAGAGTACGTGTGGGATGTAAAATGTTATTTTCTTTTGATTGGTGCAAAACGCAAGTCTATCTCTTACGGTTTTCAATAAAAAAATTAGAATATACAACTATATGAGCCATCCCTTTTAAATAGGAGTTGGGGATGCATCTGTGCGTTTTCGAGGTGTGTCTGCCCCTAAATCTCTTTATCTCGACTAACTCCATATGTGTTTAAAATAATTTGGTTTTACTCAGAAGGGGAAGTATCTGACCATTTAAGATTCGTAAGCTCTGAGCTATAGATGAAGAAACCTATTTTCAAATACTCCATAGAGGTAAAAAGACAGCACCAGGATATGATATCATTACCAAGAACTAATAAGAAAACTCAACTATGAAATACGCTTATACATTAAAAGAACATATAAATACTGTCTCAGTTTCATAGCCAACTGTATTGAAGAGGGAAGAAAAGCATCAGTACTTTTAACTTCAGTGAGGGAAGAAGTATATAAAATTCTCAAGAATTTGTGTTAGCCAGAAAAACCAACAAGTAAACCATTAAAAGAGTAAATAGATTTGTTATCTGCGCAATTCAAAGTAAAAATACCTCAATATAAAAAACAAAGAGAATTTGACCAGCTGAGGCAGACATCAGAGATGGATAATGAATGGTACGTGAAAGTTAAAATGGTAACAAAATAAACTTGTTTCTGCAGCAAAGTGTTTATCATAGTATTAAATGATATATCGGTGTATAAAACCACTTCAGTTTAATTTATTTTATTTGTTATTCATTTTTTATTGTGTTTTCATATACCTATATACATTTTAAAAATATATATGTATAAGTTAAAAATATTTAATTTATCTACATTTTTTTCTTTCTACCTAAGTGAGTTACCACTTGTATTGTACATATACTAAAACTAATTTAACTAAAACTAACCTAATAAATTTCACTATGTACTAAGATTGCTAATGTGAGACTATGATAGTAAAGCATATTGTAATAAATCTGTGCCTTGCTTATTTACCAAGAGCAGAGCTGGGTAATTCCTGGTGAAAAAGTAATTAGCAATTACAATTCCTTTTTTTTTTCGTGTAATTGTAATTGTAATTAAGTTCTTTTTTTTTATTAAAGTAATTTAGAATTGTTTTGTTGGCCGAAAAGGGGGTTTTGGACATTTTAAACTGCAAATTTGAATTTGCAGTTTTATATATATTATACGATAAAAATTGAAAAAATTAAATTTCGGCTATCTTGATCAGATCTCAACCGATTTGGCTGAAATTTGGAATGGAAGTAGTCTTTATCACACAAAAATTATTTACCAGATTTCAGCCAAAAATATTAAATAGTTTGGCTGAAATTGCAGTTTCAGTCAAATTTTCTGAAATGTTCAAATTGAAATATCTCCGGACCTAAAAGACGGATCGAATTTTGCTTTATGGCAAAAGGTAGGTTATTTTATGTACTTTTACATGATATAAGTCAAGAATCACTTTTTTTTACATTCGGTCATTTTTTAGTCATTTGCATTATATATATATATAATATATGTGTACTCAGTGACTATGTGTGCGCGCACTGGTATAAAGCAGAAAACAATTGTATTTATTGTTTATAAAACTTTTAAAAAATATATATTTTTTTTTATTTGTATAGTCGTGCCTACTGCTTTGACTAGGTATAGGTAAATGTATATTATATTATATATATGTGTGTGTGCGTGCATGTATTTACTTCTGTACGTGCGTGTGTTACAATTTTTATTTTTTTTTTTATTTTTACGTGACTCAGGTAGCCGCTTCATGTATAATCGAAGGGTAACTGTGGTCTATCTTTTACTTTTCAAAACGAGTATTTTGATATTATACCTCGCCTAACTTTTGCTACAGAGCAAATTCTGATCCGACTTTTAGGTCCGAAGATATTTCGATTTGAAAATTTCAGAAAATTTGACTGAAACTGCAATTTCAGCCAAACTATTTAACATTTTTGGCTGAAATTTGGTTAATAGTTTTTGTGTGATAAAGACTACTTCCATTGCAAATTTCAGCCAAATTGGTTGAGATCTGATCAAAACAGCCGAAATTTGATTTTCTCAGTTTTTTTTCATATCTCAGATATCTTCCCCAAATTTAAACTGAAGGTTCCTTTAATATTGAGAATAATTTTTTTTTGTTAACTAGTTGTTTAAGTGATCAAAAAAAAATTAAAACAACAAATTTGACCCTTAACATGTCCAAAATACCCCTTTTCGGCATGGTTTCACCCGTTTTTGGAAATTAAAATTTTAGGGTTTTATTATACTCGTCATTACAAATAATTTCTGCAGGGTCTGCATCCATCTTAAAAATTTTCCCAATCCTTTCCTAAACCGACTCCACTATTAAGCTGCATTTTCTATATGTTTATTTAATTTTTCCTGATTATTCTTAAGGTCAAACATTCTAATAACGATTCTAATAAATATTAAAACGCAATATTACACAACACTTTTAATTAAAATTTTTAACTTACCTTTTTGTCTGTTTGGTCACTATAAAAGTAATTAGAAAAGTAATTGCTAATTCCTTTTTTAAAAAAGTAATTTGCAATTGTAATTAGTTCCTTTTTTAAAAAAGTAATTTGTAATTGTAATTATTTTTAAATTACAAGTAATTACCCAGCTCTGACCAAGAGCGCTGTAAAGTAGGGTAACACAAATTAAACACTATTTCTATTATATTTAACTCCTCTATTCATTCGATAATGGACATTGAAATCTAACATTTTATGATACATAGCTAGCCACATTTATTTAAATAGAGAACGGCGTTCCATATCACTTCAAGCATTCTCCATACTATAATTCTGTAATATTGTTTAATGCTTTACCAAATTATATGAAAAATATCAATAATTATAAAATGTTCAAAAAGAGTAACAAAGTTTTTAATTGATAATACTTTTTACAACACAGTAGATTATCTTAACTTGAGAAGTAATTTAACTTAACAACTACTTGTAGAGCTAGCGTTTGTCTGTTATCTTACCTCTTGAGTTCTATATTCAATAGAGATGTAATTATAATCATGAAGTTTGTTTAACTTTGTTCACGTGTCTTTGTATATTTATATTGCGTATTCATATTTGTACTGATCTCATTTTGGGTGCAGAAATCTTAGTTTGATCGTACAATATTACCCACGTGAAATTAGCAGTAGACAAGATATTGTTATGGATTGATTTTCTCCCTTCTTGTGTGGTAGTGGTAGTAGAAGAAGAATGAAGAATACTTTTCGGGCAGGTGGGGCACGGCCGACTCTAGTTAACTAGAGTCGGCCGTGGGTGGGGTTATGTGTTATCGTGCACCGTTTGACAGCTTGGAAGTCACACAACCTCGTTAACCTCAATCATTCTTCTTCTTCTAGTGCTGTCCCCTTAAAGGGCTCGTGCACCGTTTGACAGCCGACATTTTTGGAGGGAGGAGAACGAGACGCAACGTCACAATCACAAGAAAACTACGTACTGCACACGGAGAAATCGGAAAATTTGAGGTTGTGTCTCCTCCCTCCAAAAAGTCGGCTGTCAAACGGTCCACGAGCCCTTTAAGGGGACAGAACTAGAAGAAGAAGAATAATTGAGGTTAACGAGGTAGTGTGACCTCCAAGAATGTCGGTTGTCAAGCAGTGTACGTGCCCCATACTTTACTAATTGATAGCACGCAAAAGTTAAAAAAAATACAGCTGGGAATTTTGCATTTATTAATGATCGCTAACTTATGTTAAGGGGACAGCATTAGACGAAGAAGAATGATTGAGGTTAAGTGTTGTGTAACCTCCAAACTGTCAAATGGTGCACGAGCCCCATTAGTTCTATCACGGCCGACTAACTAGAGTCGGCCGTGGTTCTATTATACATTTTTGCAGAATATAAGATATGCAAGATATAATGGTCGACCAATTAAAAATTTGTAGATTGTGTTTCAAACTTGTTAAAAAGGACTACAAATCTATGGAAGACGAACTGGTGATGGTGACGGCGATTTTCTTAGATCTCGTGGTAACTATTCACTTTACTGCTGTATACATATTACCTCATTTATTTTTTTTTTTGTTTTTAATTTTAGAATTGGAAATACAGCGAAAATCCGCTATTATGTGTGGAGATTCTCCAGAAATCTTACGATTTCAAATCAACATGTCTAATGTCTGAAGAGCAAATGTATACTGCTTCGGGTTGTAAACAAGATGTTGTAGATATGTGGCAGATAAGAAATGAAAGCGAATGCGAGGAATATAGAGGAAACAAAAAGATATGCAGGTTTTGTTTAAGTTTAAACGAGAAGGGCAAGTATTTCCAGCTGGAAGAAAAAGACATACATTTAATGCTGCAAAAATGTCTACCAGAGTTGGTGAGTGTATTTAGGTGTAAGTTAGAAAATAGGTAGTGATAGCCAAGGCACCGAGTTCTTCAGAGTTACCAGAGCGAAAGCATTGAATGGCACCTCGGCACCATCGTTAAGGTTTTGTTTAAATGGCACAATGAGTTGAAAGGTTGTTTCATCTAGAATGTAGCCCTAAAATTTCAAAATATTATATATCCAGTTAAATATGCCGACAGAATGTTTTAATTTATTTTAGTCTTTTTTTTTTTGTAATGTAGTGAAGATTGAAAGTATGCAAAAATAAAACAAGTTGAGTTTGTCAATATTTTAGAATTTTTAATTAATGGGCTTATTTAGCTTTTTTTTTTAATTCATATTTCGAAAGTACACCTTGTAGGTAGTTAGTAAATGTGCAAAATATTAGATTTTTTTTTCAACTCCTCCCTCAAAATAAACTAGAGGAAGCATTATACTCTTCGCCGATTTACTGAGCTTTTTATATAATTGTTACACATTCTATAGGATACTCTTCGTAGTTTTCTTGTAAATAATGTTAGTTTTTGGACATTCTAAATTTTGTGATACCAACTTTGTTGTGAAAAAGAAAATATATGAAAAACAAAATCACGATGTGAGGGATCGAACCCGGGACCTTTGGATTGCGAGACGAAACTCTTGCCGCTACACCACCATTTCTTATTACTAAAATTGTTAATGAGTGTAATATATACCATTAGAAAATTTATTGTGATTATTAGGAAACACACAGTAAAATGTATTAAAGAAAAAAAATAGTGATAGGAAATAACATTTCGTAAAGTTTCTATTTATTACAAACCATAAAAAAATGTAAAAAATATTTTTTTAAATTTTAAATTACTAATAACTTTTTTATTTACCAATCTATTTTGTTAAAAAATAGGGTTCTTCCTCTAGCTAACACTAAGTTACTCTCCAAATTTCAATACAATCGGATTTTTCTTTCTTGAGTTATCGTGCTTACAAGAAACGTGACGGACGGACAGACGGACATTTTGAAAGTTGTTCAGAATTCGTTCACTAACATAACAATATAAAATTTTTTTCTCTATGAGCGATATTTACTGATTTAGAAATGTGCCGATCAAATACAATATACTCTTCGTTTTTGCAAAGAGTATAATAATGAAAATAGAGCACGCGAAACGCAGTGTGACGTGAAGCCACCCGCACTCCAGCCAGCAGTCGACTGCTAGCCTGCACCCACATAGTTTAATACGGCAAGCACAACAGACCGCAAAACTCATAAACAGCATTGCCAGTGGATAAAAAATTAATGTACTGGTATCGAAACAAAAAAAGTAATGATCTTATGAAAAAAGTACAGATGTTAATTAAATCTTTTATACAATATCTAGGAATTTTAATGAATATAAAAAAATACTTCGCTGCTCAGATAGTTTTTATTTGGTTTGTGTCTAAAAAATATATTCGCAATATTCACTTGAACTGTTACTGGAGTTCGTCTAGTGATTTCAAAGACATCGGACGCGTTTAAGTTCGGTGCCAGTAATCTGGCTTAAATCCCGATTAAAAGCTGGCACAATAGGACGAAATTACGCTGATGTGATAAGTGAAAAATAATACGCAAAGTGATATCTAAAATAACATTACAACAGTTAAGTTATATAGCTAATATTTAATTAATGTGGGTGATTAAAATATCTCAGTGCATAAAAAGTGGAGAATAACCTGAGAGCCTCTAGGAAACCATAAATCAATCAACACTAAGGCTAAAGATAAGTCTACACTCGATTATATCAATTAACTTAAATTTATAACTATATGCTTTAAATGCTTGATAGTTCCTAGACAATAAATTAAAATAAGGGCACTAAATATTTTTCTTTCAGCAAAAATATACAAACCAAACTATTACAAAAATACAAATAATAATTAATAGCGAAAACCGAATTTCTTTCAGACAATCAAGAGAATTACTTACGATATGATAATGGTGATAATAATAACCCGAAATAAGTAATGCATCGCTATTAAAGTGTGATTATACAGATTTCCTGTGTGAACCTTCAAGTGTGTTTTCTCATAATTACTAAAAATATTCAAACAAATTTAATTAAAATTGAATACATAATGATCAGTGGCGCACTACTCTTAAAGTATACCTTTCAGGTGAGGTTCTCATAATTGCTAAAAATATTCAAACGAGTTTAATTTGGATTAGATCAGAAATAATCAATGGGGCACTGTCGGTGTGTAGCGTCCAGACTGAATTCTTATGGCACCTCAAAGTATGTATACGTTATACAGGATTCTCTCAGGAAAATAGTTTCCAAGAAAATACGCACAGAAAAGAGCAATCTTGATACCTAGAGCAGCGGAAAATCAACTCAATGAATAGATCATATTCTGGTAGGCAGGGAGATGACTTATAGTGTTCTGTCACCAATAGATACCCATAAAAGCTTGAAAAGTTAAATACAAAGTGACAACGTATAGAAGTTATATTTAAGTTTGTATAAGTGAATGTGTAAAATAATTTATACCTCGGAATATTTTCAGCTTGATAAGAAATATTAGTTAGTGTTTAATTAGGTACAGAAACCAAAACTTTCCAGTGCTTCCCTCTAACGCAGTAAATCATAGCATATACATAGTGCAGTGAAATCGTGTACCTGGAGACTCTAATGCACATATACTCCACACATGGTCTACCGAAAATGGAAACGCACTGAAAAACCTAGCACACATGTTTGACTTAACAATAAGAAATACATGGAGTAAAAGTCAAACATGCATTAACACCTGGAGTAATGGAAGCTCAATCACACAAATAGACCATATTCTGGTAAGCAGAGAGATAAGGGAAAGGATCAAGAAGGTTAAAGCAAAAAGGAAAAAACGCTAACACTGAACAGCACCAAACTAAAAATAGGGAGACTATGTTACACGTGGAAAACAACAATCGAGAGGATCATAAACAAACTGGGAAAGAAAAGCGAGGGGAAAAATGAAAAAACCATGCGTCATGTAGCTCTCGCTGCTGACAACAAGCATGACTCAAATCCAACCCAGCATCGGAAATCGAGGAATCAGAAGACTCAGAAAAAGAAGATTCGAAGAAGCAGAAACAAAAAAGAGGAGCATAAACAGTAATAAACACTCCACAATAAGACACAACACATATTTCACACAAAGATTCAGAAAAGGCAGATACCCAGAACCAAAAGCACAAAAAAGGGAGCTTAAACGCCCCCTCACGACACAATGCGGCACAAATACCTACACGTCTCATCCCATATTCCTTTACCATGCGCCATGTGGCACTCGCTGCTGGCAACAAGCATGACCTTAGTCCAACCCAGCGTGGACGTAGCAGGCCCAGCTGTATACCTGGGAGTGGCAGCAATGCCTACCGCACTCTGGTAAATCAATCAATCAAATCAATCAATATTCACTTGAACTATTACTACAAAAAGAGCATCAGTGCATATTCTATGTGAAATACTTTCAGGTCCTGTAATCACATGTTAAATTTTTATTAGTGTATACGATAAGTATTGAATTTTTAAATGACTCTCAGTGCATTATAACTTCTCAAGGACCACAAACATTTTTACAATTCCTATAGACTGTAAATACTTTACTTCCTTGCGGATAACCCAGGTTGGTCCCTATTGCCATACATCCATTTTTTAAATGCAAAGATAACACCTTATTCAAGCGAGATACAGAGAAACAGAATTTTAGAAAGTGATGGAAAATCCGGAACTAACTTGCGAACAAAAACATGGTGTTCTTTTGATCCTGCCATATTTCATTTCACAGATCATGATAAATTATTTTAAAATTTGTCATCAAAGTTGCAAAATAAGTAAATAGTACATCATATAAAAAAATGTAGCGATACAATGAAAACAGCACTGACATACTGATTGTGCTCTAAAAGTATTGATTTCAGTACAAATGTACTGATACTGCTCATAAAGCCAGTTGTGCGGGTACCGTGACATCATCCGCGTGCTATCGGGCGTTTCAAATATGTTACAAATTGAAAATCAAATATTACAGTTAATATTAACGCTAGCGGCCTAATTTTTTCACTATATACTTAAAGGGTTAAATACTTAGAGAAAATGCAAAAATAAATTGTAAATCAAATATCACTAAATGAGCCCATTATAGATCTAAAGGTTGCAAGGCCACTATCCACAAACAATACTTACAAGCAAACATGCACACATATCTGAAGGTAGTAATTAATAAATATTTTTGTAGAATTTGTTTATGGTACGAGAACCCATAATATGCCAAAATTGTTTCTCTGCCCTAGAAAGACTGTTTAATTTCGAAGTGAGTTGTCTGAGTATCGAAGAAAGCATTAATATATATCGTGATTCTGAGGGCACTGACAGTAATGACAAAGTGAATCTGTTTAACGTTTTACAGTTTACCAAGATTAAAAAGGACAGTGATGTTGACAACACATATATTGACACATTTAAGAATGAAAATGAGATTGAAACGGTTGTCAAGTTAGAAAATTTTAAAGTTGAAAGTTTTGAAGCGGAAACTGAGCTGTTAAAATCCAAACCATTGGAGTTTGACGAAGAGTCTGAAACCTCTGTGAAAATCGAACACATTGAGAACCAAACTGAAACTGAAGAATTGAGAAGGTGAAAATTTTTTAAAGTAATTTACTTAAGAATGAGCAAGTCCAGGTAACAACTTTACTTTCTCTCTCTAAGACTACTATAAATATAAATATAAATGGCCTGGCGACTCTATAAGACGCCATAGAGAAAGGCCTACATGCCTCTTTTTAAATCTACTATTAAATCTTTCAGGTTTTAAAGAATTATCTAAATATTTACTCGTAGAATATCTGAAGAGTATTACAAAACCATTCTTGGTTTAGGATAAGCACTATATAAAAATTTAAATAGCACACACAAATGCTTCGAGCGAATTTTTTTGATTTAATGAAATAAAGATAGATGCAAATGAATCTTTTGCTACACTCCCTTGATCCATATTCCATACTATATATGGGATATAGAGGGTGATTCTTTTAAGGCGGCCATTATAATATTTCCCACTTGCAGATGAGATAGAGATTTGAGATTTGGTACCCTACCATAGTCGACCATTGCGGGTCCGAAAATAATAATTTCAAGGTGGCGGCACTTCCGGAAATACCGGAAGTCGATACCAACTTGCTTATTTAAATGGAACACCGACTTTTCGAAATGATCATACAATTCTGAGACACCCTATGCCTAAACCGAGCAGTTTCGGAGATATTTGACATTTTATAAAAAATTTGACAGGTGCAACAGTTTGCAAGAACTGTTATAACTTTCTTCGTGTAGGAGATCCTTATTTGCTCTTTGGTACGTATAAAGAACACAAGATGAGCTACTCTCTGTAAAAAAAATAGATTCCAAAATAGTATACCAAGTGTTTTATTTTTCACGTTACATTTTGTCAAATTCAAACCTCAAAAACTTTTTTATTTCAAATGGAACACCCTGTATTTTTTATATCAAATTATGTTAAATTAAATTCTCTTTTTTCTAGTATAAGCATTGTAGGGGTTAAAGTTACAACTTTTCGAAATATTGGCGATTTTCTTCTTCTTTAAAACTTTTTGGTTTTTATAAAGCACTTATAAATCCTTTGGTTCCCCCACTTACGCCTTTAAACTTGGATAGAGAGGGCATATAACGCATAGTAAACACCATTTTGTGATCGCACACTCAAAAACACACGAAATAAATAATGTTTTTTTAGGTTATGTTATCTAAACTAAGTACATTTGGATTAGAGATTGTCAGAGACAAATCTTAAGGGTTTTAAAGAAGAGTAGTAGGCTGGGTAAAGTCTTACAGGCTTTAAAATAGTAATAAAGTGGACCAATTGGAATTTAACAAAACCTTTTGTTTTATAAAAATATTTCCTGAAGCCACAAACTCTTAATAGGGTTCTATTAAAATAAACGGTTTTATTAATTTCTCAGCCATGTTTTTTTTCTGTTAACTATGGCAGACATGTTTGAACAAAGTTGGGGCAACAGTGTTTAGTTATATTTTTCTTCATTAATTTATGTTTTCCACAAAAATATCGTGACCGCTACGGCCGCCATGTTGAATAAATGACAGTCAAAATAGGTTTTTCTCAATTATCTCCTTTCTTGTTAGTTCAACCATAAAATTAGGTATTACCAATATTGTAGAAAGTGAAAAAAGCTGCAATTTATCTTTAAAGTATTTTTCTTTCTTGTTAATATTTTACGATTTACAGCTGTCGGAATGATGAAAAGTTGTTCTTTGTTGCAGATTTTTGTAACTATCTCTGTCCCCAGTGCTCCTATGTAGTAATTGGTTATTATCAATATTGTAGACCATAAAATTTCTCAAAAGTTGCTTCCACGATGAGCTGCTTTAAAATTACAGCTGCTCGAAATTAAAAATATTATGAAACTTTCAAGCTGCTATACAATACAACATTGATAATAACTAATTACTATGTAGAGGAGCAATAGGCGCAGAGATAATTGCAGTGATATACAGTGAAGCATATATTTTCACATTTTTTAGTGTAAATCGAAAAGTATTAGCAATAAACAAAACTGTTGTATTGACAGATTAGTGAAAACTCGAAAAATTCGGATAAAATTCATTATTTTAGAAAGATAGCACTATTGTAAGTGAGTTTTATTGATTATAGAAAATTAATAATAAGTATGAATAACATCAAAACAACGAAACAGACGTTTTTCAGATATTCAAGAAACTTTTTCAAATTTCCAGCTATTGTATTTTTTTTTTTTTAAATTGACCGTGGGAGAAAATTGTTTAAAGAAAATTTTCGGAAAATTTTATGATCTACAATATTGTAATAACCGATTACTACAAACGAGCAATGAGGATAGAGATAATACTACTACATACTAAGGAGCCCTCATCAAGGCTGTGAAGTCTAATACAAGAGACAAAGTAGGGCAAAATGAGCTCCAAGCAAAATTAGAACCGGAGCACCACAATAGAACGACGGAGGTCATGGTGCCAGCCAGCTCTTATTCAATCTAATAAATTTTATTGAATCCCATTCTATTATAAAGTATGTATCATGCATTTAACTGCATGCGTATGAGGATTACCTATTTAAATAAATATTATTATTATTAGTTCACAGTTCAGTGATGATTCTGATGACATTTTTATAATTTTCAGGCCTGAAGATGGTGTCTTTTTGCCACAACCGGAGTTCACCACTAGTTTGCCTTTGAAACAGAATCTTAAAGTGTATCGATCAAAACCATGCATTAACCAGACGACGGCTAATGAAAATGTCTCAACAGTACCAATGTACAAATGCGAATGCTGTTCATTTCAGACACTGTATAAAGATAATCTCCAAGTGCATTTGCTGCGGCATACGGATCCTTCAAGAGTAACAATGTTCGAATGCAATTCTTGTTCATTTCAGACAAAATATAAAAGTAGTCTCAAAGTGCATTCGCTACTGCATAAGGATCCATCAGAAGTAACAGTGTTTAAATGTGACACTTGTTCATTTCGGACAAAATATGAATGTCGCCTCAAACGACATTCTCAGGAGCATAAAGAACCTTCACGGGTAATAATGTTCAAATGTGACTCTTGTTCATATCAAACAGAACATAAAGGTAGTCTCAAAAGTCATTTGCTGAAGCATAAGAAACCGTCAGAAGTAGCAATGTTCAAATGTGATGCTTGTTCATTTCAGACAATGCTTAAATATAGTATCAAAAAGCATTTGCTGAAGCACAAAGAACCATCGGAAATAGCAATGTTCAAATGTGATACTTGTTCATTTCAAACAAGATACAAATATAGCCTCAAACCACATTCACTAGTGCACAAGGAACCTTCAGAACTAACAGTTATCAAATGCGATTCTTGTTCCTACCGGACAATCCATAAAAATAATCTCAAAAAACATTCGCTGAAGCATAAGGAACCTTCAGAAGTAACTATGTTCAAATGTTCTTCTTGTTCATTTCAGACAAAATATAAAGATGTTCTCAAAAAGCATTTGGTGAGGTTTAAGGATCATCTACAGTAACAGTATACAAATGTGTGTGTTGCTCATATAACAAATCATAGATATTATCTCAAAAAACATTAACTGCACCATAAGAAACTTTCAGGAGTTCAAATGCGATGTTCATTTCAGACAAAATATGAAAATAGCCTCAAAACACATTCACTAGTGCACAAGAATCCATCAGAAGTAACAAAGTACAGATGTAATTATTGTTCATTTCAGACAAGTTAAGAAAGTAATACGAGAAAATCATTTGCTGAGGCATAAGGATCATCCACAAGTAACAATGTACCAATGTAACTGTTGTTCATATCAGAAAAATCGTCGTTGAAGTTACCTCAAAAGACATTCACTGAAACATAAGAAACTTTCAGAAGTAACTAGCTTTTCTTGATCATGCTAGTTTAATCATGGCCTTGAACCCACTGATCTTTTGCTCTACGTACCTTTACTGTGCTAGTCAGGGTAAAACCAATGACGCTGACCACACCACTCGTTGTGACCCACCTAAAATATAACTTGGGCAAGATAAATCTCCTTTACAATGCCACAATCTTCATCTGTAATTTGGGAAATAATGTAAAGCTAGTGCAAATATACACCACTGTAGGCTTCATATGAACAAATATTCATGTTTTATACATCAATCGATCGGAAAAGTTATAAGCTTTCATTTTCTACTCTTGGTAATTTTGTTTTTTTTTTTATTAGGCCGTTTACGAGTAATATACAAAAATGTGACATTGCAGAGAAGCCCTCTCCCATCAACTAAGGAATATGTAGGATGCAAAATCTTATTTTCTTTCGATTGGCGTAAACCGCAAGTCTATCTCTTACGGTTTTCAATAAAAAAAATTATAATGGGGTTCGTGCACCGTTTGACAGCTTGGAGGTTACACAACCTTGTTAACCTCAATCATTCTTCTAGTGCTGTCCCCTTAAAGGGCTCGTGCACCGTATGTCAGTCGACATTTTTAAAGGGAGGCAAGTGCGTATTTCCATGAGTGCGTAATTGCTTTACAACTTGAATTATGTACTATACTTTACCTACGATCATATTTGTTTATTTATTTAGTAAAATCTGGATTTAGTTTACTTGTCAACAATATCATTCAACAAATATTATGTCAGTTTTGACAGCGTTTGAAAATTACGTAGCCGCATTTGTTTTTTTAAACCCCACGTCAGCGATATAAGCCACCTATAATTGCGTGTCCCGTGCATTTTGTTTACCGTGCGATTTGTTTACAATATGTAAAGTTCAACTTACATAGATGGCAGGTAGTGTGTTTTTTACTATTTACAGTAGTGATCGTAGCACTAAACAAATTAATTAAATCTTTGCTATCTCGGAAACTATTTGAGAAAGCGACTAAAAATGTATATATACTCTGGAGATTTTGAGGTCGCTGATTACAATTTTGAAAATTGGAAAATTCAAGATGGCTGACCCAAAATGGCGGCTATGAAGTATAAAAATGAGATTTTCTGGCTTAAGTTTACATTTTTGAAAAAAAATACAAGAATAAAAAAGTGTTCAAAATGCCATTTTGCACCTAAATGTATGGTTCACCCCAAATGGCTTAGTTTATTTAAATAAAGTAACCAAGTAACCATTTTTTTAAAATATTCAGGTAAATCACTCAAAATTTTTTTAGTGAAAATATTTTAAATATATGTAATTTAATTACCCGTTGCTGAATTAATTTTACTGTTAATTAGTTGACAGAGCATACAAATTTTAAATATAGCTCGCTTTCTTTATCCCAGGATTTACATATGGTAAAGACACCCTCCTTAGTACCTCCTTAATATTAGTACCAAACTTTTCAAGAGGAAGAGAGATTTATCTCAATAATATGTTGAATACAGAGAAGAAAGTTTTAATGTAGGTGATGGAGTATATTGTAGAGACTATAGAAACCCAAACAAGAAACGTTGGGTAGAGTGTAGCATAGATGAAGTGTTAGGTGATAGTACTTACCCTTGTAAATTAGTTAAGGAAGGATCCGTGTTGAAAAGGCATTTGGATCATTTTACCAAAGGTTTACCTGAAAATGATGTATAGATAGTACTAGATAATGTTAAAACTGGTAGTGACAAAATGTATGATAAGAATGATTTAAAATTGATTGGCAATTTTATTACCTCTTATCCAGACAGGATTTTTTTCCATAGTAAATTTACCCCC
Source organism: Rutpela maculata (assembly GCA_936432065.2). Lineage (NCBI taxonomy): Eukaryota > Metazoa > Arthropoda > Insecta > Coleoptera > Cerambycidae > Rutpela > Rutpela maculata. The sequence goes on along the minus strand of OW386292.2, from coordinate 143,178,713 downwards.
AATAGTAATGGAATTTTACCCGCAAAGAGAGTGGAACATTTTTATTTCCCTTATATTTTGGGGTAATTCTTCATGTTAAATGTAAATTTTCCTGCCTCTTTGCGGGTAAAAATACATGGGAATTTTACACGCAACGATGGTAAATTTACATCATTTTTTACAGTGTAAGTGAAAGATAATTAGTCCATACACTTTCATATTAAATACATTTTATATATGAAATTTTTATTTTAGAAATAAAATACATGAAATAAATATGTGTACTAAATGTATGTATTATTCTTTATTATCTCCCTCGTCTCTCAATTTCCTTATTGGTTGTTTATTTGCTCTCTGCTTTTCTTTTATGAGCCATTTTTTAATGGCTTTAATAATTACGTTGTCCGCAGCTTGTGCAGTGCTGGCATTTTTTCTTATTGCACCTGTTGACAATGAATACATATAAATAATCAATAGGCATGTAATATATGAATCTCATATTAACTACTAGCTGACCCAGCAAACGTTGTTCTGCCATATAAATTATAAAGTTTTGTCCAAAAAATAAAAAGAAAATTTCTGGATAGGGCCACCCTTATCACCTAGGGGTATAAAAAATAGCCTACGACCTATTCTCAGACCTGCCAAATATATACCAAAAATTTCATAAAAATCGGTCAAGCCGTTTCGGAGGAGTTCGATAACAAACACTGTGACACGAGATTTTTATATATTAGATGAGGATGAATTTTGATACACTAGCAGCAAGCGAGTGACGTAATTCAAACTAGTAGGTTTGAACATTGAAAACATTTAAGTTACATTTCTATATAGCACAATAATAAAGTGCACTTGTTTCTACAGCAAATTTATGTCCATCGACAGTATTAAATAATAAATCAGCGTCTTCAAAGACACTAATAAATCAGGTATACATTTCCGTCTAATAGCAATATTTTTGTGCTACTTGGGAAATGTGACCTCGCATGACCTCCATTTTAATATTTTCCAAAATTTCGATTATATGTATGTACATATTCTGTATAACATTTTGTGTTATTCTAGTCTAAAATAAGACTTATTTGCTGATTTTTGGTTTAAAATTAAAATAGTACATTTTTTAGGTTAAATAGGTTATTGACATGTTTTCTTTTTACACAAAATGAGGCAACAGTGACCAAATCGTTTATATATAACAATAGCATTCAGCACTATTTGTATAAATTGATTTTGTTAAACCTAAACATCATTGAATCTTTTAGTGAAATTAGCAACGCACGAATGGCAGCGATTATACATATGGGACCCATATCCAAAACGAAGAAAACGTCTCGTCAAACGAGAGATCTAATGGCATATTAATATTACAGGAATTACACAATGCACTTGATACTTACTACTTAGAAATGGGCACAACACAGTTATTCTTACAAGGGAAGTTGTTCTTAGGTGACACTAAAAACTTAAAAACATATAAACAGTATTTTTAATGATAGACGGCTAGACACCATTGCGAATGCGTGTTGCTATCCTTCTTGGCGTACATCCGAGTGACCGCGAAATTCAAACTGCTATACCCATGCATGATTAAATTAATAACTGAAATATTACTTGCGGGTGTTTTTTTATATTTGGAAAGAACCTACTAATTTGCATATATCTTTTTTTCGACTATAATATGTTATTCCCTTACGGCAGGAAAATTAATTTATGTTTCATAATTCAGATTAATATATACTAAATCGAGTTTGCTTTGAATAGGTACCTAGATGCTAAAATGAATAAAAAAAATAATTTCAATAAATTTAAATAAATAAACGGAAAAATCGCGGATGTACTGTTCTTTTAATTATAAAAATGTTTTTATGAAATATGCCGATTGGCTTGTGCAGTGCATATCCATTACATTACAAAAAAAGTACTTTACTTTAAGTATACACACTGTATATTCAATGCACATTACAAAATTCATCTACTGCTTAGTTATATGCCTTGCACATACTTTACATGTTACATAACGTACCGTGCACATTGGAATATGCCTTACATATGTAGTGCATTAGTTCTGCACAGCCTATGTTTATTGGGAGTTATAAAAAGTGAGTACAAATATATAAAAATATAACAACCTATTAAACTTCATGTTATGAAAAACTTATATCTGATTATGATTGAATATTTAATTAATTATTAATGTCGTGTTCGAAACCACGAAAGTATATTACGATTTTTTATACTTTCAGAATGCCAAAGGAAGCTAAAAAAATGAGGATTTATACACTTTCCCGTATTTTACAATCACTGAGAAACCTACAAAATAAAATATTAATTTGAATCAAGAATTGAACACTGAAATCAGGCTTGGAGAGGAAATGTGAATAACGTGAAAGTATTGTCAAATCACACAATAAACCTGATGAAATTGAATTTGAGAATGACGACAAATAATGTACTTAGTTAATAATTTTAAAACCATCTAGCAACTAATTGTGGATGAAAATAAGTAAGTAAATATTGTGCGTTAAGATAATTATTTGAAACTTTTATTACACTTTTAAACAAAAGATATATGAGATCAGGCTGAACACAGGTGGACAGACTGCATGAAAATACAGAGACCTATTACAAAATCTTATATTTCGCGAAATTCTATTTACCAGTGTACTTTATGGATTTTAATTTATAATTCTGTAAATTATTATTATTCACTGAGTACTATAGGTCATACCTATATCCTATATCCTTCAACAATTTCTATTATTTTTATCTTGCCCATTTTTCATATATTTTTTTAATAATAGTGGTCCAATTAATAATAACTACGTTTATTTTAGCTGCACACATGAATGAGTATATTATGGAAAACAAAGCAGAGAAGCAGTTAAAAGAATATCCGCGAAGTGCAAAAGAGATAAGAGCAAGGCAAAGAAGAAAATAGAGTAGCGCACTCACGCTACATTCTAAAAATTCATGTTTGGCTATTATTAAATTTGCAAAAGTTATATAGGTATTTATTTTACATTTTTCTAAGAAGTGTGCTTTTTAACATTACAAATGTTTTTAAATATTGAATGTGTCTAGCTTATTTCTGTTATTAAAATATTATTATTATTATTTAAGTAGCACTTAATTGAATACATACAAAATATTTCTGTATTTTTATAAAATTGTAGTGTCATTGACGATGGTTAATAAACCGAATCGTAAGAAAATAAAATTTGATTTTTTAACTTACCATAAACCCAAGAAATTACGTATAAGTTATAAGGAAAAATAGGCAAATGCAAATATTTAAAAAAATGTGATATTTGACAAAAATTCTAAAAATTTTTACAATTCAATTTTTTTTGTCTAAATGTTGGTCGTGGCATTTTCTTAATTTTTATGTTTCTTGGTGGGATCCTTTATCATGTTTTCTTCTAAAAGAATGTCCGTAAAATCTACAAAATAATGCAGTTATCCAGTATTTTACTCGATTATAACTTCTACGCTCCTATAATGTAAAAGTCCGAGGTGTGAAGGTTATTTTTCAGTAAAATACTGGATAATTGACAGAGGATCCCACCAAGAAACAAGAAAATTAGTTGACCGTGGATATCTACTTGCAGTCTGTAGGATATCCTGGGACATTTCAGTATGTAGTTTGTACAGCCTATTCGTAATACTTAGGACATCCCGAAATATCCCGGGATGCCCTTAGTACAAGCCCTGGTATATCCTTCGGGACGTCCCTCATACTACTTTTATCTGATACCGAGTTGTGACATTGGGATGACCAAAAGAGTGCCGAAGAGCATACAAAGTGGGATATTAGGATGTCCATAGGCAAGCCCAAATACTAAATAGGATTTGCCATAGTACGTCCTTCGGACAGCCTTGTGTTGTGTGGGTTAGCAGTGCAAATCTTACCAAAGTATTGTGTTACTAGCATTGGAAAATACTTAAACTGCTAATTTCATTTTATTTATTTAAGAATGTCATAACATAACCTGTATTTCATCCTTACGTTCGCCTCAAAATTGAGGAACAGAAAATGAACACTTATGACAGTAACTATTGCTAAAGAAATTTTGAAGCAAGAGCAAATAAAAACAAAATTGATTGGTAAAGCATAGTGGTATTTTGTTATTCTCTTGTATATTTTCCATTAAAAAATAACGCCTTGAATTGATGAACCGTGGATAACCAAATGGAAGGTAAAATGTTTATTTTACTTACAAAAGTTGCTAGAACTTACATAAGACACTCTAGACAGGAATGCAATACTCATTTATAGTTGAGTAACCAGGGTATGCAGATTCAAAGCAAAATCACATCACTTTTAGGTATACTGTACACATACAATGGAATGTCTCTTTATAATTCACCTCTCGTAAAGCAGACAATACTTTATCTAATTCGTAAAAAGACTGAATGTATTTACGAGATGAATAGTATTGTTAGTTTATTGTTTGAACTATTGGATACAATTCATCCTTGTTCTTTTTACACATGTCACAAGTACTCGACTTTATTGACTCAGATTCTGGTAAAAAGTAAAATCATAATTTCGACGACATAACCAGCCCGATAGCGGGTAGGAAGTGGGTACATTAGTTGACGATTTTATAGGCACGTCAAGTGCCTTTTATTTTCCGGGGGTAGGTAACCAAGAGAACCAGACACCATAGCATAATTGTGCCCGCTTATTAGCGGTATGGTCTCCATGTGACTATTTCTCCCGCGTATTTTTATTGAGATTCTAGACTAACTCGTAAACAATTACTGTACGACAGGTCCAGCATTAACTCTTTTCGTTAAAACCGATAAAATAAGCAATTCTAGGCAAGATATAAAATAATGTAATTTAATGGTTTTTAATGGAAAATGAATAATGAAAAAGTTGACCGTTACACTAGGATTAAATAAATTATCTCCTTCACAACTGAACAGAATAGAGTTTATTGGTGTGTTTGAAAGAAATAATCATTACACAAGTCAAAAATTTCCATAAAATTCAATAAAACAGTACAAATAATTTTTAAACATACAATACAATAATAAAATATAATACATTTATAAAAAGAAAACCTGTACTTGTCTAATTAATCATAATAAAGCAACATAAGATATCAGATCTAACAACTGCACAAACAAAAATTTGACTACAAATCACTCTAGGAATTCATTCAAACTATAAAATGCAGAAGCTACTAGGATTGATTTAACTTTTATTTTAAGTAAATTTAAAGACAGCATTTTTAGGTAAGGAATCAGATCCGAGGTGAAATTAAAACGAAACTCTAAAATAACCGAAAAGAAACCCTGGATTACCAGTAATATTATTGAGAAAGGTATATTTAATTATTAGAAACCTTCATAAGCCAATCAAACTATCTAATAATAATTCTGATCTTAAGTTAGGCTATAATATACTAAAAATAATTATGAGGAAAATATCAAGAAACCGAAAAAAGCCCATTATCAAAATAAAATTTCAAATTCTACTAATAAATCCAAAATTAAGTGGGATATAGTTAAAGAAAACACAAACGTTGGTAGTAAAAATAAACAGTTACTTTCTAAAATAATTAATTCAAAAATGGAAATTTTAGATAATACACAAGATATTGCAAACACTTAATAATAACTTCATCGATTCGGTAAATGAACTTACTTCCACATTTAATATCGATATCTCCGATGGAACTGTGCAAGAAATTAACAATAATTCTATGTATTTAATGCTTATTACAGAGATTGAGGTTTCTGATATTATCAATTCTGTTTGCAATAAAAAATCATCGGTCCAAGATGAGGTGCCATGTTATTTAATTATTAAGGATGTTAGTGTGTCCGATTAATATCCTACACTGAGGAAAAATATTTGTAACCACAACTAAAAAACTCATAACCACAGCAAATTTTCCTAATAAAATAGAGGACAAGACGATAGGTTTGTTGTCGTAATTAAATTCAATTTGTTAGAAGTTCTTGGTAGCCATTACTAAATAATTTTAGTTAAAATCAACTAGTTGCACTTAAAAAATATTTTTAATTACTGTAACAAATGAAAAATGGTATGAAATTTTTTAGTTGTGACTAAACACTTATTAAATACTTTTGGTTACAATAATAAATGGTTTTGTTGTCACAAGAAATACAAAGTCTTGTCACAACTGTATTTTTTAGTTGTGGCTAAAAAATATAGTAGGTGTGGTAACTAATTCACTTAGTTGCCACCAGGCGACTGGTGAAATTTCAATATTTTTTTTCTCGTCTGGGGCGCATGGGACCCATATGAAATATGGAAAATAACATCTAGAGAAGCACTTCCATCTCTAACGACCCCTAAAAAACTTTGAAATAGCAGTTTGCGAAAAAAAATTTCTAAATTTGGTTGCCCCCCCTGGTCTAGGGACTCCTGTTTAAAAAATTTTTTTGTCATATACATTTTACTTTTCATAAAAATACAACAATAGGTTTTGAAGTTTATGAAAATAATAATAATAATAATAATAATATTAATAATAATACACTTTATTTCAGAAAAATCAGTCTTACAAAATATTTTTTATAAAAACTAATTGAATGAAAGGCGTCGATATGGGTACTGTAGTTAACAGTTATTTCAAGTCTTAAAACTTAAATTAAAATAAAAACAAGTTAAAATTTTGTTTCAACAACGACATGTTATACAATATAAAAGAGCAAGTAAAATAGAAGCCAACGGCTTTAGATTGCATTTAAAAATTCCTTCTCACTATATGGCTCGAGAGCTACAATATTAAAAAATTATTTTTTAAAATCCTTAAATGATGTTAACTCCTTTATATTCGCTGGCAGTTTGTTATAAAACTTTATACACGAGTAAGCAGGGTTTCTCTCGGAGAGAGTTAGTCGATGCTGTGGAAAGTTATAGCATAAAGATCTGGTCTTATGGTTATGTGTAATTTCATATTTTGTAAATTTTGGTTTGTTTTTAAACAGAAATAATAGACATTCATACGCATACAGGCCAGGTACTGTTAGGATATTTAGTTCCCGGAATTTACCCCTACATGACTCCCTTGTATTTAACCCTGTGAGTAATCTTATAATACGTTTTTGTATGATGAAGACTTTGTTTACATCTTTACTTCCTCCCCAGAAAATTATTCCGAAGTGATTGAAAATTTTCATAGTATATTGTTTTAAGCACTTCTGGTTCCAGGTACTTTTCCATCACTCTGAAGGTGTAACTGACAGAGTTTAGTTTGTTACATACATACTGTATTTCTTTTGACCAGCTCAGGTGTTGGTCAATATAAATACCAAGGAATTTGGTATCTTGCATTAAGATTACGTTCTGGGTCTGCAGCCTTGCCGAGTCTGGTATTTCTACTCTACTTTGTTTGGTCCTGAAGCATATAAAATTTGTTTTATCTTTATTTAATAAAAGCCTGTTTATTTGAAACCAGTCGTTTGTTCTAGTAAGCGAGCTATCTCCTAGGGTTATTAAATCCGGAAATTTCTCAGCTTCTATTAGAAGATTTGTGTCATCGGCATAGTTTATTAGATTTGAAGTCTCACCTGAAAGTGCACAAGCAAGGTCATTTATATAGATAATAAAAAGCAATGGACCCATGATACTGCCCTGTGGAATGCCAATGTTAATTTGTTTTCTTTCCGAGAAATATTTTTTATGATCTCTTTCAATCACTACCATTTGATGATGATCTGTGAGGTAGGAGCGGATCCATTTCAGAGTAATTCCTCTGATACCGTATAGTTCTAATTTTTCTAGCATGATGGAGTGGTCTAGACTATCGAATGCTTTCGACAAGTCAAGAAACATTCCCAAAACTTATATTCTTTTGTTCCAGACTATGAATTATTTTATCCACGAAGTCATACAGTGCTGTCTCCACTGACCTACCCCTCAGATAGCCATGTTGATAGTCATTGAACAGCTTATTTGTATGAAAGAAATTTAGTAGTCTGTTCGCCATTGCTATCTCAAAAATTTTTGAAAGAGATGGTAACAAACTTATGGGTCTACTTCTGGATCCCCCTTTTTATGTATAGGTTTAACCAATGCCAATTTTTGTTCTTCTGGAAATACACCATACCTGAAGGAGTTATTTATAATGAAACATAAGGGTGCGCTCAATTCAAGTGTACAGAATTTTATAATACTACTCGGTATTTCGTCATGCCCTGCACTCATTTTGTTTTTTAAGCTGGCGATAATATCTATTACCTCTTCTATAGTTACCGGGTTGATAAAGATAGAATTTTTATTTGATTTAAGGTTTGTTGAAAATTTTATTTTCGGTAAATTTTGCAGTATTTTTGGAGCAGCATTAATGACATAGTCATTGAAGTTGTTACTTACTGTTTCAGGGTCCCCGGGTAATTGATTTTTGTTATTTGTCTTGCTTTCATTACCCTTGATGGTATTTACAATTTTCCATACACTTTTTGATTTATTGTCACTCTCTTGTACCCATCCTCTGTCCTGCTTAGCACTAACAGTAGGTCGAGCTGTTTTTTACACTCGATAACTTCTGGTGTCTTGTAATATTTGTGTCTTTTGTTTCTATTTGCTCTTGTGTGTTTTAGTGGAAAGCATTGGTTGAAAATGGGTAGTAAGGTTTGCATGAAATTTTCCCATTGTTTGTCAACATCACTGTCATTTTGGCTAAAGACATTTTGCCAGTCCTGGTCTGCCAAAATTTGCTTAAAAATATTTTTATTTTCCTTATTGAAAATTCTATTAATGAAATTGGTTCCATGATTTGAATAATCATCAGTACAGAACACAATTTTTTGCGCTGTATGATTTGATATATGACTGTCTATTATTTCTGCTGTGAATGATTTACAATTTGTATAAATGTTATCTATACAGCTTTTGCTTGTCCTGCTTACCCGAGTATAGTTTTTTATGGATGGATGTACATTAAAAGAGCTCAGAAAAGACAGGAAATCAATTGTAGACTTATCCTGTTCTTTTTTATGTCAATATTAAAGTCACCCGCAATAAATATCGCAGTGCTTTTGTCAAATATTTTTGTTAATAGTTCATTCATTTTTGCAAAAAATCCCTCTATAGAAGCCGTTGGTGTGCGGTACATTGATATCACAATAATTTTTGTTTTCTGTAGCTGTGCTTCTATCGCGGCACATTCAAATACACCGTCTTCTGCGAGTGCTACCAGGTCATTTCTTGTCTTCCAATTTATTCCATCTCTGCAATATATTGCCGCCCCTCCATGCAACCCTTCTTGTCTACAATGGAAAGAGGCCAGGTTGAATACAGAAATATTGTAGGATTTTAATTGTGTTTCTGATTTCCAGTGTTCTGAGACGCACAAAAATTGGCATTCTTCATGTTCATTTAATAGTATTTGTAACTCATCGATGCAATTTCCTATGGACTGTAAATTGTGGTGTATAATGCTATACTTTGTTTTGGAATTTCCAATGTAAGTGTCCCCCCTGTTTGTAGTTAAAGCTGTTCTTGTGATATGTGAAAATTTTCATTACTAACTGAGATACAACGAATTGAAATTTTGTAATTTGTTAAATTGAAAATTACAAAATTTCAGTTCATTGTATTTCAGTTAATAATGAAAATATTTTCATAAACTCCAAAACTTGTATTTTTCTGAAAAGTAAAATGTATATGATAAAAAAAAAATATTTTAAACAGGAGTCCCTAACCCAGGGGCGAATTTTGAAAAAATTTTTCGCAAACTGCTATTTCAAAATTTTTTTAAACATAGCGTAACTAGAGAGCCGCAGCTAGAGCCGCAAGTAAAACATCTAAGATTTACATCAAGATGAAGAATTTCCTTTTCAATAAGCACACCTTATTCTTTTAAGAATTAGTTCATTTCATCTACGGAGGCTCGAAGGTATGTTTTAAGACTGGTAGGTTTTTCTCAACCATGACTTATATTTTTTGGTTTTATTTGAGAAATTTCATGAACATTGCAGAGTACCGAATAAAATTCGTTTTTAAAAGTTTTATATATCGGAAGGTCATCATCTAGTGATGTCAAATTTAAAGGTGTAGATATCTTTCAGCAAATTTTGTATATTCAATTTTAACCCATAATGCCAATAGTAACCATCTGCTATTTTAACCAAGTTAATTTAGGTTGTTATGTTTAATATTCTCGGGTCTTTTAGGAGTAGGTATTTTTTAACTAAAAATTTGAAATGATTTTTTTAGTGCTGGATGACTAGCATTGACAGTAGTAGGTCATTGCCATATCTGTTTATACACCTTAATATTTTTAGTGATTTTAATTAACAATATAATATCCACTTCATCATAACTTGATTCCATATAGGTACCAGGTATTGACTGTGACTATATCCTTTTTTATAATAGTTTATATCTTCACAATCTTGCTCAAATGAAGAATTATGACTTATTCGCTACTGAACCTAAATCAGCTGTCTAGTATTTTATTTAATTTCGTCTGACAACAATTATAAAATACTTTTTTTAAGAGTAGCCGCCGTCACGATTAAATTGTTGCCAACAGTAAATTGTTTTATAAATAAGTATCCATCACTGCTATACAAACTTATAATAAAGCTTTTATGTAACTAGAATGCATATTTTATAACTGTTTTATAACTGTTTCAAAATACTGCTATATAAATCATTTAGCTTAAGCGAGAATAGTCGTATAAGTTTTGTTACATAAACATTAATAAGCAAGATTATTACTCTACTTTTAAAACTATTTTATTAATTAGTCTTAAAAATGTCTATTTAAAATGGTAACAAAATAAACTTTTTTCTGCAGCAAAGTGTTTATCATAGTATTAAATGATATATCAGTGTACAAAACCACTTCAGCTTAATTTATTCTATTTATTATTCAATGTCTATTGTATTTTCATATACAGTGTGTCCCAGGATAAATGTAACAAGAGGTGTAATGGACCAAAAATTTTGGAATTTTGGAATGGTATTTGGGGATTGAGTCCTGCTTGTTGTAAAACTAAAGTATACCAAAAATGACTTGATTTGGTGTTCTATAGGGTGTTTTATAGGCAAAGTTGTAAAAATCACCACTAATAAAGTACCTTTATTTTTCAAAATATGAAAAAATTCCACTAAGAAAAGTTATTTAGAATGCAATTTTATACCTCATAAGTACCAAATTTCAGGAATATAAAATTATTTTTTTGAAACTTCCCATTTTTTCAATAAATTAGTATTTTATTTTGAACCATTCAATTAAAACTGCATAAAAATTATTTTTTGTGAATTAATATTTAAAGTTATGTAGAAGCTAAAAGTAGGCTATGAGAAAAGCAGTGGATACACATTTATCATTTATTATTGACATATCTGTCAAACGTAGTCAATATTATCCTTAATTTCTGTTTAAAATTAACGAACCAATCATAAATAATTAAGTGAAAATGGTACAGTGCGTGAAAAAATTTATATTGTGCAATGATACGGAATTGGCGGTGAAAACTCGCTAAGAGAAGTGGTAAGCCGATTTAATTTGAAATTTCCAAACACTGCTTTGTCACGTACTCAGGCTATGAGAATAATTAAAAAGTTTCTGGCTACTGGTAGTGTTCTTAACATGAAAAGAAAAATAAAAGCATATGATGAAGACAATATTGGGGCTATTATAGCTCATGCTTCTGTTATAGAAAATCCTAGGATGCCACTAAGAGGGAGATCAGCTCTTATTAATCAAGTCTGAACTCCAAAGAATTTACAAGGCAAAGAAAATTAGGGCATATAAAGCAAATTATAAACATACGCATCATTTCATAATTTTCTCAGATGAATCCACATTCACAACCAATGGTGTTGTTTCATCTCAGAATTGTCAGTTTTGGGCTTCTGAAAATTCAAATTTTAGAATTCATTGTAGAAGACAATATTATAAAAAAGTGAATGTGTGGTGTGCCGTTTCTTATCACGTTGGAGTTATCGGACCTTATTTCATTGAGGGAAGGTTGAACCAGCACACTTATTTACAGCTTCTTGAAAGATTTTCTGAAGAACATTTAAATATTTTATATTTTATTCATTTTCAACATGATGGTTGCCCTGGCCACTCCACAGAAATGGTTAATCGGTGGTTGAATTTAAATTTTGGAGAAAATTGGATTGCTAGGAATGGACCGATCAAGTGGCCGGCGAGATCCCCAGACCTATCAATATTGGATTTCTTTTTATGGGGTCGCCTCAAGCAGTTGGTTTACGCTGAACCACTTCCTAACGATGTAGCAGTATTGAAGCAGAGAATTACAAATGCCGTAAACTCCATACCGTCAGATCATATTCGAAACAGTTTTAAGGACTTCAGGCGAAGGACCGAAATGTGTGTGGATGTGGGTGGTAGCTACGTCGATTAATAAAAAAAATTGTAAACATTGTGTTGTATTGGTCAATAATTAATTTGTTTGTGAATCTGTTATGTTTTTGACATTTGTTACTTGTTATAATTTTTAAACCTCATTAATCTTCTGTTAGTAATTGTTTCTTGTTTTACAATTAGTTCGATTAACATTTGCTCCTACACAACTTAAATATGAATTCAACTCTTAATTCGCAAAAAATGGGAAGTTTCAAAAAAATTATTTTATATTCCTGAAATTTGGTATAGAGGTATAAAATTGCATTCTAAATAACTTTTCTTAGTGGAATTTTTTCATATTTTTCATAGTGGTGATTTTTACAACTTTGCTTATAAAACACCCTGTAGAACACCAAATCAAGTCATTTTTGGTATACTTCAGTTTTACAACAGGCAGGACTCAATCCTCAAATACCATTCCAAAATTCCAAAATTTTTGGTCCATTACACCTCTTGTTACATCTATCCTGGGACACACTGTATATACCTTTTAAAAATATGTATGTATAAGTTAAAAATATTTAATTTATCTACATTTTTTTCTTTGTACCTAAGTGAGTTAACACTTGTATTGTACATATACTAAAACTAATTTAACTAAAACTAACCTAATAAATTTCACTATGTATATAAGCTATCACACAACAAAAACAAGGAGCATTAAATTATACATATTGCACAAGAACACTATATCAATTTGTATAATTATTTGTTTTCTTTAAGGAAGATATAAGAATTGTAGAACATTGGATGAAGGCTATGATTTGAGAATTAACATGAATTCATTGAAATGGTCTATTATATAACTTTTTCAATATAATCTTAAATTTCCTAAATCTTAAAATAGTAAATATTCTTGAGCTACATGCTTGTGCTTCAGCTAATGCTTTTTGAGGTCAGTTCTACACTTTGTCTGAAATGAACAATAGTCACATTAGTACATTGTTAGTTCTGATGAATTATTATGTAGCTGTAAAAAATGTTTTTTAGGGAACACTTATGATTTATCTATATTTGAGTCACATTTGTTCATATCTGCTTGTGGAGCATGTACTACCAAATGTTTTTTGAGGGTCCTTTTATATTTTGATTGAAATGAACAAGAGTCACATTTGTGCATTGTTGCTTCTGGTGGATCCTTATGTCCTAGCAAATGCCTTTTTATGCTACCTTCATATTTTGTCTGAAATGGACAAGAATCACATCTGTACATTGTTACTTCTGATGGATCCTGATGCACTAACGAATGAGTCTTGAGGTTACCTTCATATTTTGTCAGAAATGAACAAGAATCACATTTGAACATTGATACTTCTGAAGGTTCCTTATGCTGCAACAAATGTTTTTTGAGAATAAAATTATATTTTGTCTGAAATGAACAAGAAACACATCTGAACATTGTTACTTCTGATGGTTCCTTATGCTGGAGCGAATGTGTTTTGAGATAATATCTAGAATGTGTCTGATATGAACAACATTTACATTGGTACATTGTTACTTGTGTACGATCGTTATGCCTCAGCGAATGTTTTTTGAGGTCAGCTCTACGTTTTGTCTGAAACGAACAAGAATCACATTTGAACATTGTTACTTCTGAAAGTTTCTTATGCTTCAGCGAATGTCTTTTGAGGTAAACTCTACGTGTTGCCTGAAACGAACAATGGTCACATTTGTACTTTGTTATTTCTGATGGATTCTTGTGCAGTAGCAAATGCGGTTTGAAGCTTGTTTCATATTTTGTCTGAAATGAACAAGTATCACATTTAAACATTGCTATTTCTGATGGTTCCTTATGCCTCAGCAAGTGCCTTTTGAGATGATCTTTATATTTTGTCTGATATGAGCAAGAGTAACATTTGTACTTTGTTGCTTCTGATGGATCTTTGTGCACTAACAAATGTTTTCGGAAGCTATTTCCATATTTTGACTGAAATGAACAAGAATCACATTTGAACATTGTTACTTCTGATGGTTCCTTATGCCTCAGCAAATGCTTTCTGAGATTTTCTTTAAAGTTAGTCTGATAGGAACAAGAGTCACATTTAATCACTGTTGCTTCTGAAGGTTTCTTGTGCTGCAGCACATGTGATTTGAGGCTACGTTCATATTTTGACTGAAATGAACAAGAATCACATTTGAACATTATTATCTCCGAAGGATCCTTATGCTGCAGCGAATGTCTTTTAAGATTTTTTTCATATTTTGTCTGAAATATACAAGAATCACATTTAAACATTGTTACCTCTGAAGGATCCATATGCTGCAGCATATGCCTTTGGAGATTATCTTTATACAATGTCTGAAATGAACAGAATTCGCATTTGTGCATTCGTACTGTTGAGACATTTTCATTGGCCGTCGTCTGTTTAACGCATGATTTTGATAAATCCGCTTCGAGGTTCGCCATTAGCCCTTTTTGTTTTATACACAAACTAGTGGTGAGCTCTGGTTGCGGCAAAATGGCACCATTTTCAGGCCTGAAAATTACAGAAATGGTTATCATCACCGAACTGTGAATTAATAATATTTATTTAAATAAGAAATCCTAATATGCATACAGTTAAAAACATGATAGTTATCTGTTTCTCCCCCAGAGGCATCTATGGGAGCTCTCTCTAACTTCCATAAAAGTAACAGGAAACGATTAAGCTAATTGGTTAGTTTGGCAATCGGCCCAGAGTTGGCGCACGATGCCAGAGCCTGGAAGTTGTAGAGAGCTTTCTAGGAAATTCCAGAACAAGGAGAGAACATTCTAGACCCCTCATCTTTGGGTATATAAAGGAATGGACAAGCTGTGTGTTGACAGTTTTAGTTAACAGTTTGAGTTTAGATGATGTACAGTTCAGAGAACGAGCAGAGTAGTAGATCAAGTGTGCACACGGGCCTCAGAACGTAAAGAGCCTCGCAAGTTTTTTATTTTATGTTAAATAAACTGAATTATTTTATTTTAATGAAACTTATTTGTTTTATAAAGTTTGGGCGGTAGTAACTAGTGCCTACATTCCAAAATATCTTTAATTTAATATATAAGAACATAACATTTTATTCTAATAAGGGAGTTCATAAGGGCATTTTACAATCCCATACTTGGCTCGGATCGACCTGAATGGAACTAGTTGCCTTGAACGCTGACACTGCTTGGCTATCGGAGAAGCTGGAAATCTACTGGTTGACACTTCCTTGCCTAATTATTTCCTTTTCACGCCATTGTAAGATGACCACCTCAGTGTGAAATACCGTGGCGTGTATTCTTAGACTTATCGGGATTTTTCGTTTTCAACCTTGTCCCATAAATCCCAGCTCCAACTCCTTGTTCTGTCTTGGAACCGTCCGTATACCAGACTATTTGTGCCGATATTGGTCCGTTTTTCCAATCCTCTCTATTGTATTTTTATTTGAAAATCATTCTTGAAATCATACTTTGAGACTATAGTATCCGTGGACATTCCTAAAGTAGGATCTGCCTTCAGCTCCGATGTAACAGGTCATTTTTAAATATTACCTAGTCTGATCAATTTAACTAAAATACTACAATTTACTAATTTTCCGCCATGAAATGAAATTATCCTAAGCCAGTCCTGGCATAGCGAAATATGGTCAGCCTAAATAATTTTAATGTTTACATGACATAATTTCCCTCCTCTAACCTTTATAAGGGATTGCAGATTAAAACGTCAACGTCCACCTTGCGCACTGCGGGAGTTTATGTATTTTTGCGCTGTAAAATGGACAAGAAGGCATTCTAGATGAGGAAGCGAATGGTTGAACAGAAGAAAATTTATCACTTTAACGCTAGAACAGTGCCTACCACAACTAGTTTCATTGGTGTTTGATGACTATTTAAAGAATCTGTATTAGTAGCAATATTCGCGAAAATCACCCACCAACTCATAGCGCTTTTATAATAGTGAACAACAAAGTTTTGACATATAATTGGCATTTCTGACATTAGGAAAATAGTTAATATAGTGAAAATTGTGTTTGGTAGTGTTTATAGCTACCTAAAGTATTTAAAAAAACGGACAGGTATTAAGATGGCTAAGATAATTTTATCAAGTGAATTTTCTGAGATTTGTTTTGACAATTTTAGTAACAAAGTTAAGCTTCCATCAAATGTCAACAGAAAATTGATTTGTTGTTCACCACTATACAAGTTAAACTGTCAGAATGTAGATGTCGTCCACTCTGTTTTCCGCAAATTATGTTTTGTGTAGAAAAGTGCTGCATATTTTCTGTTTACAAATTGTAAGTAGAGAACGTTTTTAAAGCAGTTGTGTACTTGCTCAAAGGGTTTAGAGTGTTTTAAAATAGGCTACAAGTTTTAAGAAATATATTAATATCAAGGACTTAAAATATAGACCCTAGGAATTTTTCTAAACCTGTTCAAGGCACTTGACTGTGTGAATCACCTGATATTATTACAGAAATTAAAAAATCTTGGAATACGAAGCACTTGTTTAACTGGTTTCATTTTTATCTCACTAATAGAGAACAAAAAGTGTCAGTACATATAAATGGAAAAGAATATCAGTCTGAATGGGAATCAGTTAGCATAGGAATACCACCAGGTAGCATTCTTGGCCCACTATGGTTTCTCATATAGATAAATGACCTCTCATGTATTTTAACTAGCAATTCCCTCTTTCTGACTAATTATGCGGATGTCACAAACATCTTGATAATGGGAAAATACAGTACAGAAATACAAAATACCTTTAACACTGAATTACAGAAAATTACCAATTGGTTTACACAAAATAAGCTTATGTTAAATAAAAACAAAACAAACTATATAACTTTTAGTAACCCTCATATTTACTAAAAGTAACTAGTAAGAACGACGGCACAAACTTAGTGGATCTGGAAAATCAGGAGATTGAATAAAATCCGAAAAATTTCTGGGCATAACTATAGACTTACATATGAACTGGAAAGAACCTGTTAAAGATGTTTCCATCAAGCTAATCCGAGCTTGCTACTCTCTGAGAGAACTCAACAAAATAATTAATAGAGAAACTTTACTTACGGCCTACTAGGCAAATTTCCACTCTGTTATGAAATATGGTATTATTTTCTGGGGTAGTACACTTGGACAGAATGTCTTTATAATTTAGAAAAGGGCAGTTCGAATCATTTCCGGACTGGGCTATAGAGACTCTTGGAGAGGAGCATTTAGAAAATTAGGTCTATTAACTCTTGCCAGTGTTCATGTTTATGAATGTTTGTGCTTTGTACAGAGCAACAAGTAATTTTTTTCAAGTGCACTAAATGATCATCCGTATAATACCAGACAGAAAGATAACTTAAGTTATCCTGTACATAATACAACCTTAATGGAAAGAGGTAGTTATTATCAATGTATTAAGTACTTCCAAGTGTTACCTGACAATGTAAAAAATATTTCCAATATTAATGGATTTAAAAGGTAATCAAAGCACACTTAGTAGCTGCTGAACTATATTATGCAAATGACATCACTGTTAATATTTTTAAATAAATGATTATACAAAAGGACTCACTGTGCCCATTTCTTCTTATTTTATTAAATGCAAAATATATTTGTAAAATGTCCTTTTTTTTTGTTATAGCTATATTCTGTTATTGTCGATATACCCTACTCTACCCTTTGACTTGTATTATACCAAATGTGTCTCATTTTTTTTCTTTGGAACAGATTGTAATGATACTAAATAAATCTATCTATCTATCTATACCTCTATAAGAATAAATTGGCAAACTTAAAAAGCAGCTGGTAATTCAATAGGAATCTTAAGACAAAACATGTTTGTAGTAGAATTATTGACAACTAATAGGGTTTGCATGCATACAGTCGTCATTATTTCTAGCAGTCAAGCACTGTAAAATGGACAGCCATATTGGAATGTCCCAGATTTAACAAAAAAATGTAATTCTTATCTAAGGGAAACGTTTTCTAAATCAATTTACTAACATTGAACCATATTAGGGGCGGATATTACCGATTTATTTATTTTTAAGTCAGTGAAAAGAAATAGTATATTGTGTATTTAGGTGTGAAAGCAATACATTCCTGGACGATGATGCAAATTGTTGGCCGAGGCGCTAGCCAAGGCCAACAGGCATCGAAGTCCGGGAATGGGCTTTCACACCGAAGTACACATAAGTACTATTTTTTCTGAAATCACAATCAATATTATTATAAATTAAGGAATTTTTATTAATACATAACATTTCTTCATTACAATCTAACTGCTTACTAATAAATGCAATTTTAATGTGAGTTGGTTTGTCTGCGTGTATTTATTTACTGTCTAAAATATACATAAAAAACCGTACGGGAATGTTGATCGTTGCTTGGCAATGGATCTTTTCCGGTCTGTTTTCTGATAGTTTCTTAGCAAGGGACTAAAATACTGGAATTGTGCATTTTTCGATCTGAAATCGCGCCGAAAATCCAATTGATTTCAGAAAAAATGAATTACACATTTATTGTCTGAGGGTGCTTTTGAAGAGCAGAGTCATTCTCAAGAACTATCTAACCCATATTTTACAGTAAACTCAGCCTCGTTGAAAATTGTAACCCACTGGGAGTCGCAATACTTCATTTATAAGTAGCCTATAAGCTGAATCGTTCTCAGTGTTTGAAACATGTTCATTTTATATGCATGGCGGCCCATATATCCCACATATTGTGCGGATGAAGGGAGTGTAGCAAAAGATTTATTTGCATTTATGTCTACTTCATTAAATACAAAACGTTCACTCAAAGCATTTGTGTGTGCTTTTTAAATTTTAATATAGTGGTAATCCTAAACCAAGTTTGGTTTTATAATAGTCTCCAGATATTCTACAAATAAAGATTTAGACAATTCATTAAAACTTGAAAGCCTTAATAGTAGATTTAAAAACGGGCACGTAAGCCCTTACTCTTATAAGGGTTTTAAATCAGTATAATAGATTCCTTCCGGACCATATATCTTTGTAAGTAATCTGAGATGTAAAGTCTTAGAATATCTTATAGAGTATTTTAAAACTAAAATTATTACTGCGACTTACTCATTCTTAAATAAATTAGTTCAAAAAATTCTCACCTCCTCAATTCTTCAGTTTCAGTTTGGTTCTCAACGTGTTCGATTTTCACGGAAGTTTCAGACTCTTCTTCAAACTCCAATGGTTCAGTTTTTAAAAACACCTCAGGTTCCGCTTTGAAATTTTCATCTGCAGAGTTTTCAAACTTGACAAACATTTCAATCTCATTTTCATTCACAAATTCCGCAATATATGCATCATCAATATCACTTTTCTTTTCAATCTTGGTAAACTGTAAAACGTTATACAGATTCACTTTGTCATTACTGTCACTGCCTTCAACATCACGATACATGTTAATTCTTTCTTCGACACTTAGACAACTCACTATGAAATTAAACAGGCCCTTCAATGAGTCGAAACAATTTTGGCATATTACGGGTTCTCGAACCATAAACAAATTCTAAAAAAACATTTACTAATTACTCTTACACCAGGCAAATAAGGAAAAGTGCTCAAAGTTTGTGCCAACTAAGATTTCTATACATCGATGGAAAACTCTTTTCGCCCTCTATCACCTACTGAAGTTGCCACTTAATCCTTAATCCAAATTATCTCACAACGTACTATACCATTTGAGCTGATCTTTTTCTTTAATCAAAAGCTCATAAAGCGCTGAACTCCAGAACCAAGGAACCAACAAGCACCGGTAGGGAAGGAAGGAAATTAGGGAAGAAAACAGGCAATACGTTGGAAATCTATTTTAACAAAAACAAAACCGCTAAATCGTGAGCAAAATTCAAAAAAACTGCGTTTATAGTATTGAGTGCGAGTGTAATAAACATTATGTGGGTGAGTCATCCAGACCCTTTAGTGTTAGATTGCGTGAGCACAGGGATTACATTAGGAAGATGAGATTCAGAAATGGAAGATTTGCAAACACGCTTGGGAGAACGGACACAGAATAAACTGGGAGTCAGTAAAAATTTTAACAAAAGGGACAGATAGCAAGAAAAGAAAAAACCGCTGCCCAAGGAATCTCTACTTCCACATTCAGATTTTCTATCCAAATCACTCACAACGAAAAAATTTTGTATGTGGAAATAATTTCTTATGGAACTTTAATAATATAATATTTGAAACCCTCTATCCCAAAAACCTATAAAACGATACCCCACATCGGTAGTGGGATGGGGTTGGTAGCAGCAATAAAATATTTTCCAGTAGTCGATAAAGAGAGAGAGAGTACTCTGGAGCACTACTTGGCGAATACCAGTGTGGATTTAGAACTGACCAATCAACAACAGACCAGGTTTATATACTACGTCAGATATTGGAGAAAACTATCAAATTCAACATAGACACCTACCACCTTTTCGTCGTAGATTTCCAAGCAGCCTATGAGAGTGTTTTGAGACACAACCTCTACGCAGCAATGGGGGAGTTCAACATCCCTAACAAACTAATAAAATTAGTAAAAGCCACAATGTCCAAAGTCAAAATACAGTTGACCTGTCGGAAAACTTTGAAAACAACGTAGGACTGAGATAAGGAGATGCGCTGGCATGTCTCATTTTTAATATAGCACTGAAAAACCCATAAGAGACGCTGGACTAGAAAATAGAGGAACCATCTTTAATAAATCCTGGGATATGCAGATGACCTGGATCTGGTAGCACACAGTGCCCGTAAAGCTAAAGAAATGTTGGCAACCTTCTCAAATGCCTTTGAAAATATGGGCCATCGGATCAACGAAGATAAAACTAAACTTATGGTATTAACATCTAACAACACAGCCAGATACGTGGGGCAAAACTTCAGCGTCGACAATTTGAAATTCGAAGTAATTCAATCCCACTAAACAAGATATTATTACTTTAATATAACATCAACGTTGTCAGAAAGTATTTTGTCATACTATTAAATGTTATTTAATGTAACCAATATTACTTAAATATTTGTTAATATTTCGAAATGTAACATTTCTCAGTTACGTTGTTGTAATATAAATATCATATTGCAAGAGAACATTAAAAATGTTACTTCCATTTAACATTGCATAACATTACGGATACATTCTTTGTTTGCTGGGATAGTTTATATACTTGGGTTCGCTGATTACCCACGACAACTCACTTGTCAAGAAATTAAAATAAGGCTTATTCTGGTGAATAAATGCCATTTTGGTCTAAGCAAACAAATGAGGAGCCGAAATTTAACCCAAAAAAATTAACTGACCGTTACTCTACCGATCCTAACCTATGGATCAGAAACATGGACAATCTTTAAGGCAGACGAAAACTCCCTAGAGTAATATCCTAAGGAGAATACTAGACTCTATCTACGAAAATATTGTGTGGAGAAGACGATACAATTTGAGCTTTACAACAAATACAAACAGATCTCAGAGTGAAGAGATGTACCGTTTATAAGGATAGGTATATTGATATGGGCAGGACATGTGGCAAGAGGGAACGAAAATTGCACCCCAAGACAAATACTAATGCCGCAACCACGCAGAAATAGAAGTAAAGGTAGGCTAAATTTAAGGAAGTTGGCAAAAGATAGAGATGACTAACGGAAAAGATTTAGGGAAGGTCGAAGCTCAACTATTTGGTGAGTAGCTAAAACAGAAATGTGTAAGGAAGAACATCAACCACAGAAAAATATTTGTGGTAGCATTTTTCTGTTCTAATTACCCTAACAACCTCATTTCTATTTTGTTTATCATTCTCCCATTCGTTTTGATTATTAGTTATTTTATATTGCCTCCTATTAATTGTCTTTAAAACCCTAGCATTAAACCACCAACTATATTTATGAAGCACAATTTCTCCTTTTGGCATAAGAGTGTTAATAATATTGGTTGAGTATTATTAGATAAAATGTCACAGGAATATAATATTTGCTTTCGACATATTTCTATTATAATTTATATTGTACTTTATTCAATGCTACCGCTCTGTTATTTCTGAAGAATTTCGCGTCTCGGTTATCAGTACCTATTTCTTAACCCATACCTAAATACTCACCAACTCTGGTAGACACTTTTGCAGCATTAAATGCACATCTTTCTCTTCCAGCTGGAAACACAAGTCCTTCTGGTTTAAACTTAAACAAAACCTGCATATCTTTTTGTTTTCCCTAAATTCTTTGCTTTCACTTTCATTTCTTATCTCCCACAAATCTACATCATCTTGTTTACAACCTGAAGCAGTATATATTTGCTCTTCAGACGTTAGACATGTTGATTTGAAATCGTAAGACTTCTGAAGATTCTTCACGCATTCGTAACATAATAGTGGATTTTCGCTGTGTTCCCAATTCTAAAAATAAAAACAAGAAAAATCGAATGAGGTAATAAGTAGACAGCAATAAAGTGAATAGTTACCACCAGGTTCAAGAAAATCGCAGTCACCGTCACCAATTCGTCTTCCCTAGATTTATACTCGTTTTTACTGATAAATTTCAAACACAGTCTACAGATTTTAAATTGGTCGTCCATTATATCTTTTATTGTGCTAAAATATATAACACAATAGATGTAACAATCAAGATAACAAAATGCTTCGACATAACCTCATTGTTCTTCTTCTACTACCACTACCAAAAGAAAAATATCAACTCAGTTCATAAACTAATATTATCTACTGCTAATTTTACGTGGGTAGCACTGTAGTTATTAAGACTATGGCTTATTCAGCTATAGGTTCATTTCATGGTTTATTTATTTAAGAAAATTTCTTAAAAATAAGAATAAGAACACATTTAATGACCTCTTATTTTTCTCAATTTACACAGTTTTATTAGATTATGTAGACACAATTACCGTTAAATAGAAAGAATTTATTTATCTACTGCTAAATTCACACGGTTTAAACGATCAATATTAATGTTCATGTAGAAGTAGAAGAAGACAATTTTTTTGGTTCTCGCACTATCCTTTTTAGGTTATGTTATAAAGCAAATTTGTTTGCAACCAGTGGATTCGGGACATAAAATGGAAGCCACAGAATTGAAAATTTGTCGGCTGTGCTTAAAAGTCGTCTGTAAAAATGAATACGAAGTCGTGGGAGAAAAATTGGTAATGGCAAAAACAATTTTCACGGGTCTGGTAAGCGCATACTCCTATATAAGTGTAAACAATTCTCAGCCAATTCACTTTCGACGTATTGTGGTGATTAAATTGTAATTTTTAGAACTGGACAATCAGCGAAAATCCGATAATATGTTGCAAATGTTTCGAGGAGCTACAAAACTCGTACGATTTCAAGTCAACCTGCTTAAGTACAGAAGAACACATAAAGACTGCCTCAAAAGGTAAAGAAGACGAAGTAAACTTGTGGCAGTTGGGACATGACAGTGACCACGGGTCTCGGGAAGAACATAAACTATGCAGGTTCTGTTTGAGGTTAAATGAGAACAGCACTTGTTTCAACCTGGAAGAAAAGGAAGATGTGCCTTTAATGCTACAGAAATGTCTACCGGAGCTGGTGAGAATATTTAGCTTTAAGTTCGAAAATAAGTGGGGTACAGTTGGGCTATTTTCCCAGTGACCAGCTTTGTCTCATTTAAACGGCTGTAACTTTGTTTTTGGAGATGTTCACATCAGTGGCTGATATATTGGTAAGCCGAAGATTCGGGGCCCACAGACACAGACCTATAAATAATTCGACAGATTATGAACTTTCTGTGCATACATTCTCTCATGCAAACAAGGACATTTTCATATTATCTCGAAAGTGGGAATTAAAAAAAAAATGACAGTGATGACGAAAAGTAGTACATTTTATCAAGAAGTCCTTTTACACAAAGGTTATGGACATGCCGAAGATGTTACGCTGCCAGAGGTGCAGGTCTCGGTTGATACATCGATGTCATTAATTTGTAAAAAAACCTGTACATTTAAATGTGACTGCACATACTGAGGATGCTTGCAGCAATTCAGCCTGCTAGCATCCTTGGTATCTGCAGTCACATTTAAATGTACAGGTTTTTTTACAAACTGATGACATCGATGTATCAACACCTTTGGCAGCGTAACATCTCCGTACCCAAAGAATGCATTAAAGTACATGGTACATAAAATAATTAAATTAAATATAGAAAATTGCTAATTATTAATTATCAAAATTGTTCGAAATGTTCTCCATTTTCCTTAGTGTATAATCTAAGTGTTCTTTTAACACGTTGACTGCTGCTCTATACTTGGTGACCTACCCCCAATGCTTTCTTTTGTTTGTCTAGTCGTTCCCCACCACTGGTTTTCTTTAATGACATGAAAATAATTGCACCCTGTATAAACAAGTGAAGGTCAGCGTTGACAAGGGTGGTATAGGACCCCGTACCTAGAAAAGCTGAATAGAGCAGAAGGGGTTAAGAGAATATCTTATTTAAATACAGAATTAAATCCTTCATAAAGGTATAAAGAGGAGAGGCCAAGTATAGACCTTTGTGGAACACTGTTTTACCTCTAGACTATTGCTAGATGCCCCATTAGGAAGTTGTAGTATTTGTTTCCTGTCCTTTAGATATGGAGACAATAAACTTAAGGGATTGCCTCTTACTCCATAATAATCTTTATTGTGGACATTCTCTATTGATATGGCCTTCTTTCAGGATTTGTTTATGGTACGAGAACCTGTAATATGCCAAAATTGCTTCGCTGCTCTGAAAAACCTGTTTAATTTCGTAGTGAGTTGTTTAAGCATCGAAAAAAGCATTAATATTTATCGTGATACGAAGAGCCCTAATAGCAAAGACGGGGTGAATCTGTATGACGTTTTACAGTTTACTAAGATCAAGAAGGAAAATAATAGTGAAGAAGAGTGCTTTGAGGGATTCATTACTGGAAGCAAGTTCGAAGAGGTTTTTGTGAAGTCTGAATACGTTGAGGATGAAGTTGAGGTCAAATCTGATGTGAAGAACGAACTGCTGGAATTTGAGGAAGTGTCTGAGGACTCTACGAAACCAGAGGACGTCGAGGCCCAGACAGAAACTCGAGCTTCGAGTAGGTAAGAAGTGTTTTGTATTATTTGTCAGAGATGAATTACCCAAGTAATAATTTTAGTTTTAAAATACTCATAACATAATAACAAATATTGACCAAACAAAAATCAATGCCTATGTTAATGAAACGTATTGTTACTTTTACTTTTTGTAAACATGCTGTATCGTGAATTCGGAAATTATAACACCAGGGTAACACTAAACACTAATTTATTAACTTACTAATTACAACAATGTCAACAATTAATTACTTTACTAACATTGCACAAGTACTATAAGTCCCAATAATTCAGTCACTTTGTTTACTTCTTAATGTTTCTCCAATCACTGTCTGAATTGAACTGCTTATTCAACTGACCATTAGAACTGTACTAACTCCACTTGACTGTCTGTTCATTCCTTTATATACCCTAGGTTATGCGTTCTGGATCTTTCCACTATATTCCAGCACATTCTACAGAGGATGACTGTAATGTTTTAGATTTTTCTATATGTCTCTAGAGGATTGAAACACATAACAGTATTTATCCGATCATAAAGCGGGATCAGTTGAAATTTCATTTTTGATGCCAAACAACAAAACTCAAAGAATTTACCATGAACCTATCACACAAAATGTATTATTATAAATATCTTTATATATTTTGATGCGCTGAAGTCGAATCCGAAGTCATAGTTGCTGCATCACCCTCCAGTTTTTTTTTTTAATTGTGGAAAACCACCCTTAAATTCGGAAAATTCCTCTGTATGGGGCGCTAGCATTAGATTAGAAAACTTTGTCTTCACGTATTTGGATGCGCTGAATTCGAATTGAAAGTCGGAAGTGCTGCAACACCGTTTAGTATTTTCATTTCAAAAGCAAGTTACGTCCTTTATTTTCCGAAAGTTGCCAAAACTTAGTTATTCTGTGCCTATAGAGAGATGAAGATAGATGAAGAAGTGAACGATGTTTCTTGCTACCTAAATACGTTCCACTTACTATGTTTTTCTCTTGTAACGAACTTTCTTGTCCTCGAATGGTCTATGCAACGGTTTTCTCTTTTCTTTTCATCCTGCTTGGTTTCCGTTTTTAGCGTCCAACAGAAATCAGCCATCATGTTAATATCCCACCTTCCTTGGTATCGACTCTCAGTTTCGCTTATATCTTGATGAAATCTTTCACTTTGTTCTTCACTATAGTTCCCGAGGTTTTCGGGAAATTACTGTTTGAAATTTTTCAATATCTCTTCAACTAAATCCTGGTAATCCTTACTCTTCTTATTTCCCAAGAAATTTCTGAGAGACCTTATTGAAACTCAGCCATGCTGCTTTTTCAGTATCATTCATTTTTGTGATAAATTTTTCATCCCGAAACATTATGAATTTGAGGACTGTCGAAGATACCCTCTTTTAATTTAGCATTACTTATTTCGGCAAACTTCTCTCCTAAATATTGAAAACAGTCGACATGTAACGCTGCTCGGGCGCGAAATTATGTAACGGTTTGTTGTCGGGTAGCTGGTTCGGAGATTAATCAGGGTCCAAATTAGTTGATAAGACAGCTCAATAAAAATATAAACACTTTATTTTCTTCTTCAAACAGGTAATACGTGGCAGTGTTACATAACATACAGGTTATACAAGTCCGTATCTTTTACGGTTCTTAGGATAACATTTTCTATTATCAGATAGAGAGAGAGAGTGTGTAACGATGCGATGCGACGTTAGTGTGACATCGGGCGTCGGGCGAATATCGTCGACTCAAGAAGTTTCCCAGCTCAACTCGCTGTAGGAGGGCTCCAGGTCAGGCTCATTCGCTCTGGTTTTGGCGGCGAAACGGCGTCGGGGAATGACTAACGACTCGAAGGGTCCCAGCTCAACACGCTGCAGGATTCCCAGGGTCAGATTGCATTTGTTCTGTCGTGTTTGCGTCGGGAGATGTACAAAACCGTAATATGTCCAGCTCAGCACGCTGTAGACAGATTGTCAGAGCTGTTCACAGTGAACTAGTTGATTTGGGGCCGGGCTTTTATATCCGAGAATCCTCGCTTACTGGTGACGTAGAACTGCATATAGTTTAGTGTCGTGTGCAAATCCATGCCTCTAGACGGGAGCTGGGTAGATTTTCGTGCCGTGTGCATATTGGTGTCATGTGTAAATCCGAAAACTTTAGTAATGGAACATAAATTTATGAATGCTTCATTACAGACACCTTTGTCCAAAGCTTTGACGTACTGTTTCATGAGACCAAGTTTGATATGAAGCGGTGGAAACAGAATATTTGAAGGACCAACCAATATTTTGTGCATAATGTTCTTTCAGCCTGGATTAAGGTGGGCGGTTTCGTGAACGTAATTCGAGAATTTCTCCTGCATCCCTGAACCGATTGAAAAAATGTTTTGATATTCTTTTAGAGACAGCTTTATAGAATAGTACTAGACTATTTAAAACTAAAAAAAGAAAAAAATTTTTTACTTGTGCGAAAATCGAAAAAAAAAAATTTTTTGACTTTTCAATAGTCTGGTACCATTCTATAATATTGTCTCTAAAGGCCTATCAACAAATTTTTTGAATCGGTTCAGTAAGAGAAATTCTCGGACTGCGAAATCATTTTCTTAAGCATGGCACGGCCACCCTTAAACTCTGTTCTCCTTGTCCAAACTTTCTGAACATAGTGATTTTTTGTGTCTACTACCCCCATAAAGATAAGTTGGTCTAGTCAAAAGAACAGCCCACTTTTTTACAGAGGAATTTTCCGAATTTAAAGGTGGTTTTCCACAATTAAAAAAAACTGGAGGGTAATGTACTCAAAAAAACAGTTAAGTTTTTTGTGTGTCTGTGTAATTAATGATTTATTCAATAGTCATTGAAAAATGCTGCTGGTGGCAGTAAAATCTCTTAAAGTTTGTTTTTCATTGTTTGTTTTATTTATATGTTAAATTGTATTTCATTGTAAAATAGCCTTTTAATTGTTTATGATATTTTAGGTATTGCTGTGTCCTTTATTTGATATTTTTATTTTATTTTACCATACTGGGTGTAACACGAACATGGTATACCCCTATATTTTGTCTCTATTTTTGTAGATAAATTATTGAAACTTGGTACATGGTCTGCACTTGTTAAACTTCACTTTTTGACAAAAATTTTTTTTTCTACTTCTGGTTTGAATGAAAGTGGTACTTCGGATTTTCAAATGTATATTATTACATTTTTGAATTCTACGTGACTTTATGAATACAATACGACATCTAGAAGAGTTAGATAAGGTGACCTTGGAAGCCGTTTAGTTACTCTTACCATTTAATTAGGAAGAAATTAGGTGTTCTATTGATGGTCACAAATTTCAGTTGAATTTGTTCCAGGTGCAAAGGAGATATATCAGAAGAGTCCTTATCATTGATAGTATTAACTGGTACCTTGGTACCAATATGGTTTCATTTGGAAAAATTGAGTGCACACAAAAAACCATTTTGAAGATTTTTGGTAACCGATAAATCACATAATTTAGTATTTTCGACGTGATTTCGATGTTTCTAACATTACATGAATTGACTGGAATAAATCAGAACTGTCATGGTACACTTAAACTAAAAAATAAAAATCGAGTTAAAAGAAAGTTTGGTACTTGAAATGTCACTTATGAGGTATCATTGCATTTATAAAATAACGTGGAATCCAAAAATGTTATAATATACATGTACGAAAAATGTTATAATATACATATCAAAAGTTGATACCACTTCCGCTGAAACCGGTAGTAGAAAAAATTAATTTGTGTCAAAGAGTTTATCAAATACAGACAATGTACCAAGTTTCAATAATTTATCTGCAAAAATATAGAAAAAAATGGGCATACCATGTTTGTGCTACACCCTAATAATCTACACTGTGGTTATACGGGAAGGGGCAACAGTGTCATTTCAATCAACCCTTAGTCAATACCCATTTCAATCAGCCTTATCATAGAGCCGCCTAGTGAATCACACTACTGTTCTCAAAGTAATAAATACGATATAAAACAATTATTATTTTCATTTCAATGGTAATGACAATTTTTAAAAAATTTTCAGGTTAGAAGATGGTGCTGCTTCACCATGTCCTCGTTTGTCAGTACATAAGGATCCGTCAGTATTAGCAATCTACAAATGTTATTCTTGCTCATTTCAAACAAAAATCAAGAACAGCCTTAAGCGACATCTGGTAAAGCATAAGGATCCTTCAGAAGTAACAGTGTACAAATGTCAGTCTTGTACTTATCAGTCAAGATATAAAGTTAATTTCCGAACACATTTGTTGAGGCACAAGAATCCTTCAGAGGTAACGATTTACAAATGTGACGCTTGTTCCTATCAGACAAGAGATAAAAGTAATCTCAGAACACATGTGTTGAAGCATATGGATTCTTTAGAAGTAACAATATATAAATGTAACTCTTGTTCTTATCAGACAAGACATAAATTTAATGCCCAGAAACATTTGTTGATGCACATGGATTTTTCAGTAGTAACAATGTACAAATGTAGACGTTGTTCATTTCAGACAGGACATAGGCATAGCTTGAGGACACATTTACTGGTGCATAAGGGTCCTTCAGAAGTAACAGTGTTCAAATGTCACTGTTGTTCATATCAATCAAGAAATAAAAATCACCTTAAAATACATATATTGAAACATAAGTATCCTTCAGCAAAAATGTACAAATGTGACTCTTGTTCATTTCAAACAAGGCATAGAGATAGCCTTCAAGAACATTTGCTAGAGCACAAGAAACCTTCAGAGAAAACAACGTACAAATGTGATTTTTGTTCTTATCAGACAGAATATGAACTTAGCCTCAAAGATCATCTACTGCAACATAAAGATCAACATAAGGATCCTTCGGAAGTATCAATGTACAAATGTGACTCTTGTTCCTTTCAGACAAAATATGAAAGTTGTTTCAAAATACATTCACTGCTACATAAGGAAGAAACGGTGTTCAAATGCGACTTGTGTTCTTTCCAGACAAGAAATAGGTATTACCTGACACGTCATGAGTTGACTCATAAATAACACTAATGTCAATATGTTCATTTCCAATACTAGTACAGTAAAAATAGCACTTTAATTACAAGATATACATAATTTCTCTATATACAACTTTTATTCAAAGCGTTTTTTCATAACCGTTAAAGATTTAGTTATTTGCAAAAAACAGCTTTTCCCCACCTTGTCACCCCCGTGCCTAGAGTTGGGTGGTAAACTTATGTTTTTTGGCAGCTAATGAACACTGCCAAGTTTCGAAATGGGGCAAGTTTTTTTCTTTATTCGTGTAATTTTTGTGCTTATTTTGACTGAATTATATGGATATAATTTACGTAGAGGTAAAAATATGCAAAATTTAGAAATAATGTCATATAAATGTCATGCAAAGGTACCATCTTTAGTTTCTATACGATCTGTGTACTTGCCACCCCCAAATTGATACGTTAACTATATCAGATGTAAATTATTGGAGTGCCTCATTTCATTTATGCAAAACAGATATCTTCGCATAAGATGCAATGAAGGGCAATCGGATATTTCTTATATTCTTTTGGAAGTTTCTCAGGGATCTATTTTAGGCCCTCTACTGTTTTTAATTTATATTAACGAACTTCCAGATTCTATCAAAAATGGCTTCACCATTACGTATGCAGGTAACACAACCATTGCGGTAACTGCTGATTGCCCTGAAGAACTATTTAATGAAGTTAATAAACATAAACACCACAGATAGTAGACAACCCCCAAATCCATAGCCAAGGCTGTGCAGAAGGGGGTTACACATTTGGAAAAACGCAGACATACATCCACACCCACCGGTGTTGTCACTACCTACCGGGGCTGGGGGTCGAACCCAGAGTGCGGTAGGCAGTCGATCAGCGTATTCGCCACTCAATACGCCTTAACCGATTGAGCTACCGTGCCGGTAATATTGTATTAAATGAGATGAGTACCTGGTGTGATCGAAACAGACTAATGCTAAATAAGGATAAAACTATATTTTTAAATTTTAACCTAAGATGTACGATTACTTTACGTGGAATAGTTTTGGGTGATGGCTCGAAATTTCTTGACATCCTTATAAATAGCAATTTATCATGGAAACGGCATACTAATCATGTATGCAGAAAGCTAAATCAATTTTACTTTGCATTACTACAACTAAAAGATATGTTGAATGAAGTGGGACTCACTAGTGTGTGTTTTAGCCTACTCACACATGTCACTTAATATTTGTATCAGGGGTCGATCATCCTATACCAGGAGAGTATTTAATCTAGAAAAACGAATATTGTGAATAATATTCTACTAGACCGCAGAGAAAGCTGCAAAACTAGTTTTATAAACAAACAAATTCTGACGATGCCTTGTATTTATATTTATAAATGTTTACTTAATACAAAAATATGGATACTTTTGAGGGTCTATCTGAACATAATTTATATAATACTCAAAACAAAAATACTTTAACAATTCCCCTATATAGGACATCGATTTTCAAGGAATCGCTTCAATATGATTTGATTGCATTATATAACAAACTGCCAAGTAATATCCAAAATATGAACAATAGTAAATTTAAAATTATTTAAAAAATTCTACAAAACTGAAGAATTTTTAACCGATATTATATAAACTACTACATAATTCAGTTTTTTTGTTTTTTTGTTTTTTTTTTTTAATATTCTTGCTGTATGTTTTTTTTATTACTATTATTAATTGTTCATTCTTTTGTTATAACCTTTTTATCTTTTGACAATTGTATTTCTTTTATAAAATGTGTCCTCTTGTATACGTGTTTTTTTTATCTTGTTATTTGTTTACTCATTGTTAATGTTGTACCATTCTTATTTATCTGTTCTTGACTTACCATATATACATAATCATCTGTATCATTACAAATGGTGAATAAAAATTATTATTATTATTATTAATGCTTTACTAGAGTAACATTCCCATGGTGTAACTCTTTACTTGTTGTGTGTCTGTACGTAAATAATTTTTTAGCGACTGTTGTTATGTTCCGATTTCAATAACCTAGTCAACGAACTTGAAAAAGTAGGGTTCTACTTGATTCTTTATTGACCAGTCGCATCGTGATTGAGATCTGTTAAGAATGTGCACACGCACCTCCTTCCCTTGATGGGAAATGGACAGTTGGGCAAAGAACTAAAAGTTCTTAGATGCCCGAGCGAATTCACGGTAAGGCATTAAACATGTTGATTTGAAATCATAAGACTTTTGGAGATTCCCCATACATTCGTAGCATAATAGCGGATTCTCGCTGTGTTCCCAATTCTAAAATTAAAAATAAAAAAATCGAGCGAGGTAATAATTATACAGCAATAAAGTGAATAGGGCATCTGCACGTGACGTCACAAGGTCGTTGCTTGAATGGTAAACAAATAAATAACCTCACTTTATTTCTAACGTTTGTGGTTTGGTGAGAGTTGTGCTTTGTGATATTCGAAGTTTGTATCCTTTGAACAATAATATATTTAGCTGGGCGATTTTCTGCGTGTGTTATAAGGAAATTTGACTCTAATTATGTATATTAATTATTATTATACGTTGAACACTGAAGTTCATAAAGAAATAAAGTGAGGTTATTTATTTGTTTACCATCCAGGCAACGACCTTGTGACGTACGTGCAGATGTCCTTCGCAGTCTCCATCACCAATTTGTCTTTCATAGATTTGCAGTCCTCTTTACTGATTAGTTTCAAACACAGTCTAAATTGGTCGTCCACTACATCTTTTACTGTGCAAAAATAATAAATGTAACCATCGTGATAACAAAATGCTTCAACACCAAGGAGGGTAAATAGATATAATTTATTTATCTACTGCTACATTCAGTCGATTTAAACAGTATTACTAATGTGGATGTAGAAGTAGAAGAAGACAATATTTTTGGCTCTGGCATTTTCCTGTTTGGGGTTATGTTAAAAATCAAATTTGTTCGCAACCAGTTAGTACCTAAAGCAACGTTAGAAATAAAGTGGGTTCGAGACACAAAATGGAAGCCACAGAATTGAAAATTTGCCGGCTGTGCTTAAAAGTCGTCTGTAAAAATGGGTACGAAATCATGGGAGTAAAATTAGTAATGGCAAAAACAATTTTCATGGGTCTGGTGAGTAGATACACCTATAATAAGTGTAAAGAATTCCTTACCAATTCACTTTCGAGGTATTTGTAATTTTTAGAACTGGACAATCAGCGAGAATCCAATAATGTGTTGCGAATGTTTCGAAGAGCTTCAGAACTCGTACGATTTCAAGTCAACCTGCTTAACTACGGAAGAACACATAAAGACTGCTTCAAAAGGTAAAGAAAACGAAGTAGACTTGTGGCAGTTGGGACATGACAGTGACTACGGGTCTCGGGAAGAAAATAAGATATGCAGGTTCTGTTTGAGGTTAAATGAGAACAGCATTTGTTTCAACCTGGAAGAGAGGGAACATGTGCCTTTAATGCTACAGAAATGTCTACCGGAGCTGGTGAGGATATTTAGTTTTAAATTAGAAAATAAGTGGGGTGCAGTGGGGCTATTTTGCCGGTGACCAGCTTTGTCTCATTTGAATGGTTGTAACTTTGTTTACATCAGTGGCTGATTTATTGGTAAGCCGAAGATTCTGAGCCCACAGACACGGACCTATAAATAATTCAACAGATTATGAACTTTCCATACATTCTTTCAAGCAAACGAGGGCATTTTTATATTATCCTGAAAGGCCTCAAAAATTGTTTTTGCTTTATCCATCTCCACTATAACCCCCTTCCACCACCCCCTCCCCCACTATCAATATGGCATATCGTTTTATGTGTTTTTGGGGTAGACAATTTCAAATATTATATTATTGAAGTTCCTATCTATCTATCTCAGGTCAGCGTCGACAAGAACATGGTATAGGACCCGTACCTAGAAAAACCAAATGGAGCAGAAGGGGTTAAGAGACATCTTATTTAAGTACAGAATTGAACCCTTCGTAAAGGTATAAATAGGAGAGGCCCAAGTATAGATCCTTGTGGAATACCCTGTTTTATCTCTAGACTATTGCTAGATGCCCCATTAGGAACGTGTACTATTTGTTTGCTGTCGTTTAGGTATGGGGACAATACATTTAAAGAATTGCCTCTTACTCCATACTTAATAATTTTTAGTGTGGACATTTTCTATTGATATGCCTCCTTTCAGGATTTGTTTATGGTACAAGAACCCGTAATATGCCAAAATTGCTTTGCTGCTCTGGAAAGCCTGTTTAATTTTGTAGTGAGTTGTTTAAGCATCGAAGAAAGCATTAATAATTATCGTGATACGAAGAGCTGTAATAGCAAGGACAGGGTGACTCTGTATGACGTTTTACAGTTTACTAAGATGAAAAAGGAAAATAATAGTGAAGACATGTGCCTTGAGGGATTCGTTACTGCAAGCAAGTTCGGAGGGGTTTTAGTGAAGTCCGAAGACGTTGAAAACGAAGTTGAGGTCAAATCTGAGGTTTATGTGAAGAACGAACTGCTGGAATTCGAGGAAGTGTCTGAAAACTCTGTGAAACAAGAGGATGTCGATGTCCAAACAGAAACTCGAGCTTCGAGGAGGTAAGAAGTGTTTTGTATTATTTCTCACAGATAAATTACTCAAATAACAATTTTAGTTTTAAAATACTCAATAAGATATTCTAGAAGCTTATTTCTAAGACTACTTATAAGCATAAATTATCTGGAAGGACACTGATCTAGTCTGTCGGACAGACCACTTTTTTCTTGTGGGGCTGTGTAATTTGTGCTTTAATCCCATGCCCACGGCGTCGGGATATTACCAAGCAACGTGTTTCCGGAAACTGTGATAAAATGATTTGACATTATCAACGTCCTAGGGACATAGCTGATAATTTGTGCTTTAATCCCACGCCTACGATGCATAGTCGACAAACTTGAAAAGCTGGCCAAAACCTCAAATAAAGATTAATTCAAGCAAATATTGAGATACGGGGGTTTTTGTACCCGCTGACTGCGAATCCAAACTCAAAATTGTTGTAAACAAAATGGCGAATTCAATATGGCGGACGTATATGCGAAAAAGGTTTTCAGATATTGAAAAGATAAGGTTTTCGAGGTCACTGATTACGAATTTTATGATAAAACTGTTGTAAACAAAATGGCGGATTCAATATTTGGAACATTTGAGACATATGTGTGTCATACAATGAGATTTTACCATAACAGGGACCACCCCATTATTTTTAATTATCAAATTAACGGCAATCTTTTAGACGATGTACAAGTAATTAAAGATTTGGGTGTCTTACTTGACCCAACCCTTAATTTTCAGGCTCATATTTCTGCTGTAACTAAACAAGGTATTAAAATTACTGGGATTTATCAAACGCACAACTACCGATTTTTCCAACATACAGACTTTTAAGATTCTATATTGCTCACGTGAGACCACACCTAGAGTATTGTTCCTCAGTCTGGTCACCACACTACAATATTTATGTACAAAAGATTGAGTCAGTTCAACATAAATTTTTGAGACATGTTGCCTTCAAGTTAAATATTTTTATTGATGACTATTCTGATCTTGAATCACTTTTAAACATTGACTCTCTTGATATACGCCCGCCAATATAAAGACTTGATATTGCGTTTTAATATAATCAATTCTAAATGTAACTGTCCTGAATTATTATCCCAGATAAATTTCTACATTCCTCCTCGAAACACAAGACAAAATATTACTTTTTTCGTGCCCTTCGTCAGGACAAATTATGCATACAATGCTTGTTTACCGCTTATACTTCGGTTAGCGAACCAGTTCGAAAATATTGATTTTTTCAATGCAAATCTTAGAACTTTTAAACATCAACTTCATCAATCTAGTCATTAAATTATTACCATTCACTTTATTATTAAGTTTTTATTAGTTTACGTAAATTTTTATTAGTATTAACTCTGTTTTATCATTTATGTATATATTATCCAATCTACCATGTATTTTTGCTATATCTTAGTCTATCCTTGTCATTTTATTGTTGTCACCCTTCTTTCATCATTATTACTCATTGTCTGTACTAATGGGTTCGCCCGTTTATATGAATAAATGAATAAATATAAATAAACATATGGAAAATAGCCTCACACCCAGATGAGGCAACAGTAGCATAGATTTAGCCGTGACAGAGAAAAGAAATAATTGTTTAGATAGTTTTAATATATTTCATTTAAATGTTCAGTTGATTAAAAACAAAGTAGACGAAATTGAAATTTACTTATCGGAATTAAATAGTTCCTATCAATTATTATCTTATGATGTGATTTGTTTTACAACTTAGATAACAAATAATGATGAAGCAGAATTAATAAATATACAGGGCTACAAAATGGCCTCTTATTTTTGCAGACAAAGTTTTATACATGGAGAAGTTCTAATAATGGTAAAGAGTATTATGCAAATTGCGGAATTAACTGAGATTAAACTTTTTTCAATTGAAATGGTTTGTGAAGTAGCAGCAATTTATGTTGTTTGTTATTGTGACTGTGAACGACAATTTTGAAAAATTTAGACTGTTTATAAATGCTCTAGAAAGTATATTTAATCCTCAAGATATTTAAAACAGGGGTTAATAAATGGAGATTTTAATATTTTCTCTAACACTCAAAATTCTAGAAATATGGCGTTTGAAGATTTTCTTAATTCCTTTGGGTTAGTACTCCTTATAAAGGAGAACACACGTATTAATAATTGCATAGATAACATAATAACAAATATTGACCAAACAAAAATCAGTGCCTAGGTTAATGAAACGTGTTTAACTGATCATAAAGCGGTCAGTTTAAATTTCATTTCTGACGCCAAATAAGACTCAAAAAATTTACCATAGGCCTATGACAAAATGTATTATTATAAATATCTTTATGTAATTTGACACGCTGAATTCTAATCTGATCCAGAATTACTCCATCACCCTCCAGGTTTTCTTTTTAATTGTGGAAAACCACCTTTAAATTCTGAAAATTCCTCTGTATGGGGCACTAGCATTAGGTGTAATCGTTAAAACCGATTGGAAAACTATGTCTTCACGTATTTGGATGTGCTGAATTCGAATCGGGAGTTTAGTATTTTCTTTTCAAAAGCAAGTTACGCCCTCTATTTCTCGAAAATTGCCAAAACTTAGTTATTCTGGGCCTATAGAGGGATGAAGATAGATGAAGAAGTGAACAATGTTTCTTGCCATGTAAATATGTTCTCTTGTAACGAACTATCTTGTCTTTGAATGGTCTATGCAGCGGTTTTCTCTTTTCTTTTTATTCTGATTGGACAGAAATCTGCCGTCATGTTATCTCACTTTCCATGGTATCGACTCTCAATTTTACTAATATAATAATAATAATAATAAATTGTTTTTATTCAAGTATTATATATAAATACAATACCTAGGACGAAATCTAGTCGAAGCTACTCTACTTAACCCCATATTTTGATGAGAAATCTTTCTCCTTGTTCTTTGCTATAGTTCCCGAGGTTTTCGGGATAGTCTTCAACCCAACTGTTTAAAATTTTTTAACAACTCTTCAACTAAATCCTGGTAATCCTTACTCTTCTAATTTCCCAAGAATTTCTGAGAGACCTTATTGAATTTTTCACAATTAATTATTTTTTATTTATTTGCCATGCTGTTTTTCAGTATCATTCGTTTTTGTGATACATTTTTTGTAGCTTCACTTATTAAGGTAAACTTCTCTCCCAAATATTGAAAACAGTGGACATCTTTGTCCAAAGCTTTGACGAACTGTTTCATGAGACCAAGTTTGATAAGAAGCGGTGGAAACAGAAGATTTGAAGGATCAACCAAGTGGTTTGTGTATAATCTTCTTTGATCGTGGATTAAACTCCTTGTCCAAATTTTCTGAACATAGTGATTTTCTCTGTCTACTACCCCATAAAGATAAATTGATCTAGCCAAAAGAACAGCCCACTTCTTTTACAGAGGAATTTTCCGAATTTAAGGATGATTATCCACAATTAAAAAATAACTGGGGGATAATGGAGCAATTGACTATTCGCATGAAAGAAAGTTTGGTAAAAAATGTCAAGATTGGTATCACTGTAATTCACTGCACATGTTGACCAACTCGTCTAATTTTCAAACTTTGCAACAATTAAATACCTATAATATAATAATCATAACATTGCTTTCATTATCCTTAATGTTAAACTTACTTTCATTGAATATAAACCATCTTTATTAGGTTGTTTCGTAGTCTACAATATTTAAAAAATGTCGAATTATGCATTTTGTCAATCACTGCTGCCAACTCTTCTAAACTGAGAGTTGGAAACAGTGTTTGACAAATTGCATAATTCGACATTTTTTAAATATTGTAGACTACGAAACAACCTAATAAATACGATTTATATTCAATGGAAGTAGGTTTAACATTAAAGATAATGAAAACAATGTTATGATTATTATATTATAGGTATTTAATTGTTGCAAAGTTTGGAAATTAGACGAGTTGGTCAACACGTGCAGTGAATTACAGTGACACCAACCTAGAAACTTTTTACCAAACTTTGTTTTGTGCAAATCGTCAATTCTGACTTAAGATTCGAATTCAGCGTCAAAATACATAAAGATAAGTTGATCTAGTCAAAATAACAGCCCATTTTTTTTCGCATAGGAATTTTCCGAATTTAAAGGTAGTTTTCCACAATTAAAAAAAACTGGAGTAATTAATGAATTATTCAATAGTAACTGAAAAATGCTGCTGTTGGCAGTAAAGTTTGTTTTTCATTGTTTGTGATATTTTAGACATTGCTGTGTCCATTATTTGATATTTTTATTTTATTTTTTATTTTACCAAACTGGGTGTAATACGAATTTTTTCTCTATTTTTGTAGGTAAATTATTGAAACTTGGTACATGGTCTGTACTTGTTAAACTTCACTTTTTGACACAATTTTTTTTTCTACTGGCGGTTTCAATGAAAGTGGTTCTTCGGATTTTCAAATGTATATTATTATATTTTTGAATTCTACGTGACTTTATGAATACAATACCACATAAATGACATTACAGGTGTCAAACTTTTTTAATTCTATTTTTATTTTTTGTGTAAGTGTGCTATGACTATTCCGATTTATTCTAATCAATCCATGTAATGCTAGAAAAATCATGCCAAAAATGTGATAATATATAGGGTGTTCCATTTGAAAATCAAAAGTTGATACCACTTCCGCTAAAACCGGTAGTAGAAAAAATTTATTTATGTGTCAAAGAGTATCGTTTGTCATTTACAGACTATGTACCAAGTTGCAATAATTTATCTGCAAAAATGAAGAAAAAATTGGGTATACCATGTTCGTGCTACACCCAGTATAATAGTTATACGGGAAGCAGCAACAGTCATTTCAATCGAGCCTTGGTCAATATCCAACACAATCGGCCTTATCAGAGAGCCGCTCAGTGAATCACACTACTGTTGCCAAAGGAAAAAATACGATATAAAACAATTATTATTTTCAGTTCAGTGGTAATGACAATTTTTTTTAATTTTTCAGGTTAGAAGATGAAGCTGCTTTGCCTTATCCTCGTTTGTCACTACACAAGAATCCATCAGTATTAACAATCTACAAATGTTATTCTTGTTCATTTCAAACAAAACTCAAGGGTAGCCTCAAGCGACATCTGGTAAAGCATAAGGATCCTTCAGAAGTAACAATATACAAATGTCAGTCTTGTTCTTATCAGTCAAGATATAAAGTTAATTTGCGAACGCATTTGTTGAGGCACAAGGATCCTTCAGAAATAACGATTTATAAATGTGATGCTTGTTCTTATCAGACAAGAGATAAAAGTAGTCTCAGAACACATGTGTTGAAGCACAGGAATTCTTTAGAAGTAACAATGTACAAATGTCACTCTTGTTCTTATCAGACAAGATATAAATTTAATGCCCAGAAACATTTGTTGATCCATAAACGTCCTTCAAAAGTAACAATACACAAATGTAACATTTGTTCATATCAAACTAAAATTAAAAATCGCCTTAAAATACACATGCTTAAACATCCTTCTTCAGTAACAATGTACAAATGTGACTCTTGTTCATTTCAGACAAAGCAAAAAGATAGCCTTAAAGAACATTTGGTAGAGCACAAGGATCCTTCAGAGGCAACAACGTACAAATGTGACTTTTGTTCCTATCAGACAGAATATGAACTTAGCCTCAAAGATCATATTCTACTGCAACATAAGGAGCAATCAAAAGTAACAATGTACAAATGTGACTCTTGTTCCTTTCAAACAAAATATGAAAGTTGTTTCAAAATACATTCACTGCTACATAAGGAGGAAATGATGTACAAATGCGACTTGTGTTCTTTCCAGTCAAGAATTAAATTTTACCTGACACGTCATGAGTTGATTCATAAATAATGCTCTAATGTCAATATGTTCCGATTTGGATACCGTCTCCTCACAGATTCTGAATATAGAAGTACCATAATTTCAGTGAAGGACGTCCGAGCTCCGGGGTCGAGGTAAAAGTTTTTATATAAATAAAATTTGCAAGGTACCATAAAAGACAAACATTTTCATTTTCCTCAATTTTCCTTAATACAGGTTGCAACCGATAAAACAAGTCATTTTCAACTTTTCTTTAATTTTAGTTAAGATAAAATCACTCAAAATATTAAAGTTCATTTGTTTCAAATTAAATTTACTGTCTTTCATATGCTATTGCCAAACAACAATTCAATTCACAGGAACCGACTACTGGAAGAGAGTTGCCTGCACGATTGCAAACTGTCTCGTGCTCTGATTTTATTAGACAGTGACGAATGCTTTCGCCGTTAGTATTTTTTTTGATGGTCTAATCCATCTGGCATCCAACTCTATTAATAGTGTTCTGTTTTTGTTTGCTGTACAACATTATTCAGTATTGGTCATTACCAGATTCTTTTTCTTCTTTGTTTAGCACGCAGAAAGAGTACAATACATAATTTCTGTATATGCAACTTTTTTTCATAACCGTTAAAGATTTACCGTTTAGATTTAGTTAGTTTAGCAAAAAACAGCTTTTCCCCACCCTGCACATAGGGTTGGGTGGTAAACTTATGTTTTTTGACGCATAATGAACACTGCCAAGTTTTCGAAGTGGGGCAAGTTTTTTCTTTATTCATGTCATTTTGACTGAATTATATGGATATAATTTACGTCGAGGTAAAAAATATGCAACCCTATATTTGAAAATGTATTATCTGAATTTTTGATTTGTTTTTGAAGTGCAGTGTGTTTATATTATTCCTGGGGATTGAAATAATAATAATAATAATATTTATTAATTTCAGAAACTGTACAAAGCGCAGTTAAGAAATATTGTCAGTAGAAATACAAAGAAAAATATCACAAATAACATTGTAAAAACATATACACACAAAAACATGTGAACAGTGAGCAATTGAAAATATTATAGGGTATAATTCACAAATAATAAAAAACTAGAGGTCAACATTATAGCTGTTTATGTCCAACAAAAATGATTTTAAAGCGTTTTTAAACTTAAAAAATGTTGTCATAGATTTAATATGCTCAGGCAAACAGTTAAAAAATTTACAATCCATGAAAAAAAGACTTTTTTGGTATAAAGCCGTTCCTATTTAAAATGGCGAATGAAATTTTTTTCTTTCTTCTCTTGGCTTGTCGATAAGTTGTCATAAATTCAGTATTATACATATAGTCCTGTATTTTAGTATAAGAAATATTTTTAGGTCAGCTTAATTTTGGGATTATAGTAGTATTTTTCCTGAATTTGATAGATTTACATTTAGTATTCATATCTTATGTTTCTTTCATGATGGGGGTATATATTATTCAATATCTTAACTATATCAGAGGTAAATTACTGGAGTGCCTCATCTCATTTATGCAAAACATATCTCTTCTTATAAAATGTAATGAAGTGCTATAGGATATTTTTTATATTCTTTTGGGAGTTCCTCAGGGATCTATTTTAGGCCCTCTACTGTTTTTAATTTTTATTAACGAACTTCCAGATTTGATAAAAAATGGCTTCACCATTATGTATGCAGATAACACAACCATTACGGTAACTGCTGATAGCCCTGAAGAACTATCTAATGAAGTTCATATTGTATTAAATGAGATGAGTACTTGGTGCGATCGAAACAGACTAATGCTAAATGAGGATAAAACGATATTTTTAAATTTTAACCTAAGACATACGGTTACTTTACCTGGAATAGTTTTAAGCGATTGCTCGAAATTTCTTGGCACTCTTGTAAATAGCAATTTATTATGGGAACAGCATACTAATCAAGTATGCAGACAGCTAAATTAAGCTTACTTTGCATTAGTACAACTAAAAGATATGTTGAATGAAGTAGGACTCGAGTAGTCGATCATCCTATGCCAAGAGAGTATTTATTCTACAAAAACGAACATTGTGTCTAATATTCTACTAGACCGCAGAGATACACAAACAAATTCTGACGATGCCTTGTATTTATATTTATAAATGTTTACTTAATACAAAAAAAAAATATGGATACTTTTAAGGGTCCATCTGAACATAATTTATATACCTAATACTCGAAACAAAAATACTTTAACGATTCCCCTACATAGGATATCGACTTTCAAGGAATCACTTCAGTATGATTTTATTGCATTATACAACAAACTGCCAAGTAATATCCAAAATATGAACATTGGTAAATTTAAAATTATTATTAAAGAATTCTTGTACAAAAAGGATATTACACTATTGAAGAATTTTTAACCGATATTATATAAACTACTATATAATTCAGTTTATTTGTTTTTTTTTTTTTAAAGCATCTGCACATAGGTCACAAGGTCGTTGCCTGGATGATAAACAAATAAATAACCTCACTTTATTTCCTTATGACTTTCAGTGTCCATTGTATAATAATAATTACTATACTTAACTAGAGTCAAATTTCCTTGTAACACGCAAAAAATCACCCAGCTAAATATATAATTGTTCAAAGTATACAAATTTCGAATATCACAAAGCACAACTCTCACCAAACACAAACATTAGAAATAAAGTGAGGTTTTTTTATTGGTTTATACTCCAGGCAATGACATTGTGACGTCACGTGCAGTTGCTCTATATTCTTGCTGTATGTTTTTTATTACCGTTATTAATGGTTCATTCTTTTGTTATAATCTTTTTATCTTTTGACAATTATATTTCTTTTATAAAATGTGTTTCCTTGTATACGTGTTGTTTTTATCTTGTTGTTGTTTATTTATTCATTGTTAATATTGTACCATTTTTATTTATCCGTACTTGACACCATAATCTGTATCATTAGCACTATTCATTAGCATTGAAAATGGTGAATAAAGATTATTATTATTATAAATAATGCTTTACTAGAGTTAGTGGCGGAGCATTGCTGTTACGGGCCTGGGTTCGAATGGTTTTCAATCAAACTTTTCTTGCGGGCCTTTTGAGGAGCCCCTGTAAAACAGGTTTTTTTGCTTGTTTGACTACCAAATATATGTATTTTATGGAACTTTATTTTGTGATTAATTTGACTTGCCTTTCGTTTTGTGTAGTGTGAAATGTTGAGGCATCTAGGCTGGTCCGTTTCGGGTCCCTAATGCTCCCGAGCCCGTGTTCTGCGGAACCCCTGTAGATCCGCTACTGACTAGAGTAACATTCCCATGGTGTAACTGTTTACTTGTTGTGTGTCTGTACGTAAATAAACTTTTAGCGACTATTGCTGTGTTCTGATTTCAATAACCTAGTCAGTGAATTTGAAGAAAATATGGTTAGGGTATAATACCAGTACATTGAACTTCAAACCATGCTGATTAAGTCTCGATAGGCCTAATCCCCTAAAGTCAAGGGTTTTCAAGATATTTAAGTATAAAGAAATGTGCAGCTGGCAGGGGCCGTATGTTTCCACCAAGTATACAGGGTATGTAAGAAAATTCAGGAGGTGATTATATGACCAATTTCAGTTACCATTACCAATTCGTCTTCCATAGATTTGTAGCCCCTTTTACTGATAAGTTTGAAACACAGTCTACAAATGTTAAATTGGTCGCCCATTATATCTTTTATTGTGCAAAAATATATAACAGAATAGATGTAACATCATGATAAAACGCTTGGACACATCTGAAAAAAAATAATAAAAAGTGTTCTTCGTTCTTCTTCTACTACCACTACCAAATGAAAAGGATGATTCCATCTATTAACTAATCATATCTACTGCTACTTTCACGTGGGTAGTACGTAGTAGTAGTTCTTCAGTTATAGGTTCACGGTTCATTTATTTAAGAATGTGTTCTTATTTACTTAATTTACATAGTTTTGCTAGATTATGCACAACTACAATGACATAAAAGGAATTTATTTATCTACTGCTACATTCACTCGGTTTGAGCAGTTATTACAAATGCGCA
Organism: Rutpela maculata; assembly: GCA_936432065.2. Classification (NCBI taxonomy): domain Eukaryota; kingdom Metazoa; phylum Arthropoda; class Insecta; order Coleoptera; family Cerambycidae; genus Rutpela; species Rutpela maculata. Next base: position 143,133,868 of record OW386292.2, on the reverse strand, counting down.
TGTAGAAGTAGAAGAAGTCTATTTTTTTTTTGCATTTTCCTGTTTGGGTTATGTCAGAAAGCAAATTTGTTTACAACCAGTGGTTTAGGGACATAAAATGGAAGCCACAGGATTGAACATTTGCCGGCTGTGCTTAAAAGTCGTCTGCAAAAATGACTACGAAATCGTGGGAGAAAAATTGGTAATGGTAAAAACAATTTTCATGGGTCTGGTAAGTGTATACACCTATTACTGCTTTACTAGAGCGACATTCCCATGTATAAGTGTAAAGAATTCCTTACCAATTCACTTTCGACGTTTTGTGGGGGATAATACCACGTGATTCAATCCTTTGTAATTTTTAGAACTGGACAATCAGCGAGAATCCGATAATGTGTTGCGAATGTTTCGAGGAGCTCCAGAACTCGTACGATTTCAAGTCAACCTGCTTAACTACAGAAGAACACATAAAAACTGCCTCGAAAGGTAAAGAAGACGAAGTAGACTTGTGGCAGTTGGGACATAACAGTGACTACGGGTCTCGGGAAGAAATTAAGATATGCAGGTTCTGTTTGAGGTTAAATGAGAAGAGCATTTGTTTCAACCTGGAAGAGAAGGAAGATGTGCCTTTAATGCTACAGAAATGTCTTCCGGAGCTGGTGAGAATTTTTAGTTTTAAATTCGAAAATAACTGGGATAGAGTGAGACTATTTTGCCGGTGTCTTTGTCTCATTTGGATGGCTATAACTTTGTTTTTGAAGATGTTTACATCAGTGGCTCATTTATCGGGAATCCGAAGATTCGGGGCCCACAGACACAGACCTATAAATAATTCAACAGATTATGAACTTTCTGTGCATACATTCTCTCGTGCAAACATGGGAATTTTTATATTCCCGAAAGTGAAAAATTAATAAAAGAAAATGGCAATGATGACGGAAAGTAGTACATTTTATCAAGAGCCCTTTTACACTAAGGGTACGGATATGCCGAAGATGCTAAGCTGCCAGAGGTGCAGGTCTCAATGGATGCATCGATGCCATCAATTTGTAAAAAAAAACCCTGTGCATTTAAATGTGACTGCACATACTGAGGATGCTAGCAGCAGGTCACACTGCTAGCATCCTAGGTATGTGCGGTCACATTTAAATGTACAGGTTTGTTTTACAAATTGATGTATCGACTGAGACTGCGACTGCGCCTCTAGCAGCGTAGCATCTTCGGCATGTCCATACCCAAAGAATGGTTTAAAATACGTAGTACATAAGATAATTAAATTAAACATAGAAAATTGTCAAAATTGTTCGAAATGTCCTCCATTTTCCTCAATGCATAATCTAAGTGTTCTTTTATCATGTTGACTGCTGAGTCACCTACCCCTAATGTTGACATACTTTTTTGAAAAGCGTGTCATCCGAGCGAAATTCAATCTAAATATGTTCAATGAAATTGTAAGTGTTAAAATTAGGGTCAAAATGGCCATGTCGGCTAAAGCCGTCACTCGCACTAAGCAGGGAGATCCGGTTACCAGTGCTAATGTCTGTGATTGCCTCTTACTCCATAATAATTATTAGTGTGGACATTTTCTATTGATATGCCTCCTTTCAGGATTTGTTTATGGTACGAGAACCCGTAATATGCCAAAATTGCTTCGCTGCTTTGGAAAGCCTGTTTAATTTCGTAGTGAGTTGTTTAAGCATCGAAGAAAGCATTAATACTTATCGTGATACGAAGGGCTCTAATAGCGAGGACAGGGTGAATATGTATGACGTTTTACAATTTACTAAGATCAAGAAGGAAAATAATAGTGAAGACATGTGCTTTGAGGGATTCGTTACTGGAAGCAAGTTTGAAGGGATTTTTGTGAAGTCAGAAGACGTTGAGGACGAAGTTGAGGTCAAATCTGAGGTTTATGTGAAGAACGAACTGCTGGAATTTGAGGAAGTGTCTGAAAACTCTGTGAAACGAGAGAGCGTTAAGGTCCAGACTGAATCTCGATCCTTGAGGAGGTAAGAAGTATTTTGTATTATTTGTCACAGATGTATTACCCGAGTAACAATTTTAGTTTTAAAATACTCTATAGGATATTCTAGAGGCTTATTTCTAAGACTACTTGTAAGCGTAAATGATCTGGAAGGATTCTGTAAAGCTGATAAAGCTTAATCTAAACACTACGAGGAGTTAACACAGCTGCTTTAAGACATATAGAGTTTATAGCCTCTTGTATAACCTAACGTAAAAATTCGGTTTGATTTTAATATTTTTTTGACTTCTGACAGGTAATTTCATTCTAATACTTCTAATTAAAATTTCTCGTGGTATTTAAATTTATTGGAAATTTCAACTTGTTTAAGTAAGACGTTCACAGATCACGGTGTTACAGCTTTCATCAGTTTTTCCCACTGTTTGAGAGGCAGCACTAAATTCCAGAGGATAATAATTAAAAAAATTTTGAATTGATCTAATATATACAGCATATCATTGTAGAAGATCTTTATGAATTAGTGAATGGGCCTTTCCCACGTTTTTTTTTTATTAAATATTTGAGAAGTTAAAACAACTCGCCCGTATTTTTTCTTTTTTGCGAAATTCGCTTCTTTTCTACAAAAAAAATTATGTTATATGAATTTAAAATTGGTGGCATTATTTCTCCACTAATGATATATTCGGCGGACGGACCAATCAGTATACTCTAGTAGAGGCTACATATGAGCAGATTGTACGTATAAGTGTTGAATTAACAGACATGACTATTAATACTTCTACTGTGTGGGTACATTAACTAAGCTTCTTCAGCCATGCAGCACTTGTCATATGCTTATCAATATTCAGTTAATTTATTGAGTCACTTCCTTTCAGGGAAAAACCGCAGCACAAGGAGCTAAAAACCACCTTCTCGTGCTCCCAGTGCGACTTCACCACCAAATACAAACGCAACATAAGACTGCATATCATGGTGATCCATGTCAAGCCCAAGGAACACGCTTTCAACTGCACCCAGTGTCCCTACCAAACCTTCTACCCGGCACGCCTCAAAGCCCACGTGCGCCTGCACACCCAAAACTTCCCCTACGTCTGCGACATCTGCCACGAGAAGTACAATCACCAACGGTACCTCGACAATCACATCGTAACCAAACACCCCGACAGTAAGCAAGTGATCGTAACGAAGGTACACAAGTGCAACCAGTGTGACTTCAAGACCGTGTACGCTATGTTTCTGATGAAGCACGTTTTGAGTGTGCACGACAACAAGGACTTCAGAACCTTCAAGTGTGACAGTTGTGTCTACTCCACGGATAAGCGGTCGGATTTGAAGCGTCACGTGCTAACGCACGCGGGGACCAAGCCGTTTGTGTGTCCCGAGTGCTCCAAAGGCTTCACGACGAAGACCCACCTGGACTCGCACATATTAAACCGGCATAGCGATAAAGCGGAGGCGATGAAACTGATCTCGAGCAAGATTCATTACTGCGAGTCCTGCGATTACAAGGCTGTGAACCCGACCAACTTACGGAGCCATGTTAAGAGCCACCATGCTAACGCTAAGCCATTCGTGTGTCCCCACTGCTCAAAAGGGTTCATGACGAAGAAGTGCCTGGACTCGCATTTGTTGAACCGGCATGGGGACAAGAGAGACGTCAAGAAATAGTCTAAGGCTATCGTGTGTCCCGAGTGTTCGAAAGGCTTTACTATGAAGACCCACCTGAATTCTCACTTATTGAACCGGCATAGCGATAAGGAGGACACAATGAAGTTGATTTCGAGTAAGATTCATTGTTGCAAGTTTTGTGAGTACAAGGCGGTGTTTCCGAGTAATTTAAATAGCCACGTTAGGAATCGCCATGCCGAGGTGGAAAGTAATATTTAAGCCAAGGATGTGAATGTAGGTTGTGCATCACCTGCAAAAAACTGAATGTTCAATTATTGTGTACACTTAATAAAAATATTATTTATAGTGCAGCACAAAAGGACAAGATGCATTTCTCAATGATTTATTGACATATTGATGATTTGTATTAATGTTTGTTATTCCCCAGACAGCAAAAGTATATCCTATGTACGTCCTATGGATATCCGCATTGGACATGAAGGATTTAAAAGGAAGGAAGGATGTAAAGTGGATATTCCTACAACAAATTACATGACAATGCATAAGCTATAAACTTCACGGACAAAGAACGAGCAAGCAATTTTTAAAATGTTAAACATATACTATATATTGAATTTGGATATCTCAAATTCAATGTATATTATTTGTTTAGCATTTTCAAAATTGCTTCTTCGTTCTTTGTTTATTTTAATATTATGTAATATATGTATACCCCGAAGAATGGCTGACAAATACGTGGATGTCATCCCTTAATGGACAGTCTACGGATATACGTTGATGGATGAAAACAGATATCCACTGGATATCCCTCGATGGACAATGCACGGATATTCGTAGATGGATCAGAAATGGGCATCACATGTATATCCCCTAATGCACAATGTTCAGGTTGGACCAAATTAGATGGGATTTGGGGTTTTCTCTAAAACTATGGCAGATAAACAAAAACCAATATCGGTGTCCTGAGCTCGATTTGCGAGAAACAAATATTAATGCAAACCGCGATCGTCTTTCTTTTTCGATTACCAAGCTACAGAGCGTTTTTGGAAAGTTGACATTTTTTGATGACCTCTATATCTCAATTACCGCGAGTTATCTCGTCTAGAGCAGTTAACCCGTTGGCGAGTATACTCATCTTGAGCAGTGAAAGGGTTAAAAAACACTTTTTTAATTTTTTATAACTTTATTTAATTGCTATAACAAACCTAAAAACAATTTTTTTTTAAATTCTGGTCTCTTCAACATAACCACCTTCCAATAAAATACACTTTTCAACAACCCTTCTTAACCGTTCACTTTTCTTGAATTTTGGGGAGTAATTTCTTGACACGCTTGCCTAATCCTACGGCAAAGCTCTTGTCTGTTACGCGGCCGAGTAGCATACACTTTATTTTTCAAGTACCCCCATAGAAAAAAGTCACGAGGGGTAATATCAGAGGATCTAGGGGGCCACGGTTCTAAAGGGCTATTTCTACCTATCCACTTCATAGGGAAATTTGCATTTAAAAAATTTTTAACTGTCAGAGAATTGTGCGCCGGGGCACCATCTAACTAAATGTATACATTTTCTCTCTGTGCTAAAGGCATTTCCATAAAAAAATCATCTAAATCGTTTTTTTTTAAAATTTAGAAAAGTTTCCGAGGGTTATCCAGGAAAAAGGAGCCAACACTTTGTTCGTTTAATATGCCACATCACACGTTAACTTTTTCACTGTATTGGTTTTTACAGTTAATTACAAACTTGGGATTTTCGGCTGCCCAATATCTACAATTTTGACTAGATACCACACCGTTTGTCGTAAATGTTGCCTCGTCACTAAACAGTATGTTCTTTAAAAAAAATCTGTCGTTAAGATAGTTACCTTGCAACCATAGGCAAAATTCAAACCGCCGTTCAAAATCACCTTCTAAGAGACTATGCAAAAATTTTGGTTGAAATGCCCTTAACTGTGTTTCAAATACCTCCATATTTTATTTTTGGTTAAATTTAGTGTTCTCGCAACTGCCCTTATACTACCATTTGGATTGTTCCGAAATTCTGTTAAAATGCGTTCGTCGTTTGGATATTGTCGTAAATTTAAATTGTACCTTCTTCGGCTTGTCTTGAAAATGGCTCTGGTTCTTGCAAACAGTTTGTTGATGTCACCAACGGTTTTGTGCCAAATTGGTGCTCGATCACGATGACGTTGATTAAATATTCGAGCAACCTGACTCGTAGATCATTCATTTTATCACAAATTAAGCGGATAATTTCAACTTTTTCTTCAATTGTAAGAACTACTCTCCGATTTTCTGCCATTATCAGTAAGATTGATAAATTAAATAACACTATTTAACTTTTGATAATTCTTATGAATCGCCAAATATCAAATAAAAACTTGTTTTTCAAAGCACTTTTGATTAATGCCTATGGTTGCAAGGTAACTATCAGATATCTTTGGGAGGTGGTTATGTTGAAGAGACCAGAATTTATAAAAAAATTTGTTTTTAGGTTTGTTATAGCAAAAAATTAAAAAGTGTTTTTTAAGAAATTAATTAATATTTCGTTTCTGCCATAATTCGTTTTTGAGATCATGAAGAATATGAATTGAGTTTTTGGACATGCTGAATCCAAATATGATCGAAAAATGTGTCTAAAATAAGCCCTAATATCCTTTTTCCAAAAAACCTACCCTATTTTACCCCCTAAAACCGCACGCCAATGAAGAATGAAAATTTTTACTATGCCAAATAATTCAATTTTCCAACATATAATTACCACCCAAATTTGAAGAAAATCGCATTATTGATAACCGATATATTAAGAAATTAATTAATTTTTCATTTCTGCCATAATTCGTTTTTTGAGATCATGGAGAATATGGATTAATGGGTTTTTGGACATGCTAAATCCAAATATGATAGAAAAATTTGTCTAAAATAAGCCCCAATATCCTTTTGCCGATAAATCGACCTCTTTTTCCCTCCCTAAAACCGCACGCCAATGAAAAATGAAAATGTTTACTATGCCAAATAATTCATTTTTCCAACATATAATTACCACCCAAATTTGAAGAAAATCGCATTATTAATAACTGAGATATTAGGGTGGATTTATGAAAAGCGGGACACACTGTATATATATATTTTTTAAATGAGATCTGGCCATAAAATAGGACCATTATTTTCTAAAAATTAAACAATATCTTAACTACTTTGTTGCCTATGAATGTCCAGTTAGCTAAATTAATTGGTAGTTATCAATTTAGTTAACTTAGCTAACTAGACATTGACAAACTAGTCCTGGAGTGATATATAGATACCTATCCAATCCTTCCAAAATTGAGCATTTAAATAATTTCGCGTTTCATTTGACGCATGACCGGGGACGCCATCGTGTTGGTAAATTAATCTTTGAAATTGACGTATTGTCTACGAAGGGCTCTATGTCTTGTCATAGAATTTTAATAAAATTTTCGGAATTCAAATTACCTTGAAAAAAATGAGGACCTATTATTTGGTATCCAATAAAACCACACTATACACCATATCCAAATCGTCCTTGACGAATAGCTGTTGCGTTACGTGCGTATTTTCATGAGCCCAATAATGGTTATTATGGCGATTAAAAATTCTGGTACTGCTTATATGGGCCTCGTCTGTCCATATAATTGTTCCTTCAAATCCTAGCACTTCATTGCGCTGATGCAAAAACCACTGACAAAAATCGAGACGCCTTTGAAAGTCGTTTGGGTATAAATGGTGAAATAATTTACAGGGTATTCTATTTAGAAAAACACAAGTTATGTCTATATTTCGAAAACTGAGGCATGCATAATTTTCATCTTATCATCAACGGGTTCTACTCAAAAAAGTGCCTCAAGAATGTGTTACTCGATTTTCGATTCGACACTTGGTAATTGAGGTATAGAGGTCATCCAAAAATGCCAATTTTCCAAAAACGCTCTGTAGCTCGGTAGTCGAAAAAGATAGATGATCACGGTTTACGCCATTGTTTGTTTCTCTCGAAAATCGAGCTGAGGTTTTTGTCTATGTGCCATAAGTTTAGAGAAAACCCCAAATCCCAATTAATTTAAATTTTGAAACGGGCATTCAATGTTTATTCCTTTATGGATAATAGATGGATATTCATGTATGGATATAAAACAGACATCCATAGGACATTCGCATTATATCCTTGAACACGCGAACAAGATATGGACAAATGATGGACACCGTATGGATATCTTATGCTGTCTGGGATGTTTGCTTTTACTACATATTTTTTGCCGTATAGTTTCTTTTTTAGAAGTTTATTGAATTACTAATATACATATTAGTAATTCAATAAACTTCTTCTTCTTAAAAAACTTGTTGTGTAATGGTCTTTAATAAGTACTAATAGGCATTGAAAATGTCTAATTTCAAAAATAACTTGAAATGTATTTGTTGCATACATGTTAAAACTATAAAAAAAAATTTTAAACCTTTTTAAATCTTAATGGAATTTAAGGAGCTAATAAAACCATTTAGCTCTGTAGAATGTATTATGTAGGTATGATAAACCCATTACAAATACAAATATTCCTAGCAGCCAATTAATTTGATAATTAGGTCTTTCAGAACGTCTTTAAACTTTTAAGAGCGACGAGTATTCTTCTAGTCTAGAAAACTTAATCACAACATCAAAACTGCTGCTCAAGGAATCACTACTTCCACATCCAGATTTTCTATCCAAGTCACTCACAACGAAAAAATTTTGCATGTGCAAAAAATTGTTTATGGAACTTTAATAATATATTTGAAATCCTCTACCCCAAAAACGATATCCCACATCGGTAGTAGGGGTGGGGATGGATGAAGTAAAAAAAATATTTTGAGATTTCTGGTCCTTGTACACACACTAAATCACAATTTTTTCTCATCCCCTTTAATAATGGGGTGGGGGTGGTAATGGGGGTGGCTAATGCCAAAAATTTTTTTTAAACCTTAGCTTCCCTTGTATATACTAAATACCAGTTTTATGGACTCTTACCTGCTTGATTTACCTATTTACCCCAATTTACCTCCCAACCCTTCTACGGAACAAGATGAAAATATAATCTAGTTCCAGATCTCGCTAAAGTACATATGAGTACCAAATTTCAAGTCAATATCTTAAACGGTTCCAGAGTAAACGTGCGCACAAAAAAAGTTACAGACTGACCGACAGACAAATTTTTTTCGCTCAAACTTAGAATCTCGACGTTTCATGACATTCTAAGCCTATTTGGACAATAAAAATTTTTTTAAATTTTTTTGCCGTTACTATACTTCCACTGGATGTGGAAGTAATAAAACAGAAGACTATTTTATAACCCTGACAAAACTTTCTTAAAACTTCTTGAAGTTCAAACAACATTTAAATTGTCTCTAGGAATAACAAATGCCGTATAAAAATGTAATAAAGCAACATCTATTGTGAAAAAGCATTTTATTGATATCTCTTTTGGATAATCTGTCTGGATTTGGGCAAGTGGCATGCCGAAACGTTGTGCAGCCGTTCTTCAGCACCCTCAATCTGCAGTCTCTTCTCCAGTTTGTCTTGAATCTTCTCCTTGTCATACGCGAATTGCAGTACGTCTATAACGTCGCTAACCATTTCATGTTCGACACACCTGAAAATTAAGATCAAAAAAGCGTTTGAAAGTCACTTAGAGTTGAGAAAATAGTGCTGAGTGACATCACGCCAATACAGCTTAGCCCAGTCGAAGGTATTTACCTACAAAAACTTCCAAAATAATAATTTTTTTTTAATGGGTTCGTGACAGTGTATAGAATAATATCCTGAAATGTTTACATTTCATTCGGATGCAGAATATAAAAAAAAATGAAAAAAAAATTTTTTTTCATCCGTTTTTTTTTCAAAATTTTGAAATTAAGTCAAGCTAGGAAAAAATAAAGAATATAGATGGATAGATCATGTATTTATAAACAAAAAATGTCCTAACAAAATTTATCGCTAATGCCACAGTTTTCTCGGAAAAAAATAGTCAAATGTAACGTCATTGTATATAGACTACCTAGTAGTATAACCTTATGGAGATTTCGTTGGATGCGAAAGGAGGCTATGTATAGATGGCATAACGATCGAGGGATGCCAGCGATTTAATTGGTGGAATGAAATGATTATTATTGGTTGAAATCTCTTGCCTTGACTTTGAGCTAGAGTATTGTTCTGCTTGAAAATACACAGGTCCGCATTTAGTCCATTAATTTTGAGTGAAAATAATATTCCATATTGCAAAATTAGGTGTCTGTTAACATTTTCGTGTTTCGATTTCCCATTTACTAAATAATTTGTCTTAGATTTAGTTGAATTTGAATAACGATACGAGATGTGTAGTTTTTAACCTGATTCCTCATTTTTGGGGAATCGTAGGTACGCAAAGTGCCATTTTTAAATTTTATTTTACAAATTTTGCTTGAAAGGACACTAAATAAGTGTAAGTAGGACTGAACGCGATTAATACTGAATGTAAGTAGAATTTACTATTTAACTGGAACGAAACGTCAACCTTTATTTTATTAGCAAGTTTCAATATTTGTAACTAGAGATGAGTTGCTATTTAACAACCTGTTATTTGTAAATAGCATTAACAGACTGTTATTTTTGTTCGAAAATAACAGGTGAGAAAATAACAGAAAATATAGTTAAATATTATTGAAGTTGAATATTATTATGGGTATCTTGAGTCATCGGCTTTATGTACACAGTTTTAGTTGTTTTTTTATTCATAATATATTTAAAACTTTTTAGTTGTCTTCTCCGTGTGTATATTTTCCATTACCCGCACAGCCAGTTTAAAAATGAAGAACTGCCAGAGTTGAATATTTTTGTAGAAATCTCAAGCCATCTGCTTTATGTAATGACTTTTAGCTGTTTTTTAATCATAATATGTTCAGAGCTTTTATATTTTCTTCTCCATATTGTATATTTTCGTTTACCTGCATCTCCAATAATGTCATTGGATACGCTGTGTTTGATGTGTTGGCGGTAGGCGATCGGCGAGTTAAATTGTTATTTAAAATTTAATCTTAATCACAGCAAGCGGTGAGTTTATATAGCATAGATAAACCACAAATAAATCCATATCTCGGCAACAAAAATTTAATTTGAATTAGGTATCTATGTATCTATATGTATGTGTGAATGCTGGCATTTTTTTATTAATTCAACATGAAATAATAATAATTAAAAAGGTTGAGGCTTAAAAAATGATTTACGTAAATCAAATTATTTATATTTTATTTATATATGAACGTAAAGAAAATTAATTAATACCTCTAGAAACATAAAAATCAAAAAATTTTTCCTGCCCGTCGCACAGTGGCACGAATCGTGATTTTTTCGTTCAAAATTATCTAGAGCACTTATTTCGCAACCGATTGGGATGAATTTTTTTTTAAAATACTCGTTATTTAATTTCCAAAAAACGTAAGAGGGCCGATTTTTTAATTATGCTAACCAAAATTATTGAGCTTAGCCAAAATGTTCATTAATTTTTTATTTAAATATTAATAAAAGTTACAAATAAAAACTTTTTTCTTATACAATTTACATAAATCTTGTTACTCGGGGGTTTTTGAGGTCGCTGATTACGAATTTGATATCCAAATTGTCATAAATCAACCTGCAGAGGCGGAATCAATGGCGACTATAGAGTGCTAAAAAATGATGAAAAATGAAATATTTTTGTTAAAGTTTGAGGCGAGAAGTTTTGAATATTTCTGATAAGTACTTCTAAGTTAAAGTAGACTAAATTTTAAGTTCCAGGAACAAATTGAAGATGGCGGATCCAATATGGCGAATAGTAATTTCTTATCCAATTTACATAAATCTTGTTACTCAGGGGTTTTTGAGGTCGCTGATAAGAATCTAATATCCAAGTTGTCATAAACCAACCTGCAAGATGGCGGATATAAAATACTAAAAAATTATGAAAAATGTAATATTTTTTAAAAGTTTATGCCGAGAAGTTTTGAATATTTCTGAGAAGTACTTTTAAGTTAAAATAGGCTAAATTTTAAGTTCCAGGAAGAAATTCAAGATGGCGGATCCAATGTGCCGGCAATAAGATGATAAAAAACTAACTTAAAAATAAATTAAATGCATTAAAACAAATAGGCTATTCCTAAGAATTATTAAAAAATTTAAAAAGGAACAAATTTTCTGAAATATATCCAATATGGCTGCCATACATTAATTATCAATCATAAATATGTGATTCAGTCCTCCATTAATTTTGGACATAACCTTAAGTGATTCATATTAATATTTCTTTTTTTTATCTGCTAATAATATTATTTAAATGTATTTAGAATATAATTAACAATTAAAAAAAATTTCAACTCAATTAGAGTATTAATATTATTTAAACAATACAAATTAAACAGTGAAATTTAAAATTTAAACAATTGCACCAAGTTATAGGTTCGAAGTTCATTGTGTAAAATTCTTGCCTTAGGTTATGTTGGGTATAGAGTTCTTGGTTTAAGGTTCTATCAGGCTTACATTGTTAGGTTTAATATTCTTGTTTTAAAGTTCTTGGTGTTAGGTATTTATTATATTATTAGCAGATAAAAAAAAAGAAATATTAATATGACCTACTTAAGGTTATGTTCAAAATTAATGGAGGACTGAATCGCATATTTATGCTTGATAATTAATAATGGCAGTCATATTGGATATATCTTAAAATTTCAGAAAATTTGTTCTTTTTTAAATTTTTTAATAATTCTCAGGAATAGCCTATTTAGTTTAATGCATTTTATTTATTTTTATCATCTTATTGCCGCCATATTGGATCCGCCATCTTGAATTTCTTCCTGGAACTTAAAATTTAGTCAATTTTAACTTACAAGTACTTATCAGAAAACTTCTCGGCATAAACTTAAACAAAAATATTTCACTTTTCATCATTTTTTAGCATTTCATAGCCTCCATTGATTCCGCCATATTGCAGGTTGATTTATGACAATTTGGATATCAGATTCATAATCAGCGACCTTAAAAACCTGCCAAGTAACAAGATTTATGTAAATTGGATAAGAAAGAAGTTTTTATTTTTAAGTTTTATTAAGATTTAAATTAAAATTGGCCATTTTGGCTAAGCTCAATAATTTTGGGTAGCGTAATTCAAAAATCGACTCTCTTACGTTTTTGGCAAATTAAATAACAAGTATTTAAAAAAAATTATCCCAATCGGTTGAGAAACAAGTGCTCTAGATAATTTTGAACGAAAAAATCACGGTTCGTGCCACTGGCACTGTGCGTTCCAAAAAACATAAGAGAGCCGATTTCGGCATAAACTTAAACAAAAATATTTCATTTTTCATCATTTTTAGCATTTTCATAGCCGCCATGAATTGCGCCATCTTTCAGGTTGGTTTATGACAATTTGGATGTCAGATTCATAATCAGCGACCTCAAAAACCCCCCAAGTAAGAAGATTTATGTAAGTTGGATAAGAAAAAAAAGTTTTTATTTGTAAGTAACATGTGGTGATCACAGTGTAAAATGGGCTTTTTGGCTAAGCTCAATAATTTTGGTTAGCACAATTCAAAAATCGGCTCTATTTTGAAATAATGAGTCTTTTAAAAAAAAATTATCCCAATCGGTTGCGAAACAAGTGCTCTAGATAATTTTGAACGAAAAAATCACGATTCGTGCCGCCGTGCGTCGGCCAGAGGCAGCAGCATGATGTATAAAATAACGTCTCTGAAATAAGATTGACTTCTGGGGGGGGGGGGGTACCGGAAGTCACCTAATTACGTAAAATACAGCTAGGATCTAGTTAGGTAAATTCGAAAATGTAGGTGTGCATAATTTATGCCATGTACAGCTAATATGGATATTGTTTAAATTTTAAAATTAAGTACCTATTTATTATTTTAAAACGTAACCACATTATTGATTTCGAATTAAACAGCCAAGAACCTTTTAAAAAAAATTATGGGAACACACCAAAGTTTTCGCCTCGGTTGTAAATATGTCCTTGAACGTAATAAAATGTGTAGTAAATTTCCAGCTACTAAGAATTCTACCTGCCTTTAATATGCCGCCCACCAATTAGAATTGTTGTCATCGAATAATCGGTTTATTATAGTTTATTGGCATAATATAAAATATTCAAATTTAGTAAGTTGAATAGTAGATAGATGCACTTTTATATTTTAGTCATAAAAATTTAAAAACTTTAAGATGTGATAAAACAATTTTTATTTGTAGAAATGTAATAAATAATTCCCTTGTAAAAATAACGAACCAAAAATTACTTTGTTAAATATCACTACATTTAGTGACATTTAGTAAAGTAATATTTGTTTTCGTTATTTTAAATTTCCGATTACGCATTTTCATTTAGCTTGCACCAACGGGGTATTTAATATACTCTGGCTTGCACACAGTCACCTGAATAAACCTTAATCCGTTCCTGTCTCGATAACCACTAGTTCAAATGAAGTCTGCATAGAGGTCTCATCTGCACGGGTTAAAAATTCATTACTTTCATTAGGTCCCTGTAGATGACGCTTGAGATCGTATCCAACAGTTGATACACACGCGTTATACTACTAGGTAGTCTATATACAATGGTAACGTTATAACTCGGATCGAGATCCATGCGTGCGCGTGCTTGAATACGCATGACTGTGACACCGACGCACTGAATTACATGTTACTAAATCAGAATTTGTTCAATCTATATGAGTGTTGGTTCATTTAAAAGATGGAAATTGTAGCTTTCTGACGCTTTTTTGTTTTAAAAAATACAAGCAAAGGATGGATAGGAAAAATAGACTTTTATATGTTATTACACCTGAACTCATTCATTGCAATAAAAAATATAGAAAAAAAATAAAAGCCCTTCAAAAAAATTCTTTCTTCATTGAGAACTGTTAAAAACTATGTACACTTCATGATTATTATGGTTTATTAAGTTGTAGTAACGTGGATTCACAAAAAGTACATCTCAAATCATTTTAATTTCCTTACTTGATTTTCTTGATAAATATATATATTGGAGGCTGTAACTCGCCGATATTTGATCTACGTTAATATATTTTTAGAGTATCAGACAGTAAAACACAAACTGAATACAGTGTTAAGAAACAACCCCGGTTTTTCAACATTTTGGTGTGCAGTGGACGTATTAAGGGGCCAATAAGTGTCTGTTCAATGCCGGATATAAATCTGCCATCTTTACCAATTTTAAATATGCGGCGAAGTGGATGTTTAGTGAAAGGCGCTGGAGTATACTTCGGACCATTTAGAACAAATGCAAATAATATATCTTTATTACTCTAATAATGCATAGTGACCAAGTGATTGTGTTTGTGTATCCAACAATAAGTGCATCACAGTATGACTTGGAACACTTTCGGAGCCATATACCTTTAAATATTATGGAATTTACTAGATACAATTATAAGGTAACATATATTATATTATTGTGCATGAAAACGGTCATATTGTTCATATTGCCTAAAGCCGATTCTGGTTTTTACGTCATAACTACCTCAGAGCCGGGGTATGGTCATCAGAGAAGAGGAGGTACCTTATTGGTACTTATGTGTCATTCAGAAAAAATAAATTTCCACTGTCAAGTTTTTGCTTTTGTAGAAATAAACGGAACTTTAGATACAACCTAATATTTACAAATTTTAAAGGAAAGTGCTAAAATTTCTAGGTTTAAACTTCACTAGTACCATAATCGTACGGTTTTGATGAGAATTATAGAATAAAAAAAACGGCCGCTTTTATCTAATACTTACAAAGGACAGGGATTAGTGGTGACTATTCTCTCTATGGTTTCAATCACAGTGGGGGTCCTCTCCTGCTCACGAATTGTCGCTTGATCTGGCTTCAGTTTCTTCTTTTCCAGCTGAAAATTTGATAAGTTAGATTTGACTTGAAAACTCAGTTTTTATGTCACTTAATATCAATTATCTTATACATAGGTTAAAATTAACAGAGAAGATCCCTGTATTACAATAATCTTTATTGTATAAAATAAAAATCAAACAGATGTAGAACACATCAAATTAAATATAGTACCAACATAATTATAATACCAAATAGGAACAAACATAAAGATAAATAAAAGAATTAGAGAACTGTAAGATTTGTAATTTAAAAACTCGGAAATTGAATAAAATGCCTTAGTTGTTAGAAAATTGTGTAGCGTTCCTTTAAAGCCTTTATGAGATAAATCTTTGTAATCCGGTGATTTTAGCTTCAAACAACGATTTTTCGGAAAGTTTTGGGACTAGCCGAAAATTGCTACCCCCTACAGAATTTTCTCAGAAATCTGAAGTTTTGACCACCCAAAACGGCGGCTATAATTCTTATTTAACTTTTTGTAAACAAAACGTATTTTGCAACTTAGTTTTTTGCTTACATCTTCGCTTCTAAAGGTCGTAGAGAAACCTTCGACCTGTTAATTTCTTCGTTATGAGCTCCCCTATAGGTAGGTAGGTATATGCAAAGAATGAATCTTTGATTGTTAATAAAATTTTATGGTAAAAAAATTAACAAATTGAATTTTTCGATCCTCAGACTTTGAAGTACTGTAGAAACGAATATAAAATCTGTATGGTAACCTATTATGAGAAATAGTACATATGTTTACCCTTAATAAAATGCACTTTGCAAAACATTAATTATTACTTCCACATCCAGTGGAAGTATAGTAACGACAAAAAAATTAAAAAAATTTTTAATGTTCAGATAGGCTTAGAATGTCATGAAACAGCGAGATTTTAAGTTTGAGCGAAAAAAAATTATGTCTGTCCTTCGGTCTGTACAAGTAAGTTGCAAAATTAATTTTGTTTACAAAAAGTTAAATAACAATTAAAGCCATCGTTTTGAGTCGTCAATACTATTTTTTTCGGATTCCTGAGGAAATTCTGTAAATTCTGACTAATTTCCTGGCTGGTCCCAAAACTTTCCGAAACATTTTCCTAATATCACCAAACTATTGTAATCGTTTGGTAAATTATTATAAATATAAATATATTATGAATATTTAAATAAATCAAAAAGAGTATTAAGAATATTTGAATGAATATGGAATGATTGGGCATTATTGAATATTTTTTATACTGATATGGTGATATTATTCTATAATTAGCCATTTAATTCTTTAATCTATTTTTTACTGAAAATATAAATTGTAAAACATTCCTTGAAATAAACAATTACTATTATTATTATTATTATTCATTTTTTAAACTCTAACTTCCTACAGTCTCCCTCCCTAAACCTCAAAATACTCATATTTCAAACTTCGAGGGAGTTCATTGTAATACTTTTCTTACCAAAGCTTTCTCCTTATAGTACACACAAATCAGAGCTTTCTGAATCTTCTTCTCTAATATTTCCAAATACAAAAGAACGTTGTAGTAGTTGATTGTGCTGTTTTCGCCTGCAAAATATATAATTTGTATTTTCTATAGATTTCACCCCAAAAATAATTTAGTCTAGTCACCTTTAACTTGAGTGCTAATGAATAGATTTTGATGAAACCTTGTGCAATGTGTTTGTAATGACAAAAGTTAAAAAAAAGACTAGAGTAGGAAATGATCGTAACTTGTAGAATTAGGTTGAAAATTAAAAAAAAAATGTATTTCCCATTTTTGGCCCAAAATAAGATGTTTTGCCCTTCTGATTTGTTTCGAAAAATACAGATTTTTTGAGATATGGCCACTCGAAAATTAATAAAATTGGGGAAGGGGACGTGTAAAAGTTAAAAAAAATCTGAAAAAATTCAGGTGAAGACTTTTTTTATTTGAAACTTTTCTGTAAAGTGCGTTTTTACCGAGTTCTTTCGGAAAAACCTGAAAAACTGTCCCTTATTTCTTTGAAATTGTAGCGCTTTAAAAATATGTAATTTAAAAATTTGAAAAAATTCAGCCTTATGCATTTTGAGGCCTAAACATTTTTTGTATGTTGAAATTTTTTTGTAACTTGCTAATTTTCTGAGTTACGGGCAGATATTCACAATAAATAATGTACTGGGTAGTCTCTGGGAACGGGAAGTTTTGAAAACATCATAATTTTGAAAGTAACTTTACTTATTTAAAATAAGATATAACAACGGCTAGTTAATCATATGCATTTTTTATTTCTTAAAAATAATTCCTGCTAAATGTCTTATCTCTACGCACTCTTATGAATATGATTGGTGAAATTTTTTATTACACGATGCTACATGTCTAACGGAATGTTGGCAATTTCTTCACGGATTTTTATTTTCAACTCCTGAATATTTCTTGGTTTGTCAACAAAAACCCTACGCTTCAAGTAGCCCCACAAGAAGCAATCGCACGCCGTAAGGTCTGGCGACCTTGGGGGTCATTCAATGTTTCCACGCCTGGAGATAATGTGATCAGGAAATAATCTCTGCAAGGCATTTATTGATTCTCTTGTGATATGTGGAATAGCTCCATCTTGCTGAAACGACGAATCTTGAATCCCTGGAAACATGTTTAATTGTGGCGTCAAAACTGGTTGATCATTTCGGTATAGCATGTGCAGAATTGACAGTCACAGCATTTCCATCGTTTTCAAAAAAAATAGGGACCGATAATTCCCATTGAAGAAATTGCTCACAAAACTGTTACCTTCGGGCTATGTAACGGTTTTTGGTGAAGTTGTTGTGGTTTTTCGGAATCCCAATATCTGTAATTTTGTTTGTTGGTATAGCCATATAAATGAAAACGAGCCTCATCAGACAATCATACAAGTGGTGATTAATTCCATGTTCTAAAATAATTTCAGAAAAATGGGGGAAATCTGTTGGTTTTATTTCTTGAACTATTTGGATTTTATACGGATGAAGATTCAGATCCTTGTGTAAAATTCTAAGCAAAGAAGATTCACCTAGACGCAACGCCTGGGCTCGTTTTCTAACTGAACATTTTGGATTGTGTTCTGCAGACTCGTTGATTGTTTTCAGGGGTTCTAACAGTTCTATTGGGTCCTTTAAGTTTAATAACGATTGTCGATATTAAGAAAAGTTGATCCTAATTGAAAACTGCCGTCAGATATCCAGTATTATCCATCTACCATGAAAAAATAGGTATTATAGCCAATAATTATTAATAATTATTAAAGATCATTTTTTCATGGTAGATGGATAATATTGGATATCTGACCGTAGTTTTCAATTAGGATCAACTTTTCTTAATAACGATTGTCGATATTGTAATAAATAAAGGTACTTTACTCTTGAGCAAAATTTACGTTTTTCGACAAACTGCAAAAAATTGATATCTGATTATTTCATGTTGGGTTTTAGGCCATGCAAAACTTTTGATCAAGAATAACTTTTTTTCATAAAACCAATAATAAAAAAGTTTCCCATATGGTGCCGACTTAGTTGGACACACTGTATATGAATTGAAACGGAATAAAAATCTATCTATCTATCTTGAAAATATGAAATTTACAAATTTTTCAAAACAGTCAAACAAAGCTCATCGAGCACTATTTCTAAAAAAAAAAAAATTAATCGGTCACCACGTTCCAAAATAACGGGGCGTTGCGGTATTAAATAGCACACCCTGTGTACCCATAAAGTGAGTCTTTAGACATAAGCACATTTGATTTTAGTTGGGATGGAAAAGGAGGTCGATTTTCAAAAAAAAAGAGTATTAGCGATTTTTTTAGAAAAATACTAGTAAAATATTTTTAACCAGCACCTTTAGAAACATCTTTGTACAAGATTACATCGTAGTGGATTCAAAGGTGTTTGAGATAGGAGGCGTCAAAAAAACAATTTTTTTCAACTAAAAATAATTTTTATATATAATTTTGTATATATTTATGTAACACGGATTCTCAAATGAAACCAGTTAAGTAAAACAAATAGATAAATAAATAAATTAAACTAAATAAATTGACACTTGCAATAACTTTTGTTTTCACGGCTTACTCAGGTCTTTGCTGAAGATTATTTGTTAGAAAAATGGTATAGGTATATACGAATTAGAATATTTGCCTTATTAAACGCTGATTAAGAATATCTTACTAATTTTTACTAAAAAAAATCACTATTTTTTTTTTTTAAATCAACCCCACTTTTTCCATCCTAGCCTCTGACTAAAATCAGATGTGGTTATGTCTAAAGACTCACCTAATAGGCATATATTCACCACCAAAATTTCAAAATATTCGGATATCGGATGAGCAAGATATGAGGATGGCTCCATGAAAAGTGGAACACACTGTATATTCAACTTTTTAAGATATTTTCAATGTTTTTTTTTTAACGCTTGTTATTTAATATACTAGGCAGGTAATTCTGTTATTCTATAGATTCCTCGTACTTTATTTTTAGAGGACCATTTTTTTTACCATCCTAAATCTTACTCTGACTCTATTTATTATTTCGACGTTTAAGGCCGAAAGGTAGAATCCTAAACTAAGTACATGGAAGAAAATGCTCACCCAGTAGTAGCAACAATGGATCATTCTTACATCGGAACAAATCAAATAACTTCTCGGCACCTTTCATTATAACGGACAACTTATTTTCTACAATGTGCAGCTCCACGTCTTTTTCATTGGCCTCATTTTGTGCCTCCTCGAACTGCTTTTTCAGTAATTCCAATTTATTTCCCTGTTGTATTCGCCTTACCTCGTGCAGTGCATTTTGCTCATCTGAGGACAAGAAGTACTAATATAATAATAATATAATATATGTCATCGATCAGGATGACCTTGGGTTTGAGCAAGTGCACTGTCTTTCACATGGTCAGGGAAAGATCAGAACAGTGTAAACGAAGACACCAAACTGATGGACAGCATCATTATAAAATATCTTAGTGCAGGAGAATCCTACAAATTCCGGGGTGCCTCACAAAGGGGCCTTCAGGGCGCAACCAAAAGAGACTCTTCGTAATAGATACCCAACTAGTATTATATGTAAACTTTTATTAGCAGAGCTCTTAAAAATACAACAAACACAATAAAACTTATAGACAGCATAAAATTACACAAAACAAATACTTAATTAAAAATTTTCTGTATGTGCTCTATACGAAGCCTCTTAAAAATATGCTCATTCCTACATTCTTTTAGCTCACCTGGTAAGTCATTATACCAAATCAGTCCTCTTCCCAATATAGTACTGGAGTTTACATGTTCAATTTTTATATAGAAATCATTATTTACCTTGGCATGTGTTTTATAAGAGTGTAAATCAATTACATAATTTAGTTGATTAATTAAGTCGGATGGTATCATTCCATTTTTAATTTTAAATACAAACATTAATGTATATCATATTGAAATGCACAATACATGTTTATAAAAATAAAAATGATTTTAATAATAATTATTCTCACAATACTCGACATGATAATACTCTGTACATTCCAATCCATACAACCACTTCTTGTAAATATTGTCTACTACACAGATGTAATACTACGTACAATACGTTACCCAACCATATAAAAAATTATCAAAATGAAAATAAACTTAAGAGGGTACCTAACTGAAGATTTCTTAATTGACTATTCTGTAAACGATTATTTACATAGTTAGTTTTTTCTTTGTCGTTTTATACATTTTCTGTAGATTATCTTTATTGTATACTATGCTTCTGTGTATATTAACAACATATTTGACTTGTCACATGTACAAAATCATGTATTATTTTTTAGTGATCAATAAATATCTATCTATCTTTTACAAACATCTACGAGGTCAGGGAATGTCTCATGCCTTAATGTCTGCTTTCCTCAAGTTGACAGGCTTAAGGTTAGAGACCGAGAGTTTTGCATTAGTGTGTCAGGATGGGGTAATAAGTATCCAGGAATACAGGAGTGTTATTCTAAAGGAAAATGCCCAAACAACATGCATGGCCTGTAAATCATATCATGAGACCCTACCACACATACTCTTGGCATATCACATTCATGCAGTGTGATCCTATATTACCAGGCACAACATAGCTTTTAGGGTGCTCTACATTGAATATTTTATAAATTCGTAATTGTTGCTTTGTTCAAGAAGAATCTATCATTATGTTTTTACAATATACTTAATATTACATCTGTGTAAAAGTCGTCACTAGAAATTATCACCAAGATTCGGGTTCAGCTTTTTACCTATTTCAATTTGCAAAACAGCCAGATTATCGTTCAGCTCCTCCAGTTGCTTATTTAAATGGTTGATGTACTTGAACATGGCAAAATTCTCCTCCTCTTGGTTCAAGAAGTTCTTTGCTATGTCTTCGATGAGATCTTGCCCTGTGAACTCCTGCAAGAAGATTTTTTTTAGACGAAATTAGGATAATGATGTAAAACATGTCTCTCATCGAAAGCCGACTCGAAGATATAGTTTTGGAAAAATTTGTACATATCTGAAATAACCTTGTACATCTCAATATGAAGGGCGCTAATCTAGTGATGCTTACAAAAAAGCGTCAAAAAATGTTTTCCATTTTTTTATTACTGATAAATTGTCTAATTTTATGTTTACATCGCATTAGCAAGCCCATTTTTTGACATTTCTGGAAGATTTTTAAACCATGTAAAGCTTATCTTTAAAGATTCAAGTGCTGCCAAATTATTTCAAAATTATGGACAAAAATCGTTTAAAGAAAGCATAAACAAAAAGTGTTCTGTAAAAAGTAAAATTCAATGGAATCCAATAAGAATCCAGGTTTTTGATTTCAGCGACATTTTTAGATTAAATGGCTGTTATTTCACTCCCACTCTCCCACAAATGTTTACTAAATTATGAAGAAGTAGTATCAGATGGAAATTACTACCAATTGCAAATAGCAATTTGCAGAAGAAGCTGTCCTGCTTCTTCTAAAAGTATTGATGAAAGCGGAAGAAGTAGATTTAGGAAAGAACTACTAACCATCTGTCAGATCGTAGAAGAAATATTGTATGCATTAACCTATAGAGTAAAAAGTAAAAATTCAGTAAAATCTAATAAAACAATCGTTCTTGAATTTGAGAGACATTTATATTTCAAATTAAAAATATTGGCTGTTATTTAACTACCACTAAATTCATATTTTTTAAGTGTTGTTAAAAGAGAAAGAAGTAGAATTCAGCTCGAACTCGTACTCGTACTAATCGTACCAAAGTCAGATTGCAGAAAAAGAAACACTGTCACTGTTAAATTTATAAAGAAATAGAATCTAGTGAAATCTATATGAACAACAATCATTCTTGGATTTTAGTGACATTTATATTCTAGATTGAAAAATATTAACTGTTATTTCATTATAGATTTCATGCCACAAATTATTACTAAGTGAGGAAGAAGTAGAATCAAGAGGAACTACTAAAAATTCCAAATATGATATTGTAAAAGATGTTCTTCTTCCTCTTCTAAAAATGTTGGTGAACAAAGAAGAAGTAGAAAACTAATAATAGATAATTCTTTAGCTAAAAAGTTGCTTCATTCTTTTTTGCAGATTTCATGTAGAAGTATGCATCTATCTGCAGTGCCTCGATGCTGAAATTTAAGCTGCACTTTCTAGGTATGCTTTCATTAAACAATTTCTGTAACATCTGTTAACAATTTCGAGAATATTTTGGCAGCGCCTGCTTCTAGAAAGAATAAGCTTTCCATTGATTTGAAAACTATTAAGAAATATTAAAAAAAAAAAGCTTATAAATGTGAACAGAAGTTTTCAGTAACACAGAGTTTTTTTTAAAGATTTTTTGTAACCACAGCCAGAATGGCATCATTTAGATCGACAAGGTCATTCTAGATAATGCACTATATCTTTGAGTGAACACCCCATGATCATATTTGTGGCTCCTAATTTCCAACTAAACCATACTTACTTTAATGGCGATCATTATTTGCAGATATTTTTCCAACTTGATTTCCATCTCTAGTTTGTTTGACTGGCGCTTCTTCATCTCCTTTTCTTCCAGATCTCTCATTATACGTTTCTGACCCTTTACTGCGAAGAATTCTTGTAGTTTGATGTCATTGTCCCTTTTTCTTTGCAGCTCACGCATTTCCTATAAAAGAAAACCTATTTATATGTTTCCTTTATGAGTGTTTATTAGGATGGTACTTATTTTAGTAAGTAACAAGATTGATATATGCTATGTATTTCTTTTACTGGAGTTTTTAAGTCATGGTACTTTCACCAATCATTCAAATCATTCAAAATGAATGTAAATAATAACTCATCAAATTTACAAAAACCGAAAGTTTGAAGTTATGTGTGACATATGACATGAACTACGCAAACAGAAATCGCTCAGTGATATATTTTGCGATTTATTCGGGGAGCCCTCCCTAACCGTACGTGCACCCCCTCCTGATCCTTGGGGACAACCTTTTTCATAATGATTAAAGCCTAAGGAGCAATTTTAGATGTCCCAAAAAAAAAACTTTTTTCACAAAAAACAACGTGCATAAAATTTTCTACAATTTTGTTTCTGTACAGTATTTTAATAGAAGTTACCATTTTCCAGATAAATGTAAGGCATATAATATAACTTTATATTATTAACATAACAAAAAATAAAATAAACTGAAAAAAATGAATAATAATAATATTATAATCTGCAGACATTTATCTAGAAAACGGTAACTCATATCATTTGTGCAGAAAGTTTCTCTCTATCTTTTTTAAAGATAAAACCCCTAAAATGTTACTTTCTCCCAAATATATCAAATATATCCAAACATTTCAAGATTTGGGGAGGAGCTGGAATATTGGTGATAAATTAGTCGCATCATTAGAGGAGTTTACATGTGCCATATATGGATCAAATAAATACGCTAGCGTGGACGAGCTTCGCCTAATTGCCCTTAGACAGAAATATGGTGACATAGATTTGTATTTATCAATTGACACTAAAATTGATTTTTCTTTGATTCCACCATGAAGAGCTTGTCTTATCGAGCATATTAAAAGAGTGTTTATCAAACGTGTATTTGGTGATTAGCCAACGAAGGTATTCACAATATTCCAAAGCCTTGGAATGATTATGGATGGCAACAAAATGGAGAATCCCTTTGGTGTTCAGCAGATAAAATACTGCCTCAATCGGTTACTGAAATCCTTCAGGAGATGATTCCAAATCAAATCATAATAGACGAAAGTGAGGATGATAACGATATCATAAATGAAGCAATAGAGGAAGAAGACTTGGAAGAAATATTCGATGTATCGGGAGACAGTGATAGTGAATCTGAAAGCGAATGAGGTGTTACTTACGTTTTATATTGAATTATATATTTCATTTTAAGATCTGAATCATTTATCTGGAAACTGGTAACTCCTATCCAATATTGTATAGGAACAAAATTGTAGAGAATTTTATTCACTTTGTTTTTTGTGCAGAAAGTTTTTCCCCATCTTTTTTATTCTTGTGGTAAATGACAGAAACAATATTTGCAATTTTTTTTTTATAAACATGGATGGCATTTTGAAAGTACAGCCAGTTTTTTTTTTTTTGGGACATGTCTAAAATTGTTTCTTAGGTTTTAATCTTTATCTTAAAAAAACAAAATGCATTCTCAATTTAGTAGCTTTCTTATTTGTCTCTAGCATGTTTCAGCTCAATGTAATACTTTGAGTTATTTGACAAATATTGTTTTGAAATACCATTTTTTTAAGCTAAAATCCCAATTTTCAAGTCGTTATAACTTAAAGACTATCAATTTTTACGAAAAGTTGCATAGAACATTTTTAGCATCGACAAAATGATGTCACGCGAAGCTCCGCCCCGTTTTCGCGAGCTCCAAATTTGGTAATTTATTTAAGGGCTTAAACATTCGAATAAAAACCTAAAAATTTGGAAATTGCTTTAAAAAGTGTTCTACTTTCGATTTCTAAAATAAAGAATGCTGAACGGGCCTATTATGATGATGGCCATGTTTTCGCTAGCTTTTGTCTTAGATACGTTATTGTTATAGTAAATCTTATTAAAATTGGGTATTAATCGAATCTTTGACTTTATAAAAATGAAGTTTTTAATACTAAAAACGTTAGTCACACTTTATAATAATAATAATAATAATAATAATAACACGTCTTTATTATTTTTCATATAACATGACAATTAATTATACAATTCATAATAAAATAAAACATGAAAAATAAATGGCGAAGTTAAGCGGTCACAATCCACAAGAAATCATGCACGCTTTTCTTACACTTAACCACAAAATAATTTACAGTAATTTAAACATAATTGCAAACAAAAAAAAATAGATAATGCTGAATGAACGAGTGATTTACATATTTCCATTATATACATATTTTTTTTATTAATTCTCCATACAAAGGGCTATAACAATCCTGTACATTGACGTTCGAACAAGTGTGTCTTATATATCTTTTTAAACCTAGTGATTCTGTTCTCTTTTAGCTGATTAGTCAAACCATTATACGTTTTACCAATTTGATAACTAAAAGATGTCTTGAACAATTCAGTACGATGCTGTGGTAGAGTTAGAAGACCCTTAAATCTAATATTCAATGTATGTACATCAGTGCGAAATTTAATTTTTTGATAGAGGTATATGGGAGTCTTATTTAATATAATTTCATGAAACAGACAGACTGTGTGATGCAACCTTCTGTTATACATATTAAGCCATTTTATCTCTTTGAGTTTGTGAGAAATTCTCTGATTTCGATATATTCCATAAATGAGTCTGAGACAAGAATTTTGTAGTTTCTGTATTTTCCTTGCATACAAAGTAGTTATGCAAGGGCCATATAAACAGTCTGCATAATTTAAAACAGATAAAACCAGAGTTTCACAAAGAAGAACTTTGATTTTATGTGGGAGGTAATGACGATTACCATATATTAATTTTAAAACAGAATAACCTTTTTGTAACATTTTATTTACATGGTCCTCAAATCTTAAATCACAGTCTAATATAACTCCTAGACTTTTTGCCTTGTCTACTTTTTCCAAAGAATCGTCACCGATTTTAATATTTATTTGATCTTTAATATTGTTTCGTTGGTTTTTAGGACCAAAGATGATAATATTAGATTTAACGGGATTAATGACAAGACAATGATCATTTGCAGTTTTTACAAAATTTTGAAGATCTTCATTGACAAATGTACAGGCGATATTAGCATCAGAGGGCTTGAAAGAATAATAGAGCTGGGTGTCATCTGCATATAAATGTACTTTGCAATAGGTTAAATGATTAATAAGGTTGCTTGTGTACACAGTAAATAATAATGGGCCAAGAATAGATTCTTGGGGAACGCCAGATCTTAGAGTTAAATAATTTGAAGTATTATTATTCAATTTTACACGTTGTTCCCGATTATTTAAGTATTCATTAAATAATTGTATTGCTCCCTCAGAGAGCCCTATGTAATGCAAAATGTTATTAAGTATTTCGTAATTTATCGTGTCAAAGGCCCTACTAAAGTCAAGCAAAATTAAAGTAGTACACAAACCTTTATCGGTAGCCGCTATAACATCATCTACTATGTGTAAGAGGGCTGTAGTGCAACTGTGTTTGGGCCTAAATCCTGATTGAACCGAAGGTATTAATTTGTATTTTTCTATATGCTCTCTTAACTGGTGTTCCATTATTCGTTCAATAAGTTTTGACATGGTTGGTAGTAAACTAATAGCTCGAAGATCTTTGAATTCTTCTGGATTATTTTTTTTAGGCAACACAGTTATATCAGCCCTCTTCCACATAGCTGGAAAAACGTTCTCAGTTAAGCAGAAATTAATAATATGCGTTAAATATAAAATAATATGCGGACAACATAATTTTAAAAGGTTAACATTTAAACCATCACACCCAGCTGCAGTAGTTTTTATTTCATTTAAAATCTTATATATTACGTGCTCGTTGACAGGTTCGAATTTAAAATTTGAATTATTTATATTATGATTTTTATAAAACTCAATAACATCATTTGATGCAGTTGTTTCGGGAATAGCATTTATAAAAAAATTATTTATTTCATTAACATTCTGTAAGTGATCTGGAATCTCTCTAAGTTTATTTTGAGGCACAAAATTGTTTTCTCTGAGAAATTTCCAG
The DNA here is from genome assembly GCA_936432065.2 of Rutpela maculata. NCBI lineage: Eukaryota > Metazoa > Arthropoda > Insecta > Coleoptera > Cerambycidae > Rutpela > Rutpela maculata. Next base: position 143,106,224 of record OW386292.2, on the reverse strand, counting down.
TTTTGTTTTGCTGTAGAATTACTTATTTTATGTTCAATATACATTTTTTTCTCTTTTTTAATAGCTTTAGTTGTATAATTACGCATTTCCTTATAAAACTGAAAATGTGCTGGATTTTTTGTTCGTCTATAACGTTTCTCTGCTTTATCCCGTATTTTCATCATTATTTTTATATTGTACGTTAACCAGGGTGCATACGGTTTAGTGAATCTAGATGTGATGAAGGGTGCGTGTATTTCAAATAGGTCATTAATATTTTTGACTAAAAATTCTACCTTTTCATTTACGTCATTTAAATCAAATATTAAATACCAGGGAACGCTAATAAGATCTGCTTCAAAGCGTTCATAATCAAAATTTTTTAAATTTCTGTACGTAAATATTTTTGGTTTATTTTTTTCGCCATATACCTTTAAATTACAAAATACAATTTGGTGATCAGATAAATCATTATCTAAGACACCCTTCCCTAAAACATCCAAACCCTCTGACACTAAGATGAGGTCAATTAATGAAGAAGTACTTTCTGTAATTCTAGTAGGAACGTCTATTATTTGATTTAAATTAAAAGAGCTTAAAACAGAAAAAAAATTATTCACGCAGATATTATTAATATGTAGTAAATCTATATTGAAATCCCCTGCACAAAGAACATGGTTTACTGTAGGAAATATCAAACTTAAGTTGTCTTCTAACTCATTCAAAAAAGCTCCTGTATCCAGAGAGGGAGGTTTGTAAACAACACCTATAGCTGCAGAAGAATTATTCAATGTTACTTTGATCCATAATTGTTCTATAGTATTGCTTGTAAGAATTAAATCACTATTTAAACTAGTTTCACGGTCACGTCGGAACATTTTAAACCCATCGATCTGAATTAAATTATCAGGTACACCCATATGCAGCCAGCTTTCAGAGATTAAAAAGATATCAAATGATTGCTGAATAATAATTTCTTTTAATTCATGCACTGAAGGTAACAGAGATCTAATATTTAAGTGACCGACTTTAAAAGTTTTTAAATTCATTATTTTTAAACATAGATAAACATGCTAAAAAAGAACCTCATCAATAAGTACGAAACAAACAAGTAGACAGAATATTTTGTGTGCGATTAAGAAGATAAAATATATACCTAAATATAAATTATACGTATTATTCACAAGTGATATATAAATGCTAAAAAAAAGTGCTTGTTTACAGAATAAAAAGTTAGTTATTATAGCCCAATATTAGAGAAATAAAATATACAGAGAAACAAAATATGTAAAAAGAAAAGAAAAAGAAATAATATTTCTTTTATACAAAGAAAAAACTGGAGAATGCAAGAGCTGTTTTTCTACTTGATACCCTATAAAACCTTATTTACTAACCAGTCTGAAAACATTGACCTTAACATAGCAGTATGTACAGAAGTAAATATTAATCCACCAAAATTTTTACAAAACAAAACCAATTAAAAAAAATAATAATATATATTTATACACAATACACAAATGGATATTTAATAATAAAATTATAAATTTTCAGTATCTGCTTCCGATTTAATTCTTACAATTTCTTCGCCTTCATTAAATTTATAGAAAATTCGACCATCGCTTGTCCAGACTTTGCCAATTTCGCCCACTTTGCTAATAACCATTTTCAGTAATTTTATTTTATTTCTGGTTAAATCTTCTCTTATGACTAATTTACTACCTTTCAGGTTTTTCTTTTTACTATATACAAGTTGTTTATCTCCAATTCGAGCAAACTGAACAATAATTGGACGAATTTTATCCTTATCGTGCTTACCAATTCTGTAACAATGTTCAATTTCAATTTTTCCAGTGTCTATTCGAACATTAGTTTTTAAAACTTCAGTTACAACTTTGAAAATATTTTCATTTTTTTGCTCTTTCACGCCATACATTCTAAGAGTTTTATTACGAAGTATTTGATCCATGTTCTCACATTTTTCTGATATGTTTTGCAAAATTGTACTTTGCTTCTCTATTGCAGCTTTTAAATTTTTATTTTCTGCCTCTAATACGGTAATTTTTTCTTCAAATTCCTTGGTAACAGTACTGGCAATCGTTTTTGTAATTAAACTTATAAATTCCTCAGATGTGCAAATTTTATTGACTAACATTTTTATATTGGCTTGTAGTTCGGAGTGTTCCTCCTTATCTTTACCTGCTTTGTTTCTGCCAGACATATTACTAACAAATTTGCACTTATTAATCACTTTTTACACACCACAACTGCAGTTATATTAAGCTTAGACTTTGAAGAACCGTTTAGTACTAGATAATAATAATTATTTATATTGGTAATCACTTTAATTTAAATACTTTTACACAGCTCATGCAACTACACCTTCACTCAAGCAGTGCCATCTATCTATGAATATAATTTCTGAACTACTGTGTCAATTTTGCAACGTTAAACTATAAACAAAAAAATTACACACCTGGACGTGAGCTAGTAGATCAGAGTGGGCTTTGTTCCTCAAAGACTGCAATTTTGAAACCCATTCTTCCCTTTGATCGTAGGCGATTGTGGCTTGCTCAATCAGATCCAGCATGAACTTCTTACCGACGCATAGATTATTAATCAATTTGTCCCAAATTTTATTGAATTCAAATCTGAAAAAAAAAATTTACCGTATTGTGATTAAAGAAATGAAGTCATACAAAGTGATGAATAGCTTTTGGGAACTTAGTTTACTTAGATAGGTATACAGGACGTTTCAATTAAAAGTCCCAGGGCCTTTATTTTAACACCGCGGTAGTTATTTTTCAAAAACATTAATCTGGTACATTTTTTGTCCTTGGGGTCAAGTACTAAGACATTATTTAATAACTTTACTTGACTCCGGCATCAAGAAGGCATTCTAAGACTAAAATTATAGTAACTCTAAACTGGAAAACTGTAATCTCGATTTCGTTACGGTAAATAATTATTAATACTCTCCAAGAGCTGTCGCTAGCTGCACTTGACTTCGGAAACAAGAACTATAATTAGTAAACGGAAAAATTTTAAAATGAAATGTGGTATGTATGCTCATTTAGTTATATATTCCCTACACAACTTATGTATTTATTTAGGTACCTCGGAAAGTAGAAATTTGTATAGTGGGAGAATAACTAAAACTACAAATATTGCACTATTTAAGAATGGGGAAAAAATTAATAATGCACAGTTAGTTGCAAATAAATTTGCATCCCAATTTCCCAAAACGAGTAAAGATAAGTTTGGTGAAGACTTATCTTTACCCTGCACCATGACTACGAATGACGTTAAAAATTCTCTTTGCACGAGTGAGGTCAATGAAAATGATGTCATTAAAGCGCTACATAATATAAAATCATCAAATTCATCTGGTATTCATGGATTTACGAAAAAATTATTGACTGCCAGTATTCATGTGATTATAGCGCCATTAACATATTTAATAAATAAATCTATAAAAGAGGGTGAAATCGACCAGTGTTTTACCGGTTTATAAAAAAGACAACCACGATAATATTGAAAATTATCGACAAATATCTCTACTCAGTAACTTTTCAAAATTAAAACGAATCCTATACAATAGCTTTATCGCTTTCTTTGATTCACATAACATTATTACTGCAAATCAACATGGGTTTAGAGCAAACAGATCAACTGAAACAGCCTCGTATAATCTACTATAGTTTGTTTACACTCATCTAGATGAGGGGAAATATGTAACAGCACTTATGTTTGATCTAATCCAAGCACTTGATATTATAGATGTGAATTTACTAACAGAAAAACTCTAGAAAATTGGAATGAGAAGTAATTATTTAGATTGGATTAAATCCTATATGAGTAACCGAAAAATGATAGTAAAAGTTAATAACGAACAGTCAAAAGAAAGTAGTGTTTTGCTAGGCGTTCCCCAGGGGCCAGTGCTTGGTCCGCTGCTGTTTGTGTTATACATCAATGATTTACATGAGCTTATTACGAAAAGCATAGTAACAATGTTTGCTGATGACACCACAGTCTGTGTGACTGGTATTACTTCTGAAGAGCTACTAGCCAATATAAAAATAGTCTATGATGACTTAGATATATGATGTCAAATAAATAGACTAACTTTAAATAAATATAAAACAATTAACGTGTACTTTCATATGAGAACATTATTGGATTCTTCAGCATTGTCGGAAATAAATATAACATTCTCTATGGAGGCTAAGTTTTTAGGTACTTGGGTTGATGAAAATTTAACATGGTCTAAACATATCGAGCATGTCTGCTCGAAATTAAACAGTGCTTATTATGCCATAATGCAATTAAAATCTTCCCTAGATTGCAACGGACTTCTAAACTTTTATTTCTCGTTAGGATACAGTCATATCTCATTAAACATTGGATCTTGGGGCAAGGAGGTAGATATTAATAGAGTATTTATCTGTCAAAATAGGCTTAGAAGGCTAATATTTAATTTAAAACCAACAGAGTCATGTAGGAATGCATTTATGGAGAACAATTTTTTGACAGTTTCCTCTATATTTATTCTGAAAAGTGTTTTGTACGTTAAACAAAATATCAATCAATTTTCAACACTAAATAATATTCATGGATATAGTACATGAAACAGCAATAGTTTACTGATACCGAATCATAAACATTCATACTTTAAACAGGCACCAAATTACAATTTTGTTATGATGTATAATAAGTTGCCTAATGATATTAAAAACATTAATAATTTTAAAAAATTCAATCTTGAAACTAAAAAATATTTAATCCATCATACATTTTACAATATTAATGAGTTCCTTCTGTCAGGAGTTTATTATTTATATGTCTCTAAGAGTTTCTGTTGACAAGGTATATGTGTATAGGTATAGATATACAGTATCGGCAAGCGTTTGATTAGGTACGGCAATAAGAGCAAGCGAGAGCGAAGCAACAAGGCTATTCCTTTTTATCGTATAACACATCCTACTTGTGCCACCTGCTTTCCCCACCACATTTCTCGTTTAGCCTAATAAGCAAAAGTTTGGTTTGTTTTTATTCCGTCTTCATTTCTCGTTTAGCCTAATGAGCAAAAGTTTGATTTGTTTTTATTTAGTAGATACTCAAAACGTCAGTTTATATGCCTGCTGAAAAGGTTCAGATACTTAAATGGTCAATGATGTACATATGATTTTCTTGATGCGCGTGTCACTATTTGCCCCTCTGCTAGAGCACTGGTAGATGCCTTTATTGTGGGCGGTTGGTTAAGTCGTTGAAACTATGCAATACCTAATCCAGGACTTCCCAATACTCTATTGCTTTTATGTTTGTTCTAATAATTTTATATTATTATATTTATATTGCCTATGTTTTATACTTTACATGTTTTAATGTTTTATTTTACTACTGACTTACCATAATGTACACTATTGTATTCTTAAATGGTTAATAAAATATCTATCTCTGTTATGAAATTGATTGCCGTCTATATATAATGACCTGTTACTTGACCCTGAGGGCAGGTACCATAGTTAACGTGTTAAAAAAATAATAAAAAGATATTTGAAATTTGTAAATGGCCTATGATACCCAAAAAAATTAGTTAAACTTCAATTTATACATTATTCTAAATGTTTTTTTTTGAATTTTAAAAACTTTATAGAGGTCCAAGAAAGCACCCCATATTTTGATCGCATACTTAACAGTGGAATAAAATTGGCGAGTCGATGTGTCAAACAAGCGTGACAAAACTCTAAGTGCTAAGCAAAAGTCTTGTTAAGTTTTTTGACGATTTTATCAGTTTCTCCAGTTTGTTAAGCGATTATGATTTAACATATCAAATGCCTTAAACAGGTTCAGAAACAACCCACAGGTAATTTCTTGATCATTTAGGGCTTTCAATATTTTATTGACAAAATTTTAAACAGTTGTTTATTTATTTCTCATGAAATCATGTTGAAACTATGTATATTAGTTTTGTTCTAATTTCTAAATAGGCTACACTTTTTATTTTCAATTTTATGATATCCCGATAATGCCGACAATGTTGGCGAAACGTTAATATAATCCACAGCATTTTTTTGGAATATACACTGATATATATATTGTAACTTACCGTTCGTTTAACAGATGATTGATCTCCTGCCGCAGCTTGGTATTCTCATAGTTGATGGTGCAGAATTTTCTAATTTGTACTTCCAATTTGTTCTCTAAAGTTTGTACCGTTTTTTCACCCTTAACAACCCTCTGGTGGTATTTGCTGTCAGTTATCTGTTTGGCACCTAACTCTAAGACCTGAAAAATATTGAATTACAAGTAATAGGACTTTAGACATGTTGCATCTACTATTGATAATAAAACTATATATAAGTACACTTCTGTGCAATGAAATCCCATACACTTATTTTTCGTTATATTAAATCATTCTTTATTTATTTGTCAGTATCATTGTCATATTTTCGGAATGCCAAAGCTAACTGAACATCAAAAATTTTTTAATTCTCTCTAAAATTGAAGAGGGATGGTCTATCAGAGCAGTTGCTAACTGAATAAAAGTACTGTTATGAGTGTGAAGAAAAGGTGGGAGGAGGAAGATAGCGTAAAGAGAAAAAACGGTTCAGGCCAATCGAGAAGTTCAAATTTCGTTCAAGATGAAGCGCTCCTTGGCTATTTGAGGGAAAATCCGTTTCAAACAGCAGGAGACGCTGTGTTCATGACACATTTTTCAGCATCGAAGTCAGCAGCTAGCCGAAGAATAGGAAAATCGGAATTAAAAACTGTACAAATGCCAAGAAGACCGTACGAAGTAAATGCATATAGCAGTGATGAGGAGCTGAGAAGGCCCAAAGTAATTTGGTATAAACTTAACTTTTTTGTAGATTAAATTTTTTATTCTCTATAATATTTTTATAATTTTCTATTAAATTTACAAGAGTATTCTTCTCATCGGCAGAAAAATTTGCCTTTTATTAACCATGTTGTTAAAATAAACATTTCTATGGTTTGTAGTAGAATATAGAATGAATTATATAAAGATATTATTTATAAAATATTGTAAAGAAATAATAAACCTCTAACTCATAAATCGCTTCTGATATTTATATCTGACAGTAGATGATGTGAGACTGACAAAAATTCATAAATTTTATGTATATTATCCATTTTTCTAGTACCAACATTATAAATTTTATTCACAACCTCGTTTAGAAATCATCACTTAACTTTATATTAAGTGTCGGTAAAGTTGTAGTTAACCTCCAAGTAAGAGTCAATTAACATGAAAGTTAACTTGCGATTGTAAAACCGGCTGTTAGACATATTTGGTAATCCCTAACAAAGTCGCTAAAGACCCCCCCCTTCAGGCCTCTATACAGTATCTTTTAACAAGTGTAGCTTTGGATTATTTTCAAGTAGCAGAGACAAAATAATAGACATTGGAGGATTCCCAGTCCAAATTTCAATAAGAAATATCGATTTATTTATGTATAAGTGATCTAAATGTAAAAACTAATGTATCTCAGCTCCAAATGCAAGTAAAGCATTACATTTTTCTTTTAAGTTGACTTTTCTAATCAACTTTTATTACTTCTTGACCGTTTTTGATTTCATAAAAAACCAAAGAGTTATTTGAATTTATTTATAACTACAATTTCGAAAATTATAAACAACTGCAATAAAAAGTTTAAATTATGAAAAAAGGAATTCTCTCTCCATGATCTTAAAGTACTTATAAAAAGCTACAAATTGAGCCATCGTATACATTTGCATCATATCTTGCAAATAGAAAACAGCAGGTCTGTATTTGATGTTGTATCTGACTTGCAGACTGTCAGCGTTGGAGTACCTCAAGGGTCTATATTGGGCCCCACACTTTTTATTATTTATATCGATGATATGCTGAATTTTATTCAACATCCATCATGTTTGACACTTTCGTATGCTGATGATACGAACATTTTAATAAAATCTAATACCCTAGCTGATGCTGAAGACTGCAAAAACTATATATGATAAAGTAATTTTGTGGACTGAAAATAATAAACTGTATATTAACCAAAGTAAAATAACCTGTATTCTCTTTAGAACATTGCAGTCTAATATTGTCTTCAACACTAATATCCTTTTATCTCCTACTACAAGCGTGAAGTATGCCAATGAATCGAAAATGCTTGGTTTGAAAATTGACTGTAGTCTTAAATGGTCTAATCACATTCATGACATGTGTGGAAAACTGTCAAAGATCTGTTATGCATTGGCTATTACATCTAAACAATGTAGCCTATCAACAGTAAGACAGTTGTATTTTGCTTCTTTTCATTCTTGCATAAAGTACGGTATAGTGCATTTGGGTTCCCCATCCGAGGCAAACAGAGTTTTTTTATTGCAAAAAAAGGGCAATACGTATAATAGCCAATCTTGGATATAACACTTCCTGCAGGGAAGCCTTTAAAAGCTTAAGCATTCTTACTTTGAACTCTATTTACATTTATGAGTTGTCATGTTTTGTTTACAAAAACAGAATCAAATTTAACGAGATTAGAACTGATCATCCATATAGCACTAGGAAAAAAGATCTCCTTTTACCAAAAGAACACAGGACGGCTTTATACCAAAAAAGTCTTTTTTTCATGCGTTGTAAATTTTTTAACTGTTTGCCTGAGCATATTAAATCTATGACAACATTTTTTAAGTTTAAAAAGGCTTTAAAATCACTTTTGTTGGACATAAACAGCTATAATGTTGACGAATTTTTACAAAATGTGTGACTACTTTCCTCTAGTTTTTTTTTATTATTTGTGAATTATACCCTATAATATTTTCAATTGCTCACTGTTCACATGTTTTTTGTACAGTTTCTGAAATTAATAAATATTATTATTATTATTTCTTGGTTTTGATCGCAGAATTTCACAAGGATTGCAAAGTTTTAGCAACTATTGTATATTTGAGCCGTTTTAATAATCATTTTGATTTGAAATTTTAAGTGACAATTGTACTTTATAATAGCTATATTTCGCCAAAATTTCAGTAAATATTACCCATTATTTTGAAAGAACAGTTGACTTATTTAGAAACGCATAATTTTGTAATATTCTTTTTTTTACATAATAATAACAACTGGAATGAATTATAGTTTATGTACTTTTATTGTACAGCTCATAACGAACCTTTTCCTTCTTTTTGTTGTTATCCATAGGACTCATAGATTTCGAGATATTCAAAGAAAACTAATGGAAAACACGGTCTAAAAAATTAAATTGTTTAAATAAACAGTACGCCGACCTCACAGAAACTGCAAAACTGGGCAGTGAACTTAAGTTGACCCCCTTGAACACGTTAAAACAGAAAAACTTCCCTGACCAGACAATTCACATTAAAATCTGAATTTAACTCCACTACTTATTTACCTATTTTGATGCGTACCCGTATAACCAGGCGATACAGGCTTTTTTTTCGATACAGATTCGTCAAGATGCTAAACATTTTAATCTGTACCTATGACATATTTAAGGAACCTATACATTTTTAGGTACTCAAGCTATACAGATAAAATCTTTATCGCGTCTATATCTTACCTTTTACTGGTATTTACAGGTTTACCTTTATACATTAGATGTAATCCCTGTATCCTACATTTAACCTATCTATATAATGTCTACACGCAATATCTATACAGCATTGTGACAGATTACTGTACAGAACATCGATATAGATCCGGCAAAAGAATTATTTACGGATTATAAGGTATTTCTTTACATATTAAAAGATTTTGAAATTCACGCATCTCTACATATTCTTTAAGCAACGTGCTCCGGACGATGCTTTGCCGGTAGCGATAACATTTTAGTCCGGGGTCCAAGCACTCCAAAATCAAGATGACCTGTTCCGACATGACGTACAAATTTTGATATAAGTAATGAAGAGAGCATTACCTGGGGCACTAGAAAACACTTGTCGGATTAATTTTTGCTCTTGCGCAACTTCATAAATCGCAAAAAAGATGGCGGATTGATAATTACAAAATTATGTTTTACAATGGTTATTCTCCGTTAAAACAAAAACTATGTAATCTACCGATCTGATTTTTGGTATGTATTCTCAAAAGATATACTTGATTCTAACTAAGCTATTGGTATTTTTGAAAAGAATATTTTTTTTGGAAAAAAATAATTAAAATCAAAAGGTTGATATTTACGATCTAAAAATTTCGATATGCGGACAACTATGTTAAATTTATGAAATTCTTATATACAATTGCTTACCAAATATAGTCCATATATTGAAAAAGTTTTTTTTAAAAAGATCCTGTCGATAACATATACAGTTTTTTGTTTATGATTTTTTTATGAGGCGCGTAATTATGCAGCATTAAAATAAAAATAGTCTACACGATAATTGGTACAGTGTAACAGTAAAAAGCACTATATTGTTCAATATAATTGCAAATTTGAATTACTTCATGTTAATAATACAACAAAACGAATGAAAGTAGTAGTCGGGCGTTACCGATTGCGGCCGCTCATTTAAAAAAATAATAATCGATACAAAGTGAATTGTGCGTTCGAGCAAAATGTTAATCAAATAGGAATTCGCAATTGGCCATGCCCGAGTACAACTTCTACTCGTTTTTATATTGTTTAAGAAATAAAACATTAGTGAGAAATATTATTTTAGGTATTTAGCATATTTAATAGAAAGCAGAAAAGGGAGATATTTAAAATAAAACATTAATGTTGTATATTATGTAATTTTTGTGTATAACTATTCTAACATTTTAGTCAGAATCACTATCATTATAAAATGATGCATATTGTTTTTTCCCTTAAAACAATTTTCAGGAAAAGCAGCACACGAGCACGCAACTGAATACCACTCACAAGAACATTTTGTGTCGGATTTTATTTTACAGTTGCACTTTTTAATTTAAGTTCAGATAAACTTTTTTTTGTATACATTATCGGTACCAGCTCCTGATTTCCAACTCTGCATCCAAAATTTTGTGCAAGAGGTAATTTGAATGACGGTTCACAACACTGTTTAAAAAAAGTAATATTTGCAACATGTTGTTGAAAAGCGTCTTCCGTCGGTGGGAGGGAGCGTAAATCACTTTTATTAAATTATTTTACCTTTTAATAATTTTCAAACGTATACATATAATACATTTGTAAAGTTGACGTGTATGTACATTGAAAATATTTGCAAAAAACTGATGTGAGGAATGTAAGATGAGTAATAGAATACATTAAGACAGATTTTGGAATTTTTTTCTGTTTGTCTGCTTGTCTGTTTGAACGCGCATCACGCAGAAACTACTAAACCAATGAGGTTCATCTAAGCTTGGAGTAACATTTAGTTCTTATTTCATCGAAATCGGCCTAGACTAAGCCAAGTTTTATGAAAATCGGTCTAGTAGAACAGGAGATACAGCTTGATCTCTACAATAAGCGTATTTGCACGGCATAAACTTTTAAGATTAAACTTCTGTAATATTCCAGAAAATTTGTGAGTTTTCTGAAATATTCCAGAATGGTGATTCTACCTCAAACGTCGTTTATAAAGAAGCTTTTTAGTCAATTTCAAAATACCACGCGAACGTAACCGCGGGCATAGCTAGTAAATAATAAATATGAACCGCAAACAATAATCAATCGATTTAAACAATCAAACACAAATAGTTTTTATAATGTTAAAATGTTAAGACAAATAACTTCACACTATATACATAAGTAGAGTGAAATTACTTAGAGAAGATAACATACTAAAACTACTAAGTTTACTATTCTCGCTTATTAATAATATTGGACAGTCGCAATTAAAATAAATTTAATTTCATCTGTTTTATTCATAGAAACGGTTGAATATTCACTATAATTAAATTAAGTAACGAATATTGTTATTCTTTATGGGAAAGTGGAAGAGCGGCTATGCCGAACTATCTCCCATTTGTGTACGTCTCAATGTTCACAATAAACGTTATTATTATTATTATTATTATAAATATATAATAAATACCGAACACGACCTAGAAAATCGACACTCACTAGCGACATCGGTTTGTGAGGATGTTATCTTCTCTAAGTAATTTCACTCTACATACGCCTAGTAAACATAAACATACCAGCTAATTCCACTGTTTTCGTGCGCTTTATGAATTTTAGGAGAGCTGTTGCCTTTATTACAAGCGCCGCATCATGCACCCATTTTAAAAATTCACAACTCGAATACTATATGCAATATCAACTTAGTTCTTGTCTTAAAAACATTTTCAATATATTGGGTATGTTTGTTAGCATAATTTATACACAAAAAAATTGAAATTGAAGTACTTGCTCGTATGTTGAAATTCTTACTACAATATTTTATAGTTACAGATTTCATATTTTTTTTCCAAAAAACTAAACATATTTAAACAGTGCCATCGAGCCTCATCCAAGCGCTTATGTCTTTAGTGTATACTATAAAAAAATTAGATGGATAGCACTCATAGTTTCTTTTACAGGACGTGTTATGTATTAAAAAACATTTTTTTAGGAATTATCGTTTCGTCTCTTTTCTTATCATTTAAGAAGTTATGCAAGAGCTGATAAGAATCCGACAAGTCATTTCTGGTGTCCTATATAACCCTTTTTGCAAATCTGAAGTTGAAAAATGTACGTCATGTCGGAACAGGTTACTTGGAATTTAGAGCGATTTTGTACTGTTGGACCCCAGACTATTTGATGCTTATGAAGAATTGTCACTTGTGCAACACTGTTGTATTATATGATATTCTACGTTAATCCCTCTTGACAACGCTAATATTATACCATTAATGGATGTAGTAGCAGTAGCTGCACTGATGAATGTATGCTGTTTTATCTTGGTAGTATTCTTTCGCCTTTTGTGACGTCTGTTTTTCTCTATTATCACATCTTGATCATTGTTTTGCGATACTGTTTTCTTTGACGCTGTGGCATTTTTGAAGGTTATGTTATTTTTATTTATCAGATTTGTGTCACACCAGTCAAGAATGAAAATATAGATGCGATGAGTCAAACTTGTTTGTATAGAAATTTAACCAATATGCAAAGAAAAATTAATTAAAGTTTAAAAACAATAACAATAACTACAGGTATTTTAAGGTTCTGCTTCACTAATAAATTTGGAAATTGCAGGGTCTTTTACGTAAGATAAAATGCACCTGTATACCTAATATTGTTTCTTAAAAACTATGCTACCATAAATATTCATCTAATATGTGTCTATCTCAATTTCCTATAATAAACTCAATTATTAGGTACCATCATTTAATAATATAAAATCCCGATATCCATTACTATAACTTTTATCATTAAATTTGCTGGACACCCGCAGTCAGTTAAGGCGCTAGGATAACGAGATACGTACATAGCAGACGTGGGTTCGAGACCTAAACAAGGTAAATAAAATTGTTTAATTATCACTATAAGTAATGAATTTAGGGAATACTAATATTAATTGGAGCAGGATAGCGAAGGAATTGAAATGCGGCGTGGTGGTTGGGTGATTAAAAAAGTCCTTATTTTCATCTATTTTTTTAAATTAAAAATAATGATTTATTCTTTACCGGGCCTATGCAGTATTAGTACTCGTTATTTACAGAATCATAGAGTAAACCTTTACATGAACTTTATTCCAACGAAACGCAAACGTGCCTTTATCGATAACCAAACTTTATTGAATCGGTATCCAGGTGTTAGCGTACTGTATTAGATCGGTACGTATACCGTATCGTTGCTGTATCCATAGGGTAAAGATAACCTATATCGAAGTAAAGATATGACTATAGATTCTCTATATTAACGGTACAGCGTGGTTATACGGGTAATTTGCCTTCACGTACCTGTTTCTTAACTATCTTAATCTGACCATCGATTTCGTTCAAGTGGGCTTTTTGTTCCTTGATTTCATGATCAAACGTATCGTATTCATTTAGTAGTGTTTTGAGCCGGTGCAACTGTAATGTATCTCCCCTCTGCTTGCCTTTTGAGGTGGCTACCTCAAGCTCTATGCGGAGGTTCTTTTGCTCCTTCTTGAAAATATCCAACACCTTTCTTTGCTTCGCTAGCCTACCTCCGGCATCTGCGAATTGAGCCCTGTTCCGTTCTAGAATTGTATACTGAAAAACACGAGTTATTAAAAGTAACAACATACATTTTTATATTTTGTAAGGTAGTCCAGTGCAATAATGTTTATACCTCGGAACCCAGCTAAAATGAATGGATTTGAATGATTTTTTTTTTAATTTCTAATGCCATAAACCAAAAAGTTTACCCATTGAAAGTTACCGCAATTTGTAAAATCCGTAAATTTAAAAAAATATATGAAATTCTTAAAAATTTCAACGAAAAAAGAAATTATTGGAATGTTTAAATATTTCTTTTAAAAAATAATGATTGTTATAGTTTTCGAAGTTGTTTATAAAGAATTTGTAAAAAAATTAAACTTTTTAAAATTAATTTGAAGACGGCAGAACTCCAAGAAGTAAAATAAATGAGAGAAACGTTAAATAATACAAATAGTACAGTACTTAATATAACGATTTATATCGTACAAAATTCAGAAAGTTTTGGAAATTGGTGGAAATGTTAATTAAAGATAGCATAAGAATTAGTAAACCGAAAAGTTCCCACCCCTAAATAGTATGCTTCGTCCCCTAGGAGGTCGTTTCCACCCCCATTTTGAGGTTTTCTAGATTATCTCATGAACAGTACACTTTTTGATAAAAATACCTATATATAAAATTATTCCTTAGAAAATTCTCTATGAAAAACGTATCTACACTTTTTTTCCTAAAATTCATAGTACCGTGAGAAATAAGGCGCACACATTAAGGGTTGGTTCCAGTTAACACAATAAATTTTAATCTTTACTATAATCTACTTTAAAGTTCAATACTTAACGCAAAAGCAGTAGCTACTAAACTCCACTTAAAATTATAATAAATGTAGCTCTTCCACCCTCTCACACCTAAAGAATATCGCAATTTTTAAAGAAACGAGAATATTGTATATTTTACTTGTTGCCACGCCACCACAGAGGTAAAGTAATTGGCACATTTTTTTACATGATGTCCCCTGTATACATAATTCACTAATTATCAGAAGGTTATACCTGCGTCAATTAATCTTTGTTGTCTTCCATATATTCGACATTCATTCATGCTTGTCTGTGGCAATGGTAACACATTGTGGAGCAATGTAAGCCTGCTCTTCTGCAACTGCACCTGTTTTCGCACCCTAATTTGCATGAACAAGAAATTAATTTCAAAACAGATTCGGGAGCTGGTTCTTTAGTTGTCATAGTTGGGATTAATATACCGCCGACTTTTTTCCATCCCCAATCAGTAGCTACGTAACGTTTTTCCATGTTTGAATTTGGTAAAAAATTCGATGTGTTGCCGAACAGCAGCCGAAGTTGATGGTAGTTTTGATGTATATATGTCCTTGACTCCTCTCAGGAGCATAGGGCCTCAACAAATGCCTTCCGTCTGGTTCTGTTCTGGACTATCTGTTTTGTCTGCTTTGCTGAGTTGGCAATATTGACATTACCTTGTGTCTACTTACTACAGTTATTAATATATGCAAAATCTGAAATTAACCAGCTGTGTCATTTAAATAAAAATCATGATTATAACACTCGAAATAACATAATGCCAGAAATTCCTCAACATAATTTACATCTCCTTGAAAGAAGTCCTGAAGATGTTGCTATTAAAGTTTACAATAAATTACCTAATAAATACAAAAGCTTAAATGAAAGAATCTTTAAACAAAATATCAAAAAATTATTATTGAATAAGTGTTACTACTCAACTGATGAATGTTTCAGTGATAACGAGCTTTAAATTTGTAGTTTTTTTTGCTCTTTTATATTTTCTATGTTATGTTTTGCGTTGTATTATTCGGTTTTTATGTAGATTTGTATCTCTTTCTTGTATGTATATACAATACTTGATGTCCTTATACATTAAGGACAGTTTTACTTATTATAATGTAGACATATATTCCCCCCCCCCTTTTTTAATACATTTTTAATGTTTTAAATGACATGTAATTGTACACTGACGTACCATATATACATTTTTTGTATCTGAAATGGTGAATAAAGATGATTGATGATGTTTTTCCAATTTGTTCTTGTTCTCCCCTGACAGTTCTCTGCCATGTCGTCTTTGGTCTTCCTGTTCTTCTGCTACCTTGTGGGTTCCATTCCAGGCCTCTCTTGCTAATGTTGTGGTCTTCTCTACGCAGTATGTGTCCTATCCATTTCCACTTTTCTACTTTGACTTCAGTTTCAATTCGTTGTTGATTTGTTGCATTCCATAGGTCTTCATTACGCATTTGGACCGGCCAAAAAATACGCATAATTCTGCGTAAACTACGATTTATGAAGACTTGTAATTTGGATATGGTTTGTCGACTAATCTTCCATATTTCTGCACCGTATAGTAGTACGGCTTTGACGTTGGAGTTGAAAACTTTTATTTTTGTTGAATTAGAGTATTCTCTGGATTTCCACACATTGTTTAGCTTTCCAAATTCTTGTTTGGCTTTTTTGATGTGGTTGTTTACATCATCTTCAGTACCGCCTATTTTTGTAACTATGCTGCCTAGATATGTGAATTCATTGACCTCTTCAATTGGCTGATTATTTATCGTGAGAGGTAGTTTTGATAACAAATTCAAATTCAAATTCAAATTATTTATTGGTGTCATTAACATAATACATGTTTTACACAGGTCAATACATAGCACAGAGCTTTGGATAAATATAATTTATAAAAACATATAGTTTATAAAAATTTGGCAAGACAATAATATGCAAAAAATAAATAAACATTAAAATAAGAAACACAGTACATGAAATATCACATAACACATTGCGATGCGTCTATATTTAGATATTTTAAAAACATTTATACATCCACAATTTGGCTAGAAAAGTTCATTGTCAAGGTTGCAATTTAAATATTCGTTCGCATCATAAAAAGCTTTCTTTGATAGGAAAGTTCTTATTGTATTATTGAAAGTGTTCTTTGGGAGACTTCTGACGTGTACAGGTAATTTATTAAAGAATTTTGGTCCGAAAAAATTGAATCCATTCCTACTCGAGCTTAGTCTGATAAAATCGGTTCTTAAATTATAATTATCTCTAGTGTCATGCGAGTGTAAGCTTTCATGAGTATTAAATAAATGAATATTTTCGTGTGTATATTTTAAGCAGGTAAATATGTGTAATGACGGAAAAGTTAATACATTGATAGGATGGCGCCTACGTCAGATGTTAGTGATGAAGAGGCTAATAAAAAGTCTTACAAATGTTGTAAAAATAAATTAATTTCAAGTGCAGTGTGTGTATATTGTGGATGTATTTACCATAAGTCATGTCTGCAAAGAATTATCTCAACAGTGCAAGTAATTGGAGAAACAAGAATTATTTGTTGTCAACCAAACAATCTAACACCAGTAAATGAAGGAGAAATTAAACTTATAACACAAGAAAATTCGGAAATAGAAAAACTAAAATTGGAAAATAGAATGTTGAAACAAATTATTCATGAAACACAAGAAAATAATAAACTATTACATGACAATAATAAAATCTTAAAAGAAAACAAGGAACTTATTGAGGAAAAAATGAATAGACTACAAAAAAAGTTAGAAGAACTGTCCAATAGTTATGTTCAGCAAAAAGACAATAATAAACAAAAACCAGTAGCACCCATGCCAATATCAGTAAAACCAGTGACTCCAAAACCAATTCTTACTACCACCACAAATCATAAATCAGAAATACCAAAACAAAGCACAAGTGACCTAGAAAATATACAAAGAAACATAATGAATTCTGTAATACATTTAAATGCAGATTCTGGATTAAGTAGCAATGAAAATAAAAATGAAACAAGAGACCAAGACACGAATCAAGATGGATGGCAGACAGTAGCTAGAAGAAAAAGGACAACATATAGAAGAAATATAGGCGAATCGGAGGAAAGCACTGAGAATTTTAGAGGGATAGAGCCCAAAGTATGGATATACCTGAACAGAGTGACAAAAGATGTAACTGAAAATGATATAAGGAAATTTGTAAAAAAGAAGAATGGAATCGAAGATGACCAAGAAGTTATAATCAAGCAGTTAACTTCTGAAAACACTCACCGAAACTGTTTTATGGTAGCAGCAGATTTTAAATACAAAGAAAACTTTTATAATCCTAAATTCTGGCCAAAAGGTGTAGGATACAGAAGATTCGATTTTCAACGCTATAATGAAAAAAATAAACAAAACATTGGTGAACAAAAACCAAATTCTTTTTTAGTGATATAGGTTTACACAAGCAAACCAAACAGTTTAAAACAAAAGAAATAAGAAAACAAAACACAAAAAATAACTTTAGTATATTTTATCAAAATATCCAGTGCATTACAAATAAAATAAATGAGATAACATTATTTCTAGAAGAATCACAAAAATGCTTTAGTGCTCTAGCCTTTACTGAACACTGGTTAAAGGATAATGAAAAAAATTCTATGAAAATTAATAACTTCAGTCTCGCTTCATGTTTTGTGAGACAATCTTCATCACACGGTGGTAGCTGTATATACATAAGAAATAATGTGGAATTCAGAGAACTCGTACAACTGAAACAGAAAAGTAAAGAGCTAATAATTGAGTGCAGTGCTGTTGAAATAATGTCATCAAAAACAAAAATCATTAATATATATCGACCTCCATCTGGTGATTTTGATGCATTTATAAATACTCTTGAAGACATGTTAATATCTGTAATAAAATCAAGTGAATATATTATTATTCTATGTGGAGACTTCAACCTAGATTTACAAAATAAAAAAGACAATAGAGTAAAACTGTTCTTAGATCTTTTGGCAACATTTGATTTAAAACCCTCTATAAATGAACCAACAAGAATAAGTACCGTCAAAACAACACTAGATAATATATTTCTAAATATACCATATTATGAGGGTAAAGTACTCAAAAATGGACTATCGGATCACTTTGGGCTGGAACTACATTTTCCTGAGAGCTTCATACAAAGAAATTTAAACTACCAAACAGAACACAGGATTATTGCTAATGAAGAGTTACCACAATTTAAAGAAAAGATAAAAAATATAAAATGGGATGATATTTTAATAAACGAAAACCCAGATTTAAGTACTCTTAAATTTATTAAAATATTTCAAGAGGTACTTGATGATGTATTTCCCAAAAAAATGTATAAGAGAAATATACATGAAAAGGCTATTTGGATAAACGAAGATTTGAGAACACGAAGCAAAATTAAAAGACAGCTGTATGAAGAAATGTTACAGGGGAAAGTATCAAAGGAAATATATAAAGAATACTGTAAAAACTTCAAAAATAAAATAGAAGAAACCAAAAGGAACTCACATTCTAACTATATCCTAAATTCAAATAACAAAACCAAAGCAACATGGGACGTGGTGAAAAACATCACAGGAAAAGACAACTACGATCGATTTCAACTAGAAAATATATGTAAATGTGATGACCAAAACAGTAAAAAGGAAATATTAAACGAAATAAATAACTACTTTGTAAAAATGAGTGAGGATGTTAGTGGAGATTGCAGAAAAAATTTGAGTTATGTTTATAAAAATAATAACACCATGGTTTTGTATGAAACGACTCCATTAGAAATTTACAATATCATTAATTCCCTAAAAGATACTGCAGCTGTGGGTGTTGACGAGATTCCAACAAAATTGTTAAAATATTGTGCTGAAGAAATATGTAAACCCCTGTCAGACATAATTAATATGTGTTTTAGTTTAGGAATATTCCCGGATGATCTGAAGAAAACAATTATCAAACCAGTTTTTAAAAAAGGTAATAAGAATGACATTGGAAACTATAGACCTATTGCTCTGATCTCTATAATCGCAAAAATATTTGAAAAAGCCTTGCTCAATAGGATAGTGGACTTCACAGAAAAGTATAACATAATAACGGAAATGCAAAGTGCTTATATAAAAGGAAGATCAACAGTCAGGGCAGTATATTTGGGAATATGTGAAATATTGGATGCAATTAGCAATAAAGAAAGAGTTGTCGAACTCTTCCTGGATCTGTCAAAGGCCTTTGACAGTGTTGATCATACGATACTTCTGGAAAAAATTGAAATAATGGGCTTCCGAGGAAATGCATACAATATCATAAAATCATACTTGGAAAATAGAAAACAGTGCGTTATAGTCATGGATTCTGATGAATACCTAAGTTCAGAATGGGAATTAGTCAAGAAGGGAGTGCCTCAAGGATCAATTTTGGGACCAATTTTATTCCTGCTTTATATAAATGATCTACCAAACATCAGTAAACATCTAATAAATTTATTTGCAGATGACAATTCTCTAGTAATAAGAGCTAAAACAAATGAAGAATTAATAACCGAAGTTTCAGCCTCGATTGACATTTTAAATGAATGGTATACCTGGAATAACCTAAAACTAAATATTGATAAAACTCACTTAATAAAATTCAGTTTAAAGAAGGAGTTACCGCTACTCATTAATTATAACGATCAAACATTAACAACAATGGATCACACAAAATTTCTTGGCATCGTAATTGATCCACAGTTAAATTGGAAGCATCATGTGCAATACCTTGCTACAAAAATTAGTTCGTTTGCGTATGCATTACGTACCATAAGTAACTCCATAAATGAGGCAGCAGCTCTAGCCTCTTATTACGCCTATGTCAACTCCAGAATAAAATATGGAATTATCTTTTGGGGCAACTCAGTAGAATCAAACAGAATATTCAGGCTGCAAAAAACTTGTATTAGAAGTATTTACCATCTGAAACGAACTGACACATGCAGCATATTGTTTAAACAAAAATATATACTTACTCTTCCGTGTCTTTATATATATGAATGTGCATGTTTTGTGAAGAATAACTATGAAGAACTATTCAGCAGATATGAAGCAGACCATCTATATAATACACGTGATTGTATGAATGCAATACTCCGCTTACCACAAACACCATACAGTCAAGTACAACGAAATGTTGTGACACAACTTATGAAAATCTATAATCACTTACCTAATGATTACAAAAACTTACCTTTTAATGTATTCAAAAAAAAAATAAATAGTTTTTTAATCGATAAGGCTTTCTACACTTTATCTGACTTTTTTAATTATAAATTTTAAGTTTTAATATGTTATGGTATTGTCTAATTTTAATGAAATGAGTTATACTTATGTATTTACTATATCTTTATTATTTTTAATTATTTGTGTTATACACTACTTTGTAACCTCTGACTTGTTCCACACCTGTCTGGTATTAAGGAATAAAGTGATTATTATTATTATTATTATTAATAAACTTGTGTCTGACATCATCTCTATAGCCCAAATTAGTAATTATTCTTATTACCCTCCGTTGTAACCCAAAAATCCTTTTTGCACTAGGTGCATGACCCCAGTTTATCAAAGCATAAGACATATGTGATAATATCAGTGAATAATAGGCCGTTAATAATATATTAGTAGGCACTAACGTAACTAGCTTCCTAATGACAAATGTGTTTTTGGAAATTTTTTTAGCTACATGTTGAACATGGTGGCACCAATTCAATTTTGGGTCCATGTAGACACCTAAAAACTTTACCACATCAGGGTTTGTAAAATCTTGTACCGGTCTATGAGTGAAAATCATATTGACTGTTTTTGTACGATTAAGTGATAGCCTGTTTGTTGAAAACCAGTCGGTAGCTTGGGCGCAAGAATCATTCATAGATTGTAGGATTCGCTTTATGTCTTTATTAGAATTGATAAGTGTGGTATCATCTGCGAATAACACGAGTTCGGCCCTGTGTACCGCCACACTAAGATCATTTACGTAAATCAAGAACAGAACAGGACCCAACACAGAGCCTTGTGGTACTCCGGAGTTTATTTCGCTTAGCTGCGAACTTTTATTTTTAACTTGAATAAACTGTTGTCTGTTTAATAAATATGATTTGATTATATTGCAACTAACATGATCGAAATTTAAGGCGTTAAGCTTCTCCAAAAGAACCGAATGTGACACACAGTCAAAGGCTTTCTGTAGGTCACAAAACGTAACCCCTACATAGTCACCATTTTCCTGACCTTCAATAATTTTGCGAAGTAGATGCATGATTGCATCATTCGTACTTTTTTTGGTACGAAATCCATATTGGTTACAATAAAATAAGTTGTTTTCTTCAAGATGGGTTACTATTTGAATTTTTAACACAGTTTCCAGCAATTTAGAAATAACTGGTACTAAAGAAATTGGTCTGAAGTTGTTTAAGTCCGTCAGCGACCCACCTTTGTGGATGGGGATAACTTTGGAAATTTTTAGTACATCAGGATATATTCCACTGGATATTGCGTGGTTTATTAATTTAGCAAGAGGTATTAAAATGATATTTTTCATCTTTTTTATGATTTTTACCCCTATATCATAAGGATCCAGACTATTTTTATTTTCTAAATTATTTATTACCGATCGGAGATCATTAAAGCTGATGGTTCTGAAATGAAACGTTGGATTTGATTGCAATGGATTGTTTATGACTATACCATTTGTTATGGGGAGAGTTTGAGTTATTCTATCAGCAGTATTTACAAAAAAGTCATTCATTACATCAAGATCAATTTCTATGTCAACATTTTCTTTTTTATTAGGTCTATGATTATTTATGATATTCCAATATGTTTTTGGGTAATTCCCTTTATTGTTAATATATTCAGAATAATAGTTGCCTTTTGCTATCTTAATTTGTCTCTTATAAACCTTTCTAAAAGCTTTCAACTGTTGATTAAATTGTGAGTCAGGAAAATTTTGGTTCAGTTCAGATAACATGCATAGATGGTTACGCATTACATGTAATTCCTGGGTAAACCATTTATTTATAGGTTTGCCAGTCATTTTATTAACTGTTTTTTCAATTTTCGGAAAAGCTTCCTCAATATTTGAAGTTAGTATGTTTATAAATTTATCAAATTTTACATTAACGTCTACCTCCTGATCGTTAACAAACTCCCAGTCAGTATTTTCCAAGTTATGGTACAAGATACACATACCTTCCTCAGTATATTTTCTGTATTTGATTGTCTCTTTATTTTGGACTTGCCTCAATGAATTCACCGAAATTACAACTGCCCTATGATCGGACAAACCGGGATCGAACACTTCCGTATGTAGATTATCATAGAAGTTAACTAATATGTTATCAATACAATTATTATGACGGGTATTTTCGAAAATGGTAGGTCTGTAAGAAAAAGAATTGATTAAGTCACTAAACGATAAGTAATTTGGGTCGTTTGTATTATTAAATTTGATATTAAAATCGCCATTTATGATAACTTTTTGCTTACAGTTTTTTAGCTTGTGTAACAGTTTATTAAAATTCCTTAAAAAAATATCAAAGTTTCCCAAAGGAGACCTATAGACAGTAACAATTAAAATATTTAGTGATTTAGATTCAACAACAGAAAGTTCACAGTCAATCTCTAAGGACATTTTGTTTAAGTCATTTTTAGGCGTAAAGTAACATTACAGTATTGTTCGCTTTACCAACAAGTTTGTTAAAAGACATAAATCTGTATACATCTAGACTTTTTTCTATGGAGGTAAAGTTGTATAAAACTAGAACAAATCGCTCTCCTTCTTCGTGAATAACTTTTTCATTATTAAAAGTTTGCATGTCTTGTAAGTCATCTCTTTTATTAAGCACATTGATTGCATTAACCTTTCCTTTGGAAAAAATGCTGAGGTTGTGTCGCAACCATTAATAGCGTGTGCAAATAATATTGTTTCTTTACAGTTTTTTAAAAAAGTTGAGGATTGTAAATCTCTTGAACTGTAAATCTTTTTGCTGGTATTACCTTGTTTTTCTTTTAAAAATGTTTTGTCTTTGTCGGAGGGAGAAAGAGCAATAAAAAGGACTAGCAGGTCAGTATCTTGCCCTACGACAACAGCTGTGTTGCACTTATAACATTTTCGATAGCAGTTTGTACTATTAATAAACCGGTGTCATCCGCAGCAATGAACACCTCGATTCCTTCATTACTAAATTTTTTCACTAGTTCTACAATCAAACGTTCTTTGTTAAATAAATTACTAAAAAACTTCTGCTGAGTTTCAGAAACAACAGTGTTTTCATCAAATATAATTTCAGGACATGTTTTTTGCAGTACCTTCCTTTGTCGTTTTAGGCTCTTCGTGCTGTTTGGATTATCCAATTAACCATCGAATACGACAGTTACTCCATTACCATAATGTTTTCTTATGTAACTAATGTAAGCGTTATTAAATTCTTTTTTTTGCCATATTACGTGGCGAAGCAAGTATCCTCCATCAATTACATACCTACTCACTTATTTGGAAAACATGGTCTTGCTCTGGAACAGTATTAATAATCTGCTATAAAGTTGCCTTGTTAGCTTTTCTCATTAGGCCTTTGTCATTGAAAAGGGAAAGAGGTTATCGAAGCCAGTTCAAAACTATGTAAACATGTTTTTAACCCCAGACTCGAATGAATTGTGCAAATAATTCTTTAAAAATAGCGATATATTTTGGGGGTGAGAGGGTGGAAGTGCTATAATTTTAAGTGGAGTTTAAAAAGGGTAAAAATAAATTTGCTAAATTATTCGAAATACGTACAGATTTACAAGATGCCGCTATTATCTTTACTGAAGAAAATGCTGACGTCACTAATATTTTGCAATCGGGTATTTTATGCATTTAAGCATTATATGGTGGTCCTAAAAATCAAAAAAATATAAATAATTTTCGATACCAATCGTTTCTTAAAGCTATAAGTAAAAATACCCGTGTCAACTTGACTTCATTGATACCTACACTCGATCCTAGTTCAGAACATACAAAAAGAGTGTATTTACAAGTAGTTGTGGATGGGACATGGTAACTCGCCAAGAGAATGGGGATGGAAAAAAAAAAGATAATTCACTAGTACCACTTACAATGAACCAACCACCAGCTTCTGAAAATGATTCTTTTTTCTTGTAAAACTGGGTGTACGTGTGGCCCTGCTTGCAGATGTAGACAAAGTGGCATGTTTACTATGTGAAGGAGTTAGCTGCTTAAATGGTCCACCAATGATATTAATGAATGACATCGAAGACGAAAGCGTAGGAGACAATTAGTTTACATGATTACCCTTGTAATAAAAATTTATAAACATTTGATGAACATTTATAATAATTATTATTTAGCATAAGTTGTTAATAAATTATTTTCTAAAAAAAATGGTGTATTTCTGTTATTTAACATTTATTTCACTTTTTGAAGTTTCTGCCATCTTCAAATTAATTTCAGGAAGTTTCATTTTTTTACAAATTCTTTATATACAATGTCGAAAACTATAACAATCATACGATAATTCTTTTTTTTTTTTCGTTTAGATTTCTAAAAATTTTATTTTTTTTTTTAATTTACGGATGTTTGAAATTGAGGTCATTTTCAATGTTACTCCAGTCGAATTAGACATAATAAAAAAATTTGCGTACTGCGGACTTTTTTTTGTGGAAGTTGTTTAAGAGGGCATAATAAGCAAGCACAGAAAACTACACCCTGCTACACCATGTTCGTCCCCTATTTTTAGGGGTTGAAACTTTGGAATTTTACTTATGTGTCCATATCTGTTTCCCTATTGCCCGTAGGGCTCTTTACCAAGTTACACTTTTTGAAGATTCATCTCTCCTCTACATAATATATATTACACATTTGCCGCAGAACAAACGGTTTTGGTTGTACGAGGCCGGAAAGGTCGCGCTGTCCGAATTTGGGGGTCTTCTGTACAGGACAAACGGCTATTATTTCCAATCTACAATACTACACATACTAATGCCCTTAAGGAGGGATGATGGTTTGTGAAAAAACTTTCATCGAATACCGCACGATTTTCATGATACGGGATGTTGAAATTTTGAAAACCTCTTTTTTAAAAAAAAAGTGAACCTACTTTTTTTCGCTCATTTTTCTTTCATGCTTGTACGACCCTAATATAAGAAAATTTACGTTGGTTTCATTTTAATACAATCGTTGGTTTAGGAGCTAGACAGCAAAATATGCCAAAAATGGCTATTTTGGTATTGTTGCATTAAAAAAACCAAAACCAGTATAATTCTGGTAAATGTTTTTGTTTATCCTAAAAGTCCAATTCATTGCGCATAGAAAATATGTTTTTGTATTTAAGTAGGATCAACACTTATTGTGTAATAACGATTTATGTCGTGTTATCCAGTCTCCTTTTTCACAATTTTTTTTTGCGGCTTTATGGTTCATAGTAGGGCAGAAAGCATTATACACGTGGACAGGGCACATAATAGGGTGTTAAAATGAGTCTCTTGTTAAAATGCGATAGGACGTACCATTTTCGAGTAAAACGCACTTGTTTGGTTATGTTTGCTTTGAGTTTTCATTGTGTTCTGAATTGTGATCTGATAAATAAATTCTACATTTTGGTGTTTTCTTTCTTAGGAGTTTGTTTTTTTAAATCATTTTCCGATGAAATGGACATATAATAGCTGTTTCGCGAGGAAGGTAAAATAACTGTGGATTTTGTTATAGACACAAAATAAGTTACAATGATGATTCGAGACAGGCGTGAACCTTCAAATGGGGGTGTGAGAACTCCCTATTCCGTCCGAGTCCCTTCATTTTTTCATAAGCAATGTCTCTCAGAAACAGAAAAAGCAAGAAGCGACACATAGTTTTATTTTTTCGTAATCAGCTGTGAGTATTTACTAGTCAGTCGATGAAAAGTGTGATCTGAAATAATTTTTTGCAAACAAGTGCGTTTTACTCGAAAACGGTACGTCCTATCGCATTTTAACACCCTAATATGTGCCCTGTTCAGGTATACATTGCTTTCTGCCCTACTATGAACCATAAGGCCGAAAAAAAAAATTGTGAAAAAGGAGAATGGTGAACACATGACATAAATCGTTATTACTCAATACGTGTTGATCCTACTTAAATACAAAAACACACATTCTATGCGCAATTAATTGGACTTTTAGGATAAACAAAAACATTTACCAGAATTATACTGGTTTTGGTTTTTTAAATGCAATAATACCAAAATAGCCATTTTTGGCATATTTTGTTGTTTAGCTCCTAAACCAACGATTGTATTAAAATGAAACCAACGTAAATTTTCTTATATTAGGGTCGTACACGCATGAAAGAAAAATGAGCGGAAAAAAGTAGGTTCACTTTTTTTTTTAAAAAGGGGTTTTCAAAATTTCAACATCCCGTATCATGAAAACCGCGCGGTATTCGATGAAAGTGTTTTCACAAATCATCATCCCTCCTTAAGGGCATTAGTATGTGTAGTATTGTAGATTAGAAATAATAGCCGTTTGTCCTGTACAGAAGTCCCCCAAATTCGGACAGCGCGGCCTTTCCGGCCTCATACAGCCAAAACCGTTTGTCCTATGGCAAATGTGTAACATATATATTATGTAGAGGAGGGATGAATCTTCAAAAAGTGTAACTTGGTAAAGAGCCCTACGGGCAATAGGGAAACAGATATGGACACAAGTAAAATTTCAAAGTTTCAACCACTAAAAATAGGGGACGCACATGGAGTAGCAGGGTGTAGTTTTCTGTGCTTGCTTATTATGCCCTCTTAAACAACTTCCACAAAAAAAAGTCCGCAGTACGCAAAATTTTTTATGATGTCTAATTCTACTGGACTATGTGTAAACTTTTTAGTTTATGGGATTGGAAATCCAAAAAAAAAAATCATTCAAATCCATTCATTATAGCTGGGTCACATCATTTTCCATTTATAATGACTGAGGGCTGTTTCAGCTCGAGACTCACCGTTCTGCATAATCTGCCCACTTCCTGCTCCGCTTGCAGCGCCTGTTCGAATTTTTCCTCTTCGGTGAGTTCTTGCTTTTTGACCTTCATCTTTCTTTATTTCTCCAGTTACAAAAAAAAATATTTACGAAATTTTAATACTGACATGTCAATATGACTTCGGCAAACTTGTGATTTTCATATAAAAATTAAGGTGATTTTATTAAAGTACCTGGTATTTGTTGGTCAGTGATTTGCAAAATATTAGTGTCAAAATTTTAAACCAACAATTTATACACCTAGAGAAATATTGTTACTTCTACAGTGTGTCCACAGATGGAGTCCGGAAGAGGAAACATTTTTTAATTATTTCAAAAAAAAAAAATTGTTGATGAAAATGTCTGCTTCACCAGAAACACTCTTTTCGGTTATCGGATCACTTTTGGTTATCGAGAAAATGGCACCGGGAGTTTTAAGCTGTATATTAAAAATATAAAAAATAATTTAAAACCTTTTAAATCTTAATTGAATTTAGGGAGCTAATAAAACCATTTGTAGAAAGCTATATGTAGGTAATGATAAACCCATTACAAATATAAATAATCCTAGTAGCAAATTAATTTTATAATTAGGTCTTTCAGAATGTCTTCAAGCTTTAAGAGCGATTATCTTGTAGCCTAAAAGATCTTAATCAATCAATAAAACAGAAGACTATTTTATAAACCTGTATTATATATAGTATAAAAATATATTAAAGCAGCGTCTATTGTGAAAATACATTTTATTGGTATCTCTTTTGGATAATCTGTCTGGATTTGGGCAAGTGGCATGCCGAAACGTTGTGCAGCCTTTCTTCGGCACCCTCGATCTGTAGTCTCTTCTCCAGTTTATCTTGAATCTTCACTTTGTCATACGCGAATTGCAGCACATCTATAACGTCACTAACCATTTCATGTTCGACACACCTGAAAATTAAGATAGAAAAAGCATTTGAAAGACACTTTGAGTTGAAAAAATAGTGCTGAATGACATCACACCAGCTTAGCACAGTCGATGAAGGTACCTACAAAAACTTGCAAAATGAACAATTTTTTTTTAATGAGTTTGTGAAAATGTATAGAATAATATCCTGAAAAGTTTACATTTCGCTCGGATGCAGAACATAAAAAAGGTGAAAAAGAAATTTTTTCATCCATTTTTTTTTCAAAATTTTGAAATTAAGTCAAGCTAGGAAAAAATAAAGAATACAGATGGATAGATCATGTATTTATGAACAAAAAATGTCCTAACAAAATTTATCGCTAAAGCCACAGTTTTCTTGGAAAAAAATAGTCAAATGTAACGTTATAACTCGGATCAAGATCCATGCGTGCGCGCGCTTGAATACACATGACTGTGAACCGATGCTCTGAATTACATGTCACTAAATCAAAATTTGTTCAATCTATATGAGTGTTGGTTCATTTAAAAGAAATTGTAGCTTTCTCATGCTTTTTTGTTTCAAACAATACAAGCAAAGGATGGATGGGAAAAATATACTTATATATGTTATCACGCCCGAACTCATTCGTTGCAATAAAAAATATATAAAAAAATAAAAGCCCTTCAAAAAAATTCTTTCTTCATTGAGAACTGTTAAAAAGTATGTACACTTCATGATTATTATGGTTTATTAAGTTGTAGTAACGTGGATTCAGAAAAAAGTACATCTCAAATCATTTTAATTTCCTTGCTTGATCATTTTCTTGATAAATATATATATTGGAGGCTGTAACTCGCCGATATTTGATCTACGCCAATATATTTTCAGAGTATCAGGGGGTGTTGCTGAGACAGTAAACCACAAACTGATTACAGTGTTAAGAGATAACCCCGGTTTTTCAACATTTTGATGTGTAGTGAACGTATTAAGTGGCCAATAAGTGTATGTTCAATGCCGAATATAAATCTGCCATCTATAATAAGCTTTACCTATTTGAAATATGCGCCGATTACATCGGTAGACTTTGAACGATCCTTTTCACAGTACAAGGGGATGTTTAGTGAAAATGCAAATAATATATCTTTATTACTCTAATAAGGTATAGTTACCAAGTGATTGTGTTTGTGTCTCCAACCATGAGTGCATTACAGTATGACTTAGAACACTTCTGGAGCCATTTGCCTTTAAATATTACTGAATTTACTAGATACAATTATAAGGTAACATATATTCTATTATTGTGCATGAAAACGGTCATATTTTTCATATTGCCTAAAGCTGATTCTGGTTTTTACTACCTCAGAGCCGGGGTATGGTCATCAGAGAAGAGGAGGTACCTTATTGGTACTTAAGTGTCATTCATAAAAAATATATTTCCACTGTCAAGTTTTTGCTTTTGTAGAAATAAACGGAACTTTAGATGCAACCCAATATTTACAAATTTTAAAGGAAAGTGCTAAAATTTCTAGGTTTAAACTTCACTAGTACCATCATCGTAATGTTTTGACGAGAATTATAGAATAAAAAAAAAAACGGCCGATTTTGTCTAGTACTTACAAAGGACAGGGATTAGTGGTGACTATTCTCTCTATGGTTTCAATCACAGTGGGGGTCTTCTCCTGTTCACGAATTGTCGCTTGATCTGGCTTCAGTTTCTTCTTTTCCAGCTGAAAATTTGATAAGTTAGATTTGACTTGAAAACTTCCAGTTTATATGTCACTTAATATCAATTATCTTGTACATAGGTTAAAATTATCAGAGAAGAGCCCTGTATTACATAATAACGATAATATTTATTCTACATAAAAAAAACCAAACAGATGTAGAACACGTCAAATTAAGTATATAGTACAAACATAATTATAATACCAAATAGGAACAAACATAAATAGCCTAGACGACAGAGATCATTTTATAGTGAAACCCACAAACTGAATAATTTTTTTTTAATGAGTTCATGAAAATGTATAGAATAATATCCTGAAAAGCTTACATTCCGCTCGGATGCAGAACATAAAAGAAAATGAAAAAAAAAAAATTTTTAAATTAAGTCAGACTAGAAAAAAACACAAATACAGGTGGGTAGACCACGTGTTTCTGAACAAAAATAAAATAAAAGTTATCGCTAAAGCCACGGTTTTCCCGGAAAAAAATAGTGAAGTAACTTTGTCACTCTGCTCGGCCAAGCGCACGGTTAAATGTATACTACGGAACCTCTAAAATTTCTAACAAGTAAAATACAGCTTTTTCTCTTTTTGATTACACATTTGTAACATTTTTCTTAGTGACTAAGGGGATAAATAGTGAGTCTGGAGGTAAAATATATAGTTATGAACGCATACACAGACACCACACTGAATCGCTCGTATGAATTTTTATGTGCCTTTACTGTATTGTCTTTATTACAGATACACCTATCCACATTTCAGCTATATCCATTGAATTCCTTATACATTTGTTAATGTATTGGAAAAGTTCCAGAATTTAACGAAATCCATTACATAATACTAGGCAAGCAAAAAATATAATGACAACCTCTTTTAAAACAAAATTTGGAAAAAACTCAATTTTTTACAAAGGAATAATTTCATACAATAATTTGCCAAAGAAAATTAAAAATATAGAAAATTTAAATAAATTTAAAATAAATGTAAAAAATATGTTGTTAACTTAAAGCTATTTGTAATATACAAATAGCTTGCAAGTTATTTTATTTAAATATGTATATGTATGTGTATATAAGTGTATATATACATATTTTGTTTTGTTTGTCGTTTGTTTTATCTATAAATATTGTTTGTCATATTTATCATATACTGTTTGTTTGAATATTTATGTGTATATTATGTTAATCCCTAATCATAAACTGTATAGTTTCTTGGGAATAAAGTTGTTATTACTATTATATTCAAAACAATCAAAGATATTTTCATAGTTATAAGGATAAGATCGTGACAATCGCAAAATCTTATCATGATATGATTAATCATATTTTCGAAAAAATGCATAAAAGTAAATGAATTTGTGTTTGAACATTCGAAAAGTATACATTTTTTCCGAAATAGTGATATTTTATTTTTCCAATGGGTCAATTTCTCGGCAAGTTACAGCCTCCAATATATATATATTTATCAAGGAAATCATCAAGCAATTAAATTAAAATGATTTGAGATGTACTTTTTTTTGAATCCACGTTACTACAACTTAATAAACCATAATAATCATGAAGTGTACATACTTTTTAACAGTTCTCAATGAAGAAAGAATTTTTTTGAAGGACTTTTATTTTTTTATTGTGACGATTGAGTTCGGGCGTGATAATATATAATATATAAGTATATAAGTATATTTTTCCCATCCATCCTTTGCTTGTTTTGTTTAAAACAAAAAAGCATCAGAAAGCTATAATTTCCTTCTTTTAAATGAACCAACACTCATATAGATTGAACAAATTCTGATTTAGTAACATGTAATTCAGTGCGTCGGTGTCACAGTCATGCGTATTCAAGCGGGTGCACGCATGGATCTCGCTCCGAGTTATAACGTTACACTTGACTATTTTTTTCCGGGAAAACTGTGGCTTTAGCAATAAATTTTGTTAGCACATTTTTTGTTCATAAATACGTGATCTATCCATCTGTATTTTTTGTTTTTTCCTAGCTTGACTTCATTTCAAAATTTTGAAAAAATGGATGAAAAGAATTTTTTTTCACTTTTTTTTTATGGTTGCATCCGAGCGAAATGTAAACTTTTCAGGATATTATTCTACACACTTTCACGAACTCATTAAAAAAAAGTTTACACAGTGTTTATTGAATAAATCATTAAAAAAATACAGTCAACTGATCGTCAATCTTGCAGATATAATACATTTATGCAATTTTTTGTAACATGTTTAATTTATTACTCATTTTTGCAACACTAAAAGTTTCCTTAGTCTTGCACTTTCATCATTGATACTTTTTATGTTAGAGAAAAAATAAAAAAAGTATCGGAAAGCTCAATCAATCCTGTTTACATAAGCTGTCCACAAATTTTCCGAAAATAACGATAATTATCGAGATATTCGAGGAAATGTAGGAAATTACACGGTTTCCTATAGAGTTTATGTAAAGTAAAAAAAAATTTTTCTCAGAAACCTTTGTTTCGAAGGGCCGAGATTAACAAAGCGTCAAAGTAGTACATGATATTGAGTGAACATCGTATATGAGATCAATTTCAGTTAATTACCGATTAATTACAGTGACAAAATGGAGAAAATTTACCGAAAAAAAAAGGCCCAAATCCTGCCCCCTCTAATTCCTTCATTTTTGTCGGAATTCAAACAATAGAAAAAAGAGTCTTAGCAAATTTAATCCTATTTAAATTAGCTAGAGTAGTATTTTAGCGTAGGAGCCAAAGATTAAAAAGTTGCCAACTGTAGAACCTCAAGATTTGCGATTTTTTGCCGTACATGGCCGACATTTCAGTAGTTATCTCCGAAACGAAAAAAAAAATTAAAATTCTGATGGAAGCAAAAGATTCGTAGTGGAAAATACTCATTTCACCTTATTTTTTATTTTGAGCTAACTCCCACCGTTTCGGAGATATCTGCGAAAAACAGCAAAAAACAGCTTACATTTCGGAGATGAAAAAATTGCAAAAACATGCAA
Source organism: Rutpela maculata (assembly GCA_936432065.2). Taxonomy (NCBI): domain Eukaryota; kingdom Metazoa; phylum Arthropoda; class Insecta; order Coleoptera; family Cerambycidae; genus Rutpela; species Rutpela maculata. The sequence continues at coordinate 143,072,727 of OW386292.2, read as the reverse complement.
TCTTGACACGTTCATATTTTTTCGAAAAACACCATTGGGATGGCCGTACGATGTCGCGACATAAAGAGGAAGTCTTCCAGATAAACCTGATCGTAAATTGCATGGCAAAATTCGAAAATTCGGCTCGGCCCGAACGAATCAAAAGTGGCAAGTGACATTTCAGAAAATTGATATCTCTTTTTGCAACATGTTCAATTTTTTACTCATTTATGCAAGACTTATAGATTGGTAGAATTACACCTTCATCACAGATACTATCTATACTTTCTTGGAAAAAAAAACTGGCTATATAGAAATGATATCATGAAAACTGTCGCTACCTCCCTGTCTATAATACTCATCTTACCAAAGCTTTCTCCTTATAGTACACACAAATCAGAGCTTTCTGGATCTTCTTCTCTAATACTTCCAAATACAAAAGAACGTTGTAGTAGTTGATTGTGCTGTTTTCACCTGCAAAATATATAATTTGTATTTTCTATAGATTTCACCCCAAAAATAATTAGCTAACTAAACAAATTGTGCACATCAGTGGTATTTTATACAGGGTGTCCAAGCCATAATTTCCAGAGTTTTCAAGATATAAGTCTTAAATTTGGCAGAGGTAATATACAGGGTGTCCCAGCTCTATTTAGACGAGCATTATCTCGGAAACGGTTAGACATAAAAAGAAATGTTTAATAGAAAAGTTATTCTGTTTAAAAAGACACATTTAACCATAAAGACGGCAGGTTATGCAACTTTACTTTTTCAAACGGAGCACCCTGTATATTTTTGCATTTTTGGATTCTCCTTTTATTTCCGAACAAATTTTATTAACCATATTCTATACCTATCGTTAACGGTTTACGGTATATCGACGGTTTAATCTTGATTCGGTCCTGTTTCATATTCTTAAACTAATAAGGCAGGCCAATAAATGAGCGCCTAACTATATGGTGGCAGCAAGACGGAGCACTACCGCATAATTCGAACCTTGTAACGCGCTTCCTGACGGACAAATTTGGAGGGAACTGGATTGGTAATAAGGGACCTGTTAAATGGCCTGCACGGTCACCTGATATGAGCTCCCTAGATTTTTTCTTATGGGGTCATTTAAAACAAGTTGTATACGCTGCGAAACCAAATAATTTTAATGATTTAAAAAATAGGATGACATCAACATCAGATACTAAATAAGGAAGAAAAAGAAAAGCTATTCCACCAATCCATTTGTTTGAAAAATTTTCATTAAGGCACCTACGTACAGCAACCGAATAATGTATAGAAGCACTATTTATTTAAAGAATAACTTTTCTTTTTTCATCCTCATTTACTGTCTCATGTTCCTTAAGTCGAATGACTTTACCTCTTTAGTAAACCTACCCGACTTTTATACAGGGCCAAATTTGGCTATTGAATAACAAATGAAGTATCTAGCTATATGAAGTATCTAGCTAAAATTTTGTATATACCAGGTAACAAGAGTACGTTATAATGAAGTCAAAATTTGGTGATTCTGGTCAAAAAGACGTCAGTGGACTAAAAATTGACGTCTTATAAATGACATTATACAGAGATGTCTTCACGAGAAGTGAAACACACTGTATATAATTATGTATGTATTTATGTAACAGGGTTCTCAAATGAAAACAATTAAGTAAAGCAAATAGATAAATATATAAATTAAACTAAATAAATTGACACTTGCAGTAACTTTTGTTTGAACGGCTTACTCAGGTCTTTGCTGATGATTATTTGTTAGAAAAATGGTATAGGTATATACGAATTAGAATATTTGCCTTATTAAATAAATAAGTGCTGATTAAGAATATCTTACTAATTTTTACTAAAAAAAAATCACTAATATTTTTTTTTTGAAAATCAACCCCACTTTTTCCATCCTAGAATGGGACTCCTCTGACTAAAATCACATGTGGTTACGTCTAAAGACTCACCTGATAGGTATATATTCACCGCCAAAATTTCAAAATATTCGGATATCGGATGAGCAAGATATGAGGATGGCTCCATGAAAAGTGGAACACACTGTATATTCAACTTTTTAAGATATTTTAATGTTTTTTTTTAACGCTTGTTATTTAATATACTAGGCAGGTAATTCTGTTATTCTATAGATTCCTCATACTTTATTACTAGAGGACCATTTTTTTTTCCATCCTAAATCTTACTCTGACTGTATTTATTATTTCGATGTTTAAAGCCGAAAGATAGAATCTTTAACTTTAAGTACATGGAAGAAAATGCTCACCCAGTAGTAGCAACAACGGATCATTCTTACATCGGAACAAATCAAATAACTTCTCGGCACCTTTCATTATAACGGACAACTTATTTTCTACAATGCGCAGCTCCACGTCTTTTTCATTGGCCTCTTTTTGTGCCTCCTCGAACTGCTTTTTCAGCAATTCCAATTTATTTTCCTGTTGTATTCGCCTTACCTCGTGCAGTGCATTTTGCTCGTCTAAGGACAAGAAGTACTAATATAATAATGGCAATATATAAAATGATATATACGTCATCGATCGGGATGACCTTGGGTTTACGCAAGTGCGCCGTCTTTCACATCGTCAGGAGAAGATCGGACAGTGTAAACGAAGACACCGAACTGGTGGACAGCAGTATTATAAAATAGTTTAGTGCAGGAGAATTCTACAAATTTCGCAGTGCCTCCCAAAGAGGCCTTCAGGGTACAACTTTAGTAAAAGGGACTCTTCGTAATAGATACCCAACTAGTATTATATATCAATTTTTATTAGCAGAGCTCTTAAAAAATACAACATACGTACAATAAAACTTACAGACAGAATAAAATCACACAAAACAAATACTTCATTAAAAATTTTCTTTATGTGCTCTATACAAAGCCTCTTAAAAATATGCTCATTCCTACATTCTTTTAGCTCACCTGGTAAGTCAGTCATTTTACCAAATCAGTCCTCTTCCCAATATAGTACTGGAGTTTGCATGTTCAATTTTTATATCGAAATCATTATTTACCTTGGCACATGTTTTATGAGAGTGTAAATCAATTACATAATTTAATTGATTAGTGTTAAGTCGGATGGCATCATTCCATTTTTCATTTTAAATACAAACATTAATGTATTATAATCATATTGAAATGTATAATACACATTTATAAAAATAAAAATGATTTTGAAACATTTAATAATAATCATTCTCACAATACTCGACATGATAATACTCTGTACATTCCAATTCATACAACCACTTTTAAATATTCTCTACTCCACAGATGTATTACTACTTACAATACGTTACCTAACCATATAAAAAATTATCAAAATGAAAATAAATTTAGGAGGGTAACTAAAGATTTCTTAATTGACAATGTTCGCTATTCTGTAAATGATTATTTAGATAGTTAGTTTTCGTCTTTGTCGTTTTATACATTTTCTGTAGATTATCTTTGTTGTATATTATGCTTCTGTGTATATCAACAACATATTTGACTTGTCATATGTACAAAATCATGTATGATTTTTTAGTGACCAATAAATATCTATATATCTTTTACAAACATCTACGAGATCAGGAAATGTCTCATGACTTGACATTTGCTTTCCTCAAGTTGACAGGCTTAAGGTTAGAGACTGACAGTTTTGTATTAGTGTGTCAGGATGGAGTGTTATTCTAAAAGAAAATGTCCAAACAACATGCATGGCCTGTAAATCACATCCTGACACCCTACATACATACTCTCCGCATATCACATTCACGCAGTGTCATCTTATATCACCAGGCCGAATGTAGCTTTTGGGATGCTTTTTCATAAATTCGTAATTTTTGCTTTGTTCGAGAAGAATTTTTCATTACATCTTTACAATATAATATTATCAGTGTAAAAGTCGTCACTAGAAATTATTACTGAGATCCGGGCTCGGTTTTTTACCTATTTCAATTTGCAAATGAGCCAGATTATCGTTCAGCTCCTCCAGTTGCTTATTTAAATGGTTGATGTACTTAAACATGGCGAAATTCTCCTCCTCTTGGTTCAAGAAGTTCTTTGCTATGTCTTCGATGAGATCTTGCCCTGTGAACTCCTGCAAGATTTTTTTAGACGAAATTATGATAATGACGTAAAACATGCCTCTCATCGAAAGCCGACTCGAAGATATAGTTTCGGAAAAATTTGTACATATCTGAAATGACCTTGTGCATCTCAATATGGAGGGCGCTAATCTAGTAATGCTTACAAAAAAGCGTCAAAAAAATGTTTCCATTTTTTTTATTACTGATAAATTGTCTAATTTTATGTTTACATCGCATTTGCAAGCCCATTTTTTGACATTCCTTTATGATTTTAAAACCATGTAAAGCTTATCTTTAAAGATTCAGGTGCTGCCAAATTATTCCAAAATTATGGCCAAAAAACAAAAATTGTTTAAAGAAAGCATAAACAAAAAGTGTTCTCTAAAAAGTAAAATTCAATGGAATCCAATAAGAATCCAGTTTTTTGATTTGAGCGACATTTACATTTTTAGATTAAATAATATTGGCTGTTATTTCACTCCCACAAATTTTTGCTAAGTTAGGAAGAAGTAGAATCATATGAAAATTACTAACAATTCCAAATACCAATTTGCAGAAGAAGCTGTCCTGTTTCTTCTAAAAGTGTTGATGAAAGAGGAAGAAGTAGATTTAGGCAAGAACTACTAACCTTTTAACGTCAGATCGTTGAAGAAGAAATATTGTATGCATTAGCCTATAGAGTAAAAAGTAACTATTCTGTAAAATCTAATTTGAGAGACATTTATGTTTTAAATTAAAAATATTGGCTGTTATTTAACTACCACAAATTATTACTAAATTCATCTTTTTTAAATGTTGTTAAAAGAGGAAGAGGTAGAATTCAGCACGAACTACTAATCGTACCAAAGTCAGATTGCAGAAAAAGAAACACTGTTAGTGCTAAAACTTATAAAGAAATAGAATCTAGTGGAATCTATATGAACAATAATCATTCTTGGATTTTAGTGACATTTATATTCTAGATTGAAAAATATTAACTGTTATTTCATTATAGGTTTCATGCCACAAATTATTACTAAGTTAGGAAGAAGTAGAATCAAGGGGAACTACTAAAAATTCCAAAAATAGCATTTTGTACAAGGTGTTCTTCTTCCTCTTTTAAGTATTGGTGAAAAAGGAAGAAGTAGAAAACTAATAACAGATAATTCTTTAGCTGAACAGTTGCTTCGTTATTTTTTGCAGATTTCATGTAGAAGTAGGGCAGATTTCTAAATTCACCGGTGGATCGCACCGGTAAGCAATAACATTATTTGATTGGCTATTTTGAAAAGCATAGCCAATCAGCTTCGTATTTTGTCCACCCGGTGCGTCCACCGGTGAATTTAGAAAAGTGCGGATATGCATCTATCTGGGCCTCTATTCTTGACCGTGATAGAATAGAACGTTCCCCGGGGAGCGTTCCTCGGATTTGTTCTACTGCCGTTCTACTGCAAGCATTAAACTGTATTCTTGAACAGAAAGGAGGGAACAAAATATTAGGGAATGAACCGCAGCGTTGCCAAACTTATTCACCAATCATAGACGAGCAATTTCTGTCAATCGGCATAACCAAAGTTCATAACAATAACAATAAGAATATTAACAAACGTATTGAAAGACACGCAGAGCTGCTAGAATCTGAAAATGAAGCAGTGTTTTGAAAGATTCGGTGTAATAAAAAATAAGCGGCAATATAATTATTATATTTTGAGAAGAGATGTGAATGTTTTCATAATATGTGCCGGAGTACCAATATGTATTCTTAAGAACAGAGTTGAGCCCAAAGTAGGTATTATTATTTGAAGAATAATGCTTTCCATAAGAAGACCACAAAACCCCAGTATAATATTATCATCAACGACGAGGAAATAATATGGAATCCTGCAGACATAGTGCAATTAAATATCTAGGAGTATAGTTAGATAAACGACTAACATGGAGTTACCATATCAATAAAAAACTTAATGATGGTTACGCAAGGTTATCAATGCTATATCCCATTATTAATAGAAAATCAAAGCTCAGAGTTAAGTGCGCGACATTAATATATACATCGATCTTAAGACCATTGGTAACTTACGGCTGTGTGATAAGGGGAACTGCTAGCAAATCTAATATTAAAAAGGTGCAAACATTTCAAAATAAAGTGTTGAGATCTGCTATAAATGCCCATTGGCTTATAAGAAAGTCAAATCCATCGAGAGCTTGACGTGCCACAAATTGAGGACTTATGAAATCATGTGCAGACATTTTTCAAAACTATAAACAACTGTACAAGTACCAGAAATTTAAACCTAAATGAAAAGACTCGTAATAATAGGTTAAGAAAAAGACTACCACAAGATATCTTACTTCCAGTAGCGTTTCCGATTGATATTAATATCAATATTCGTCTATTGTTATGTTAAACCAAATATCTTGTTTCTGTTCTTTATTTTATTTTCAATTGTTATGTACTGTCTTACTACAACACGCTACCATGTACATGATTAATTTGTTGATCTGGTATTTTCAAATAAACAAAAAAAAAATAATGCTACCTATTATTATTTAAAATATATTTTGTATATAGTTTGTACAGACAGGGAAGATTTCTATTTATTTAACGTCGGCCTATTTCCGCTACCAGGGCCTATCACCGATGCCAGGAGATTGGCTACCCCCAACCTGAAAATTTTGCTGAACCTCTTCTCGTAAGAAGAGTAGGGATCTTTTACTTGCCTAACATTTAATAGACAAGGGACCGACTGCTTTACAACTCTAAGATCTCTATTAAATCATGGAAAAAGGGCTTAGTCAGACAGAACAATGTCATAAATTTTTCATTTGATAATAAAAACTGATCTCTGAAAGAATCTCTCTCAACAGTCTCTACCTCTAGGAGTTCTTGAGAATTGTTCACGTTGTAGATTATTTCGTCCCAATATATTATTTCAGGCAGATTCATCTTTATATTAAGTCCAAAATAACAAGAATATTAATCAAAAGTGAAATAAAACATTCAGTTTTTGACAACATTCACCTTTCTAGGTTAGAAAAGCAGAAAATGGCGGCATTCCCCGACTGGTCCCTGAAAATAACCAAGAGAAGCATGAGGGATCAGTTTTTGATAGAAGCGACGATAGAAATAAGTTCAAGAATACGGTTTTGTGAATTTCAATAGAGACACGCCCACTTTCTCTCGATTGTTCTATTCTACTGCCGTCAAGAATAGAGACCCTGCAATAGTATTAGTGATGGGAATAATCGAGATATTTCAATATTCGATTATTTTTAATCGAGATATTTTAATAATCGACTAATATTAGTAGTACTAATTTTAGTAGTATAGAACCCTACAATTAATACCTATTTCAAATTTAAAATACTACTTTTATATAATTGCACACAAATTAAATATGTACTTATTTATTGAAATTAAAAAACAGTTTGTTTTTATTTGCATATTGAGCAGTGTGCTTGCAGTGCAAACTGATTACCTTTTTTATATCCGTATCCATCATCAAAACCATTCCAACTTCGAAACCTAGAGAATAATCGACTCGCCGCCGTCGCATTCATCGAGTGTATCCAACGAATTTTCTTAGTACTATACTAATGTAAGTATATACTAATTTCAGTCATCCCGAGAATAATAAAATAATCGACTTTCGGTCGCCATCGCATTCATCGAGCATAGACGAACAATTTTCTCAGTACTACTAATTTTAGTATATACTAATTTTCAGACTCATAATCGATTATCTCAAGACATTTTAATATTCGACTAATTCGATTTTCGTATCTCGATTATTCCCATCACTAAATAGTATTACAAATGCCTCCATGCTGAAATTTAGACTACACTTTTTAGGTATGCTTTGTTTAAACAATTTCTGTAACATTTGTTAACAATTTCGAGAATATTTTTACAGCGCCTACTTCTAGAAAGAATAAGCTTCCACTGATTTGAAAATTATTAAGAAATATTAAAAAATAAGCTTATAAATGTCATCTAAACTGAAGTTTTCAGTAACACAGAATTTTTTTATGGTTTTTTGTAATCACAGCAAGAATGGCATCATTTACATTTAAACCGACAAGGTTATTCTAGATAATGCACTATATCTTGAAGTGCACCATGATCGCATTTGTGGCTCCTAATTTCTAACTAAACCATACTTACTTTAATGGCGATCATTATTTGCAGGTATTTTTCCAACTTGATTTCCATCTCTAGTTTGTTTGACTGACGCTTCTTCATTTCCTTCTCTTCCAAATCTCTCATTATACGTTTCTGACCCTTTACCGCGAAAAATTCTTGTAGTTTGATGTCGTTGTCCCTTTTTCTTTGCAGCTCACGCATTTCCTATAAAAGAAAACCTATTTATATGTTTCCCTTATGAGTGTTTATTAGGTTATTTTAGTAACCAACAAGATTGATACGTGCTATGTACTTTTTTACTGGAGTTTTTAAGTCATAGTACTTTCACCAATCATTCAAATGATTCAAAATGAATGTAAATAACTCACCAAATTTACAAAAACCGAAAGTGTGAGGTTATGTGTGACACATGACACGAACTATTCAAACAGAAATCACTCAGTGATATATTTTGCGATTTAGTCGGGGAACCCACCCGATCCTTGGGGACAATGTTTTTCATAAAGATTATAGCCTAAGGAACAATTTTACGAACATAAAATTTTCTACAATTTTGTTCCTATACAATATTTTAATAGGAGTTACCATTCTCCAGATAAATGAGTCCAAAGTTAAGAAATCATGGAAATTCATATTATCAGTAAATCATTTAGAGGAAACAACTGTGACAATTATTGTAAGGCGTACAATATAACTTTATATTATTAACATGACAAAAAATTAAATTAACTGAAAAAAATTAATAAGAATAATATTACAATTTGCAGACACTTATCTAGAAAATGGTAACTCATATAGTGGAGTCAAATTAAGGATCAAAATAGGTTAATAAGGAATTCTCTAGCTACAGCAATTTTGTTGTTTTCATTTGTTGTAGGTACAATAACAAGTGCTCTGAGCAATTTTTTGTTAAATCCGTCCATTGCTTCTTGTAGAATTTTAACAATTTATTTTTCAACACAGAAATTTTCTGCTATTTTTCCTATTATCTCAGGTCATAGTAATCGTATCGCAATAATAAAAATACCAACCTGTTCGTTATAAAATTATGAATAAGACTAGGCATATGAAGAAACTTCTTGATAATTTGTAAATTTGTAGAAAAATAAGAACCACCAAAAATTGCCTCTTTTTAAGAGTTTATGAAATATGACGTAATAATCCATCAATATTAACGAAAGTTGGTTTATTGAACTAAACCTCCGTGTCAAATTTTAGCTCAAAATATTTATTCAAACGGCTAAAAATCAACAATAATTTCAAAATTTCCATCGCATTTTGTTTAAGTGCATTGACTCGTAGTAGGGCAATTTTTCTTTTAAAGTGTAGATTTTTACATGCACTTTACGGTGGTATTTATAAAGAAAAAAAAATTTTTAATTCAAACTAATTTTTTGGGATTTAACTGTAATTATTAAAATTAATTTTTTTTTGTGAAACCAAAAACGATAAGCAAATTATGAAAGTATATGAAATAACCAATGTTTAAAAAAATAATGATGTTCTACTTGCATTTGAATCCATGATACGTTAGTTTTTGCGTTTTAGTCGATTATAAGTAAACATATTGATATTTTTTCTTGAAATTTGCGCATATTGTTACAAAATGATTATATTTCTCTCTCTGCTAGTTGAAAATTATCCACAACTAAAATTTTTTAAATTAAATTGCATAGAAAACATTGCATGCACTTTGTTTTTTGTGCAGAAAGTTTTTCTCCGTCTTTTTCAGTTCTTGTGTTAAATGACAAAAACAATATTTAGAAATTTTTTTTAAAAAACATGGACACCATTTTGAAAGTACAGCCAGTTTATGTTTTGGGGACATGTCTAAAATTGTTCTTTAAGCTTTAATCTTTATGAAAAACATTGTTCCCAAGGATTGGGGGGGTGCATGTACATTTAGGGTGGGCTCCCGTAGTAATTACACTTCTGTTTAGTTAGAATGCATTTTATACCAAGCTTATAAATATATATAACAATGGCTATTATGCATATTTTTGACAGCTTTTATCTTATGTAGCTAAGTTATTAATCGAAGCTTTGCTTTTGAATTTTTAAAAATGAAGTTTTTAATACTAAAAACGTTAGTCGCATGCTTTATAAATATAATTTCTGAACTACTGTGTTACTTTTGCAATGTTAAACTATAAACAAAAAAAATAACTCACCTGGACATGAGCTAGTAGATCAGAGTGGGCTTTGTTCCTCAAAGACTGCAACTTTGAAACCCATTCTTCCCTTTGATCATAGGCAATCGTGGCTTGTTCAATCAGATCCAGCATGAACTTCTTACCGACGCATAGATTGTTAATCAACTTGTCCCAAATCTTATTGAATTCAAATCTGGAAAAAAAATTTGACCATATTATGATTAAAGAAATGAAGTCATACCAAGTGATGAATAGCTTTTGGGAACTCAGTTTACTTAGATAGATATACAAGGTGTTTCAATTAAAAGTCTCAGGGCCTTTATATTAAAAAAATAATAAAAATATATTTGAAATTTGTAAACGGCATATTAGTCAAGTCAATGAAGGTTTTCACTTCTTAATTCTCAGCAACAGCTCCGATTTCGATCATTTTTTTTTTAAATGTGTGTTTTTTAATACTATTCAAAATCAGAAATCCAAATGGCGCAAATACCCTGGGGGTGGATGCCACCCCTTCTCGGAGGTGGAAATTATTACATTCAAAATAACCACAGACATCAATAAAGGAATAAATTCTAAGCAAAAAATGTTCTATGAAGTTTTTTCAATGAGTCAATACTTTTTGAGTCATTCATGATTAAAAATGTTGATTTTTTGTCCTAAAAAAATGGATGTTTTAGAATGATTTTTCACTAATAACTCGAAAACCTTACGTTTTATCAAAAAAATTATTATAAATAAAAATGAAACTTATACAATAATAAATCGATTGGTTTTTTTTTATTTCTGTAGATGCAATACGAACCGAGTTATGGCTCGTTGACGGTGACTTCTTGTTCGCCGAAAACTGAATTCTATCCTTTCAACGTTAAATAACGGAAAAACGGAACATTTTTGGAGGAAAATATATAAGGGATTTTTAAAGGTACTTGAAAAGGCCTTTAAAATGAACTTTGGTAAAAGTCGTTAGCATAAAAACTAACGGAGTTATGATGAAAATAAAATGGTTGTCTTTTTTTTCGGTTGTCTCTTTTTTTCGGAGAAAAAGTCAGCAATGAAACCAATTGAAATTGAACATAATCCATTTACAATTTAGTTTATTTAAGTACTAAGAATATGTTCTAGAAGTCTGACCGGTTTAGGATGCCTATATTTGAAAAAAAGTTTGATTCAAATTTGAAATGATTTTTGAAATTTCTTAAAAAATTTTCATTTTTTCACAATAATTCAAAGACTAAAGAAGATACGTAAAAAATGTTAGAGTACAAAAATTTAGGTTTTTTTTTACTAAAAATTCTGTTTTTTTTTTTTTAATTTCTCTAGGTTATACATCTCATTAATATATGTTTCATAATAATATACCTAATGCGTTGAAATATGATTCTCGAAAGATATATATTACAGACATCGAATTTTCCTTGTAAGGTGGGACGGTCCAGTGGCTAGACTTTTGGCCTTGCAATCCAGAGATCCAAGATGTGTTCGAATCCCACACAGGTTGCATTTTTTTTTTTTCATATATTTTTTTCACATCAAAGTTGGTATCACAAAACTTAGGATGTCCAAAAACTAACATTATTTACAAGAAAACTGTGAAGAGTATCCTATAGAATGTGTAACAATTATATAAAAATGTCAGTAAATTGGCGAAAAGTGCCTACGTTTTCAGCTGTTTGATTTTATTGTTTGTCCGTTTAGACTTAACTCCCCGTTTTATACAAAAATAAACGTTTGTTTTGTGTTATTATTTTTATATTTTATACTAGGATTCTTTTATGCACAGGTTAAGGTCTGGCTGTGCCAGTAAAAATCGTTTGTATTTTTTAGACAATAAAGCATATTTGATTTGATTTGATTCTGAGAGAGAGAGAGAGGGGGGGGGGGGGGGGGAGTGTTCACAACTTCCTCGAATGTATCCTGAAATAAAAGGTTTGTATAGTCTGCATGTCTGCATAGTTAATAATTGTTGATTTAATATGTTGTTCTGTGACATTCATCAGATCGTTGTCCCATAAATAATATTCAAAATATCAGATTCATTCATTCATTCATTATTATTGATGTTTTCTACCGTCTTTTTTATAAATACAAACTGAACCATAGAAGAATGGTTCCCCAAACCCCAGATTTATCCAGTTTGTGAAGCGATGATTTAACATAACAAATGCCTTGAACAGGTCCAGAAACAACCCGCAGGCAATTTCCTTACCATTCAATATTTTATTGACAAAATTTTTAAAAGTTGTTGATTTACTTCTCATGAAATCATGTTGGAAACCATATTAGTTTTGTTCTAATTTCTAAATAGGCTACACTTTTTATTTTCAATTTTATGATCTCCCGATGATGCCGACAATGTTGGCGAAATGTTAATATAATTCACGGCATTTTTTTGGAATATACACTAACATATATTGTAACTTACCGTTCGTTCAACAGATGATTGATCTCCTGCCGCAGCTTCGTGTTCTCATAGTTGATGGTGCAAAATTTCCTAATTTGAACTTCCAATTTGTTCTCTAAAGTTTGTACGGTTTTTTCACCCTTAACGACCCTCTGGTGGTATTTGCTGTCAGTTATTTGTTTTGCACCTAACTCTAAGACCTAAAAAATTTTTAATTACAAGTAATAGGATAATTACCTTATACGAGTTGCATCTACTATTGATAATAAAACTATTAGCCCAGTCGTTGAAGGTATTTACCTCCAAAAACTTGCAAAATTATTTTTTTTTTTTTAATGAGTTCGTGAAAGTGTATAGAATAATATCCTGATGAGAGAACATAAAAGAAAGTGAAAAAAATAATTTTTCATCCATTTTTTCAAAATTTTGAAATTAAGTCAAGGTAGGAAAAAATAAAAAATACAGATGGATAGATCACGTGTTTATGAACAAAAAATGTCCTGACAAAATTTATCGCTAAAGCCACGGTATTCCCGGAAAAAAATAGTCAAGTAACAATCAGAATTTGTTCAATGTAACGGATGGTCCCTGGGAACGGGAAGTTTTGAAAATGTTGTTATTTTGTAACTATGTATGGCTGTCCATGGATTTATTTGTCATATTGTCTGTCATTAGATGCCATTTGGTAATCATGGAACAGTAGTCCGGTGAGCAGCGTGCTTTTGCAATAAAATCGTATTATAAAAATAGCTCATGCCATAAAATCGTGGATTCATAAATTTGAAGAAACAGGTATAGCCAATAAATTCAAACTTAAAGGACCCAATAGAAGTGTTAGAACCCCTGAAAACATTGAACGAGTCAGAGCATCTGTTGAACACAGTCCAAAATGTTCAGTTAGAAAATGAGCCCAGACGTTGCGTTTAGGTAAATCTTCTTTGCTTAGAATTTTACACAAGGATCTGAATCTTCATCCGTATAAAATCCAAATAGTTCAAGAAATAAACAGATTTCCCAAGACTTCTACATTTTCCTGAAATTATTTTAGAACGTGGAATTAATCACAACTTGTGGTTTTCTGATGAGGCTCATTTTCATTTATGAGGCTACACCAACAAACAAAATCACAGATAGTGGAATTCCGAAAATCCACAACAACTTCACCAAAACCCGTTACAGTTTGCAGTGCAATTTCTTCATTAGGAATTATTGGTACTCCACATACCACTAGAGAATCAATAAATGTCTTGCAGAGATTATTTCCTGGTCACATTATCTCCAGGCTTGGAAACATTGAATGGCCCCCAAGGTCGCCAAACATTACGGCATGCGATTACTTCTTGTAGATGTAATGGTGCGCATGCACATGCCTGCAGAGATCCCCCGTGTGGGCCAATAAAGTCAGTCGATAGTCAACTGTAGTTTGAATAGCCCACTCCATTCCCGCTCTCCCGAACACAAGGTCACGTGCCTTCACGGACACACAGAAAAAATATGCTCAGATTGAAAAAGAACTGATAAGTGTGTGATTCAGATGCGTTAAGTATCATCAATTTATTTTTGGTAGAAAATTTACTGTGGAAACCAACCACAAACCGTTAATCTCAATAATTAAAAAACCTATAAATTCATGTCCTGCCAGATTGCAGAGAATTATTATTCAACTGCGAAAGTACGATTTTGGAAATGAATGGCCAAACAAGATCAAAGAAGTACCAGAGAACATAAAAAAATTGTTGAACCACCCCCCAGTGATTTAGGACTAGGGACTGATAACTGTGATATTTATGACTATGCATATATACATGTAGAACCTAGTATTAAGGAAAATGATACACACCAACAAATAGGTGCTAGCGAAACCTTAGTACAAAATGAGTAGCGAGTTCAGAGAAAATCAAAATACAAATTTTGATAGCACTGACACCGAGAACAGTTTCGAAAGCTTTACAGATGAGCTTCCGGGAGAAAATTATAGAGCTAACCCTAGTTTAAATGTCAGTTTAGATAAGTCTACAGGTCCCAATGTTAGTAAGACAGAATTGTTTACCACATTACCAGAACAAAAATATACTACAAAGTTTGGCAGAACAATCAAAAAACCTAAAAAACTTAATAACTATGTACTTTTTGAGCAAGACTCATAGCAAAAGGGAGATATAGGAAGGATATAATTAATTAGGAATAAATTAGAAATAATCTGTTATGTGTTTAAAGAATCGTTTGTCCAAATGTAAAATGTGACCTTATAATTTATACACATGTATACCCAATTGTTAATAAGATATTGTATTTATTACATAACTGTTAAAACAGACATACAAATAAGTAGCTAAAAGGGAAGATGTAATGGTGTGCATGCACATGCCTGCAGAGATCCCCGGTGTGGGCCAATAAAGCCAATCGATAGTCAACTGGAGTTTGAATAGCCTGCTCCATTCCCGCCCTCCCGAACACAAGGTCACGAGAATACCACAGTGGGGCTACTTGAAACATGGGGTTTTTGTTGACAAACCAAGAAATATTCAGAAGTCGAAAATAAAAATCCGTGAAGAAATGGCCAATATTCCATTAGACATGTTGCATCGTGTAAAATTTCACCAATCGTATTCAAGAGTGCGTAGAGATAAGGGGAAGACATTTTACAGGAATAATTTTCAAGAAATAAAAAAAGCATATAATTTCCTAGCCATTGTTATATCTTATTTTAAATAAGTAAAGTTACTTTCAAAATTATGTTTTCAAAACTTCCCGTTCCCGGGGACCACCCAGTCTATGAGTGTTGGTTCATTTAAAAGATGAAAATTGTAGCTTTCCGTTACTTTTTTGTTTTAAACGATACAAGCAAAAGATGGATGGGAAAAATATCCTTATAGTACAGTACCTAGAGGTAAAAAATATGCAAAACTTCGGAATAATGTCATTGGATGCCACCCCCTCTCAGGGGGTGGCACTTAAAAAAATATATATTTATTGGAGCTGAAGTAGAATCAAATTTTAAGAAGAAAAGGTTCTATGCAATTTTTCACATAAATTGATAGTTTCTAAGTTATAACGACTTCAAAATTGCGATTTTAGCTTAAAAAAAGGTATTTCCAAACGGCTTTCGTCAAGTATCTCGAAAAGTATTACTTTATCGAAAAAATGTTAGAGACCAATTACAGAAAGTACAAACTGGGAATTAATTATATTTTTTGTTTATTGATGTAGGATTAATAATTTCGGAGATATTTAAGTTTACATTTGGCATCCAAGAGTTCATAAGATAATCATTTAGACTGAGAGTTAAATATCTCAGAAACTGTGACACCTACGTCAAGGATGCTGATAGGTAGAATAATAGGTTATTAATTAAGCTTTCAACTGTTTTTTTTATTTGTTTCTGTAGCATAAAAAAATAAAGTTATGACCAAAGCAATGTGCATCTATACACAAAAAAATACAGTTTAAACTATAAACGCATTTTCGATAAATATTAGTTTTATTGAAAAATGGGTAGAGACCAAAAATAAAGCTCATAAACTGATAATGAATTTCGCTTGTTTATTTATTTACATAGATTTAATAGTTTCGGAGACATGGAAGTTTACAAATGGCGTCCGAAGGTTTATAAGACGAAAAATGCAGTTTAAATGTTAAATATCTCAGAAACTGTGACACCTACGTCACGCATGCTAAGGAATGAAATTAAAGACAATTAATTGCGCTTTCAAATTATTTTTTTACTCGTTCCTGTAGCATAAGAAATAAAGAAGTTATGACGGAAAAATGTGCGTATTTATATTTTTTTATATAAAAAGGTCGCCATTTTGTTACTCTAATTAGCCAGTAATTTAAAAATTTATCTCAAATACAGTTTTTCGTTAAGATGTAGCATTACCTAGATGCTCATTTTTTTTGCTCATTTAAAGCACTTGCTTTAGAAAAAAATGCGTTTTAAACTTCAAAGGTAATTTCGAAACACTTGGATACCAAATATAAACTTAAATATCTCCGAAATTATTAATCCTACATCAATAAACAAAAAATATAATTAATTCCCAGTTTGTACTTTCTGTAATTGGTCTGTAACAATTTTTAGATAAAGTAATACTTTTCGAGATACTTGACGAAAGCCGTTTGGAAATACCTTTTTTTTTAAGCTAAAATCACAATTTTTAAGTCGTTATAACTTAAAAACTATCAATTTATGTGAAAAATTGCATAGATTCTTCTTTAAATTTGATTCTCTTTTAGCTCCAATAAATATATATATTTTTTAAGTGCCACCCCCTGAGAAGGGGTGGCATCCATTTATAGGGGATAAATCAGCAAGCCTCCGCACAATATAGAAACTTTTCTGTGAAGCATTTACTATTATACTGCCAAAAATGAACGAAATCCGTTCAATATGACATTATTCCGAAGTTAAAACCTCCAGTTACTGTACTATTATATATATTATCACGCCCGAACTCAATCGATGCAATAAAAAATATAGAAAAAATAAAAGCCCTTCAAAAAAATGTTTTCTTCATTGAGAACTATTAAAATGTATGTACACTTCATGATTATTATGGTTTATTAAGTTGTAGTAACGTGGGTTAAAAAAAAGTACATCTCAGATCATTTTAATTTCCTTACTTGATGATTTTCTTGATAAACAGACATATTGGAGTAACTTGCCGAGAACTTGACCCATTGGAAAAAATAAAATATCACTATTTCGGAAAAAATGTGTATTTTTCGAATGTTTTAACACAAATTCATTTAATCGTATGCATTTTTTCAAAAATATGATTAATCCCATCATGATCAGAAACAGCGGGTTTCACGATCTTATTCTAATAACCCTCTATAGTTTTAAATATAGATTCTGGAACTTTTCCAATATATTAACAAATGTATAAGAAATCCATTGGATATAGATGAAATATGGATCGGTATACCTGTAATAAATACAATACAGTAAAAGCAGGTAAAAATTCATACGAGTGACGGCGCTGCACATCTGGTTCAATCCAGCGGCTAAGTGTGGTGTCTATATATGCGTTCATAATTATATATTTCTCCCTCCATACTCACTATTTATCCTCCTATTCACTAAGAAAAATGTTAAAAATGTGCAATCAGAAAGAGAAAAAAGCTTTCTTTTACTCTTTAGAACTGCTAAGAATTTTTAGAGGTTCCATAGTATGCATTAATCCGTGGCGCTTGGCCGTGCAGAGTGACGAAGTCACTTCATTAATTTTTTCCAGGAATACCGTGACTTTAGCGATAAATTTTATAAGTACATTTTTTGTTCAGAAACGCTTGGTCTATCCGTCTATATTTTTTATTTTTTCCTGCCTTGACTTAATTTCAAAATTTTGAATGAATGGATGAAAAAATTTTTTTTTCACTTTTTTTTAATTTTCTGCATCCGAGCGAAATGTAACCTTTTCAAGATATTGTTCTATACTTTCACAAACTCATTAAAAAAAAATTATTCATTTTGCAAGTTTTTGGAGATTTCACAATAAAATGTTCTCTATCGTCTGGGCTATATTTTGATGCGTAATTTGCCTCCACTAATATACGTATAAATAATACATTATGCTTCCTTACCTGTTTCTTAACTATCTTAATCTGACCATCGATTTCATTCAAGTGGGCTTTTTGTTCCTTGATTTCATGATCAAACGTATCGTATTCATTCAGAAGCGTTTTGAGCCGTTGCGACTGTAATGTATCTCCCCTCTGCTTGCCTTTTGAGGTGGCTACCTCAAGCTCTATGCGGAGGTTCTTTTGCTCTTTCTTGAAAATATCCAACACCTTTCTTTGCTTCGCTAGCTTACCTCCGGCATCTGCAAATTGAGCCCTGTTCCGTTCTAGAATCGTATACTGAAAAACGTGAGTTAGAAGTAAAGACATACGTTTTCATATTTTGTAAGGGCTGTTTCAGCTAGAGACTCACCGTTCTGCATAATCTGCCCACTTCCTGCTCTGCTTGCAGAGCCTGTTCGAATTTTTCCTCTTCGGTAAGCTCTTGCTTTTTGACCTTCATCTTTCTTTAGTTCTTCACAAAGTTACAGAAATAAAGATTTTCGAAATTTTAATACTGACGTGCACATGTCAATGTGACTTCGGCAAACTTGTGATTTTCATACAAAAATTTTGTTGGGTGTTTTTATTAAAGTACCTGGTAATTGTTGGTCAGTGATTTGCAAAATATTAGTGTCAAAATTTTAAACCTAGAGATATATTGTTACTTCTAGTGTGTCCAGGGATGGTGTCCGGAAGAGGAAAAACTTTTTTAACTCTTTATTTTACGAGAAAAAGTAAGTCTGCTTCACCTCTTCAGTTATCAGATCTTCATCAGCTTTCCAGAGTTAGCCAATAATCTTGATTTAATTATGGAAAATTTTCAAATATTTTTAAAATGACGTCTTATACATTATATCGTGTAATAATCTTTTATGTGAATAAATTGATTGATTGATTGATATTACAAAAAAAAATTATTTTAATTTGATCCATATTGAATATCAAGATTTTTCAATTTTAAATTGTTCGTATTAAAAATGTTCTTTCTAATGAAATTTCAGTCACTTTCGGTGTGCCGCAAGGGTCACATTTGGGACCATTGTTGTTTAACTTATTTATTAACGACATCAAAAACTGTTTTTCAAGTTGTTAATAAATTATATTCTATAAAAAATTGATGTATTTGTATTATTTAACGTTTCTTTCATTTATTTCGATTTTTGGAGCTTCTGTCATCTTCAAATTAATTTTAAAAAGTTTCATTTTTATTTTTTACAAACTCTTTATGAACAACCTTGAAAACTATAACAATCATTATTTTCTTAAAAGAAGTATTTGAAAATTCCGATAATTGTATTTTTCGTTTTCGATTTCTAAAGATTATATTTTCTTTTTAAATTTACGGATTTTCGAAATAGCGGTTAACTTTTAAGGTTATGGCATTAGAAATGAAAAAGAAAAATATCATTCAAATCCATTCATTATAGCTGGGTTCCGAGGTATAAACCTAATTGCACTGGACTATATGTCATTGTTAGGTGATTCCAGAAGTCAAAATGAGTTCTTAAGTTACCAAAAAATGACGTTGGTCTACTGCCTGGGATTGTGGGGAAAAAAATAAAATTTTGCAGATACATTTTATTTAGTTTACTGAAATACATTCAGATAAATGAGTGAGGTTTTTCTTCAAAGATTATTCAACAAATGTCTTTCTTCGATAGTGTTTTCATGACTAAAACTTCTGATTCGGACTCTTAAAAAAAGAAATGCATATTATCGACAGCACCTCAGATGACCATAGAAAACGTTATCAGTTCATTGAATTAGTTTCACCAAATCTTCCTTGCTAAACTTTCTATCCTGAGTCAGCATCTATAACGAATATTTAATTATTGCAAGAAAATATTAATAAAAATACTTACCGCCTTTTCCGCGAAATAAACCATTGTTATCATCTTCGATATTCGTTTTTCAATTGTACCCAAATATATACTCACGTTGAAAAAGTTAATTGAAGAATTTTCCCCTGAAATATAAAGAAAAGGTAAATTTATACACAAATGAATGTTCTAACTGTGGAAGGTTTAGAACTATGTACATAAAAGGTAATAATTAAAGAAAATAACTAATAACCTTATTTTCAATCTCTACACTTGCAAAAATTGCAATATACGATAAACATTTTAAAAAAACGCTGCCCAAGGAATCACTACTTTCACATCCAGATTTTCCATCTAAGTCTCTCACAACGAAAAAAATTATTATGTGGAAAAAATTGTTAATGGAACTTTAATACAAATTCTTGAAATTGTCTACCCCAAAACCCCATAAAACGATATCCCACAAAGGTAGTGGGGTAGGGGTGGTGATAGGGGGACGGATGAGGTAAAAAAATATTGAGGCTTTTGGTTCTTGTACACACACTAAATCACAATTTTTTTTCACTGCCTTTAACAATGGGATAGGGGTGGTTTTTTGAGACCTTATAGCTTCTCTTAATATACTAAGTACCAATTTTATGGACTCTTACCTGCTTGATTTATCTATTTGCCCTCATGTACCTCAATTTACCCCCCAACCCTTCAACGGAATAAGATGAAAATATAATCTAGTTAAAATCTCGACATTTCATGACATTCTAAGCCTATTTGAACAATAAAAATTTTCAACATTTTTTTTGTTCCATTGGATGTGGAAGTAATTACACTGTTTTATTATCAATTCCTGTGCTTATATGTAAATACCTAATAATTCCAAAATTGGACCCCTGTCACAATTAAGAAGTTTGAAAACGCCTTCGATACCATTCAGAACGTCTTGCAACACTTTCTCCGCTCGTTTAACACTATCTTCCTCCTCGTCAGCCTAAAAAATAAACAAAAAAAGCAAGTGAGCTTTAACCCTGCAATTATTTTCAGAAACAACGAAATTTCAATAAATCCGATTTTTTTTACCTTTCTAACGGCCTCTTCTAAATCATATTGCAATGATCTCAAAGTGGCTTGCCGTTCTTTAGCTCTAGCTTGGCTCAGTTGTACTTGCTCATCTGTAAAAAAAATAGAGCCAAAATATACAGGGTGTCCACGGATGGAGAACGGAAGAGGAAAAGCTTTTTAATTCTTGAAATTTACTCTGTGGTATTTTTTTACATAGGTATGATACTTTATAATCCTTTTACAAATCTTTTAGCCCAGACGACAGAGATCATTTTATATTGACCCACAAAAAGTTGCACACTGAATAATTTTTTTTTTTAATAAGTTCGTGAAAGTGTATAGAATAATATCCTGAAAAGTTTACATTCCGCTCGGATACAGAACAAAAAAAGTGAAAAAAATTTTTTTTTATTAATTTTTTCAAAATTTTTAAATTAAGTCAGGCTAGAAAAAAACAAAAAATACAGGTGGGTAGATCACATGTTTCTGAACAAAAAATGTCCTAATAAAATTTATCGCTAAAGCCACGGTTTTCCTGGAAAAAAATAGTGAAGTAACTTTGTCACTCTGCTTCTCTTACACATTACACATTTTTAACATTTTTCTTAGTGACTAAGAGGATAAATAGTGAGTCTGGAGGTAAAATACATAATTATGAACTCATACACAGACACCACACATAGCCGCTGAATCGCTTGCATGAATATTTACGTGCCTTTGCTGTATTGTATTTATTATAGATACACCTATCCACATTTCAGCTATATCCATTGAATTCCTTATACATTTGTTAATGTATTGGAAAAGTTCCAAAATTTATATTCAAAACAATCAAAGATATTTTCATAGTTATAAGGATAAGATCGTGACAATCGCAATTTCTTATCATGACATGATTAATCATATTTTTGAAAAAATGCATAAAAGTAAACAAATTTGTGTTGGAACATTCGAAAACTATTCATTTTTTCCGAAATAGTGATATTTTATTTTTTCCAATGGGTCAATTTCTCGGCAAGTTACAGCCTTCAATATATATATATTTATCAAGAAAATCATCAAGCAATTAAATTAAAATGATTTGAGATGTACTTTTTTTTTAATCCTCGTTACTACAACTTAATAAACCATAATAATCATAAAGTGTACATACTTTTTAACAGTTCTCAATGAAGAAAGAATTTGTTTGAAGAGCTTTTATTTTTTTCTATATTTTTGTATTGCGACGATTGAGTTCGGACGTAATAATATATATATAAGTATATTTTTCCCATCCATCCTTTGCTTGTATTGTTTGAAACAAAAAAGCATCAGAAAGCTACAATTTCCATCTTTTAAATGAACCAACACTCATATAGATTGAACAAATTTTGATTCAGTGACATGTAATTCAGTGCATCGGCGTCACAGTCATGCATATTCAAGCGCGTGCACGCATAGATCTCGCTCCGAGTTATAACATTACACTTGACTATTTTTTTCCGGGAAAACCGTGGCTTTAACGATAAATTTTGTTAGGACATTTTTTGTTCCTCTGTATTTTTTTTTGTTTTTTCTAGCTTGATTTAATTTCAAAATTTTGAAAAAATGGATGAAAAAAATTTTTTTCAGTTCGCAACTTTTTGTGGGTAAATACCTTCGTCGACTGGGCTATTTGAAAAATAAAATATTTCATTTCAAATCATAAACCTCCTTTGGTGTGCGTTCTATGCTTCATAGCACAGAAATAAAAATAGAAATATTTATCAACTATAAATAAATACATAAATAAATTAATTGAGTAGTTCTACAAAGCATGGTCGATTCATGATATTAGTGACTTACTGATCAAAAATTGGTCCAAGCTACAACCCGTGTCCAATATTCGCTTAGATGAGTCTTACCGCACCTTGTTATAATAAAAAACTTGAGCTAAATTACTACCAAAATAAAATATTGGCTGTTTTTACTCCTAAAACTCAAGACCGTCACGCGTAACTCCATACAGATTGACACTTGTTTTGGCTGAAATTTTGTTACCAGAGAAATGGTTAGTGTCCATCTATGCTATAATTCTTACAAAATATCCAAAATTTGTTGGCAAGATACAACTTTCATGCTTTAAAGTCTAGGATTTAATATTAAACTATTAAAGTCGCGTAACTTGGTTAATACTCACGACCGTCACAGCGCTCATTATTAATTAATAAGTTGAATGCTAGGACTACCAGCGACTCAGAAACACATCGAAATTTAGTTTTCGTTGTAAAATCATGTGAGATACAATAACCAAGTGCTGTTTCCAAAAACATTTTGAATTTCCAGTAATTTATATGGTAAGTCTAATATATGGCCCTGTGCTCTCTTTCATGACCGTCACGTTGTGTATTTTAGCATTTATCAACTTATTAATATCCAAATACGTTTTTATTTTGAGGTATCCAGTACATTGCCCTCACGACCGTCACACTCATGACCGTCACATGACACAAATTTGAGTGTGATGGTCTTGAGACTATTAGTGACGGTCATGAGAAATTTCATTGGCATTACTCTCCTTCACTCTTGTAACTTTTGAATGGTTAAATGAATTTTTTTCAAATTTGGTGTAGTGATATGGGATGAAATTTCCAATTATATGATGTAAAAAACCAACTTCTGACTTCTGGTTTCAAGGCAAATGACATGAAACGGTGAATAGTAATAGTGCCGATAGTCAGGTATCTATTCTTACCAATTTTCTCTTCCACTTCATTCAAGTTGGTGTGTAGCACTTCAATTTCGTGATTTAGCTCGTTTACATAATTAAATAAGGCAAAGTTTTCCTCTTCCTGCTTTAAGAACTGAGACGCTATGCGATCTATATCGTCCTCCTCGCAGAATTTCTAAAAGGAAGTTAAAGGAATATGTTAGAATTAACTGACAAACTTATCACAAGCATAGCTGCTCCATAGAAAAACACAGTCTGTGTAAAATCAGGAAGAGCAATTCATTCTAGCTTATTGCCTTTAAGAGACGGATGAACATATCTTACTTAAGCCTTTACAGGTGACTAACATAAATAAGTACTTTCTTGTCACAGTACCTGTATTTGTTCCAAAGTTTGCTCGTAGAGTCGCAACTGATTCTCGAGGTTCTGTATCTGGGACTCCTTCTTCTGCCTTTCTTTTTCTTCCAAATCTTTCAGGATCCGACGCTGGCCTTTTACGCTCAAGAATTCCCGCAGAGTCAAATCGTGGTCCAGCTGTCTTTGAATCTCACGCATTTCCTTAACAAAAAACATATCTATGTATATTTTCATTTCTTCATTAAAATGTTAAATAGGACAATCAATTGGTTTTTAATATGTATATTTTCATTATTATTATTAAGTATGCACTGTGATACTATCATTAAAAAGGAGATATGAGTTTCAGCTTAAACACGTTAACCATATTGCACCGCCATCGTATAAAACTGTTAAATTCAAGAGGTAACAGCAATATTCCAGTATTAATGAAGTATCTATATATATCCAAAATAAGCACAGTTTATACAGCCTCGGTAAGCTCTAGAAAGGGTACCTAAATATTTAAACAGAATTATGGCAACTCCCCTCGTTTTACCAGCTTGATAATAGTAGAGTGCATTAATACGCTTATTGTGACTTCCGTGGGGGTTTCGTTGTTACAAGCTGAATTTGATATAAAATTAATGATGATATACTGATGTACTGAAAATCTCAAAGCCCTCAAAAAATGTTCTACTCAAAAGGTACTTATAATCAAAAAACGAGTTATTTCTTAGTGAATCAGGTGTTCTGATATTTCTACATTTGAGTAATAGCAAATCCTTTTAACCATGAATAGAACTAGTCAAAATAAGTAGATTTTCGAACAGACCCACCTCAAGAAATCATGCCTGCTCCCCCTGCCCCCCCCCCCCCCCTTCAAAGAGGATGCCTGTATCTGCCTATATATATTTTTTTTCTTCAAGCGTATTAAAATGTTTAAATTATGTCACCAAAAACAGAAGTAGAAGTAGGACATTGTTTTACTAGTAACAAAATGTTAGTACCGAACGCCACCGTAGTGGACATTGTTTTACTAGTAACATAATGTTACTTCCGAAAGCGCCACCGCAGTAGGTATTGTTTTACTAGTAACATAATGTTAATACCGAAAGCCACCGGTGGCGCGCTATCCACTAGCCACTTGTCATATTGTGTCAACATGTAAGACTGTAGTTTGAATATTTGTACATTTATGATAAATAAATGAATTTTTGCATTTTAATACGCTTGAAGAAAAAATAGTATATATTAAACGGAGTAGAACGCCTTTTTTTGTGTTTCGCCCAGTTTGCAAATCCTGGGCTCAACACAAAAAAAGAGTGCGTTCTACTTCTAGTAATATAATATACTATTTTTTCTCAAAAACGGTAGGAGCTAGAGGAATGATCTTGGCGCCATTCGATAGAGTATAAAATTTTGCATAAAACCCTCCATTTGCTTTTTGCTATTTTCTTTTTTTTAAGGCCCCACAGCAAAAAGAAAGGGTGAGGAGCCTTCCAACAACGACACATGTTTGGCTATACCTCTAAAACGGCCCAATAAATCAAAATTCTACAAGATATAAAAAATAAAGACCATTATTTTTTCTATCAATTGGTATATTATTTGTATATGTTATTTGTTTATATAAAGCCGTCAGTGGCGTACAAAGAGAATGATGCATATGTGCATAATGAATTTATTTAAAATAATTTATTATTGTTGTTAAAAACAATAATACTGTAATAATTTTGAACAGGTATAATCAATATTTTCGCAGTTTAAGCAATTTAGCTCTGAATGAAGCTTCAATATAATCAATTAGCTTTATAAGTTGCCATAATATATTGTCTATAAAGCTTCAAATGTAATAAGAGAACCAAGTGTTACATGGGTATAGATGGGCAACAATATTTTTACTGAATGAAACTGATCCAATACACTTAAATGAGAACATAATTTTATAGTTTTTAATAGTTTTCACTTACCTCTGTATGAGCTATAAAATCGTTCTGTGCCCTCTTTTTAAGGGCCTCAAGTTTCGAACACCATTCTTCTCGCTGATCGTATGCCAAAGTAGCTTGTTCTATTAGGTCGACCATATATTTCTTTCCAGTATTCATGTCTTTAAGTAACTTTTCCCAGATTAGGTTGAAACGATTCCTGATAAAATAAATTAAGCATATTAGTTTTGTTTTTGTTTATTTATTTGCTACCATCTGCTAAAATGTTGTTACCCCCCCCCACTCAAGAAATAACAAAATATAGTTACATTTCTTTCAGAAGGTGGTCTATGTCCTCCCTGAGCTTCTTATTTTCAGTCAGAATAGAACAAAATTTCTTTACGGCATGCTCCAACCTATTTTGCAACATTTTGATCGCCTGATGACCGCTGGTTAACCTATATTGGTAGTCTTGATCCGTTACTGCAGTTTTCGGCCTCAAACTTCTTATATCGTCTTCCATCTGAAAATAATCGATAAGGTGAATGGGAACTTTTTTTCTAAAAAAATAAATCTTATAGAATAGAAACAATTTGTTCTATGGCATAGGTAAAATGGGCATTGAAATAAATTGTTTAGACTGTTTAACATCACACCATCATGAACAAGATCTTGTTTAAGTTTTACAATATCAAAATAACAATGTATAGCATCAGGCAAATTTTGAAACAT
Source organism: Rutpela maculata (assembly GCA_936432065.2). Taxonomy (NCBI): domain Eukaryota; kingdom Metazoa; phylum Arthropoda; class Insecta; order Coleoptera; family Cerambycidae; genus Rutpela; species Rutpela maculata. The sequence goes on along the minus strand of OW386292.2, from coordinate 143,045,865 downwards.
ATGGAACAACTTATTGTTTTGGGTAAAACATTATTCCATCATGGCTCTTAATTTGCCTTTCTTCATTTTATTTAATTTTGTCGATGATCTCATACCAAAATAATTTGAACAAATCGACAAACATTCTTCTCTTCATATTTGCTGCCGTTATTCCAGCTTGGTATTCCTTTTGCAGCAATTTCTTCCAGTACCAATACAAAATTATAAGCATCAAGAATTTTTAAATAATCACTGTTGTCCACAAGTTGTTTTGAAGTTAAACAATCTTCGAATGCTCTCAGAGCATTTGGAACACACGACTAAAGATGAGTTGATAAAATAATCCCAGTTCTAACTAAGCGTATCTTAATCTTAATTTTTTTCCCTAAAACATATTTTCTCTTAACATTTTTGACGGATTTATAAAAACTGGTCTTTCTTTTAAGTTAGTGATATTTTAGGTTAATCTTCTTCTTCTACATTTATGGCCTTTACCTATAAGGATAGTTGGACTATTTTAGATTAAATATATAATTTTTGGGATTTTTAGGAAATATATAATTTATGGATAGTCTTAGCGCTTATTTGTTTGGTCCTAGTACACCTAGTCCTTAACAGTTCCTCTTTTTATAAACTTACACTAAGCCGGTAGAAAATAATAATAACCATAATTTCACTAACACAAATTACCACAATGTTAAGAAGAAATAATAACCGAGTAGGAATTATTAACTAATCAAAATAACAATTTGTTGAAGAAGCTGTTCTTCTGAAAATGTTGGTGAAAGAAGAAGGAGAATTCAGTGCGACCTACCATCTTTACCAAAGTAATTATTACTGGATTGGGAAGAAGTAGAATCAAATGGGAACTACTAACTTTCCAAATAGGTATTTGTAGAAGAAGATATTCTTCTTCCTCTCAAATGTTGATAAAATATGAAGAAGTAGAATTCAGAGCGAGCTACCAACCGTGACATAGTTAAGTTGTGGAAGAAGAAATATCGTTGACATTAACTTGTAAAATAAAAATTAAAATTGTAGAATTTAGAATTTAGCTGTTCATCTGCAAGTATTGGTAAAATAGAAAATAGCAAAATGAAGCACCTACTAAATCCAGATCATAGGGAATATTCTTTTTTAAATAACATTAAATTACTACAATCAGTTCGCAGATGAGAGATGAAATGTTTGTGGATGGTAACCTATACAATACTAACTACTTTTGTGTTTGAATTATTTTAAAAATATTTAATTTCTACAATAATAAAAGGTAGGTTGTGTATGGACTATCGAAGATATCTGTACAGTGAAGAAACCTTGAATATCGTTCAGCTAGAAATGATACACATCTATCGCTCAATGTGATAAGCTTATTTGATGATGGGGCACTTGTTACACCTTGTTTATTAGCTGTACTATTAAAACCAGTGTTGAGCTGATTTAAATCCTTTGATTAAAATCACGAATAAAAACATGATTTTAATCAATTTATTTTTTTTTTATTTTTCTCTTCTCAAGTTTAAATGTTATAAGACAAAATACAAACTTTCTTAGTAAAAATTTTTATTTACAAACATAAAACTTTAAAAAGCTTTTAATGCAAAGGCTTAAAACATTAACTTAACATCTGTTCCTAATAGCGAATGAACAGTGAAGTAATGTGCAGCGCTGTTAGTACTTGGATGGGTGACCCATCTTGGGAATCACAGCGATCTCGTCCAACCTTCTAGCGGCTTGTATATCAGTGTATACGCGGAAGCTATGCAATTTCAAGACGAGGATTACGTAGTGGATATACCATTCTTCGGAGGGCATGTAAAGCAGGAGGTTCCTTGTCTATTAAATGTTAGGCAAGTAAAAGATCCCTGCTCTTCTTATGAGAAGAGGTTCGGCAAAATTTCCAGGTTGGGGATAACTCGTCTCCTGGCGTCGGTGATAGGCCCTGGTAGCCGAAATAGGCCGACGTTAAATAAATAGATAAAAAAAAAAAGCTTTTAGAAAAATACCCTACATGCTGCAGCTTTATTCTATGTATAAATATTTTCTTCTACAACTATAAACAAACAAAATATGATTCATTTAAAAACATTAATATTTTTGTCGTCGCAACTTATTCACAAACATATTACCTATTTAAAATTAACCAGTTACCTACCTCTAAATGTTCAGTACACAAATGGTCACCAGCTTTTATACTGCACTCGCTATCGCTACAAAAGTTTCAACCAAACAGATATTTTTTGTAGCCACCGCTACTCATTTTATTCATTTTAACATTTTATTCACACTTGGCTACTTTTGAGGTTATAGGCAACAAATAAATATTGCACACAACCGAACTGCAGGCGCTACTGCACAGGTATTCACAAGAAGATTCACTTGAACTGCGCAGTTTGTTACACTGCACCACAGCAAAAGTAGGTGTGTCTGACCGTACCTTTATGCTTTTTTCAGACTGTTATAGTTTTTTCAAATGTTGAATGAAAATCCAGTGGTCATTTGATTTCAAAACAACTTATCTCAACAATATCAGTTATTTGAAAACTTTTATAATATACGAGTTATATAAAATTGATTCTAGAGGAACAGCTATTTTATTTTAACTATTTCCACAAGGAATTACGAAATTAAACAAGTGTGTCATTTTAACGAGCGTAAAAAACATTTACCAAAAGCAGTAAGTCACAAGAAGTTTATTGGTATATTTGAATATTTTTTCTTATTACGATGATACAATTCAAGTTTCTGAACATATAAGAAGGCTGACTTATCATGTAATCATTTTGTGAGTTTCGCCAAAAATGCTGGCGTCATCAGATGATTAAATTGAATTAGATCAAAGTTTCGTTAATCTTCATTGCCAGATACATATGCCGGTATGTCAAAATAACAATCATACACGTTTATGTGATGTATTTGTAAAAGTTAAAATAATTAATAAATAATAACTAGTATTTTCTGGCAAAAATATTTTATTATATCTGTAGTATCTAAGAGCTGTTAACTATCTATAAATATTACTGCTACAAAATAAAAATACAAAACACCCGTCAAAATGCTTTTTGTCCTTTAATCCTTTGAGACCTAATAATAAGCAACAAGAGTTAGGATCATAGTTCTTACGATTATGATCAATATACATAATGATGTCGACCCTTGCAGACTTTGACCTCTCATACTTCGACAATCGGAGTAAATTTTCGTGAAGGTTTCATGAAGAAACGTTAAATAAACGCTTTCGTCTTCACGTTTTCTATGCCAAATCCCATGTCAACACAACCCAAAATATAATAATAATAAATGGTCCTTATTTTCCAAGAAAAGTACGTAGGTTAAAACAAAAAATTGTGATGTACGGTGCATGACCGAAGGTGACATTACCCGCTACTATCCTACAAGGAGACAATTTGCGCAGGCAACAGGCAGTTCTCGAGAGTCCACCATTAAAGCATGAAGATACATACCGGTAAAGTCAGTTTATACACTAGAGTGGTCCTTAGCTATACTTGACGATACTTTTTTTCTTACAATTTTTTCGACCTCACCCCTTGGTTCATATTATTTAAAAATTTAAGTATACAAAATTTTAACTCGATCGGATAACGCTAACCCATGCCCCAATAGTATCTCGTGAACTGTTGATTACATCGAAATATTATACATACATAATTGGAAGAAAATTTGTTTTTATAAAACGTCGTTTCTTTGCATTTTTTTCATACATTTAATAGTTGAATAGGAATAATGGGGCTTTGGTTGGCATAAACAGGCACCAGAACATTCATGTTCTCGTTGAAATGCCAGTATACGCGTTTTATGTCCCATGAATTAAATGGCTATGCATGTAGTCTCTGTTTTTCATCTTAAGCGTTAGTAAATAACATAGCTGATAATTATATTGTTACAAATACACAAAACAAAATTATATTATTGCAAAAAATTATAATTATATCCATATTAAACTCATCTCAACTAATTTATGTACAATAAGTGGGAAACCACCGCTACGGAGTAAATCTGTCATCTAAAAGAAACTTTGCCTATTTCAAATAAGCACTAGTTACTTCGGCAGACGTTGAACAATCCTTTTCATGGTAGAAATGGATATTTAGTGAAAGGCGCCAGAGCTTAACTTATTTAGAACAAATACAAATAATATATTTCGATCGAAACATCGCCTATATACATGTTCATTCATTAATAAAGATGTTTTATTTGTACTATTCTAATAATGCGTAGAACAATTGATTGTATTTCTGCTAATATTACACACAACCATAAATACATCACAATATGGCTTGTTACAACCTTTTGTAGGAGCCATGTACTTTTAAATATTACGGAATTTGTTATATACAATTACATAGTAAGCTATTGCAATATTGTGCTTGAAAATATTTACTAGTATTTATGATATTGTCTAGTGCCGATTCCAGTTTTGACGTTACAACTACTAAAGACGGGATCTGCTAATTATGTGAGTCCCTAGGGAATTCTGAAGTAGAATATATCCAAACAAAATGGGATATTAAAATACGATTTTCGAGATACTCTTGTAAATTTCATATGAAATATTAGTACAGTAACTTCTTAAAAATATTAATGTTGCCTGGCATGTACACAAATCAAACTATACTTCTCATAATGAAGTGCACAGATATTCCACAGAAACAACCACATATATTTTAACTTTTCAACACTTTTTATCTCGCAACGGAACAAATTATTATGCCATATGGTTTTTTAATCGTTTGCCTTCAGAAATCAAAGAACTTGAGTATAATTAAAAAAAAAGGGCCTCTAACGACGGTATTTTTGGTAAAAAAATGTCGAAAAAAATTTTTTTTATCGTATATATTCAATATCTAATCTATTTCACTCCAAAAAGAACTTCCCCCAACCCTTCCACCCTCCATGTATCCCCCTTAAATTATTAAAGAACCAGTTTGCACTAGTACACACGCTAGCACATAGAAACTGAAGACGATACGTTTTACAAAGAAATTTTACATAGATAGATAGATAGATAATTTATTAACCACAAGATGATACAATTACTGTACACATGGCAAGTCAATTCAGAATAACATTTAAAAATGAAAAAATACAAGTCAATAAATAAATAAATACAATATACATATATATATATAAAATACTTATAATAAAGATAAGTAAATAATCACCGCTCACGCCCAAATTTAATGAGACATGTAATTAGTCATAAATATTTATATTGTTAAATGGAATGAAGAAGAGAAAAAAAAACAATAATAAAAATAATCTTCAAACAAGGTATAAACTGTATTAGTTTCTATAGAGAAATTCTTGTAAATTATAGTACCCATTTTGAAGGAGAAAATTTTTTGTTTCCTTCACTAATTTATGACAATTTTTTATGCTGCGAATTTCATTTGGTAAAGCGTTGTAACAAATTATACAATTATAATAAAAACAATGTTTGAAGTTACTAGTTTTGTGGTTGGGAATAGAAATAAGGTCACCATGTCTAGTGTTGTAGTTATGACTTGAAGACAACGTTGTGAACTTGTCTTTAAGTTTAATGAACAATGTGATGCATTTTAAAATAAATATGCTAGGAACAGTTAAAATTTTTTTTTGTTTAAAAATTTCTCTACAACTTTCCCTATATTTCAACCCAAATATAAGTCTCACAACTCTTTTTTGTGCTATAAATACTCTGTTCATTTCAATTGCACTACCCCAAGATGTAATGCTGTATGAGATACATGAATAGCATAAAGAGTAATAGACGTCCAAGAGTACCTGCTCATTCATCGAGTTTTTGAGCTGGAGGATAGCAAAAAATCCCTTATTGAGCTGCTTGCAGACATGCTCAATTTGAGAGCTCCATGACAATCTTTTGTCCAAGTAGGTACCTAAAAACTTAACATCATTTGCAAACTTTATATTTATCATAGATAGCAGGTCCTCTTGGAGGGGTTTTTGTAGGTGAAAGTTTAAACAGACAGTTTTTTTATTGTTCAATATTAACTTATTTCTATCACACCATATATTTAATTCTTCTACAACTAACTTTGCCACAATCTGAATTTCCTCGGGAGTTTTTGCTGAAACAGTTATTGTCATATCATCTGCGAACATTGTGACTTTACCATTTGTAATGTTAAATGGAAGGTCATTCACATATAAACCAAACAACAGTGGGCCGAGAACTGAACCTTGGGGAACGCCCAATTTAACATCATGAATTTTTGAGGTATTGTCTGACAACTTTACAACCATTTTCCGATCACTAAGATAAGATTTGATCCAACTTAAAGGAGAATTTCTGATACCTATATTATATAATTTTTCTATAACAAACTGATGATTCACGGTGTCAAATGCTGCAGATAGATCGAAGAATAGAGAAACAACATACTGGCCTCTATCAAGATTGGAATATACATATTCCATTAAGTAACAGCATGCTGTTTCTGTGGATTTATGCTTCCTGAAACCGTGTTGAGAGTCCGTTAGGATTTTATATCTCTCTAAAAAATTTTCAATTCTATTATAGACCACTCTTTCTAAAATTTTTGATAATATACTTAGAATTGATATTTGTCTGTAATTTTCAATACTCATTGAATCATCTTTTTTATGTAAAGGTAAAACCGATGCCATTTTTAATACGTCAGGAAATTTACCTGCTTCTAACGATAAATTAAATAGATATACCAAATATTGTATTATATTATTACTAATGTGTTTTAGTACATGAGTTGTTATCTCATCGAAACCACTAGATTTTGTATTTTTTAAGGAATCTATAATATTTTTAATTTCAAGTTCAGTGACAGGCTCAAAGAAAATTGAATTTACAGTTCTATTCATTAGAGTACAAGGTAGTACTAAGTTGGAACCAAAATGATTTAGTAGTTTTTTTTCGGCTAGTGTAGAAAAATGATCTGCAAATAAGTCAGCAATTAGATTTGGATCTGTTATTTCAGTATTATCAAAATTTAACACAATTTTACTGTTACTGATTTTATTTCTGCCAAGTTTTTCATTTATAATTTTCCATGTTTCTTTGGGTTTATTATTTGAGTTTATTATTTTATTTCTATAATATTGTGTTTTGGCTTCTTTTATTTTTTTTCTATATTCCTGTTTCCTCTTATTATATGTTGTTTTTGCGTCTTCATTGTTGCCTTGGTTGATATAATAATACATATCTTTTAGTTGCTTGCTTTCAAGAACCAGCTCTGGGTTCTGTACTATAAACTGGCTAATACTCCAGTGAAATTAGACTTTTCTGATCTAACAAAATATATCCTTCATTTTTTTTTTTTAATCGATTCATTTTGGTGTTTTAAAGAAAATATTAAAAATCGGCAACGAGATCACCACGGCATAAAAAATTATTCAAGGTCAAAGTTCACAAAAAACGGTTTTTTGCGAATATCACGCTTTCTATGGCTCGGAGGTCAATTGAGGTTATTATGAAAATGAAAGATAAGGAAATTCCGCACAAAAATGATCTCTTCCATTTTTTATGTACAATGAACGGTTTAGGCATTGTACGTAAAAAATTAATAAAATATTCTCCATTCAAAATTTGTGTATAATGTGTAAGCACATTATACAAATTTTTATTGTGCAGTACAGTAATTTTGATTGGATTTTTTTTCTTGTATATATTATGTTAACTATTATGAAAATGAAAAATAATCAAATTTTGAACGAAAAATATTTGATTCATTTTTTAAGTACAATGCCTAAACCTTTTGTTGTACATAAAAAATGGAAGAGATCATTTTTGTGTGGAATTTCATTATCTCTCATTTTCATAATAACCTCAATTGACCTCCGAGCCATAGAAAGCGCGATATTCGCAAAAAAAACCGTTTTTTGTTAACTTTGACTTTGAATAATTTTTTATGCCATGGTGATCTCGTTGCCGCTTTTTAACATTTTCTTTAAAACGCCAAAATAAATCGATTAAAAAAAAAATGAAGGATATATTTTGTTAGATCAGAAGCCATATTTTTGTCTAAAATGACTGGAGTATTAACCATGATATCAAATTACATCAGAAAACATATAAAGATGTACATGAGAGCTTTTAATTTCGCAAAATTTCATCGATTCCAAAAATATAAAAAAACAATTTGCACACTTATCACTATCATCAAAATCACATATTCAGAGGTGCGATATCAGGGCAAAGGTTTTTGTCTCACTTGATCATAATTTCGGTAATGGCTAGATACATAATATAACGTAACTGATGCAAAAGTAAAAACTAACGGTGTTTCTTTCCACCTTTGTAAATCATTTCCAATGATTCTAAATATTCTGGTGGTAGATTCTCTTTCTTCAGGTTAGAGAGGACTTTCTCCAAATAAACGATTCTTTTCCTTTGCCGTAAACATTTTCTTTTCAACAGATTTAACTTTCTCTTTCTGTTATTGGTGACTTCAATTAAACGATACACTTTTCGTTTCATTTCGTGTCTACGTGATGCAGCCATCTCAGTAGCCTCATCGACAGATCTCGATTCAGAAACTGTAACTGATTCAACCTTCACTGAAGAGAAGACAGATGGTGCACTTTCGCTAGTAGTATCGACAGGGTTTATGATCATATTGACAACGAAACCAACTTGATATGGAGTGCGCTGCAAAAATTTTAAAAGAACTGTTAAATTACCAATATTTTAGTACAGTAAGCGAAGTAGTAAAATGTTAAAATTCCCGGCCCGAAAACAATGAAAGGATTTTCCTTATTTTTTTTGCAATATGCTCTATAAAATACGTACATCAAAATCTATATTGTTGCCTTACCTGCTTTTTATTTTTAAAAAACTGAAAAATTAATAACTCTTCTAATTTTACGAATAAACTAACGAAAATCCATAGACTTATCTTCTTGAGGTTGCTGAATATAACTGTGAGGTTAAAACTTATGAGACGAAAATATTAAGGGTTGAAATAACCCTGATATACTGAAAAATTAATGTCGTCTAATTTCACGAATAAAATCACGAAAATTCATATACTTATGTTTTTGAGGTCACTGAATATGATTATGAGGTCAAAACATAGGAAAGACGAAGATATTTAGGGTTGAAACCAGGGACCAAAACCGAAATCTTCACTGTAATTACGAATTTTGAAAATGCCATATTTCCAAAACATCAGAGAAAAAAAAAGAAAACACCATTCGATTTGTTCTCTAAAAGCTTTAATTTTGTACCCTTGCATTTTTTTTATTAATGTCCACATTTTTTGAGTAATTTCAAAAAAAAACGTTTCAGATTACTGATTTTAGGGGGTGAAAATTGCAGTTTTCAGTTCGCAATATCTCGAAAAATATGCATTTTAGCAAAAAAGTGTATAAGACCTTTCTTTCTTACAATTTTATTTTCAATCAGATTATGTGTATTTTTTGTTTTTTCCTTGCGACAACCCCTAAGAAGGGATCCACCCCTAACCAAAAAGCAAGAAAAATGACAATATAAATTCTTATGTAAATATTTTATAAAGCACGTTGAAGAAAAAAATTTGGAAATTCATTACATCGTTTTCGGGCTGGGATTTAAAAGCTTCACTTACTGTACTATTTGTACTACAAAATATTTACCGGACAGGAATCAATTGTAGGAACAGCATTATCTCTTAAACGAACAACACAGATTGAACTTCTGTCAAAGAATTTTTCTTCGAAATGTTTGCAGCACAAGACGCTGTATTTTGATGGCTTCCAAGCACCACGGCCCACAAAATCGATCCACTTTTGTCGGCGAACAGGGGACTTTTCACTTGGGAATCTAAAAAAAAAAAGAGTAGTTTCGACGAATTTTTGAGTTTGACCTGTTCTAACCTATGAAAAGTGATACCGGAACCCTGCTTCTTATCGACACCACTTCGATTGGGGCAGGTTCGTACCGCACATGAAACCATTCTATGGAGGAAAAGCACTATTTATAAACAGTATAAAAAACACTAACCGCAAATTATTATTCAATATTCAACGACACTTATATCGCATCAAGATGGCGAATCCGATGCCACACTGTAGTGACTGTAGCTTTCCATGACGTCTTCTTTTTACTACCAACATAACTATATATTAATATTTTATTCTTTGTTGTAGGGTACAATATATATAACAAACTCCTATGTTGTTTTCTCCACTTTATTGATTTTCTTTCTACTAACGTTTACTTCACCGTTACTAATTATTATACATTTTTCTTCTATTATATCAAAACCACAAATCTTCCTCTTCCTCTATTCTCTCTTTACTACTCCTTATCATACCTACTTACAAACATAACTACTTAACTATACCTACTATCTGAGATACCTACTAATTAATATTCATGGTATTTATCTGCTCAATGCTAATATTGATATTGTTTCTCAACACTAGGTATACAGCTTATCTTCTTCTAAAAACCATTTCGGGGAATTATTAGGTGCTTTCTTTCTACCGATAATCTTAGCTTACCTAAATTTGAAATTCTTGTCTAAACTAACTTGGGATAAAGAAATCATGTAAATTAGATTTGTTAAGTTTAGCTCAGTTCACTGGTAGGAAGAAAGCAACGATCGACTTTTTAAATAAGGACGAAACGATGTGTAGAATAAAAAACACGAGATTGAAATACAAACTAACTAAATTTGTAAACTTCTTGTTCTACCAAACATTACCCCCAAGAAAAGATAATAACTTCACCACTACATTTTTCAAAGATCAAAAATGCATTGTAGAAGAAGAATATATTACTGTTTGATTTTAACCTCAAAAGTTTGGTTTCATTTTGTGCACAATGCTAATATATAATTATATTCGTGGTCTTTTTGTGTGGTTGTGGACGTTCGTATATTATTTTTTAATGAGCCTCTCCTTATTCATAAAATCTAAAGTCAGGCGTTTTGTGATCAACGTGATATTGTAGAAGAACTTAATATTCTGCGTCTGATGAGTGACGCGACACTAATTTATTTATCAAGGGCGCCAGTTTCGTTCTCTCCTTGTTCTTCCACTCCCAGGCGGGTTCGAGATAAGATACAACTCGTTAGAACAAGTAATAAGCCAAGGCTTCACTACCTTAGATTATTTAACGGCGCTCTCTCTTTCGATAATTGATTTTTCTCTCTGACAGGATTTTACTTCTATACCTAATAATAATGAATTTTAAGCTTAAAGATTTCTGATTTGTTTTCATAAAAAATCCCTACCAGGATTCCTTAAGGTAACCATAGTATATTCGCACTAGCCAGTATTGTCCACGAGTCTCCAAAGGATGCCGCATATTTTTTCCTAAGAACTATACTTTTTATCGTATAATAGAATATGAGAGAATTGTTGTAAACTGCAGAAAGATATATTTGTAATGCTGTTAGAAATAAAAAAAATTGGAGCATAAAATTTACTCTCGTAATGAATATAAATCAGCTTGTATCCGTCGTAATTCGTAAAAAATTAGATGAAAAATCAGATATACCTTTTGTAGAAAAGAAATATGGAATAACTTTTGTTTAAACCTTTTTTCTATCGATAATAGTGGTATTTCAAGCAAGTATATATATGCGTATATGTATGTGTGTAATTTTGAAAATTTCATTTATTTTTTTTCATATTTTCATTTGGTTCCATTAATTATAACCAGCTATAATGTAGAACGATAATATTATTTACATCATGTCAAAAAATCGGTTGCCGTACAGGAATTTATGATCTTATTGCCAAAAAATGATATTCAATCCCCAAATGTAGGTAATTGTTTATTTATATTTATATTTACCATAATTTATAGATGGCAGAGTTGTTAAAAATTATTGTAGGTGTTGAATAATATTGTAGAATCGACGCCATACATTTTGCAAGGGTCTAGGGGATTTCTCACCCTCGAACCAACAAATATGTACTGAGTTGCTGAATAATGAATCTAAGAAAGCATACAAATCTCATTGTACAAACGCCCTACAGTATTAAATCACCTATTTGCCTGGTAAAATTTTCGGAAAATCAAAAATTCTTCTGGCTTCCGGTCCCATTATTTTTGTACGTCAGTAGGTACTAGGCGATTATTTTTTTATGAACTATCAAACATGAGGAATGCCGTACAAGAATATTTTGTCTGAAGAGCGCACTTTGGATGGAAAATTCAATTTACCTGTGTACTCACCTGTACAGCCAAAAAGTGACGGCATAGTGCCTATAGTTATGGTGTCATATACCAGCATCGTACTGAATATAATTCATGCTGGGTCACTTGACCCCTTAAAAATTATGAAGGACTTGTAATCTATATGTATTGCCACAAAATGCTAAAGCTTCGATTGCAATAAACACCAGAAAGACTTATTCCTAGTCAAAAGAGCTCTCGTGCCAGCCCCTCCACACCACTTGCAGACTGCAGTTTCGAGCTATTGGCTCTAGTCAGTGTAAGATAGGCCTGAGATGGCTGGAATGAGGCACTTGTTCATTCTTGGTACATGACGAGATTTACAAAGCCACAACATGTAACAAAAATGGCAGGCTCCATCTAGGGGCTGATCTCCATTACAATCGAAACAGCCAGGGCCGCAGCCATGGAGGGAGTAGGGGGGAGGTGACACCTCCCCCAATGTTGTAAAAAAAACCGGTGAAAGTTGGGTTTAAAGCTTATAGTTGGGAGAATTTGAGAAAAATTTCATCCCTCCTCCGCTCAACAATTTTCATTTTGGAGAAAATTTTTTTAAGGTGTTGGGAAAATTCCTGTGATGAGAGTTGAGAATTATTACCTTCCCCCTCCCAAAAAAAACCCTAGCGACGTCCCTGGAAACAGCAGTAACCCTGATATGGGCACAGTTAGCAGGTATGCTTTTAGAGGGCAGAATAGTTACTAGAGATGGTAGATGGAGCCTGTCATTTTTGTTGCATGTCGAATTTTATTTAACAATTTCTTTTCAGTTATGAAGAAAAGCTTAAATATGGAGTTTAGTTGCAAAATAAGGAAATATCAATTATTGTCCCCGGATGGGATACCGCACTCTTGTAAACTTTCCATTTTTGATTTGCCAAGAAAAAGTAATTCTTTATAAAAAGTTTTGACTGTCTTAAGAAGTCATAAACAGTTGTCAAACTCAAGATAAATTATACGGAGTGTTCTAAAAATTAGGAAATATGAAATCGAATTTAAGCAAACTACCATTTCTTTTTACATTTTTATGGAAAATTTTATAAGTAGGGTCATAATAAATGCACGTGATCAGTGGGGGGCTAATTCAAAATAATTTTTACAAGGGCCTACTAAATCAAGGTCGCTCAATGTCGTCGCTTGACACTATGGACAGGGCAATTTACCATCCTCCTTTCATTCAGGTAAGGTATAGATAGTATACTTTTCAAATAAAAGCACTATGTAAAAAAATATGGCAAAAAATGATGAAAATGAAAAATTACAATTTTTTAATAGCATATGCATCAGAAAGATCATGCAAAATTATAGAAAACCAGCTATTTTTCGGCCCCTAATATTAACTGTTTATATTTTATAAATGAAAATATATCAAAATTATCCATTTTATTGAAGAAGTTCAGTCATAATTTGTTTTCAAGTATGTGAAACTGTGAGAGGTAATGTCAGTAGAAAAATGATATATAGACAAAATAAACGTATATGATCAATACGCACTTTTTTAATTTGTATCTCGAGTTCTTGGATCTGTTCTCGCTCATTCCGTACACTCTTCTCGTATTTCTCGTAGCTCTCTAGCAGCCTGTAAATGTCCTTGGTGAGTTGTTCATCTTTCTTCTTCTGGTTGGCGCAAGTTGCAACAGTAATATCCTCAACGATTTTCTGTTTTTCGTTTTTGAGTATTTGGATGATCTTCCGTTGCTTCTCCAATTTGGAACTGGTTTCTTCAGAGAACGCCACCCTGTCGTCCTCCATTATTCGTAACTGAAAAGCATTTCTCTTGTATAGTCCGGTGATTTTAGCTTCAAAAATAACGATTTTTCTTAAAGTTTTGGGACTAGCCAAAAATTAGTCTACCCCCTACAGAATTTCCTCGGGAATCGAATAAAATAGTGTTGACTACTCAAAACGGCGGCTTTAATTGTTATTTAACTTTTTGTAAACAAATTGAATTTTGCAACTTAGTTTTTTGCTTATATCTTCGGTTCTAAAGGTCGTAGAAAGAAATCAATTTCTTCAACATGAGCTCCCCTATAAGGTAGGTATACGCAAAGAATGGATCTTTGATTGTTAATAACATTTTGTGGCAAAAAAAAATTAAAAAACTGAATTTTTCGATCCTCGAACTTTGAAGAACTGTAGAAACAAATATAAAATCTGTATGTTAACGATATTATGAAAAATAGTACATACTTTTACCCTTAATAAAATGTACTTTGTCCCGTTGCAAAATACTAATTTTTTTTTCAATTAATTTGTAAAATAAAAAATTCAAATTGTTATATTAAAAGATCAAATTAATATGTTAAGAGTTCTGTTTCGGTAAATACATTGTATTTGACGTACATTTACATTTTTACGCAAAAAATCAATGAGATTTTGCATAAAATTTATTGCAACCAACAGCATTTTTAATTCAACTTTTTTTTTCTCAGCTTTCCGATTCTTCGATTATTTTCCAATCATTCAATTCGTTCTTTGCGTGTACCTGCGTTATAGGAGAACTTATGACAAAGACATTGACGGGTCAAACGTTTTTCTACGAACTTTAGAAGCGAAGACATAAGCAAAAAACTAAGTTTCAAAATTCATTTTGTTTACAGAAAATTAAATAACAATCAAAGGCGCCGCGCCATTTTGAGTGGTCAACACTATTTTTTTTTTTTTTCGGATTCCTGAGGAAATTCTATAGGGGGTAGACTCAATTTTTGGCTAGTCCCAAAACGTTCTGAAACATTTTCCTAATATCGCCAGATTAGACGTATTCTTTCTAGCTTTCTTGATTGAAATTTCATAAATTCCCCCTAATAGTCCGGTCGAATTATCACGAATAGTATTAAACTGTGGTGAAAATACATAACCACGATTTTATTGTTTTAAGTTGATGGGCTGGACATCGAAAACAAGCCCTTATAGTTTGCCAACTGATGTCATACCGGATAAAGCGGGTGGGGGGTCGTAAAGTTGAAAAGTCAGTTTTTCGCGTTTAAATAGAAGGCTAATAATCTGAGAGGAAAGTTCAAATGGGAAAATTATAGGTATTTAAAAAACCTATAAAATGAGCCCCCGAACGGTATGACACCAGTTGGCAAACTATAAGGGCTTCTTTTGGATATCCAACCCATAAACTTAGAACAATAAAATCGTGACTATGTATTTTCGCAGTGTCAAATTACAATTCGACTTTATATATGACTGTAAAAAATGTATGCTCTAGACGCGGTCTTAGAAAATGCCGGTTTTTGGCGATTCGATGCGGGTTATGGTCACCAAGATTTGTGGAGTATAAAGTTCCCTCACGTTCTGCTTTTGCCATGAAACGTCGAGATTTTTAGTTTAAGCAAGAAAAAATCTGTCTCTTGTTCTCTCTGTAACTATTTTTGTGCACACGATTACTCTGGAACTGTTTAAGATATTGACTTGAAATTTGGTACACGTGTGTATTTTTACGAGATCCGGAATTAGATTATATTTTGATCTTATTCCATTGAAGAGTTGGGAGGTAAATTGGGGTAAATGTGGTAAATAGGTAAATCAACCAAGTCAGGGTCCATAAAATTGGTATCTAGTATATACAAAAGAAGCTAAAGTCTCAAAAAATATTTTCGCACTAGCCACCCCCACTACCACCCACACCCCATTATTAAAGGGGGTGAAAAAAAAATGTGATTTAGTATGTGTGCAGGAACCAAAAGCCTCAAAATATTTTTTTACTTCATCCATTTTTGCAAAAAATAAAAACCGTTCACATGTCTAATTTTACATAAACCGAAATCTTTTTTAATGAAACATTGTGAAATTATATAGATCTTGTGGATGTGTACTATTAGGGAAAATAACAAATAGAAATATTTATCATTTCCTCTAAAAAACCGCTGCCCAAGGAATCACTACTTCCATATCCAAGTCACTCACAACGAAAAAAGTTTGTATGTGGAAATAATTATTTAGGGAACTTTAATAATATAACATTTAAATTCCTCTACACCAAAAAACCCATAAAACGATACCCCACATCGGTAGTGGGGTGAGGGTGGTGATAGGAAGTGGTAGTAGGGGTGGATGAAGTAAAAAAAATATTTTGAGGTTTCTGGTTCTTGTACACACAATAAATCACAATTTTTTTCATCCCCTTTAATAATGGTGTGGGGGTGGCTAATACCAAAATTTTTTTTTTGAGACCTTAGCTTCTCTTGTAATTTTATGCTTGATTTACCTATTTACTCCAAATTTACCCCAATTTACCCCTCAACCCTTCGACGGAACAAGATGAAAATATAATCTAGTTCTAGAGATCTCGTTAAAGTACATATGTATGTATACCAAATTTCACTTCAATATCTCAAACGGTTCGAGAGTAAACGTGCGCACAAAAAAGTTACAGACAGACCGACAGACAGAAAGAATTTTTTTTTTTTCGCTCAAACTTAAAATGACATTTTATGACATTCTAAGCCTATATTTGAACAATAAAAATTTTTTTTATCGTTACTATACTTCCACTGGATATGGAAGTAAAATTATCATTACATATGAAAAACAGCTGCCCAAGGAATCACTACTTCCACATCCAAATTTTCTATCCAAGTCACTCACAACGAAAAAATTTTGTATGTGGAAATAATTGCTTATGAAACTTTAATAATATAATATTTGAAATCCTCTACCCCAAAAACCTACCCCATAAAACGATACCCCACATCGGTAGTGGGGTGGGGGTGGTGATAGGGGGTGGTGGTGGTGGTGGTGGTGGTGGTGGATGAAGTAAAAAAATATTTTGAGGTTTCTGGTTCTTGTACACGCACTAAATCACAATTTTTTTTTATCCCCTTTAATAATGGGGTGGGGGTGGTAATGGGGGTGGCTAATGCCAAAAATTTTTTTGAGACCTTAGCTTCTCTTTAATATACTAAATACCAATTTTCTGGGATCTTACCTGCTTAATTTACCTATTTGCCCCAAATTTACCCCCATCCCTTCGATGGAACAAGATGAAAATATAATCTAGTTCCAGATCACGTTAAAATACATAAGTGTACCAAATTTCAAATCACTATCTTAAACGGTTCCAGAGTAAACGTGCGCACAAAAAAGTTAGACCGACAGACAGACAGAAATTTTTTTCGCTCAAACTTAATATTTCGACGTTTCATGACATTCTACAAGCCTATTTGAACAATAAAATTTTTTTAAAAATAATACTGTAAATGATAAGGACACAAAAAATGAGCCAAGTAAAAATGAAGATAAAAACTTACAAATAAAGATGGTAAATACGGTGACTAATCCAAACGAAAAAAAAGGAGATTCCAAATTAACTAAAACTGACGTGTCTCTAAGTCTTATGAGGGTGGAAACGGAGAATAAGTTAAATAAATATATAAATTTAACAAAAGATAATATTACACAACCTTCTAAATCCCAATGCAATGAGTCGGTTAAGACTGATTGGAAAGAAGTAGTTCGAAGGAAAAGAAATAGACATGTTATAGTTGGTAATAATAAAGACTCAAACTCTGTTAGAGGTGTTCCAAAATTAGCCGTATTGCACGTCTACAGGGTGGACAAAAATACATCAGTTGAGGATCTTGCAGCACTTTTAAAAAATAATTTTCCGGAGGTGAAATGTGAGTCAATAAACCCAAAACATCCGGAGCTTTATTCTTCATTCAAGGTAACAATTCTCGAGGATAATTTCAAGAAAGCAATGAATCCTACATTATGGCCCTATGGGGCGTGTATTAGTCGTTTTTTAGAATTTCGGAAGAAATTGACCGAAGTAATGAACTGATTTTTAATCCTGGTAAATCCTAGTAAAACGTGATTTAGACTTTTGGGAAATTGATTTAAAAAATTATTGCCTAGACAAACATATAGAAATATGTGCTGTATCTTGTAAAATAAATAAGATAGGTAAAACGGTTGTAATTTTAACATGTTATAGGTCTCCTTCTGGAGATATCAATATGTTTTTGGAAGGACTTATGAGTGTCTTGAACTTTATTTATAAACCAAATACAAATATCTTACTTTGTGGCGATTTTAATCTTGATTCATACAGTAGCTCAAATGATTTTAAAAAAATGTGTAATTTGTTGCAATGTTTTAACCTTAATAGTATGGTAGGGTGGCCTACTAGAGTAACAGATACCAGTCTATCCGGAATCGACCATATATTTAGTAACTTTACTGATAATGGTACATCTTGTGTTGTGGATAATAACATTTCTGATCACAGAACAATTTTGTTTGACTTCGGTCTAGATAAACCTAGTGAAAATTCTAATATGTGTTATGTAAAAAGATCTTTTAATGATAATAGTCTATGTAACTTTCAGTCTGATATTCAAAAAGAGAAGTGGTATGAAATTTATCACATTAACGATGTAAACTTGGCGTTTGATTATTTTCTAAATATATTTCTGTTTTATTTCAATAAACATTTTCCTAAACGTAAGTATTATGTGAATAAAAGCAAAAATAAAAAATGGGTTGATAAAGAAGTTCAGATTTCGAGCCTCAAACTGAAGGACTTGTACGTTTTAAAAAATGTATACCCCGAATTGACTTCTTTTTACAAAAAAGAAAAGAAAAAACACAATACTTTAGTTAAAAATACAAAAAAAAGATATTATCAAAGTAAAATTGATAACTCTGACAACCCCACAAAAGCGGCGTGGAATATTGTTTCTGAATTGTCTAATAAATTTAAACAAAACAAGAACATTATAATTAAAGAAAATAGTGAAATAGTCGATAATCAATCTGATGTTGCTAACGCATTTAACATTTTCTTCAAAAACGCTCCACTTGATATTATCAACAAAATACCACATAAGGATAATGAAAATGCTTGCTTTAGTAATAATATAAATAATCAGCATAGCACAATATTTTTAGAACCATATTCAGAACCAGAAATGTGTAATATAATAAGATATAAACTAAAAAATAAACACTCATCAGGACATGACGATGTACCCTCATTTCTCATTAAAAGAGTAATGATGGAAATAATCAAACCCTTAGTTTATATTGTAAACCTATCATTTTCTGCTGGAGCTTTTCCAGAAATTTTAAAAATTGGGAAAGTTATTCCTGTTCATAAAAAAAATAATATACAAGAGTTACAAAATTACAGACCAGTTACCATACCTTCAGGGTTTTCAAAAGTTATTGAATATTGCTTTTTAAACCGATTACTGATTTTTTTGAATAAAAATAATACACTTTCACATAACCAGCACGGATTCTTAAATAATAAATCAACTCATAGTGCAATGCAATCGTTTTATGAAAAGATAATAACGTATGTCGAAGCAGGTGAATGTCCTGTTGGTATCTTTTGCGATTTAAGCAGGGCATTTGACTGCGTTAATCATAAAAAACTTATCTCCAAACTTTCTAAGTACGGGGTAAGGGGCCTAGCCTTAGACTGGGTTGAAAGTTATTTGTCATGTCGCAAACAGTATGTGTCAGTTACCAATATTACGCACAATACAATTGATTCTGTTAACTCGGCATCTGTAGAAATTAATATGGGCGTGCCACAAGGGTCGGTATTAGGTCCCATATTATTTTTATTATATATTAATGATCTGGATGGTTTGAGTGCTTTAGCAGATTTTACTTTTTATGCAGATGACACATCCATTATACTATCAGATAAAAATGTTGATATTTTAGAGATGAAATGTGATGTTTTATTGGAAAACCTTAGTAATTGGTTTAGTGAAAATTCTCTTTATTTTAATGTTGAGAAAACACAGGCATTAGTGTTTCACAATAGACAAAAGAAATGTGATTATCCAAATATTCAACTTGATAATACGTCAATATCAACAAGGACGTCCAATGTAAAATTTTTAGGTATAAATATTGACAGTTGCTTGAACTGGAAAAACCATTGTGAATTACTGATAGCCAAATTACATTCTGTAGTTTATCAGTTCAAAAATGTAAAAAATGTTCTAAACATGGCTCAACTAAGGAATTTATATTTTGCCGAGGTTGATTCTCGGTTAAGATATGGTGTTTGTTTTTGGGGGATTTCCACCCTATCAAATAATGTATTTTTAGCCCAAAAGCGTGTGATAAGATGTATGGTAGGCTTATCCACAAGAGAGACCTGTAAAAATATATTTAAGGACTATAATATCTTGACACTTCCGTCAATTTTCATTTTTGAACTATGTTTATTCGTCTTTAAAAACAAGAGTAAATTTGTTTCTAACAATCATCTACATAATGTAAATACCAGGCAAAAACACGATCTTTATGTGCCCTTCAGTAAATTAAATGTCTCTGTAAATTCACCCACTTGTCTAGGACCTAGGGTTTTTAATCACCTCCCTGTGGAAATAAAACATTGCAATAAACTTGAATTATTTAGAAAGAAACTTAAAATATTTTTAATTAGCAAAACCTTCTACAAACTAGAAGAATATTTTAATATGTAAAGTGCTCTGTGATTTACTTCTTTTTTTCTTTCTTCTTCTTCTCTCTTTTAGATATTAAGACTGACTATTCCTATACAATAATGTATCATATTGTCATAAAAGGAAAATAAAGTTTATTATTATTATTATTAAGTTTATTACTTTACGCATACTGTGTATTGCATAAAGTTAAACTTTACCTCCTAAGGCGTTATTTGATTTGATTTCATTTATATTATTAGTTTTTTAACTTTTAACATCGATATTTTTGAAAACCTGTTTGGAATAAAAAAGTTAATAAACTAATTAGAAACTATTTAATAAATCCAGCTTTCTACTTATCAGAAAACACCAATATTTTTTGAGATAATACATACGTTCACATATTAACGTTTTCTTTTACATCTATTAAAACTTTGGACAATCCTATTTGTGCCACCCCGTACATGCAAATACATACCTGCCGCTGCAACCTCGCGAGCTCCTCCTCGGCCATCGTGATCATTTCTTTATCGGTGGTTGACCCGCCACCGCCGGTCTTTGGCTGATTCATTTCAATTTTTCCAAATGATTTTATTCAGAGAGTCAGTAGGTATGTACGTGTTTCGCACAAATTTTATTGCCAAATACGGATTGTAAGGTCACTACACTGCACGCATGCACTATCACGCACCAATCGAAGAAAATAGAGTTACAGCACAGGACACGACTTTTATTTATATCGTTGCTTGGTTACGTACAGAGCGAGCTAATTAATAGCCAGGGCCGGTTAGTTTTTATTGCGGCGAGGGGGGAGCGAAATTGTAATAATGCCGCATGACTTCTCCTTTTGCTCCTATTTTCTTTATACACTGTGCTAGGGTATAGGGAGTAAGAATTACAACATCGCGTGTGCCAGCTGGCTGAAATGAAATAACTGAGAGCTGAGATCTTCGCGGACGGGCGAATTTGCTCTGCTGTGTTGTCATGGCTCTCGCGCTACGTGAATGTACATACCTAATGGGCAATTACACGCACTGCATATGATTATAATCGCGTCAAGATAAATATTTTCTGAGAAGTTTTCTGGCAAAGGATTCCCTGTCAAAAAATCCTATTTCAAACTTATAGATAATCATTGATTACCCATAAAAAATGTATAATTATCTATAAGTTTGAAAAAGTTTGAAATGGTTTCTATAAGTTTGAAACAGGATTTTTTGACAGGGATTAATCGGAATAATTTTTTTTGCAAATTGTTTATTAAGGAACATTGGTAAAAAGAAAAAACAGGCAGCTGGGACTTTTCTATTAATAAACACTCTCCTCTATATCCAGCCCTGTAGACAGACTGACATTTTTTTTGCTCAAACTTAAAATCTTCACGTTTCATGATATTCTGTAGACTAGTTCACAAGTTCAAAGCCGTGTTCAGCGGCGGCTGGTGAAATTTCAATATTTTTTTTCTCGTCTGTAGCGCATGGGACCCATACGAAATTTGGGAAATAACATCTAGAGAAGCACTTCTCTAATGACCCCTAAAAAATTTTGAAAAAGCAGTTTGAGAAAATATTTTTGAAAATTTGCTAGCCTCCCCTGGGTCTAGGGACCCCTGTTTACTTTTATTTTTTTTTGTCATATGCATTTGACTTTTCATAAAAATGCATCGACAGATTTTAGAGTTTGTGAAAATATTTTCATTACTAACTGAAATACAATGAACTGAAATTTTGTAATTTACAATTTAACAAGTTACAATATTTCAATTCGTTGTATCTCAGTTAGTAATGAAAATATTTTCACAAACTCCAAAATCTGTCGATGCATTTTTATGAAAAGTCAAATGCATATGACAAAAAAAAATAAAAGTAAACAGGGGTCCCTAGACCCAGGGGAAGCTAGCGAATTTTCAAAAATTTTTTCGCAAACTGCTTTTTCAAAATTTTTCAGGGGTCATTAGAGAAGTGCTTCTCTAGATGTTATTTCCCAAGTTTCGTATGGGTCCCATGCGCCACAGACGAGAAAAAAAATATTGAAATTTCACCAGCCGCCACTGGCCGTGTTAATTCTTGATAAAGCTCGTAAAAATACGAGTGATGGCTCATTGTATTCGGAATGACGTCTGGAGAAATGTGCAAAAGTTTCAAACCCGCACATAAACAATTGCAAAAGTTGTAAACAAATGAAGATTGAAAAAATAACGAGTTTCGTTTTTTGTTAAATAACTCGAAAACTATTAATATTTAAGGAATTTTAAAGAACGGTTCTTAAAGAGGAAGAAATTTCCAATAAAAAAGTCCCGACTCCCAAAACTCTATCTCTATTACTAATAATTACTTCCACATCCAGTGGAAGTACATATAGTAACGACAAAAAATTTTTAAAAAATTTGTATTTTTCAAATAGGCTTAGAATGTCATGAAACGTCGTGATTTCAAGTTTGAGCGAAAAAAATTTTCTGTCTGTCGTTCTGTCTGTCGGTCTGTAACTTTTTTTTGTGCGCACGTTTACTCTGGAACCGTTTGAGATATTGACTTGAAATTTGGTACACATATGTACTTTAACGAGATCTAGAACTAGATATTTTCATCTTGTTCCGTCGAAGGGTTGGGGGGTAAATTGGGGTAAATTTGAATTAAATAGGTAAATCAAGCAGGTAAGAGTTCATAAAATTGATATTTAGTATAGACAAGGGAAGCTAAGGTCTCAAAAAAAATTTTGGCATTAGCCACCCTCATTACCACCCCCACCTCATTATTAAAGGGGATGAAAAAAAATGTGATTTAGTGTGTGTACAAGAACCAGAAACCTCAAAATATTTTTTTACTTTATCCACCCGCCACTCCCACCCTCTGTCACCACCCCCACCCCACTACCGATGTGGGGTATCGTTTTATGGGTTTTTGGGGTAGAGGATTTCAAATATTATATTATTAAAGTTCCATAAACAATTATTTCCACATACCAAATTTTTTCGTTGTGAGCGACTTGGATAGAAAATCTGGATGCGGAAGTCGTGATTCCTTGGGCAGCGGTTTTTTAATTTAATGTTGAAAATAGAGCTCCGCGAGGCGAAAACTAAGCCGTTATGATGCAATTTTTTTTTGAGACCTTAGCTTCTCTTGTATATACTAAATACCAATTTTATGAACTCTTACCTGCTTGATTTACCTATTTACCCCAAATTTACCTCAATTTACCCCCCAACCCTTCGACGGAACAAGATGAAAATATAATCTAGTTCTAGATCTCGTTAAAGTACATATGTGTACCAAATTTCAAGTCAATATCTCAAACGGTTCCAAAGTAAACGTGCGCACAAAAAAAAGTTACAGACCGACAGACAGAAATTTTTTTCGCTCAAACTTAAATTCTCGACGTTTCATGGCATTCTAAACCTATTTGAACAATAAAAAATTTTAAAAAATTTTTTGTCATTACTATACTTCTACTGGATGTGGAAGTAATTATTAATAATAGAGATAGAGCTTCGGGAGTCGGGACTTTTTTTTTGGAAATTTCTTAGTCTTTAAGATTTTTTCTTTAAAATTTCTTAAATATTAATAGTTTTCGAGTTATTTGCAAAAACGACACTCGTTATTTTTTCAGTTTTCATCTGTTTATAACTTGTGTATGTGAGGGTTTGAAACTTTTGCACATCTTTCTAGACGTCATTCCGAATCCAATGAGTCCTCACCCATCTTTTTACGAGTAGTAGAGTAAAATCTGGAAGTAAAGTCGCTTAAGTTCTCAAGAAAAAAAAAACCGGCGTAGAACCAAACCAGACTTAGTGGGATTCTTTAGTAAGATAATCGTGTACACGAAATCGTTTTTTACGACATTTTTCGGTGGTCGAGAACTTTTTTATTTCGGAAAAACTCAAAAAAATAGATTTTTAATGAAATATGTTTTTTAACGTCTCCACCGCTATATCTCTGAAAATATTTGTGCTATCAAGCTATTTTTTTTTTAGATTAAAGTAGACACAATAGCGCTTCGAACAACGTCCCACGTGAACCCGATTTATTTTTTTTTAAGTTGGTAAAATAATAGGAAACTCAAACTTGTTATTTTCAGTAGCGTAATTTTAGGCAATCGAGAAAAAAGTTTATTTATGAAAATTTGTATATATATGCTGCGTACAAATTGAAGTCAATAGTTGAAAAAAGTTTTTAGGATAAAAATTTTTCATGTCCCGTTCATAGTATTGAGTCAGCGATTTTTTTTAACGGACCAAAGTCATATTCTTGCGCGCTCGGTTGTAACAAGCCTGCCGGCTGCAACGATCTGACAAATAGTAGTTTAACTTATATCAATACCCATACAGCACACCAAATAACGATTACGAAGTGTTCGCATTGTGACGATGTATCTAGATGCAGACACAAGGTTACACAATTCTACGATGTAAATGTGCTACGTTTACACATTGTAGGCAAACACGTATGCACAAAGGTTAAACGTCCGCCTCACAAAGTAGCCACAGTATACCATTTACATACACACAAATAATTTGATCCACAGTGTGTTATCGGATGCACAGTGATTGACTTCCTAATGTGTCAGACGAATGACGTCTTATGCTAGACGTTAATTTTTTCAGGTTATATTTGGTAATCCCCCCACAGGTTTTTAGCAATGGGAACATATAAAACTACATACTAGTTAGTAAGTCTACTTGATAAAAATAAAGTAATTAATGCATATACGTTTTGTCCTATGAATTTATTTGTTAGCCATCCGTATATTTTATTTACATTAACTATCTAATATTGTTTACCATCACTCCAATTTCTTCTCACAAGGGTTGCCTGTAAATTATAATGTTTATTAAGTTATTAAATTCATTTTTACTTACCTTTGCCAATTGCGGTGGGTAGGGATCGAACCTACACGTTTCTGTTGTCCGTATTACAGTACTGACGCTTCTACCAACTGAGCTATCGTGGTGATTGTTATTTCGGATGCTAAAAGCAGTATTTATGATGTGTATGAAGTCTTTATTATGCGTGAAATTGAATTTCTAGCCTTATTTAAAATATATGAAAATCTTTCAAGTTCTCTTTTTTTTTCTATTTTTTACGTGTTCCCAAACCTGAATTTTTCGAGTTACTAGTATTTTTATTTATTTATAATTATTAAGAACTTATTTAATTTAATTAAACTGTCACCAGTGTCACCTGAGTTAAGAATTAAAGTTTTAATACAAACCTGGGAAACGTGTTGGAGAAAAAACGGTCAGGTATAATATATCATTTACAATATAAATAGAATATTTAATGGTCTAAAACAGACCTAAAATTGAAAAGAAGTATATTCGTACATCGGTTTTATAAGCAATTATTACCTTGAAAAAAACAACTGAAAGTTTTTTCGCAACTATTTTAACAAAAAAAAAAAAAAAAGAGTGGAGCACGGATCGAACCGCGTACCTCTTGCCTCGCCTCCTAATGTTTGACTCACTCAACCACTGACTTCTGTTTGAATACCTGCTTAAAGACTTTATAGTAGAACACGCAACGACTAGATTTTGCTTTTTAATGCATTTTAATCTAATTTTATTATTAAAAGAACTCGATATCTTTAAAACTGCCGAATCTTTACAAACTCTTTCGAATATAAATTGTTTTGGATATTGTTAAAAAACAAAAATGCCTGCTGTATGTGTGGCTATGACCACTCTTATAGAGGAAAGAGGACACATGAGATACACATAGCTGGTATGCTCACGCTGACGCTTTGCGCGCGCACACTGTTCCATGCTCGAATAGTCGAATGTAGACACGACAAGACACAACTAAAAAGTGTATATATAGTTATTTGTATCATGTATATATATCGCACTTTTATGTGGTCTATGCAGTAGGCACAAGTATTATATAAAGCATCACACATACATATGACTTAAACCTTGTAGGCATCTTCTACGGACGTCAAATTGCAACATTCTAATGATCCTTCTTTACGTTATATGAAAATGTTTAGAATCTTGAGTGCATACAGTATACAATTATTAAACGTTGTATCACATAAATCTGTCAATATAAACATAAGTGTATCTCATATGTGTACGTCAGTACTAGTTTAACAATTAGATCTACCTTAACATATTTTGTTTCTCATGTATATATCTTGTAGAGACGTAATTACAATTGGACGTGCTGTTTGGGTAGGTACAAAACCAGTAGTGATCAAAAGCATCTAGGGGATCAATATTATTGTTCAATATATTGTAAAGTAGTACTGATCATATGTTGTTAATATTAAGAAATTGTATAATAAATATTAAATAGTCTCCTTTTAATAATAAAAAGACAGGTGGTAGTAGTACAGTACCTAGAGGTAAAAAATATGCAAAACTTCGAAGTAATGTCATATTGAACGGATTTCGTTCATTTTTGGCAGTATAATAGTAAATGTTTCACAGAAAAGTTTCTATATTGAGCGGGGGCTTGATAATTTATTTATATTTTTTAAGTGCCACCCCCGTTGAGGAGGTGGCACTTAAAAAATATATGAAGTACAATCATATTTTAAGAAGAAAAGGTTCTATGCAATTTTTCACATAAATTAATAGTTTTTAAGTTATAACGACTTCAAAATTGCGATTTTAGCTTAAAAAAGGTATTTCTAAACGGCTTTCGTCAAGTATCTCAAAAAGTATTACTTTATCGAAAAAATGTTATAGACCAATTACAAAAAGTACAAACTGGGAATTAATTATATTTTTAGTTTATTGATGTAGGATTAATAATTTCGTAAGATAACTATTTAGAGTGAGAGTTAAATATCTCAGAAACTGTGACACCTACGCCAAGGATACTAATAGATACAATAACAGGTTATTATTCAAGCTCTTAACTATTTTTTTATTTGTTTATGTAGCATAAAAAACAAAGAAGTTATGACCGAAGCAATGTCCGTCTACACATTATTTTAATAACAACGTCGCCATTTTGTTACTGTAATTAAAATTAAAATTAAAAAATTAATTAAAATAAAATTAATTAAAAAAAAATTAATTTCAAACACGGTTTCTCATTAATATACAGCATGACGTAGATGCTCAAATTTTTTGGTTCGTATACAGCACTTGCTTTAGAAAAAATACAGTTTAAACTATAAAGGTATTTTCGATAAAACGTATTTTTTTTTCCTATTCCAAATATCTCAATAAATATTAGTTTTGTTCAAAAATGTGTAGAGACCAAAAATAAGCTCATAAACTAATAATGAATTTCGCTTGTTTATTTATTTACATAGGTTTAATAGTTTCGGAGATATGAGTTTACAAATGACATCCGAACGTTCATAAGACGAAAAATGCAGTTTAAATGTTAAATATCTCAGAAATTGTGACGCATGCTAAGAAAAGAAATTAAAGACAATTAATTGCGCTTTCAAATTATTTTTTACTCGTTTTGTTACTCTAATTAGCCATTAATTTAAAAAAATTATCTCAAATACAGTTTTTCGTTAAAATGTAGCATTACCTAAATGCTCAAATTCTTTTTTGCTCATTTAAAGCACTTGCTTTAGAAAAAAATGCATTTTAAACTTTAAAGGTAATTTCGAAACCCTTGGATACCAAATATAAACTTAAATATTTCCGAAACTATTAATCCTACATTAAGAGTATAATCTGCGGTCAGTGAAATGAAGAAACGAATTATTCGGCTTATTTTTGAAGATAGAAACTTCAAATTTTGTACGTATGTATTAAAATATATATTCTAGTTCGTCACGTTTTTATTTTTTTGTTTTAGTCAAAAACACGTGATCAACGAAAAAATGGACGTCGAAAAATTGGAATTTACAAAAAACGAAATCGTGACGACCTAGATAGTCCATAATTAATTACGTGGATAAAATATAACCTCTTAATTTTCAAACATAGATTCAATAAATAGTTTCCAATTTTGCCGTCAATAGATGGCACTCGCCTCGGCATTCGCATAGCTTTACACGCTCTCAGACTTTAGGGAGGAACTTGTTGTCATGGAGACCTGACGCGAATGAATGCTTGCCAGGGAAGCATTTAGGAGTTCTGGTAATATCTTAAATTTATTTATAAATTATTTTATCTTACAGGAATTACTTAATAGATGAAATTCTTGAAAATGTTAATACATAAATAAAAGGTGCCAAATAGAGAGGACCGTTTTGTATAAACACTCCTACAAATTTTATTATGAAAATTTGAATGCGGTTTTTAGTTAGGTCAGAAACCAATTTATTCGAAATTATTACCAAGCAAAATGTACAGGGTGTCCCTGTCAACGCGCTATGCTGGGTTTTCTCGGTAGTTTCTGAGATAAGTTTATGGTTCAAAATCCAATCTGACGTAGGTTTTCCGAGGAATCTCATACTGCTAAGATATTTAGGAATCCAAAATGACGGACGAATTTCGTCATCTACGATCCTATTCGACTGAAAATCGATATCTGGGGGTTTTCGAGGATGCGGTTAACGAATTTTTGGTCAAAATTTAGGAATCCACGATGGCGGACGAATTTCGTCATCTATGGACCTATTCGACTGAAAATCGATATCTGGGGGTTTTCGGGGATGCGGGTTATGAATTTTTGATCAAAATTTAGGACTCCAAGATGGCGGACGAATTTCGTCATCTATGGTCCTATTTGACTAAAAATCGATATCGGAGGGTTTTCGGGGATGCGGGTTACGAATTTTTGGTCAAAATTTAGGAATCCAAGATGGCGGACGAATTTCGTCATCTATGGACCTATTCGACTGAAAATCGATATCTGGGGGTTTTCGGGGATGCGGGTTATGAATTTTTGATCAAAATTTAGGACTCCAAGATGGCGGACGAATTTCGTCATCTATGGTCCTATTTGACTAAAAATCGATATCGGAGGGTTTTCGGGGATGTGGGTTACGAATTTTTGGTCAAAATTTAGGAATCTAAGATGGCGGACGAATTTCGCGATCTATAGTCCTATTCGACTGAAAATCGATATCTGGGGGTTTTCGGGGATGCGGGTTACGAATTTTTGATCAAAATTTAGGACTCCAAGATGGCGGACGAATTTCGTCATCTATGGTCCTATTTGGCTGAAAATCGATGTCTGGGGGTTTTCGGGGATGCGGGTTACGAATTTTTGGTCAAAATTTAGGAAACCAAGATGGCGGATGAATTTTGTCATCTGTGATCCTATTCGAATGAAAATCGATATCTGGGGATTTTCGGGATGCGGGTTACGAATTTTTGGTAAAAATTTAGGAATCCAAGACAGCGGACGAATTATAACTATATTTTGACCCCCCTTTATTTATGTTATTATTGGAGACAAAAAAAAGTTTCGTATAAGAGTTGTAAGGTTGTATACATATTTTTTTAAATGCAATTAAAAAACAATTGCTTGGATATGTCACGTGATATAACAATGAAGGTTGCTTTTTAAATGAAAAACCCTGTATATTTTTACATATTCTTTTAGATCCTTTATCCCTGATTTCAAACATATAAGGATCTAGCTGTAATATTTTTTGATATATCGGACATTAAATATGCTCCAAACATGCATATAGGTATTTTAGGGTTTCTGACGGAGCGCAGTCAGTGGCGGATTTAGGGGGGGGGGGGGGCTATAGGGTAAAATCCAAGCGCGGCAATTTTTTTGAAAAACACCAAAGACACAAAAACAAAAAAATATTATTATTAATATGCTTGATTAAAGCATGTTTAATTTATTTGAGAACGTGTTTTTTATAATAACTAGACTAAAGTTCCTTATTATAGTCAACAGTACAGGGTGGTTGTGCAAACGTTAGAACCTCATTTAACTTCTTTATTTTTGGAGTTACGTAAATACGTTCAAAAATAAAAGTTATGAGATATCACATGTATTTTCCAAACATCATTTCAGCAAAACAATTCAAACAAGTCGAATTTCGGAGATATGAGCTTTACCTTGGTTTTACTTCCACATCCAGTGGAAGTATAGTAACGACAAAAACATTTTTTAAAACTTTTATTGTTCAAATAGGCTCAGAATGTCATGAAACGTCGAGATTTTAAGTTTGAGCGAAAAAAAAATTTCTGTCTGTCGGTCTGTAACTTTTTTGTGCGCACGTTTACTCTGTAACCGTTTAAGATATTGACTTGAAATTTGGTACACAAATGTACTTTAACGAGATCTGGAACTAGATTATATTTTCATTTTGTTCCGTCAGAGGGTTGGGGGGTAAATTGGGGTAAATTTGGGGTAACCAGCTAAATCAAGCACCTAATAGTCCAGAAAATTGGTATTTAGTATATACAAGAGAAGCTAAGGTCTCAAAAAATGTTTGGCATTAGCCACCCCCACCCCATTACTAAATTTTTTCGTTGTGAATGAGTTGGATCGAAAATCTGGATGCGGAAGTAGTGATTCCTTGGGCAGCGGTTTTTTTAAATAGAACACCCCCATATATTTTTACACCATTTGAAAGGCCATAGAAAAATCTTTTCAATGATATATGACCCAGTATTTTTCTTAAAAACTATAGTAGATATTAAGTTTTATATTTTCTTACATTAAGTCATGGTAGTCCGAAAAATATATACAGTCTGTTTCACTTTTTAAATTTTTTTTCCGATTTGAATCTAATTTTACTTATGGAACAAATTAGGATCTACTTATTACCAGAAAAAAATTCACGTCCTACAAATGCAAAGCCACCTGCGGTACCAAAATATGCGGATAAAATCAAAAAATCATATTAGGCATATTTTTATTGGAAAATTTTGTTAATGAAAGAATTGTTCAGAAAACTTAAGTCCAAAATTTAATAAAAAAAAATATATAAAGTTTTATTAAAATAATGTCTAAGTCCGAAAATATCATTTGAATGGGTTTTTTCGTTTAGAAAACTGTACTATGACAATTTTGTTTGAAATTAAACCCAAGCTGCAGGTAGTTGTAAAACAGTTTTTTTTTAAATACCTAATTATTTTCAAAATTTTTTAAATTTCAAGTTTTTCATTTTTTAATTTTGATTAAATTTTGGCCATTTTGGACAATTCTGAACAAGTTTTATTAACAAAATTTTCCGATAAAAAAATGCCTAATATGATTTTCCGATTTTCTCCACATATTTTGGTACCGCAGGTGGCTTTGGTACCGTAGGAGGCGAATGTTTTTCTGATCATAAGTAGATACTAGTTTGTTCTATACTTAAGTAAAATGCGATTCAAATCGGAAAAAAAATAAAGTTATTGGGGTGTTACCATTTCAAGTGAAACACACTGTATCAATTATTGAAATTCTCCATTTTATTTAAAATAAAGTGAAATTAGACAGAACTAACATATTGTTTATTTTAATTTACATACTTTTGTTTTCCATGGCTAATTTGATAAATTGTAAATTTATAGTAAATTAGACAAAATTTGTTTAAGATAAGTACCATGTATTATATTATAAATACAAAGCTTTTTTTATGGCGTTTCAAATGGTACATATATGGAGTGTTCCTTTAAAAAAAAGCAAAGTAAAGTTCATATCTCCGAAATGCGACTTTCAATAGGCATGTCCACAAAATTTTAATTTCAATTGGGAATGATAGAATTATCGATATTGTACACTAATTTAACAATAAAAAAAACCGCTGCCCAACTTCCACATCCAGATTTTCTATCCAAGTCACTCACAACGAAAAAATGTTGTATGTGGAAATAATTGTTTAATAATATAATATTTGAAATTCTCTACCTCAAAAACCCATAAAACGATACCCCACATCGGTAATAGGGTGAGGGTGGTGATAGAGGGTGGTAGTGGGGGTGGATAAGGTAAAAAAATATTTTGAGGTTTCTAGTTCTTGTACACACACTAAATTAATTTTTTTTTCATCCCCTTTAATAATGGGGTGGGGGCTAATGTCAAAATTTTTTTTGAGACCTTAGCTTCTCTTGTATATGTATAGTAAATACCAATTTTATGAACTCTTACCTGCTTGATTTACCTATTTACCCCAAATTTACCCCAATTTACCCCCAACTCTTCGACGGAACAGGATAAAAATATAATCTAGTTCTAGATCTCGTTAAAGTACATAAGTGTACTAAATTTCAAGTCAGTATCTCAAACGGTTCCAGAGTAAACGTGCGCACAAAAAAAAAGTTAGACCGACAGACAGACAGAATTTTTTTTGCTCAAACTTAAAATCTCGACGTTTTATGACATTCTAAGCCTATTTGAACAATAAAAATTTTTAAAAAATTTTTTTGTCGTTACTATACTTCCACTGGATGTTGAAGTAATATATGTATCCTTATTTTGCCAGTTATTCGTAATAGGCATCACCCCAACATAACGAGGATTTTTGGTAATTTTTCAATAAAAATTCTTGGCCTATGAAGTAAAAAAATATTTTGAGGTTTTTGGTTCTTGTACATACACTAAATCACACTTTTTTTTCGTCCCCTTAAAAAGTGGGGTAGGGGTGGTAATGGGGGTAGCTAATGTCAAAAATTTTTTCGAGACCCTAGCTTCTCTTACATATACTAAATACCAATTTTACGGACTCCTACCTGCTTGATTTACCTGTTTACCTCCCCATTTACCCCAATTTACAACCCAACCCTTCGATGGAATAAGATGAAAATATAATCTAGTTCCAGATCCCGTTAAAGTACATAAGTGTACCTAATTTCAAGTCAATATCTTAAACGGTTCCAGAGTAATCGTGCGCACAAAATAGTTAGACAGACAGGCAGAATTTTTTTTTCGCTCAAACTTAAAATGTCGACCTTTCATGACAGTCTAAGCCTATTTGAACAATAAAAATTTTCAAAAATTTTTTTTGTTACTATACTACCACTGGATGTGGAAGTAATCAATATTCTATTTTCAAGAAAAAGAACGCCATTGCCACGTAAACCGGAAGTGATATTTAAAATTTACATGCCTTTTTTTACTTTCCTTTAATGCTTTAATAGTCAATTAAGAACATAAATAATCCGATCAATTCTTCTTTGATGTTCAATTCGTCAATTCAATGTTTCTTAGCGGCATAGATTCCCCGAAAAAAAAAAAAAATACTTATCTCAAAAACTACCGAGAAAATCGGACATAACACGTTAACTAGGACACCCTGTACACTGTAAATATACATTATGTACCTATAGATAGTTTTTTCTTTTAATTAAAAACCACTGCCTAAGGAATCACTACAACCGCATTCAGTTTTCCTACTCAAATTACTTTAAATAAAAATTCTTGTGCACCCAACGCGAAATTCGACTCTGTACGACAGAAATATATTTGAACTATTTCTCTTATATATTACACAATATGTTATTCTCCGCCTTTTTACTTGGTCGGCATATTTCATTGGTCAAAGGTGCACGCCCACCCGTATATACCTTTTTCATATATATCAATGAAAATATGTTTTGTCTTACCGTAGATTGTCCTCTTTATAATTAATTCCCAGTTTGTAGGGTGCTTTCTGTAATTGGTCTATAACATTTTTTTGGATAAAGTAATACTTTTCGAGACACTTGACGAAAGCCGTTTGAAAATATCTTTTTTAAAAGCTTTTATTTTAAGCTAAAATCGCAATTTTGAAGTCGTTATAACTTAAAAACTATCAATTTATGTGAAAAATTGCATGGAACCTTTTCTTCTTAAAATTTGATTCTATTTCAGCTCCAATAAATATATATATTTTTTAAGTGTCACCCCTTGAGAGGGGGTGGCACATTTTTTATGAATGATATCTAATTTTTTAGATGACAGTAAGCAACTTCACCCCAACCTAGAATGCCAGATATTAATCTAGATTCAACTAACGCTATTTCTACGCGACTAATCTGACCAACCCTGCATGCGAGGTGTATTAATTGCGTCCCAATGTCGCGTTTAGCGCTGATAAAAAAAATCGCTGTTGCCAAACGGTACACTTTAGGAAAAAACATATTGTTTCAAAAACTTTTGTGATTATTAAGCTTTATTTTCTTCGCTGCATGTATGCAAATATTTTCAAAAATAAAAAAGTTTATCGATTGGTGAAGATTTCAATACACAAAATATGTATTTTTAGTTTATTTGATTTTTAGAGAAATGAAAGTGCGAATTGTGCCCAAACCGTTTATATTGGTAAAAGCGCTACAGTGTGTGCTTTAATTTGACATAAAAAATATTTCGGTACCTTTAATAGTTTTAAAGATATGGCGGTGGAAACAAATAAAAAACAATTTTCTTGAAAAATACATTTTTTTCACTTTTTATTGATTTAAAAAGTTCGAGACCACAAATTAACACAGCTTTGAAGTTGTGAACTAGGGTACTAAGCCTATTTGAACAATAAAAATTTTCAATTTTTTTTTTGCATTACTATACTTCCACTGGACGTGGAAGTAAAATATGATTCGTCCCCATACGTATAGGTACGCACATGTTGATTTTGTAAAGCTTAACTTTAGTTTAAGTTAAGAGAAACTCTATATTCTTTCTCTTGCACTGACGGTGTAGACATTTACGCGGACTCCCTACCATAAACCACTTTTGTCATTCGACCTTGTTTAAAAAGAACAAATCGTAATTTCAAAAAAAAGCACAAACAAAAACATTTCGGTCTAAATCACATTATTCTTTTCCATACAATTTCTACCACGGCTTGCTCGATGCTGAGACTCATTAAAAAGTTGCCAAGGTAACAATCACCAAACTACCTAATTGTTTATTATTAACCAAGTGACTCAACCTCTTGGTAAATCAATAAAAAATTACCAAAATAATCAATTTCATTCAAAGTACCTTGCAAAAGCGCAGACGCACAGGTGAATGTTGACATTCGCAGCGTAGCCACGTAGAAGTCTCGGCGTTTCCTGTAACATTGTTACTGAACATTCTTTGAACATTCTTTGAAGTTCTTGTCACGGTCCACATATCATAGCAATTATTTCCAATGCAAAATTCTTCATACTAAGCTTCTTATAAACCCGCAAGCTTAGCTGCAATAAAACGCCCAGAAGCTGATGGTAGGTATTACCTAGATTCTACACAGTTTGGAATGTGTGGCAACGTCGCTCGAGTATTTGCTAATCGCGGGCGGCTTTGAAAACAAACGGATTACTTCACTCCTCGAATTTCTGTCAGTTCGTGCCGTGTGGGTCAAGAAGGTGGTTTGTTGTACGGTTGTTTTGAACGCTGTGACCAGTACGTTCACTTGTTTTACCTTTTGTGTTTTTAATTTTCGTTGATATAATTTAGTTTTTAATTGTGTGAAACTGTTACTCTCGCTAGTTTCTAGGATAAAATAAGTGCACTTGGATTAAACCTAACCGATACCCAAATCAAGGTAGGTTTTGTTTGTATTATGAATTATGATTTTATAACCTGTGTTTGTAACGGTATTCTTGAAGTTTTGGCTCAGTGGAAATACGAAGGCGAGCTGTCACAGGGCAAATACAACTTTGCGGGACTGTCGGTGGTTTTAAAAGTTGTGAATATTTTTCTGTTTTAAATACGGCAGGATGTGCGGTGTTTTAAGTTACGAGGTTTCAGACACGGTCACAAGTCACGTTTTTCTTGTATTTTGTTTGCAGGTAGCTGTGCATTTTAATGATTAGAAATTGTTTTTTTCTTTTTGTTTGTATTGTTGCCGCGTTCTGGATTCTGTGACGTGGGGGTATTTTAAACAGTGATGGAGTTTATTAGAGGTTTTAAAAAACAAGGACGGGTAATTTTTCTTTGGTGTGTTTAAAGTTACTAAGTGCCGTTTTATAAGCCTCCCAGAATTTTCTCTGCATTTTAGGTGTATTTCAATGAAAATAGAGTGTATAAATATGCCGAAACCAATTCAAGATGCAAAGAAATTAAAAAATTGCAATATAGGTATTTTCTTCACTTTTGCGTTATAACTTGAAAAAGGCATATTTGGTAAAAAATGTATAATACTTTTTTCTCCCTGTTTTATAAACACACGCGGAACTTTGTACGACCAATGACTAATGCAACCTGAGGTATTGCACTATTGCAGTCCAAAGTTGGCGTAAAAAAGGTGCAAAGAAAGTGTAAAGGAATCCCTCGACACGTTCTTGTACACCTGTATGTGTATAATAATATAACATAATACATACCTCGACATTGTCGAGGTACCTATTATCCAGGGGCGGCTGGTGAAATTTCAAAAATTTCAAGTCAATATCTTAAACGGTTCCAGAGTAAACGTGCGCACAAAAAAAAGTTACAGACAGACCGACAGACAGATAGAAATTTTTTTTCGCTCAAATTTAAAATCTCGACGTTTCATGACATTCTAAGCCTATTTGAACAATAAAAATTTTAAAAAATTTTTTTGTCGTTACTGTACTTCCACTGGATGTGGAAGTAAAAACTAATTATGATAATAGCAGGGGCGGCTGGTGAAATTTCAACAATTTTTTTCTCGTCTGTGGCGCATGGGACCCATACGAAATATGGGAAATAACATCTAGAGAAGCACTCCTCTAACAACCCCTAAAAAATTTTGAAAAAGCAGTTTGCGAAAAAATTTTTCAAAATTCGATTGACCCCCCTAGGTCTAGGGACTCCTGTTTAAAATTAATTTTTTTTGTCATATACATTTTACTTTTCATAAAAATACAACAGGTTTTGAAGTTTATGAAAATATTTCCATTACTAACTGAGATACAACGAATTGAAATTTTATCATTTGTTAAATTGTAAATTACAAAATTTCAGTTCAGTGTGTTTCAGTTAATAATGAAAATATTTTCATAAACTTCAAAACCTGTTGTTGTATTTTTATGAAAAGTAAAATGTATATGGCAAAAAAAAATAATTTTAAACAGGAGTCCCTAGACCTAGGGGGGTCAATCGAATTTTGAAAAAATTTTTCGCAAACTGCTTTTTCAAAATTTTTTAGGGGTTGTTAGAGGAGTGCTTCTCTAGAGGTTATTTCCCATATTTCGTATGGGTCCCATGCGCCACAGACGAGAAAAAAATTGTAGAAATTTCACCAGCCGCCCCTGCTATTATCATAATTAGTTTTTACTTCAACATCCAGTGGAAGTACAGTAACGACAAAAAATTTTTTTAAAATTTTTATTGTTCAAATAGGCTTAGAAATGTCATGAAACGTCGAGATTTTAAATTTGAGCGAAAAAAAATTTCTATCTGTCTGTCGGTCTGTCTGTAACTTTTTTTTTGTGCGCACGTTTACTCTGGAACCGTTTAAGATATTGACTTGAAATTTGGTACACATGTACTTTAACGAGATCTAGAACTAGATTATATTTTCATCTTGTTCCGTCGAAGGGTTGAAAGGTAAATTGGGGTAAATTTAGACTTAGACTCTGACTTAGATTTTGCTTTGGTATATAAAAAACCGCTGCCCAAGGAATCACTACTTCCACATCCAGATTTTTTATCTAAGTCACTCACAACGAAACAATTTTGTATGTGGAAATAATTGTTTATGGAACTTTAATAATATAATATTTGAAATCCTCTACCCCAAAAACCCATAAAACGATACCCCACATCGGTAGCGGGGTGGGGGGGGTGGTAGTGGGGATGGTGAAGTAAAAAAACATTTTGAGGTTTCTGGTTCTTGTACACGCCCTAAATCAGAATTTTTTTTCATCCTCTTTAATAATGGGGTGGGGGTGGTAATGGGGGTGGCTAATGTCAAAATTTTTTTTGAGACCTCAGCTTCTCTTGTATATACTAAATACCAAATTTATGGACTCTTATCTGCTTGATTTACCTATTTTCCCCAAATTTACCCCAATTTACCCCCCAACCCTTCGACGGAACAAGATGAAAATATAATCTAGTTCTAGATCTCGTTAAAGTACATATATGTACCAAATTTCAAGTCAATATCTCAAACGGTTCCAGAGTAAACGTGCGCACAAAAAAAGTTACAGACAGACCGACAGACAGAATTTTTTTTTCGCTCAAACTTAAAATCTCGACGTTTCGTGACATTCTAAGTCTATTTGAACAATAAAAATTTTTAAAAAATTTTTTGTCGTTACTATACTTCCACTAGATGTGGAAGTAATTTGTTGTTATTTCTTGTGTGGTATTGATGTATTTGGTTTGCATAAAATATAAACTTATTTAAATACTTGGGTATTAAGTTATTTAAAATTTTGAAAATAAATACCATAGCCATGGAAAACAATCTATCTTTTACAGACAGCCACTGAAGAGAAGAAAGCATATATGTTGAATTGAGGTATATCGGCTGCATTTCAAAATCACTCTCATTCCTCTATTTTCTGTAATTTTTGAAGGGAAGTTATTTTATTTAAATCGAAGGAATATAATGGACTGGCACAGTAATCGAAATGAGGTTGGATAATGGTGTTGTAAACTGTTATTTTTGTCGTCACTGATAACTTTTGAGATATTCTAGAAAAGAAATATAGTTTTTTTGCTATTTTTTTTTGCATGGGCGCAGCCAGGGGGGGAGCCATGGGGCCTGGGCCCCCCCCAAGCCGTCTTCCATGAGCCAAAAAATAAAGAAGCAGTACAAAGCAGTATCTAAATTATCCTTTGAAATAAATATTTTGTAATTAATGCCAATTTTATCTAATAGAGGAATCTACATACACATCCGTTTTGAACCATTTTCTGAAAAATTTTTCTCATCCTCTGGGGAGGTCGGTTCTATTGCCCCCCCCCCAGATTAATTTTCTGGCTGCGCCACTGTTTTTTTGTATATATATTCAGTTGAATTTATTGTACACAAACAATGTCTTACCCCGTTTAAACCGAAATTGTCCGTTCCCCATCGACAGAATATTTATTAAATTTGGAGTTTTTAATCGGCAAATTCATTTAATATGCTCAGTGGATCACTAACTGAACTATGGGTCAATCTGTGTTTTAAAGACAAATTGTAACTTTCGTGCAGTACACAGTATCACTAATATCACTGCAGACTGTTATAGTTTTCGATTACTTTTCTCCTTGTGTTGATGGGAACTCTTTTGCACTCGCTTTTGCACTAGTTGCCAAAGATGATGGTTTTGCTGTGGCGAAATAATCTTGCATCATATTCTGAAGAATCACTATTTCTTCTACTGTTTAACTGTTTCTTCAGTTTTCTATAAAACGTGGATGAGTGCCGATAAACTTTATTTCGCTTTTACTGAGCATTTCAGATACCGCCATTTTATTCAATGCCAATAATTATATAAATTGTCTTAAAAGTTAATATTACTTTATAGTAGATTTTCAAGGTATATGTAACTTTTAAGTAATTTTCAATTAGTGGGGAGTAGTAAAAATGACTTACAAGACCGGAAAGTGCTGTTTTGCAGGTCGACCCAAGCAGTTCCAGGGCGAACCGCAGGTGAGTCCTGGAAGCTTGGGTCGACCTGCAAAACACTGTTTTTCGGTCGTGTAACGTACAATTTTTTTTTTTTCGGCCGACACTTTAAAATCTGAATCCATATTTTCCATAATTTGTCAATTGACTCTTGACAACTCCTAAAAGTCAAGTGTATTTATCTATTTGGCACTTATCTCAACAATTAATACAAATTCGTTTCCATAGAAACGAGAGTAGCAAGGATCGGAAAAGACTTCCTATCTCTAATGTCGGCCTAGCCCAGGAAAACATTATTTTCTGGCGGATGATGTCTCCAGAAAGGGTGTACTTTCTGGTCGGACGAAAAAAAAAATCATGTTTTGTCGATTTTTTTACAAGAAATGTAAGAAACACTAAAAATATCTATTTTATATCCCACTTCGGGACCTCATATCTCAAGTTCATCTTATCTTACGACTTTTATGGGGCTCATTTTTATCGATATATGATGAGGTTTATTAAAGAGCATTGATATTAATTTTCTCTATCATGAATTTCCCTAATAGCCACAAAAATGTGCAAACTGAATGATTTCTTTTTAATGAGTTCGTGAAAGTGTATAGAATAATATCCTGAAAAGTTTACATTTCTCTCGGATGCAGAACACTAAAAAAATTTTTTCATCCATTTTTTCAAAATTTTGTAACTCGTTTTGTAATTAAATCAAGCTAGAAAAAAATAAAAAATACAGATGGATAGATTATGTATTTATGAATAAAAAATGTTCTAACAAATTTTGTCGCTAAAGCCACGGTATTCCCGGAAAAAAATAGTCAAGAGTAACGTTATAACTGGGAGCGAGATCTATACGTGCGCGTGCTTGAATACGCATGACTGTGACACCAAAGCACTGAATTACAATGTCACTAAATCAGAATTTCTTCAATCTATATGAGTGTTGGTTCATTTAAAAGACGGAAATTGTAGCTTTCTGATGTTTTTTTGTTTTAAGAGTATAATCTGCGATCGGTGGAAGAATTATTCGGCTTATTTTGAAGATAGAAACTTCAAATTTTGTACGTATGTATTAAAATATATATTCTAGTTCGTCACGTTTTTAATTTTTTGTTTTAATCAAAAACACGTGATCTACGAAAAAATTGACGTCGAAAAATTGGAATTTACAAAAAACGAAATCGTGACGCCCTAGATAGTCCTTAATTAATTACGTGGTTAAAATATAACCTCTTAATTTTCAAACATAGATTCAATAAATAGTTTCCAATTTTGCCATCAATAGATGGCACTCGCCTCGGCATTCGCATAGCTTTACACGCTCTCAGACTTTAGGGAGGAACTTGTTGTCATGGAGACCAGACGCGAATAAATGCTTGCCAGGGAAGCATTTAGGAGTTCTGGTAATAGTAATCTTAAATTTATTTATAAATTATTTTATCTTACTGGAATGACTTAATAGATGAAATTCTTGAAAATGTTAATACATAAATAAAAGGTGCCAAATAGAGAGGACCGTTTTGTATAAACACTCCTACAAATTTTATTATGAAAATTTGAATGCAGTTTTTAGTTAGGTCAGAAATCAATTTATTCGAAATTATTACCAAGCCAAATGTACAGGGTGTCCCAGTCAACGCGCTATGCTCGGCTTTCTCGGTAGTTTCTGAGATAAGTTTATGGTTCAAAATCCAGTCTGACGTAGGTTTTCCGAGGAATCTCATACTGCTAAGATATTTAGGAATCCAAGATGACGGACGAATTTCGTCATCTATGGTCCTATTCGACTGAAAATCGATATCTGGGGGTTTTCGGGGATGCGGTTTACGAATTTTTGGTCAAAATTTAGGAATCCAAGATGGCGGACGAATTTCGTCATCTATGGACCTATTCGACTGAAAATCGATGTCTGGGAGTTTTCGGGGATGCGGGTTATGAATTTTTGATCAAAATTTAGGACTCCAAGATGGCGGACGAATTTCGTCATCTATGGTCTTATTCGACTGAAAATCGATACCTCGGGGTTGTCGGGGATGCGGGTTACGAATTTTTGGTCAAAATTTAGGAATCCAAAATGGTGGACGAATTTCGTCATCTATGGTCCTATTTGGCTGAAAATCGATGTCTGGGGGTTTTCGGGGATGCGGGTTACGAATTTTTGGTCAAAATTTGGGAATCCAAGATGGTGGACGAATTTCGTCATCTATGGTCCTATTCGACTGAAAATCGATATCTGGGGGTTTTCGGGGATGCGGGTTACGAATTTTTGGTCAAAATTTAGGAATCCAAGATGGCGGATGAATTTCGTTATCTCTGGTCGTATTCGAATGAAAATCGATATCTGGAGATTTTCGGGGATGCGGGTTACGAATTTTTTTAAAAATTTAGGAATCCAGGACAGCGGACGAATTATAACTATATTTTATTTATTTATGTTATTATTGGAGATAAAAAAAGTTTCGTATAAGAGTTGTAGGGTTGTATGCATATTTTTTTAAATGCAATTAAAAAACAATTGCTTGCATATGTCACGTGATATAACAATGAGGGTTGCTTTTTAAATGAAAACCCTGTATATTTTTACATATTCTTTTAGATTCTTTATCCCTGATTTCAAACATATAAGGATTGATAGATCTAGCTGTAATATTTTTTGATATATCGGACATTAAATATGCTCCAAACATGCATATAGGTATTTTAGGGTTTCTGACGGGGCGCAGTCAGTGGCGTATTTAGGGGGGGGCTATAGGGGCTCTAGCGGCAAAATTCAAGGGCGGCAATTTTTTTGAAAAACACCAAAGACAAAAACAAAAAATTATTATTATTAATATGTTCTATCAGAACATGTTTAATTTATTTGAGAACGTGTTTTTTATATTAACTAGACTAAAGTTCCTTATTATAGTCAACAGTACAGGGTGGTTGTGCAAACGTTAGAACCTCATTTAACTTCTTTATTTTGGGAGTTACGTAAATAAGTTCAAAAATAAAAGTTATGGGATATCACATGTATTTTCCAAACATCATTTCAGCAAAACAATTCAAACAAGTCGAATTTCGGAGATATGAGCTTTACCTTGGTTTTTTTAAATATATCTTTACACCATTTGAAAGGCCATAGAAAAATCTTTCCAATGATATATGACACAGTATTTTTCTTAAAAACTATAGTAGATATTAAGTTTTATGTTTTCTTACATTAAGTCATGGTAGTCCGAAAAATATACAGTGTGTTTCACTTTTTAATTTTTTTTTCTGATTTGAATCAAATTTTATTTAAGTATGGAACAAATTAGGATCTACTTATGACCAGAAAAAAATGCACCTCCTACAAATGCAAAGCCATCTGCGGTACCAAAATATGCGGATAAAATCAAAAAATCATATTAAGCATATTTTTATTGGAAAATTTTGTCAATGAAACTTGTTCAGAATTGTTCAGAAACCTTAAGTCCAAAATTTAATCAAAATAAAAAAAATATAAATTTTTATTAAAATAATGTCAAAGTGCGAAAATATCATTTTAATGGGTTTTTTCGTTTAGAAAACTGTACTATGACAATTTTTTATTGAAATTAAACCCAAGCTGCCAGGTAGTTGTAAAGCAATTTACAGTTTTTTTTTTAAATAATTATTTTCAAAATTTTTAAAATTTCAAGTTTTTCATTGTTTAATTTGGATTAAATTTTGGCCATTTTGGATAATTCTGAACAAGTTTTATTAACAAAATTTTCCGACAAAAAAATGCCTAATATGATTTTCCGATTTTCTCCACATATTTTGGTACCGCAGGTGGCTTTGGTACCGTAGGAGGCGAATGTTTCATAAGTAGATACTAATTTGTAAGTAAAATGTGATTCAAATCGGAAAAAAAATAAAAAAGTTATTGGGGTGTTACCATTTCAAGTGAAACACACTGTATCAATTATTGAAATTCTCCATTTTATTTAAAATAAAGTGAAATTAGACAGAACATATTGTTTATTTTAATTTACATACTTTTGTTTTCCATGGCTAATTTGATAAATTGTAAATTTATAGTAAATTAGACAAAATTTGTTTAAGATAAGTACCATATTATAAAAACAAAGCTTTTTTTATGGCGTTTCAAATAGTACATATATGGAGTGTTAATTTAAAAAAAAGCAAAGTAAAGTTCATATCTCCGAAATGCGACTTTCAATAGGCATGTCCACAAAATTTTAATTTCAATTGGAAATGATAGAATTATCGATATTGTACACTAATTTAACAATAAAAAAAACCGCTGCCCAAGGAATCACTAGTTCCACATCCAGATTTTCTATCCAAGTCACTTACAACGAAAAAATGTTGTATGTGGAAATAATTGTTTAATAATATAATATTTGAATTCGTCTACCTCAAAAACCCATAAAACGATAACCCACATCGGTAGTGGGGTGGGGGGTGGTGATAGAGGGTGGTAGTGGGGGTGGATAAGGTAAAAAAATATTTTGAGGTTTCTGATTCTTGTACACACAATAAATCAAATTTTGATTTCCATCCTCTTTAATAATGGGGTGGGGGTGGTAATGGGGGTGGCTAATGCCAAAATTTTTTTTGAGACCTTAGCTTCTCTTGTATATAGTAAGTACCAATTTTATGAACTCTTACCTGCTTTATTTACCTATTTACCCCAAATTTACCCCAATTTACCCCCCAACTCTTCGACGGAACAAGATGAAAATATAATCTAGTTCTA
Organism: Rutpela maculata; assembly: GCA_936432065.2. Lineage (NCBI taxonomy): Eukaryota > Metazoa > Arthropoda > Insecta > Coleoptera > Cerambycidae > Rutpela > Rutpela maculata. The sequence goes on along the minus strand of OW386292.2, from coordinate 143,001,287 downwards.
GATCCCGTTAAAGTACATATGGGTACCAAATTTCAAGTCAATATCTCAAACGGTTCCCGAGTAAACGTGCGCACAAAAAAAAAGTTACAGACCGACAGAAATTTTTTTTTCACTCAAACTTAAAATTTCGACGTTTCATGACATTCTAAGCCTATTTGAACAATAAAAATTTTAAAAAAATTTTTTGTCGTTACTATACTTCCACTGGATGTGGAAGTAATATATGTATCCTTATTTTGCCAGTTATTCGTAATAGAAATCACCCCAACATAGCGAGGATTTTTGGTAATTTTTCAATGCAAATTTTTGGACTATAAAGTAAAAAAATATTTTGAAGTTTTTGGTTCTTGTACATACACTAAATCACACTTTTTTTTGTCCCCTTAAAAAAATGGGGTAATGGGGGTAGCTAATGTCAAAAAATTTTTCGAGACCTTAGCTTCTCTTATATATACTAAATACCAATTTTACGGACTCTTACCTGCTTGATTTACCTGTTTACCTCCCCATTTACCCCAATTTACACTCCAACCCTTCGATGGAATAAGATGAAAATATAATCTAGTTCCAGATCCCGTTAAAGTACATACGTGTACCAAATTTCAAGTCAATATCTTAAACGGTTCCAGAGTAATTGTGCGCACAAAAAAGTTAGACCGACAGACAGACAGAAATTTTTTTTCGCTGAAACTTAAAATGTCGACCTTTCATGACAGTCTAAGCCTATCTATTTTCAAGAAAAAGAACGCCATTGCCATGTAAACCGGAAGTGATATTTAAAATTTACATGCCTTTTTTTATTTTCCTTTAATAGTCAATTAAGAACATAAATAATACGATCAATTCTTCTTTGATGTTCAATTATATGTTTCTTAGCGGCATCGATTCCCCGGAAAAAAAATACTTATCTCAAAAACTACCGAGAAAATCGGACATAACGCGTTAACTAGGACACCCTGTACACTGTAAATATACATTATGTACCTACAGATAGTTTTTTCTTTTAATTAAAAACCACTGCCTAAGGAATCACTACAACCGCATTCAGTTTTCCTACTCAAATTACTTTAAATAAAAATTCTTGTGCACCCAACGCGAATTCGACTCTGTACGACAGAAATATATTTGAACTATTTCTCTTATATTACACAATATGTTTATCTCCGCCTTTGGGCATATTTCATTGGTCAAAGGTGCACGCCCACCCGTATATACCTTTTTCATATATATCAATGAAAATATTGTGTGTCCTACCGCAAATCATACTCTGAAACAATAGGTACAAGCAAAGGATGGATGGGAAAAATATACCTGTATATATTATCACGCTCGAAGTCAATCATCGCAATAAAAAATATAGAAAAAAATAAAAGCCCTTCAAAAAAATTCTTTCTTCATTGAGAACTGTTAAAAAGTATGTGCACTTCATGATTATTATGGTTTATTAAGTTGTAGTAACGTGGATTCAAAAAGTACATCTCAAATCATTTGAATTTCCTTACTTGATGATTTTATTGATAAATATATACATATATTGGAGGCTGTAAATTGCCGAGAACTTGACCCATTGGAAAAAATAAAATATCACTACTTATTTCGGAAAAAATGTATACTTTTCGAATGTTCAAACACAAAATCATTTACTTGTATGCGGGCAGTTCTACAAAGTATGGTCGATTCATGATATTAGTGACTTACTGATCAAAAATTGGTCCAAGCTACAACCCGTGTCCAATATTCGCTTAGATGAGTCTTGCCGCACCTTGTTATAATAAAAAAACTTGAGCTAAATTAGGGCAAAAATAAAATATTGCCTGTTTTTACTCCTAAAACTCAAGACCGTCACGCGTAACTCCATACAGATTGTCACTTGTTTTGGGTGAAATTTTGTTACCAGAGAAATGGTTAGTGTGCTGCTTTAATTATTACAAAATATCCAAAATTTGTTGGCAAGATACAACTTTCATGTTTTAAAGTCTAGGATTTAATATATAAACTATTAAAGTCGCGTAACTTGGTTAATACTCACGACCGTCACAGCGCTCATTATTAGTTAATAAGTTGAATGCTAGGACTACCAGCGACCCAGGAACACAGAAATTTAATTTTCGTTGTGAAATCATGTGAGATACAATAACCAAGTGCTGTTTCCCAAAATATTTTGAATTTCCAGTAATTTATATGGTAAGTCTAATATATGGCCCTGTGCTCTCTTTCATGACCGTCACGTTGTGTATTTTAGCATTTATCAACTTATTAATATCCAAATACGTTTTTATTTTGAGGTATCCAGTACATTGTCTTCTCCTAACCTTACTTTAATAATAGCTTAGGGTGAATACAATTCTTAGTCATTTTTGTCTAGCGGCCCGCACGACCGTCACACTCATGACCGTCACATGGCACAAATTTGAGTGTGATGGTCTTGAGACTCTAGTGACGGTCATGAGAAATTTTATTGGCATTACTCTCCTTCACTCTTGTAACTTTTGAATGGTTGAATGGATTTTTTTCAAATTTGGTGTAGTGATATGGGATGAAATTTCCAATTATATATGTAAAAAACCAACTTCTGACTTCCGGTTTAGAGGCAAATGACGTGAAAATCAAATTTTTTAAATGGGACAACTTGTATATTTTTTCATATTTGATTCCTACTAGCCAAAATACATATGATCTGACCCTCAAATATTATTTTTATTTTCAAAAATTTGGCACAACTTCAGTCAGCAATTACACGACCGTTTTACGAATCTCACAACCATCTCATGCCACTCACGACCGTCACGCGTAACTCACAGTACCTCATTCACAATGGTGTCATAAATATTATTTATCTCGTTAGGACCATTGACCTTTAAATTATGAACAGAACTGGTTATCGGTAACAAAATTTAGACACAAAAAGTAATTTGAGTCAATACAGTTAACTGAATTTCGAAAGTATTAGGCTCAAATAAGAAAGAAACAGATACTTCCAATCATGTCACTTTTTATTTTATTCATGGGTATTATTACGACCAAAATTTAGGACATATTTTTCACTTCAAAGAAGCAACTTTTTCATAATCCATTTAGCGTATTTATATTAATACACAGCACAAATATAAATGTGACGGTCGTGTGTTTTGTTATACGTTTCACTAAGGAAAAACAGCTGTAACATTTTAGTCACGGGAAAAAAGCTGGTGCCACAAGGCATACCTGAAAAGTAGACACTTTAACCATTTTTTTTTTTTAATCGTCTTATTTATATTAATGTCCTGGCGGAGTCTATCCGTAGGCTATTCTACCACTCAACCAGGACGGACACGTACACATAGACAATATCACAACACCCATTCCCTGCGACATTGCCATCTGCCGCAGCTGAGACTCGAACTCAGGAGAGGAGAGCGACTAGATTGTGTTGTCTCTCACACAACAGCAATCTAGTTCACTGCTACCATCTCGGCAACACATGAAAAACGCCACTATACATCCATGTTATATAATATTTGGTACACTGTATAAAAACTTGTACGTGACTTTTATCCCTTTTAAACTATCTCAGCATATCATATTTCAGCTACGTGTTGATAACAAATTCCCTCGTATTATTTATCGCTGATATGTAATATCATATTTCCATTGGCTTAGCTTGAGAAACAATACTAATGCTGACTAAGTACAGCCAACCGAGGATATAAATTAGTTAGATAATCTTTTGTATTCAGTTCATATACTCATGTCGCAATAAACACTTCAATATAATATTATAATTTTATTTCAAGAGTCAACGTTGACTCTTCTTAATTTTAATAAATCTTTTTAAAAACAAGTTAATGTAAATCCTGATCTAACAATTGGCGCAGTCGGTAGGATACCGTGAACATCGCTAGAACAAGAAGCCTAACCGGTAGTGACCCACAAGAAAAAGGACAACATCTCCACGAGGTGCCTAACTAGTGCAAGTTATCTATCGGAACAAGGAGACCTTCCTCACTGGTGGTGGCGGATCCCAATCCCTTGCTGGAAGAACCTACACTCGATGAAGAATCTATTAATGTAAGTACTTTAACGAATCATCTCGTAATTTTCACTTATCGTTTTATTATTATACGTAGTGTATTATACTGCTAATACACAGAAAAACTATTTCTATTATCCAATCCCCACTCATATTTATTTTTATTATTACAAACAAACTAAAGCTTAGACGTTAAGCACAAACGATTAATCTACAGCCTTATACTGCTAATGCTCAACTAAAATCGTAAGAGTTAATTTAAAATACTGTGCATTATACTGTTAATGCAACATTCGTATCACTAAAAACCCCATCGATCTACCAAAGGTACAACATTTTTTTATTCTAATCAATTCATTTTAACTCCTTAAATTACTAAATATCGAGCAACATGCCCGACGAAGTAACACAAGGTACAGCACAAGGTGCAGCATCAGGTCCAGCACCAGCACCAGCACCGGTTCTTGAACCGTATAAATTAAGTGAAATTTTCTCAATTGTGCCCGAATACGATGGCAACCCTTTATTTTTACAAACTTTCTTATATGCTTGTAGTCAAGCCTATTGCATGGCCGTGGCAGACCAAAAAACATTGCTCTCGCTACATATAAAAAATAAATTAAAAGGCAAAGCTGCCGAGGTAATAAATTCAAGAAACCCAACTTCATGGGGTGAAACTAAAAACTTATTAGAGTCTCATTTTGGAGACGCACGCGATCTAACCTCGCTTATACAAGATCTGCAACGACTCCATCAACTAAATAACGAATCACCATTAACTTTTATCTCTAGGCTACAAACCCATAACGCGAAAATGCTTTCCGCGGTAAACAAACAAATCGCTATGACAAACGAACAGAAAGATGCGCAAACACGCTTAATTGATACTATGACCCTTAATACCTTGTTAACCGGACTCGAACCCAAATTAGGCCAGATAGTCCGAGCCGGAAATCCGGCTACTGTACTAGATGCAACTCTCCGAGTAAAACGAGAATTACAATTGTCTTATTTTGAATCTCAGAAATTCAACAAATATAACCCAAATAAAAATCCCATTCAAACTCAAGCGAAACGCCCTCCAATTCCACAAAAATTCTGTTCTTTCTGCAAAAGGAACGGACATACAATTAATGAATGCCGCACAAGGCAAAATCAACAATTTTCATCTCCTAGTTTCATTCCAAATGCTTATCCCAGTCAAGCGCAAATTTCAAGACCAAATTTCCAGAATTTTTCCAGCCAAAATAATCAAAGGCAATTTTCTCCGCAAAACTCCCAACAAGCAAATAATCCACAACAAAATAGACCTTCGGTAATAAGACCGAACCCCAACTTCCAACAAAGATTCCCAAATCAACAACAAAATTCAAATTTCAATCGTCAAAACCCACAAAGAACGCATCACGTTAATTTTGACAATTACTGTGATCCTCTAAACTATGAACATATTAATTACTATAATGAACCTGATAATTTCGACCATCAGCAATACAACGATTTCCAAAACTACCAAACTGATTGCAACGATCAATATTTACCACAAGAGAATTATACTGGTAATTCTCAAAATTCACAAACAAACCATACCGATATTTGGCAAAATGAATACGAGAGTTATACTGCTAATTCTCAAACGCCTCAAGAAGATTATAATACCAATTCTCAGGATTTTTGTTTAGGCCCGGAGTATTCCGCGGATACTCCAACACAGGAAACAGATCAATTCGATCAAATATCGAATCAAATTCAAGCTATGAATCTAAACGACAATTTCAACCCGTTCCTGAACTTTCCGGAACAAGGGTTCATGTAGAAACGCTATCTCACTCACTGTTGACCGTAAATTCAAAAAATTTATACTACATTAAAGACATCACAAATAAATTCAAAATTCTAATCGATACGGGCGCAGGTATCTCTATATTTAAACCGAAAACAGCTGAAAATTACAAACGAAGGTTTTCGGAAAATGTAATTATACAAGGTATAACCGATCAGAAAATTACTATTAATGAATCTGTTCTAATACCCTTTACAGACAATGACCCACATAAAGTTTACATTTATGACCTAGATATCAATTTTGATGGGCTGATAGGAGCCGATTTCCTAGAGCACTATCATTGTATTGTCGACATAAAAAATAAACGATTAATAACCAATTTTAAAACGGTTCCACTTTTCAAAGTAACCGACGATTCGTCAAAACCCGAATGTGACAAAATTCAATCAAATCACAACCCTAATCAAAATAAAATCCAAATTGACGGCCGTACTGAAAAAATTTATAAATTAAAATGTAATCTTAGAAATACTGACGCTATTTTGCAAGCGCAGGAAAATGAAAAGGTCCGTTTACCTAATGCTCTTGTTAGAGTAAACGAAAACGGCGAATTTTTAACGACAATAATCAATGCTAATGTCATCCCGAAGACTGTCGATTTTTCTAATTTAAACTTAGAACCTTTACAAAAATTTAAGTCAATTTTTAACTTAAATACGCAAAACTCAGACCAACACCCAATGACGGACAGATCCTTTGAAATTAAGAACGAATTGCGCTTGGACCATCTAAACGAAGAAGAGGCCGAAATAATAACGCAGCTTTGTTTAGATTTCCAAGATATATTCTATTTAGAAGGAGATAATTTGACCTTTACCAATGAAATCAAACACCCTATTGACACCGACAATTCCCGACCGATATTTACGAAATCGTATCGCTATCCCCAGGTCCATAAAGAAGAAGTTAAGTCCCAAGTATCGAAAATGTTAAGTCAAGGCATCATTCAACCCTCAATTTCACCCTGGTCCTCCCCTGTTTGGGTAGTCCCAAAAAAACTGGACGCTTCTGGCAAACAGAAATGGCGCGTTGTAGTTGACTATCGTAAACTCAACGAGGTCACAATCGGTGACAAATATCCTCTGCCCAACATTTCCGATCTCTTAGACCAACTTGGCAAATGCCAATATTTCACAACTCTAGATTTGGCTTCTGGTTTTCATCAAATTGAAATTAACCCCGCAGATATTCAAAAGACTGCTTTCACGGTTGAAAACGGTCACTACGAATTCGTGCGAATGCCATTCGGACTAAAAAATGCTCCATCGACGTTTCAGAGAGTGATGGACAATATTTTATTAGGCATCCAAAATGAACGGTGTCTCGTCTATATGGACGATATCATTATTTACTCTCCCACCATTCATGAACACATTTCTCGGCTAACAGAAGTGTTTAAACGCCTTCGAAAAGCCAACCTCAAAATTCAGCCGGACAAATGCGAATTCCTACGCAAAGAAGTCGCTTATCTAGGACACCTCATCACAAAGGACGGTGTGAAACCAAATCCTAGTAAAGTCGATGCCATTTTAAACTTTCCTCAACCTAAGAACCAGAAAGAAATCAAATCATTTTTAGGACTAGCAGGTTACTATAGAAGATTCATTCCAAACTTTTCCAAAATTTCTAAACCCTTGACAAAACTTCTGCAAAAAGATGTTCCTTTCGACTTTAATAACGACTGTCAAAATTCTTTCGCCGACCTAAAACAAACACTAACTACATCACCAATATTAATTTACCCAAATTTCGACGAACCTTTCATACTAACTACTGATGCGAGCGCATTTGCCGTCGGTTCTGTGCTCTCACAGGGACCAATTGGTAAAGATTTACCTATTGCTTACGCTTCCCGAGTTTTATGCAACGCCGAAACTAAATACTCCACGATAGAACGTGAACTTTTGGCTATAGTGTGGTCAGTAAAGCATTTTAGGCCATACCTATTCGGTAGAAAGTTTAAATTGATAACCGACCACAGACCACTTACATGGCTATTTTCTATAAAAGACCCAGGTAGTAGATTAGCCCGCTGGCGCCTTAAACTCGAAGAATACGACTACGAAGTCATATATAAACCCGGAAAAATAAACAAGAATGCAGACGCCCTGTCCCGAATCAAAATTAACCACTTTAACGATTGTTCCAAATTTCATACCAAAATTCTAGCTGCGAACGGAGACGAATCGAATGACAAATCAGATGACGAAACTCGAGACGATAACACTAAATTTACCGATGACCAAATTGCCCAAGAATTCGAAACCTTTGTCAACTTGTACAAGACGACGTCCTTAATAGATTATTCAAAAATCAAAGCCTCTAACAAACAACTATTGTATCGAGAACACAAAAATATTATAACCTTTTTTCAACAAAATAATTTACAAGACCTTCATCACAAAATTATCGAAGACATATTTGAAGAAAACCCAGAATTCCGCAATGACAAGATCAATATTGTATCGAGCAAGACGGTCAGACATAGGAGATACTTTATCATCCCGTTACCATTCGATATTGAATCCGTAATTGAACACTTATTTCTGGTGTTATTTAAAAACCAAGACGTCTTGGATCTCTCTAAGACTTACTTTGTCGAAAATAATTTAGACCTCCCTATACTTGAAATTCTGTCATTCATTTTTGCGGAAAAGGACCTAAAATTAATAATTTGTCAAGATATTGTCAAAACCCCTGATGAAGACCAAATTCCTATAATTCTAGATCAACATCACAGCGGTAAAAATAATCTACACCGCGGAATAAACGAAACTATTCGACGAATTAGAGAAAAATACACTTGGCAAGGTCTAACTAAAGACGTAGAAAACTTTGTAAAAAATTGCGAAACTTGTCAAAAAAGTAAAGTCTGTCGAAAAAATTTAAGCAGTCCGTTAGTAATAACCGAAACACCAAAGACACCATTTGAGAGAATTAACATTGACCTATTCGAGTTCCCCACACGCAATTATGCTTTAACGATACGCGAAGAATTAACCAAATTTACACAAGCTTACGCAGTCCCTGATAAATCCGCTAAATCTGTAGTAAATACCTTATTACTATATTTCCAACACTATGGTACTCCTCTGAGAATACATTGCGACTACGGAGGAGAATTCGACAACCGATTATTACGAGATTTATGTATTTTATACGATATAAAATTAACCTTTTCAAGCGTAGGACACCCGCAATCGAATGGCTCAATTGAACGATTCCACGCAACGTTAGCAGAAATGATAAGAATTAACCAAACAGAAAATCCGAACGAACATCCGTTCACTATTTTACCTTACGCTGTAATTTGCTATAATAACTCTGTTAACAAAACACATGGATTTACGCCATATGAACTAGTTTTTGGTCATACATCAGTTCGACCGCCAGAAACTTTGTATAACCAAAAAGAATTAATAACGAAATACGTCAGAGATTTAAACAATCGTATCTCCCATTATTATAAAATTGCTAGAGACCGAACGGAACTCCAAAAACAAAAAGCCAAAATTAGATTCGATAAAAACGTCCCCGAAAATCGTACTGAATATAACGTTGGAGACAAAGTTTACGTAAAAGAATCACAGATTAAAAACAAATTACAAAACAAATTTAACGGACCATTCGAAATTACCAAAATCTTTGAAAATTCAGCTATCTTACTCAACCCAGAAACTAAACAAACTAGTAAAGTCAATTTTGACAGAATGAAACCTTATTTTGAAAGTTAACCTTGTTTTCAGGTTATTCCTGCTGTTCGGATCAGCAACACTAGTGGTTTCCCAATATAAAATCACGCCTATAAACAACACTATAGGAATATACTACCACGAAAAAACTGACGTAATAGTAACCAACGACAAATGGACATTACTGGTTCACAAGAACATTTCCTCCCTAAAAACAACCTTTGACAGAAACGAAAAAATGTTAGAGCTTATCCTAAACACCCTGGACGCCGCCGATCAGAAAACGATCACTTTCAGGAGTGAAGTTAAAACAGATCTAAATCTGTTAACTCAAATATCTAAAACTATAAAATCAAAATTTGATGAAATCTTTTTGGATACAAAACGATACAAGCGCGGAATCATCAACGGTTTCGGCACAATTTTCAAATCAATAACCGGAAATTTAGATGCCGAGGACGGTCAATATTATTCTGATTGCATCAATAAGCTAAACAATGACGAACACCAATTGGAGAATCTAATTAAAAATCAAATTTCAGTTACTACATCCGTTATCAAAAATTTCAATTCAACTATTCAAAAACTTCAAATTGACGAAGAAACATTTAACAAAAATATCAAAGAAATCGACCGCACAATTCAATCTATGACAAGTCACATCGAAGCCATTGAAATCAAATTAATATTCTTACATTATTGCGAACAGTTAATGGCAAGTTATTTGTACATCGAAGATAATTTAAATGATGTTCTAAATGCAATAACATTTGCACGCTTGAAAATCATTCATACGTCAATCATCACTCCAACAGACTTAATTTCGTCCTTACAGGAAATTTCACAGAATTTGCATAAAAATAACCTACCGCTTTCAATAAGGCTATCAAAAGTTGCTCAATATTTGGATATTATGGAACTCCAAGCCTTTCAGACCGATTCAAGTTTAATCTTTGTTTTAAAAGTACCTTTAGTAGACCCACAAACTTACACAGCCTATCAATTATATCCTATCCCTATTTTGGATAATAGAACTGGTTTACACCACTTATTATCGGTATCACAAAAATATATCGCGAGAGATGATGATTCCTTAATGTTCTTACCCATCCCGGATTTAGACGAGTGCAAACAACTTTACATGGGAACCAGATTATGCTCCAACCTGTTCGCCTACCCGATAGATAACAATGCCATATGTGAAGCAAGGCTCTTCAAAAACCTCATGACTCTACCTCAAAATTGTCAAACCTCATTCATAATCAGTCAAGGATACAATGTACAAAAACTCCAAGAAAACACCTGGCTAGTCATCAACGCAGAACCATTACATGTTACCGTTAATTGTCCGAAGAGAAATTCAAAAACAGAAGTCATCACGAAAAATTCCATTATAAAATTACAACCCAGCTGTTATGCCTTTGTTGGTATTACCAAAATCCAGGCCAGTTCCAATGAAGTGTTAGATGTCAAGGATAACACTCACCCAATCGAAATTCCGTATGATTGCTGCAGTGACCTTCCAGACAAAACTCAACTTCCAAATTTGAAACCATTAAAATTAAACAATTTGAATACAGAAGACCTCGAAATTGCGAAACACAAATTAGACCAGTATTCCAAGGATTTAGACGACCTCATCAACGAACCCTACGTGACAAAACACATCTCGTGGTTCACGTACTTCACTATAACCCTAGTGATCTCCCTTATCCTACTCTACCTGTTCTGCAAATGCAGAAAAAGAAGCCGAAAGTTAGCCCTTGTTCATGCATCACACGATTCACCTCCATCTCCACCGATGCCAAGAAGAACATACAAAAGTTTCACCAGTATCTTACCTCCAAGGAGAAGACCCAGTATCCAAAGAGAAGAAGAAACCGAAGAAGTGGAACTAACTTAAGGACACTCTACATTGTTACCAATTTTGATTTCATGATTAATATTAACTTATGTTATATGTACATCTTTAATATTCTATTTGCATTTTTATATTTTACAATTTTATTCTTTTCATTTTATTATCATTTGGTTTTACATTTTACAATTTTATTATTTTCATTTTACTATTATTTTGCTTTTATATTTTACAAAAGTTGCTGTATAATCACCAACTTTTTTAATAAGGGGGAAGTTGTTATATAATATTTGGTACACTGTATAAAAACTTGTACGTGACTTTTATCCCTTTTAAACTATCTCAGCATATCATATTTCAGCTACGTGTTGATAACAAATTCCCTCGTATTATTTATCGCTGATATGTAATATCATATTTCCATTGGCTTAGCTTGAGAAACAATACTAATGCTGACTAAGTACAGCCAACCGAGGATATAAATTAGTTAGATAATCTTTTGTATTCAGTTCATATACTCATGTCGCAATAAACACTTCAATATAATATTATAATTTTATTTCAAGAGTCAACGTTGACTCTTCTTAATTTTAATAAATCTTTTTAAAAACAAGTTAATGTAAATCCTGATCTAACATCCATACCCTAGCCAGGATTCGAACCTGGAACCCCGTGGTCACAAGCTTAACACCTTAAGCACTGCGCCACCGAGCCGGTGGCGCATTTCAAAAATGTATGCCATCCATAGATTTCTGACATTTTATTTTTTAACATTGTCAATGTGAAATCTACCATGCTCTGTAGAACTGCCCATAACACTTCTTATAATATAAAATAATTTTGCCAACAATAGGAAAACCTCGGAGAGGCGTATTTTGTCTTTGAACTACTACAAAATGGAAATCCGGAACAGTTTCCAGGTTCGTAAAAAGTACTGAGTGATAGTCTTAGTAAGTTTTATAAAGCATGTCTTTGGAAATCAATAGAAGAATACAGTCGAATTGATTTAATTTAATTTTTTAGGCGATAACATACATTCCTCCTGAAATTTTATTGTTAATTCTCATGTATTATGACCTCCTGATTACGAAAAAAATATTTGTGCCTAAAAATTCCTTGTGCGTCAAAAGTTATATGCACTTTTTGACGCGCTTTCGGAGATTTTAAACTTATCTGCTTAATATAAGTACATATCTTGTACTAGTAATCGGATGGGAATTTTAAAAGTACTGGCTTATTTATTTGCAATAAAATTCTTAAAAAATATAGACCTGTCCGACATGTATTGGTCAATCCATCCGCCATCTTGGAAAAATAGGAAACACCAAAAATAGGCGGACAAATCAAAATTGAATATCTTTTCTATAAGAAGGAGTAATTTCACCAAAGTTGGCAAAAATAGAGCTCATTTATGGTCAAATATAATGCAGCAATCCCGGAAACCGTATGTCAAATAGAACGGTCAAAGATGGTGGACGAAATAATAGTTTTAATTCTTCGTCAATTATCAAGGAGGCATTGTACGCCGCTTTTTTTTCCATTGCATTTTCCACTCAATTTTCATCAAAATAAAATTAAATATAGGTATTAGGTATATTAGCTTCAATACCATAATATCCCATAATTTCACCGCATTCCTCATCAATAGCCAATTCATCAAAGGTAGAAGAAGCATTGGCACACAATTATTTCCTTTACAATAGACACATAGAATAGAACATTATAAGTATATTCAGTTTTCTACAGCTACAGTGATTATTTTCACAGCCTTTCTTACATTTACAGGAATTATCACTTGGTAAATTTGTAGGAAAAGCATTACATTCACTCATAACATCAGCCATTAAGCCCTTCTCAGTTTTTAAGCCACCCGAATTGTATGTAACGGATCTTTCTCTGAACCTAACAATTTTTGGACTTGTAAAGATACTCTTAAACAGTGTTTTTCTATTACCTCTTCAGTAAGGTGGAATTACAATTCTATTTTCATCATAATGTTTGTCAATTATTTTATTAATCTTAGCTTTCTAAAAATAGATTTTTTTATGATTATTCCATGCTAGTTGAGTAATTATAACCAAAAGTTCACTATCTTCACCAACTTATACTTGATTATCTTCAGTTTTCAAATCAATAGCAGTTTTAACGATTGTAGTATCGGCGTCTTCTCTGCATATTTTATCGTTAGTCATTATCTATTAACTCTGCGCAATAATTTTATAAAGCTTATCCTTATTTTTACTATTAGCTAGATATTTTTTTTGACTAACCGAAGATTTCATAATGTTACTTGTGATTGAAATACCTATCTATGCAAACATTTTTTTCTAAACGACGAATCGCTCGTTATTATTCTTATATTAGTGCTATGCTGTTCATCGGCATACGGATCAAAAATAATATTACTCTAGTTTTGACTGCTTGGTTCTGATTTATTGATCATATATTATTAATATTACCATGCATATGCTTAACAAATTTCCTTATCAAATTAATGAAGTTTCATTTTGTATTAAATTTTTGAAGTTATACGAGACTTTCTATAATATATTTCATTTTGTTTCGATGAAAATTGGGTGAAAAAAAGGAGGGTCAAAGAAAATACATTTTTGGAAAGAAAAAAAACACTTTTTTGCAAATTAACAAAAACGAACTCTACCCCCCTAAAAGTACATAAAATAACGTACAATAAAAAAAAGACGTACAATAGGTACCTCATCCTTGATAACTGACGAAGAATTAATTTTTTTTTCTTCCGCCATCTTTGACCGTTCTATTTGACATACGGTGTCTGGGATAGATGCATTATATTTGAGTTTTATTTTTGCCAACTTTGGTGAAATTACTCCTTCTTAGAGAGCGGGAGCTAGGAGGCTTTTTCGGCACATCATTGTTTTATAAACTTTGAGATATTTTTATGGTTTAATGGATGATAACGATTCATAAAATCGACTTCTGGCGGGAGCACCTCCTGTCAGGTGCGTCACGAACACTGTCTAAACATCAGTGAAATCATATCATCTTTACAAGGCTCATTTTTTTTTTTCGTGTGTACACGTTTTATGTTTAGAATGAATAAACTAAGATCGCCAGAAAATGTGGGCCGTCAGGAGGCGCAGCCAGAAAGGTAATAATGATACGGACACACCTGAGGCACGGTAGGAAGTCAAGTTAGCCGAAAGTGTTAAATTCCTGTATATTTAAGAGCTTATGGTACTTTTGTTGACACTAAGAACTTTCTGGGGAGGCTATTCTATTGTTGAAGGAGCTTGTATTTACGTTTTAAAAAGGAGCCAGAACTTGTAACGATGAGTTTAGAATTATGAGATGAAATATGCGAAAAAAATCCAATTTTCTTCAATAATCCTAAACATTTCCCAAGCAGCAATTTTAATAGTTTCTACGTAGTAGTTACCGCAACTAAGGATTGTTACGTAATGAGAACCATCCTTCTACTAAGCATTCACCAAAATGGGGAATAATTACGTAGCAAGTTACTATTCCGGTACTTCTACCGTTACCGTGTTGAGGACTAGGTTATTACGTAAACGGGAAGTAACCAAGTAGTAGAAATGACTAACTTTTGAAACAGCTCAGCTGACCGGAATGAGACCGCAAACTATATATTTGGCTCTCTGTTATTCGAATAGCAAATTAATGACTTATTGAGTTTGAGCACATAATATGTCCAAGGTCCAAGATCCAACTGTTAAAGTGTCACTGTGTGTGATGTGGATTAATAGTATATTACGTAATGAGTGATGTAAGAAGCATATTACGTAGCGGCGAGTGCGTATTTCCATGAGTGCGTAATTGCGTTACAATTCGAATTATGTACTATACGATCATATTTATTTAGTTATTTAGTAAAATCTGGATTTAGTTTACTAGTCAACAATATTATTTAACAAATATGTCAATTTTGACAGCGTTTGAAAATTAAGTAGGCGCATTTGTTTTTTTAAACCCCGCGTCAGCGATATAAGCCGCCTATAATTGCGTGTCCCGTGCGTTTTGTTTACCGTGCGATTTGTTTACAGTGCGTTTTGTTTACAATATGTAAAATTCAACTTACATAGATGGCAGGCAGTGTGTTTTTTACTATTTACAGTAGTGATCGTAGGTAAAAATAATTATTATACTTTTACAAAGTACTTTTTATTATCTGATATTATTAATTAAGTTGTTAACTCCGATTAAAGAACTTATATATAAGTTCTTTAATCGGAGGTTGTTAATAAACTTGTAGAAATAAAATATTTGTTTTTTTACTGAAAATGATGTACAATGTATGTCTTGCAAATGTATTTATTAACGTAAGGTGTGTAATAATAATAATGGAAAGAATACATAAGAGTTTTCATATTTTAGTGATCAGTTTATATTTAATTTCATTCAGTTCAATTTATTGTACACTGCGCGTCATATTAATGTGGTACACTTCGATTTTATCAATGCAAAGAAAACTAGACTGGTCACATTTGACAATAATAAAATCTATCACAAATCAGTATTTCAAACAATAACGATGTCTAAACAGTTAAGTAATATTCAGAAGCTTGAGAGAACGTCACAATCTACCAATAAAAGTTAATGGTTTCCACTTCACGGGTGCTGTACCATATATTTATAAGCCGCGCCGTGTACACAAACAATGTTTTATGCCGTTATACCGATATTTTCCGTTCCCCATCGACACAATATTTATTAAATTTGGAGTTTTTAATCGGCAAATTCATTTAATATGCTCAGTGAATCACTAACTGAACTGTTGGTCAATCTGTGTTTTAAAGACAAGTTGTAACGTTCGTGCAGTACACAGTATCATTAATATCACTACAAACTGTTATAGTTTTCGATTACTCTTCTTGTGTTGATGGGAACACTTTTGCACTTCTTGTTGCCAAAAATGATGGTTTTGCTATGGCGAAATAATCTTTCATGTGTGCATTATATCCTGAAGAATCACTATTTCCACTACTGTTTAACTGTTTCTTAAGTTTTCTATAAAACGTGGATGAGTGCCGATAAACTTTATTTCGCTTTTACTGAGCATTTCAGATGCATTTTATTCAATGTCAATAATTATATAAATTGTCTTAAAAGTTAATATTACTTTACAGTAGGTTTTCAAGGTATATGTAACTTTGAAGTCATTTTCAATTAGTGGGGAGTAGTAAAAATAACTTCAGAGCCCCTATGTTCGTAGAAATAACCTCACTTTTACTCGAGATGTCACTAATAAGTTAGACAACTTTGAAGTTCCAGAAAATTTCCCAACAACGTACCAGGGACTTAAAATTGCACACTTGAAGTTATCGTTACTTTGAAGTGGTCCTTTGGTAATGCTGTGCGGTCGGCATTACTACCAATTTTCACTTTGCAGTTGAGGATGCTTCAAAGTAATGCAGAGTAGTATCCGCGACGTTGCAGATTCTGCAGCAGTTACTTGAAAGTGTTATAATTATACAGTGCCTGAGTTCAGTAGAATCTACATCATTGTCACTACAAATGCATACCACAAAGTGAATATTACCACCACAAGTTTAGTAACAGTTAGTAAAAGTTCACAAATTTAGTAACAGTTATGTCATTCCTACTATATTAAAGTTCCGATGCCTCAGATGCCAGTTCCCATCACTTTGAATGCTGCTTGGGTTTGTTTCTGGCTAGCCTTACTGACGGGAGTTTCTTTTTGGGAATTTTTTTCTGTGTTCAAAACATTTAAATAAACATGCTCAGCCTAAAAAATAGCTTGTAACGATCATGTTATATAACTCCGTTTTTTTACCTCTTTGACCTTTCTGGCTGCGCACCTGACGGCCCACACTTTCTGGCGATCTTATTTTATTCATTCCAAACTTAAAATGTGTACACACAAAAACGATGATATAATACATACTGCAACGATGATATAATTTCACTGATTTTTATACTTTGAACCATGGCCAACTCGACGGGCTGACACGCCAGAAGTCTATTTTGTCGCTATTTAAGTTCGATAGAATTAATCAACGCATAGAGAATGCTTGTAACGATGAGTTTCCGAAAAAGCCACTTAATTCCCGTACCATTATAGAAAAGATATTCAATTACTTCCACGTCCAGTGGAAGTATAGTAACGACAAAAAAATTTTTAAAAACTTTTATTGTCCAAATAGACTTAAAATGTCATGAAACGTCGAGATTTTAAGTTTGAGCTAAAAAAAAATTTCTGTCTGTCTGTCGGTCTGTCTGTAACTTTTTTTTGTGCGCACGTTTACTTTGGAACCGTTTAAGATATTGACTTGAAATTTGGTACACATATGTACTTTAACGAGATCTAGAACTAGATTATATTTTCATCTTGTTCCGTCGAAGGGTTGGGGGGTAAATTGGTAAATTTGGGGTAAATGGGTAAATCAAGCAGGTAAGAGTCCATAAAATTGGTACTTAGTATATACAAGAGAAGCCAGGGTCTCAAAAAAATTTTTGGCATTACCCACCCCTATTACCACCCCCACCTCCTTATTAAAGGGGATGAAAAAAAATTGTGATTTAGTGTATGTACAGGAACCAGAAACCTCAAAATATTTTTTTTTACTTTATCCACCCCCCCACTATCACCCCCCTATCACCACCCCTACCCCACTACCGATGTGGGGTATCGTTTTATGGGTTTTTGGGGTAGAGGATTTCAAATATTATATTATTAAAGTTCCATAAACAATTATTTTCACATACAACGTTTTTTCGTTGTGAGTGACTTGGATAGAGAATCTAGATGTGGAAGTAGTGATTCCTTGGGCAGCGGTTTTTTGATTTTACTTCCACATCCAGTGGAAGTATAGTAACGACAAAAAAAATTTTTTTTATTTTTATTGTTCAAATGGGCTTAGAATGTCATGAAACGTCGAGATTCCAAGTTTGAGCGAAAAAAAAAAATTCTGTCTGTCTGTCGGTCTGTCTGTAACTTTTTTTGTGCGCACGTTTACTCTGGAACCGTTTGAGATATTGACTTGAAATTTGGTACACGTATGTACTTTAACGAGATCTAGAACTAGTAAATTGGGGTAAATTTGGGGTAAATAGGTAAATCAAGCAGGTAAGAGTCCATAAAATTGGTATTTAGTATATACAAGAGAAGCTAAGGTCTCAAAAAAAATTTTGGCATTGGCCACCCCCATTACCACCCCCACCCCATTATTAAAGGGGATGAAAACAAATTGTGATTTAGTGTGTATACAAGAACCAGAAACCTCAAAATATTTTTTTACTTCATCCACCCCCACTACCACCCCCTTATCACCACTCCCACGCCATTACCGATGTGGGGTATCGTTTTCTGGGTTTTTGGGGTAGAGGATTTCAAATATTATATTATTAAAGTTCCATAAACAATTATTTCCATATACAAAATTTTTTCGTTGTGAATGACTTATATAGAAAATCTGGATGTGGAAGTAGTGATTCCTTGAGCAGCGGTTTTTTCGTCTATTTTTGGTGTTTTATATTTTTTTCGAAGATGGCGGGTTGACCAATACATATTGGACAGATCTATATTTTTAAGAATTTTATTTCAAAATTCTCATCCGATTACTAGTACAAGATATATTAAGCAGATAAGTCGAAAATCGGTCAAAGCGCGTCAAAAAGTGCATATATATAACTTTTGACGCACAAGGAATTTTTTACAAATATTTTTTTCGTAATTAGGTCATAATACATAAGAATCTACAAAAAAATTTCAGGTGAAATGTCGTCGAAAAAAACTAAATTATATCAATTCGACTGTACTAATAACAATAATCGTCACATAGAAAAAGTGGTCACACAAAACAGTCACATCGACAGAATAGGCTAATAAATTTCCTATCGAGATTCCTATTAGATAACAGCGAGGATAAGAGATACCTAGCGCTATATATCTCTACATGTTGTCTAGTGGGTTCTGGTGCATAAAATATTCAGATGATTTTATATTACCTACACTATTGATTTTTATATTTCCTGATAATAGTGCAGGCGCTAGAAGGAAGTGAGTATGCAAAATGTGAGGACCGCATTTTATCAATGGATATTAGCTGAGAATAGTTCAAAGATTAATAATCCGGATGTTGCCGTTCCATTTTTTGGTCCAATTTTTTTTTTACCCCTCCTCCTCTTATCTACACAGGATGGACCATTAATAATAGGCTATTGTTCAAGGGTAGATTCTTTGGATCAAAATATGAGGATATAACCAAACATGCTTTAGTAAATTGTTGCCGTGGAAAAAGATACAGGGTGTCAAAATTGTAATTTTTTTTCTTTTCTCTTGCAATATCTCAACTACCTCTTGACCGATCTTCTCCTAATTTGGTAAGGAAACATTTTTTAAGCTAAGAAACAATAATTTATGTATCACATCACGCTAGCCCATGGAGGACGCCTCATGAGCTATACCCGATGGGCATAGCTCTAAAATCGTAGGCGAGCGCACTTCGTAATTTTGATTGTTGATACGGGGAACATAACTAAACGAAATAACCCGTTCGAACAAATGACGACCTTGTGGTCTGATCGCCGACAAGGAAGGTAGGGTGGAAATAAAATTGTGGTTTAAAAAATTAGGATTTACGTAAGTTTTCGGCCTAGAGGGGATTTAAAAAAGAAATGAAAATAACAAAAATGATAAAAGAACAAAATTGTACAAACATAAATGGGAAGAAAGAGGGATTGGAAAGATGTAAAGTTGAGGAAAGCTAAGAGTTAAGGGTATGGGTAAGTTATCGTAGAAGGAAGTGTGGCTAGAGGAGCTGCCGAAAGATAGGCAACGCCTGGTATGGTAGGGGGTATCTTATATCGAAAAGTATAGCATTATGCTGTCTGATTCGGGTAATGTTGCGGGAAAGTGGGCTACCGTCCAGTTTAAACTGGTAGAATTTTTGCGAAGTTTCTTGGACGTAGTCCGCTAGTGGGGTTATGTCGTGGCAACGTGCATAGAGATTTCTGAGGGAGGTGTACCTACCAGAGTCTGAAATGAGGCGCATAAATTTGTGTTCTAATACTCTTAACTTCCGCATTGTCGTGGCCGGGATGCTGTACCACACCGGCGCCGCGTATGTGATGGCCGGCCTGATTACCATCGTGTACAACAACTTTTTATTAGTCCTGTTGAGTCCGCTACCCCGTGCCAGCAGCGGATACAGACTCCTGGACATGGAGTAGACCTTGCGTATCGTCTCATTAATGTGTGTATTAAACGTCAGTCTTTTGTCTAGGTTCACCCCCAAATACTTCACGCACCACTTAATTGGAATTTCTCTTCTCCCGATCGAAAGTGGCGTTAGAATCGGATTGCAACGAAAAGCTTTAGCCGCTGCGCCACCACATATTGCTACGAAAATTGATTGTCTGTGGATATACCTATATCTTTCGACAATCATATATATTTCAACTCGTACTTCTATGAAATATATATTAGTAAAATTCATAAACAAAAAAAATATATTATGGAAATAATATTTCGCAAGATTTCCATTTTAGTACAAGCGAAAAAAATTAAAAGAATATTTTTTTTTAAATTAAGAGTATAATCTGCGATCAGTGAAATGAAGAAACGAATTATTCGGCTTATTTTTGAAGATAGAAACTTCAAATTTTGTACGTGTGTATTAAAATATATATTCTAGTTCGTCACGTTTTTAATTTTTTGTTTTAATCAAAAACACGTGATCAACGAAAAAATTGACGTCGAAAAATTGGAATTTACAAAAAACGAAATCGTGACGCCCTAGATAGTCCTTAATTAATTACGTGGATAAAATATAACCTCTTAATTTTCAAACATAGATTCAATAAATAGTTTCCAATTTTGCCGTCAATAGATGGCACTCGCCTCGGCATTCGCATAGCTTTACACGCTCTCAGACTTTAGGGAGGAACTTGTTGTCATGGAGACCAGACGCGAATAAATGCTTGCCAGGGAAGCATTTAGGAGTTCTGGTAATTGTAATCTTAAATTTATTTATAAATTATTTTATCTTACTGGAATGACTTAATAGATGAAATTCTTGAAAATGTTAATACATAAATAAATGGTGCCAAATAGAGAGGACCGTTTTGTATAAACACTCCTACAAATTATATTATGAAAATTTGAATGCGGTTTTTAGTTAGGTCAGAAATCAATTTATTCGAAATTATTACCAAGCCAAATGTACAGGGTGTCCCAGTCAACGCGCTATGCTCGGTTTTCCCGGTAGTTTCTGAGATAAGTTTATGGTTCAAAATCCAGTCTGACGTAGGTTTTCCGAGGAATCTCATACTGCTAAGATATTTAGGAATCCAAGATGGCGGACGAATTTCGTCATCTATGGTCCTATTCGACTGAAAATCGATATCTGGGGGTTTTCGGGGATGCGGTTTACGAATTTTTGGTCAAAATTTAGGAATCCAAGATGGCGGACGAATTTCGTCATCTATGGACCTATTCGACTGAAAATCGATGTCTGGGAGTTTTCGGGGATGCGGGTTATGAATTTTTGATCAAAATTTAGGACTCCAAGATGGCGGACGAATTTCGTCATCTATGGTCCTATTTGACTGAAAATCGATACCTCGGGGTTGTCGGGGATGCGGGTTACGAATTTTTGGTCAAAATTTAGGAATCCAAGATGGTGGACGAATTTCGTCATCTATGGTCCTATTTGGCTGAAAATCGATGCCTGGGGGTTTTCGGGGATGCGGGTTACGAATTTTTGGTTAAAATTTGGGAATCCAAGATGGTGGACGAATTTCGTCATCTATGGTCCTATTCGACTGAAAATCGATATCTGGGGGTTTTCGGGGATGCGGGTTACGAATTTTTGGTCAAAATTTAGGAATCCAAGATGGCGGATGAATTTCGTTATCTCTGGTCGTATTCGAATGAAAATCGATATCTGGAGATTTTCGGGGATGTGGGTTACGAATTTTTTAAAAAATTTAGGAATCCAGGACAGCGGACGAATTATAACTATATTTTGACCCCCCTTTATTTATGTTATTATTGGAGATAAAAAAAAGTTTCGTATAAGAGTTGTAGGGTTGTATGCATATTTTTTTAAATGCAATTAAAAAACAATTGCTTGCATATGTCACGTGATATAACAATGAGGGTTGCTTTTTAAATGAAAACCCTGTATATTTTTACGTATTCTTTTAGATCCTTTATCTCTGATTTCAAACATATAAGGATTGATAGATCTAGCTGTAATATTTTTTGATATATCGGACATTAAATATGCTCCAAACATGCATATAGGTATTTTAGGGTTTCTGACGGAGCGCAGTCAGTGGCGTATTTAGGGGGGGGGGGGGCTATAGAGGGCTCTAGCGGCAAAATTCAAGGGCGGCAATTTTTTTGAAAAACACCAAAGACATAAAAACAAAAAAATATTATTATTAATATGTTCTATCAGAACATGTTTAATTTATTTGAGAACGTGTTTTTTATATTAACTAGACTAAAGTTCCTTATTATAGTCAACAGTACAGGGTGGTTGTGCAAACGTTAGAACCTCATTTAACTTCTTTATTTTGGGAGTTACGTAAATAAGTTCAAAAATAAAAGTTATGGGATATCACATGTATTTTCCAAACATCATTTCAGCAAAACAATTCAAACAAGTCGAATTTCGGAGATATGAGCTTTACCTTGGTTTTTTTAAATGTATCTTTACACCATTTGAAAGGCCATAGAAAAATCTTTCCAATGATATATGACACAGTATTTTTCTTAAAAACTATAGTAGATATTAAGTTTTATGTTTTCTTACATTAAGTCATGGTAGTCCGAAAAATATACAGTGTGTTTCACTTTTTAATTTTTTTTTCTGATTTGAATCAAATTTTACTTAAGTATGGAACAAATTAGGATCTACTTATGACCAGAAAAAAATGCACCTCCTACAAATGCAAAGCCATCTGCGGTACCAAAATATGCGGATAAAATCAAAATATCATATTAAGCATATTTTTATTGGAAAATTTTGTCAATGAAACTTGTTCAGAATTGTTCAGAAACCTTAACAAGTTAGAGAATATTATTTAGGTATTATTATTCTCTAATCATGATAAAAGCAAATAAATAAAAAATAATTAATTGTAAAAAAAAACCTTAACAAGTTTTATTAACAAAATTTTCCGACAAAAAGAATGCCTAATATGATTTTCCGATTTTCTCCACATATTTTGGTACCGCAGGTGGCTTTGGTACCGTAGGAGGCGAATGTTTTTCTGGTCATAAGTAGATACTAATTTGTAAGTAAAATGTGATTCAAATCGGAAAAAAAATAAAAAAGTTATTGGGGTGTTACCAATTATTGAAATTCTCCATTTTATTTAAAATAAAGTGAAATTAGACAGAACTAACATATTGTTTATTTTAATTTACATACTTTTGTTTTCCATGGCTAATTTGATAAATTGTAAATTTATAGTAAATTAGACAAAATTTGTTTAAGATAAGTACCATATTATAAAAACAAAGCTTTTTTATGGCGTTTCAAATGGTACATATATGGAGTGTTAATTTAAAAAAAAGCAAAGTAAAGTTCATATCTCCGAAATGCGACTTTCAATAGGCATGCCCACAAAATTTTAATTTCAATTGGAAATGATAGAATTATCGATATTGTACACTAATTTAACAATAAAAAAAAACCGCTGCCCAAGGAATCACTACTTCCACATCCAGATTTTCTATCCAAGTCACTTACAACGAAAAAATGTTGTATGTGGAAATAATTGTTTAATAATATAATATTTGAATTCGTCTACCTCAAAAACCCATAAAACGATAACCCACGTCGGTAGTGGGGTGGGGGGTGGTGATAGAGGGTGACAGTGGGGGTGGATAAGGTAAAAAAATATTTTGAGGTTTCTGATTCTTGTACACACAATAAATCAAATTTTGTTTTCCATCCTCTTTAATAATGGGGTGGGGGTGGTAATGGGGGTGGCTAATGCCAAAATTTTTTTTGAGACCTTAGCTTCTCTTGTATATAGTAAATACCAATTTTATGAACTCTTACCGGCTTGATTTACCTGTTTACCTCCCCATTTACTCCAATTTACACTCCAACCCTTCGATGGAATAAGATGAAAATATAATCTAGTTCCAGATCCCGTTAAAGTACATACGTGTACCAAATTTCAAGTCAATATCTTAAACGGTTCCAAAGTAATCGTGCGCACAAAAAAGTTAGACCGACAGACAGACAGAAATTTTTCTTCGCTGAAACTTAAAATGTCGACCTTTCATGACAGTCTAAGCCTATCTGAACAATAAAAATTTCCAAAAATTTTTTTGTTACTATACTTCCACTGGATGTGGAAGTAATTAATATTCTATTTTCAAGAAAAAGAACGCCATTGCCATGTAAACCGGAAGTGATATTTAAAATTTACATGCCTTTTTTTACTTTCCTTTAATAGTCAATTAAGAACATAAATAATACGATCAATTCTTCTTTGATGTTCAATTATATGTTTCTTAGCGGCATCGATTCCCCGGAAAAAAAATACTTATCTCAAAAACTACCGAGAAAATCGGACATAACGCGTTAACTAGGACACCCTGTACACTGTAAATATACATTATGTACCTACAGATAGTTTTTTCTTTTAATTAAAAACCACTGCCTAAGGAATCACTACAACCGCATTCAGTTTTCCTACTCAAATTACTTTAAATAAAAATTCTTGTGCACCCAACGCGAATTCGACTCTGTACGATAGAAATATATTTGAACTATTTCTCTTATATTACACAATCTGTTTATCTCCGCCTTTGGGCATATTTCATTTGTCAAATGTGCACGCCCACCCGTATATACCTTTTTCATATATATCAATGAAAATATTATGTGTTCTACCGCAAATCATACTCTTAAATAATTATTTTTATTTACCGATTGATTTTCTTCAAAAACAATAGGGTTCTTCCTCTAGCCAACACTAATTTACTTTCCAAATTACAATCGAACTTTTCTTTCTTAAGTTATCGTGCTTACAAGAAACGTGACGGACGGACAGACGGACATTTTGAAAGTTGTTCAGAATTCGTTCACTAACACAATGATACGAGCGATATTTACGATTTTAGAAATGTGCCGATCAAATACAATATACTCTTCGTTTTTGCGAAGAGTGTAATAACTGAACGGGTATTATACAAAAGGGCTGTGACATCATCGGTTGCATTAATATAACCAACATAACCTCAACTTTTAGGTTGTTTAAGTTTATTGTCATTTTTAATGATTGTATCCGCACTTCTCATTTGAAACCAGCATGGCTCCAAGCAAACATTTAAAAATTGACGCAAATGATGTCTCAATATTGTTGATTACTAAAAATGGGCTGCTAATTACTTCCACATCCAGTGGAAGTATAGTAACGACAAAAAAATTTTTAAAAATTTTTATTATTCAAATAGGCTTAGAATTTCATGAAACGTCGAGATTTTAAGTTTGAGCGAAAAAAAATTTCTGTCTGTCGGTCTTTTTTTTTTGTACGCACGTATACTTGAGATATTGACTTGAAATTTGGTACACATATGTACTTTAGCAAGATTTAGAACTAGATTATATTGTCATCTTGTTCCGTCGAAGGGGTAAATTGGGGTAAATTTGGGGTAAATAGGTAAATCAAAGGGTCATTCCATATCAAATCAACCAAGCAAAAAAAATTTACCACTCAGATTTTAACGAATTTTGGTACACATGTTTAACCCCTCGAAGGTATTAAAAATCCATAATTTCAAATTTTTCTGACGAGTAGTTTTTTTTCTATAGGACTCAAAAAATAAAAAATTAACACATTTTATTACAACGGGGGTATTTTAATAATTATTATCTCAGGATGCTGAAGAAGAAATTTTTTGTGTAAGCACTCGTTTTGTAACTTATGGACTAAAGTTTATTTCTATTTAAAAAATTTACATAATTTCTTTGTTTCAAGGTCACTCTCAAGATCATAAATACTCAAATGGTATTATCTAAAAAAGTAATTTTTTTTTTCAACTCAAAAAATTAAGTAATATTAACTGAACTTTCCTGTACCTCTGTGCCAATATTGAAAGTGGGGCGACGACAAATAAGTACGTAAATAAATAATAAAAGTGTTGGTACATGCGCTGCATAAAATATCGCCTAACCGCGTCGCTCAGACCTGGCGCGCGACCAGCCTAGACCCGTCGTTTGCCGCGGATAGTGCATAATTAGGTGTATATTTATCAGGTTTTGGACATTTTAAATCAAATTAAATTATATTACTTAATATTATCAATAGAGCAATGGATAAGAACCGACAAAATATGTTAAATATGTGTTTTCGCGAGTCTGATTATTATAACGTAAACGCAGAATGGCATTTTTAGCTACCAGTCATGGCAAAAATGTATGTGATGGACTAGGTGGAACTGTAAAACGACTTGCGACGAAAGCAAGTCTATAACGATCTTACTCTGATCAAATTTTAATTATTTATTGCACAGATGATGATCATCAGCAGAATACTTTATACTTTATCTCTTGAAAGCAGATTTGACAAAGTGAAACCTGTTCTTGGAATTCAACAATACCATTGTTTCATACCTAAGAAAGATATGGTTTTGAGAGGAAAACTCTATTTAAATAGCAGTAAGAGTACTGAATTTAACCTTGGAAATGGCTTACCTAATATTGAATTTGAGGAAATTTCTGGCTTTGTCACTGCCATGTATGATGATTTCTGGTGGCTAGGATGTGTACTCAAGGCTGTACCCAGAAAATATATACTTTCCATATTCAAAAGCTAACCTTTCGTGGAAATTGTTAAAAAAAGTGTATATTTACATTTACAAATATTTTTCGTTAGTCCCCCCCCAAAAAAATCCAGGGTCCTGCCTTGTGGGTACTAGGTAAAAATGACGAAACTGAGGAGGTGACAACCACCACATCCAAGTGACCCTTCCCGATCATTTCTGTATCCAAATAAACCTGAGGTTTTAAATGTCAACCCAAAAACAATACTAACTTAAAGTAGATGCTGTCACTGAAACTGGAAGGGTCTACAAGTTTAGTAAAGCTGAAATGGCATTATCTGATACGGCTTCAAAATTGTATAAATAACAATTATTAAACAAACAAATTTTTGTATTAGGTACCACCAGTGGCGCAGCAAAAAAATTCATCTTGGGCGGGGGGCAATAGATCCGGCCTCCCCAGAGGATGAGGAAAATTTTTCAGAAAATGGTTGAAAACGGATGTGTATATAGATTCCTCTATTAGATAATATTGGCATTAATTACAAAATATTTGTTTCAAGGAATAATTTAGATACTGCTTTGTACTGCTTCTTTATTTTTTGGCTCATAGAAGACGACTTGGGGGGGGGGGCATGCCCCCCCCCCTGGCTGCGCCCATGGGTACCACCAATCAATGTTTTTTTTTTGCGTACAACATATTTCATTCTATATTACCCATTTAGTATTTAATTATGCTTATTATCGCAATCATGTTATCATGTATGACAAAAGTGGTTGTGGCAGGTAAACGTGGGGGTGGGGGTGGTTACACAAACCTATTTCCAAGATTAATAATAACAACTCTTTTGATTATGTAAATTCAAAATTATAGGTTGCAAAATAAAATACTAAACTTTGCGATTAGTGTCTTGAAAGTACACATTGTCCTAAAATAATATTTTTTGTACAATGTTCCCGTTGTTGCCCCACTTTGAAATTGTATGCAATGGTAGATATGACCACCAGGGACAAATACAATTTTTTTAATAATTTTCAAAAATATACTTTTTGAGAAAAATTACTTTTATATTTGTGACCTTGACCTCGACCTTTAAATTTCAGGTTACAACATTTTTTAACTTCAAATAGAAAAATATTGCTTAATCACTATAAATTGACGTTTGTCCCACCCTTATATCTCTTATCGTTTTGGAGATATTGTGATTTAAAAATCCCTATTTTCCAAAATTACTGACTTTCTTTCAATTTTCAAAGACTTATTACTCAAGAACCAATAATCAAAAAAAATCGAAAAACTTAAATTTTCATGTTGTTGACAGGTACAACATTTTCACCAAAAATTATCAAAATCGGAGAAGTCAAGTTTCAAAATTTTATTTTTATTGGTTGATTTGGCATGGAATGACCCCAAATAGGTAGGAGTTCATAAAATGGGTATATACTATATACAAGAGAAGCTAAGGTCTCAAAAAAATGTTGGCATTATCCACCCCATTATTAAAGGGGATGAAAAAAAAATGTGATTTAGTGTGTGTACAAGAACCAGAAACCTCAAAATATTTTTTTACTTCATCCACCCCCACTACCTCCCTCTATCACCACCCCCACCCCACTACCGATGTGGGGTATCGTTTTATGGGTTTTTGGGGTAGAGAATTGCACCTTCATCATTGATATTGACTGAGCTATCATGGGAAAAAATCTAGCTTTATAGAAATGACAGAAGACAGGAACTATAAGTTCCTGTCTTCTGTGGAAATGATTTCACGAAAACTGTCGCTACCTCCCTGGCTATCAGATTCACCACTATCGCTATCTCCCGATACATCGAATATTCGCGAAAATCAAACAAATGAACACAATAGGGATTTACCTTCGATACTCACAAATTCACCAATATGTGACAGCGATTTATATATCATGACAAATTTCCGCTGTTATAGTTTGTACCACCGATAATCCAGCGATATAGAAACGTTCGCAAAAAAACGTAAAGGGTACCGACCTGTATCAATTTCAGTCTATTTACATAAAAGGCCATAAAAGTGTTCGGCTTCTTATATTCACAAAACAATGGTCACATATTTCCGGACAAAAATGTAGGCCACTCCCACTGAATAGGTAGGTATAATTGGTTTAAATTTTCTCTACCGGAATTATGATAGGTTGGTGGTCAACGTGGACTAGCGTTGTCAAATTGGACCGGCGGACGGTACACTAACTAGAAGCGGTCGGCATCCTTTATGCTTTGATTGCGAGCTTTTTTATATCGCTGAAATATTTCTGGAATACACTATACTTTACTATATAAGCCTTTCCTTATACGTGAATTCCTTTGTATCGAAGGTAAATCCCTATAGACCTTTTCATCATAAAAGCGCGCATGTGCTGCCGCTAAGTTTGTTTGCGGGAATTATGATATGTTCGAACAGTTGATTGTCAAAATGGCTGGACCGGTATCATTTTTTTCACATTAATTTAGACGAAAGTGTGATTGACGGTGCAAAATTAGTACACAACATTGTGGAAGAACACGCTTGCGCTCAATTAAGGCGCTAGCTCACGTATCCTGGCCGTAAAATGACTGGAAGCAAGAATAAAGAACTGGTTGCAAGGTTAGAATTCAACTTATCAATTTATATACAAGTGCATTAAAAGAAAACAAATGTGTTTAGTCTACAATATGCTTAATAACATTCTTCGTGCAGTAATTGATAATGCAGTAAAAATATTTTCTGTTTTTTTTACGAAAATGTAGGGTCAAAAATGCAACTGAAAATGAGGCTTTTTGTCGATCCTTCTGTGGACAAAGCTGGCTCCTTTTTTTCTAATTTCTTCAAATAGGTAAACTCTACGATATGGCACTACCTATTTTCAAAAAAATTGGTAACAGATTCATCATTATTAGTTTAAAAAACGTCGAGTTCCGCCATGTTCTGACAGTTTTCCCATGTCAATATTGGATTTGACATAAACATTACGTTTTTTAACCAAATAATGATGAATCTGTTACCAATTTTCTGAAAATAGGTAGTGCCATATAATATAGTTTACCTATTTGAAAAAATTAGAAAAGAAAGGAGCCAGCTTTGTCCACAGAAAGATCGACAAAAAACATTTTCAATTGCATTTTTGACCCTACATTTTCGTAAAAAAATATTTTTACTGCATTATCAATTACTGCACGAACAATGTTATTAAGCATATTGTAGACTAAACACATTTGTTTTCTTTTAATGCATTTGCATATAAATTGATAAGTTGTAGTTGAATTCTAACCTTACAACCAGTTCTTTGTTCTTTCTTCCAGTCATTTTACGGCCACAATACTTGAGCCAGCGCCTTAATTGAGCGCAAGTGTGTTCTTCCACAATGTTGTGTACTAATTTTGCACCGTCAATCACACTTTCGTCTAAATTAATGTGAAAAAATGATACCAGTCTAGTCATTTTGACAATCAAATGTCCGAACATTTCATAGTTCCCGCAAACAAACATGCGCGCTTCTGTTCATTTGTTTGATTTTCGCGAATTTCTTCCAATTCTTCTTCCTCTATTGTTTCACTTACGATATCGTTATCATCTTGGTTATGTCCATTGTTTGTTATGATATTTTGACATCTAATCTATGATTTTGACATTTTTTATGTCTAAAAACTTTTAACGAATCGACAGGGAATCAGAAAATCAGATATAGTGTAGTGATAAAATAATAGTTATCTCAGAGTGAATATTTGAAAGTGCAGAAAGAACCAAATCTTTCAAGATGAATCCAGTGTACGATTTTATCCAAAGAAATCGTGTCATAACAGAAATTGAGAAGGCCCATTGTTCTAAGGCTCGAAATTTAGCTCTGAAAGATTTTGATTTAACAACGTTTCCCGATATTTTACTTAATTGCCATGACTTATTATCACTGAACATAGGTCATAATAATATAATCACGTTACCAAATGATATACTCCAGTTAAAAAAATTGCAACATTTATCCATAGAATATAATAATTTCGATATGTTTCCAGACGCTTTAAAAAACCTGCCACAGTTAGTAACGTTAAACGTCAGCCATAATCCCATCAAACAACTAACAAAAGATATTGGCTGTTTTACCTCTTTAGAAATATTCTGGTGCAATAGTTGTTGCTTAACTTCCTTGCCAGAGGAATTAGGACATTTAACAAAATTGGAAATATTTGGAGCAAGGCGTAACAAAATTAATAAATTACCTGATGGAATCTGCAAATTAGAAAATTTACACTGGTTAACATTACAGGATAATAAATTGAACACCGTTCCCCAAGATTTTGATAAATTACAGTCGTTAGTACATATAAATTTTAACAAAAACAACTTTGATTCTATACCACTCGAGATATCAAAAATTAAATCACTGGAGTTTCTTTATCTTCAGAGAAATGAATTCTTTACTCTACCAGAGAGTTCAGTGCTAGCAATGCCACACACCAAAATAAATCTACAAAATAATCCTCTTCAGCTAGGGGATAATAGGATATTCACTAACGTTATTACAACTGGATCAGAAGATGTAATTATGGATTTACCAGGACATGACTCTGATACAAGTTCTAATTGGGAAGACAGTTTTGATAGTTTGGATTTAAGCTATAGAGCAGTGACTGAAGATGAAGATGAAGAAGATGAAGTCCGGCTTCGCTCAAATATAGTACCACGATTGTCAAAATTTCTTGTTACTTCTTAATTTTTAATTAACTAAATTCTTATATACTGATTGTAGATATGAAATAAATCGATGCTAGCAAGAACTGAAAGCACGTTCCTCAAGTCACAGGTCTAGTAACACGATCTAATAGAGATACTATGTCAAGTGAAAATTATTTATCCTCACTTTTGTCTATCAGTCCAGTGTTTGACGGTAAAAACAGGGCGTTAGGTACCTCAGAATTTTTTTGTACGACATCGATTTTGATGAAAATTTGTAATTAAGCTCATCTAATCCTCTTCAAAAGCTATATGTTCCTGATGTGTGCTTTTTGTTCTTTGGGGGTGAAAACTACTCGATTTAAGCGTTACGTAAATTGAAAACATGTTTAAATAATAACTAGAATAAACATTATTTCATATCCTGGAATATAATTTATGATGTGTTACAACGTTTCTACAACTATTCTTTAAAACCACCCCTTATGACGAAATTAAAAGAAAAAAATTCGTTTTCAACAGCTTGAAATGCATTTATAATGAATTAAAATCTGTTTATCATACAATTTATGATTTGTTGCAACGTTTCATCCATTACAAACCGTCCTCGTGATAAAATTAACTACCATATTTACTTGAAATTAAAAACTGAAATTATTGAATGAGTTTAAAGGGAAAAATAAAAATTTTATTTACATTATAATAGCATGTTTTATTATTGAAAACCTATCGATCATCAGAACTATCATTACTATCGACCTCCTCCTCTTGGTCTGTAATTAGAGGACAATTTTGACAGTTGTCACCGGAGCATGTTCCGCATGTTGGGTTACAAAAAAGTCCAACTTTTCGGCACCTACAAGCTCCGCCGCATCCTTTTTAGCAATTACAGATTATCATTTTGAGGAGTTCTTCCGGTGCAAGCATATCCAGCATTTTGATTTGTAGTAAAAATCCTTCATTATTAATCCATCCCCAATCAGTTAGACGAATATTTTAAATAAACCCTCTTAATGCGCTCATTCAAAGCATCAACTGTCGGAACAAGGGATGATCATCTCACAGCACTGTTTTTAATAGTAGTCTTAATAAAGGACTCATAGAGCATCTGCTCGAGAAATGCTGGTAAGTCTTCGATACAATTTTTTTAACTGTATCTCTTTAGCAGCTCCGTACACTATATATGTATATAGGTGGGCAGTTCTACAAAGCATGGTCGATTCATGATATTAGTGACTTACTGATCAAAAATTGGTTCAAGCTACAACCCGTGTCCAATATTCGCTTAGATGAGTCTTACCGCACCTTGTTATAATAAAAAACTTGAGCTAAATTACGACAAAAATAAAATATTGGCTGTTTTTACTCCTAAAACTCAAGACCGTCACGCGTAACTCCATACAGATTGACACTTGTTTTGGCTGAAATTTTGTTACCAGAGAAATGGTTAGTGTCTATCTCTGCTATAATTATTACAAAATATCCACAATTTGTTAGCAAGATACAACTTTCATGTTTTAAAGTCTAGGATTCAATATATAATCTATTAAAGTCGCGTAACTTGGTTAATTCTCACGACCGTCACAGCACTCATTATTAGTTAATAAGTTGAATGCTAGGACTACCACCGACTCAGAAACACATCGAAATTTAGTTTTCGTTGTGAAATCATGTGAGATACAATAACCTCTTTCCCAAAACATTTTGAATTTCCAGTAATTTATATGGTTAGTCTAATATATGGCCCTGTGCTCTCTTTCATGACCGTCACGTTGTGTATTTTAGCATTTATCAACTTACTAATATCCAAATACGTTTTTATTTTGAGGTATCCACTACACTGTCTTCTCCTAACCTTACTTTAATAATGGCTTAGGGTGAATATAATTCTTAGTTATTTTTGTCTACCGGCCCTCACGACCGTCACACTCATGACCGTCACATGGCACAAATTTGAGTGTGATGGTCTTGAGACTCTAGTGACGGTCATGAGAAATTTCATTGGCATTACTCTCCTTCACTCTTGTAACTTTTGAATGATAGAATGGATTTTTTTCAAATTTGGTGTAGTGGTATGAGATTAAATTTCCAATTATATGATGTAAAAAACCAACTTCTGACTTCCGGTTTCGAGGCAAATGACGTGAAAATCAAATTTTTTAAATGGGACAACTTGTATATTTTTTCATATTTGGTTCCTACTAGTCAAAGTACATATGATCTGACCCTCAAATATTATTTTTATTTTCAAAAATTTGGCACAACCTCAGCCAGCAATTACACGACCGTTTTACGAATCTCACAACCATCTCATGCCACTCACGACCGTCACGCGTAACTCACAGTACCTCATTCACAATGGTGTCATAAATATTATTTATCTCGTTAGGACCATTGACCTTTAAATTATGAACAGAACTGGTTATCGGTAACAAAATTTAGACACAAAAAGTAATTTGAGTCAATACAGTTAACTGAATTTCGAAAGTATTAGGCTCAAATAAGAAAGAAACAGATACTTCCAATCATGTCACTTTTTATTTTATTCATGGGTATTATTACGATCAAAATTTAGGACATATTTTTCACTTCAAAGAAGCAACTTTTTCATAATCCATTTAGCGTATTTATATTAATACACAGCACAAATATAAATGTGACGGTCGTGTGTTTTGTTATACGTTTCACTAAGGAAAAACAGCTGTAACATTTTAGTCACGGGAAAAAAGCTGGTGCCACAAGTCATACATGAAAAGTAGACACTTTAACCATTTCAAAAATGTATGCCATCAATAAATTCCTGACATTTTATTTTTTAACATTGTCAATGTGAAATCGACCATGCTTTGTAGAACTGCCCAGGTGTGTGTGTGTGTGTGTCTTGTATGAGGATATACATACATATATACAGGCATATGTGTTTACACATATTTATAAATGCTCCAAAATTGTCGAGAATAATACAATTTACATGCTCCAAAAATTTCACCGAAAAAATGCGATTGGTTTCTCAACGATAACTTCCTTAATTTTTAAGCTATCTAATCGCTTCAAAAACCATTTTGTAGGGAAGTTTTTTTTACTCTAGCATTTTTTACGTATCTTTAGTTTTTGAATTATTGTAAAAAAATTTAAATTTTTTAAGAAATTTCAAAAATCAGTTCAAATTTTATTCAAACTTTTTTTCAATCAAATCTAGGCATCCCAAACCTATCGAACTCCTAGAACATATTGTTAGTACTTAAATAAAGTAAATTGTAAATGAATTATGTTCAATTTCAGTTCTTGCGGTAGTAAAGCCATTGGTTTCATTGCTGATTTTTTCCTTCGAAAAAACGAGGCAACCAATTTATTTTCATCATAACTTCGTTAGCTTTCATGCTAACGACCTTTACCAAAGCTCATTTTAATGGTCTTTTCAAGTCTTTTAAAAATGTCATGTTTTCCTCAAAAAAATTTCCGTTTTTCCATTATTTAACGTTGACGTTGACTTAACGTTGTGAAAGGTTTGAATTCAGTTTTCGGCGAGCCACAACTCGGTTCGTATTATATCTACAGAAATAAGAAAAAAAACATGAATTTTTTAGATGAAAAATCAACATTTTCAACTACGATTAACTCAAAAAGTATTGACTCATCGAAAAAACTTTATACATAAACACACCACAGATAGTAGCGAGGATAGTAGATAACTCCCAAATCCATAGCCAAGGCTGTGCGGAAGGGGGTTACACATTTGGAAAAACGCAGACATACATCCACACCCACCGGTGTTGTCAATACCGGGGCTGGGGGTCGAACCCACATCGGTACTACATAACTTTTTTTCCGTGTGCCAGTTCCCTAATTACTGCCCAAATTTCAAGTCAATCGGTTTTGTACGAAAGAATTTGAGCGAAAAACCGTCAAACGCTGGACTATATTATGATTTGTTTTGGAATCATCTCCTGAGGAATTTCAGTAAGCGATTGAGGCAGTATTTTATGTGCTGAACACCAAAGAGGTTCTCCATTTTCTTGTCATCCATAATCATTCCAAGGCTTTGGAATATTGTAAATACCTTCGGCCCAGTAATGCCGAACATTTTTGAGGTCCGTACTCTTCTGCTGATACGGATATGTTAATAAGCCTTCTTTTATTGCCAAATCCGGTATCAAAGAGTAACTTACATTTAGTTTTATTGGAATGAGCCAGCAGAATGCAAAAGATGTCACTATCAACACTTTGAACTCTAATCTGTTCATAACCCATTGTTACCGTTTTCGAGATAAATGTCTGCACATTATAATATTATTATTATATTTTTTTTTCAGTATATTTTATTTTTTGTTATGTTAATAATATAAAGTTATATTATACGCCTTACAATAATTGTCACAGTTATTTCCTCTAAATGATTTACCGATATATGAATTTCCATGTTTTCTTAGTTTGGACTCATTTATCTGGAAAATGGTAACTCCTATCAAAATATTGTATAGGAACAAAATTGTAGATAATTTTATGCACGTTGTTTTGGAAAAAAATTTTTGTCCATCTTTTTTAGTTTTTGTGTTAAATGACAAAAACACCATTGGCAACAGTTTTTTTTTTTAAATATGGCCGTCATTTTAAAAGTACAGCCTGTTTTTTTAGGGACATGTCTAAAATTGATCCTTAGGCTTTAATCTTTATGAAAGACATTGTCCCCAAGGATCGGGGGAGGTGCACGTACAGCTAGGGTGGGCTCTACCACTAATCATTTCCCAATAAATATTTTTTAACGAATTTTTAAATAAAAAAAAAATTCTTGTCAACACTTGACCTGTCAACATTTCAACGTCGACTTGTTACCAGTAGGGTAGTGCGGGTAGTAGGGTAGTGGATTGTTTTCACGGATTTTCCACTGAAATCGTTTGTCACGACGCGGCCTTCAATTTTAGCATCCGCGTATCAATTTAAAAAAATGAAAAAGGACATTTTACTTTTTCCAAGTACCAGTTTGATCGCTTTAAAAAAATTATGTGTAGTTAAAAGCCATTCCAAGATTTTATAGAAAGAATTTGGTAGTTGTACCGAATCTTTATAGAGGTTAAAAAAGTCCATAAAAATTCATTAATTTTTTTTTTCAATATTCCCCTTGTCAGATTCTGTTCGAATTTATTCCACATTTATGTTTTGGTAGTATCTATAGTTTCTTAAAATCTTATTTGAATCGGTTATGCCGTTATAAATTTGTTTATTTTCGAAAATGTTCGATTTTTTTTACTCGAAAATGCTTTATTATTAAGGGCTG
Organism: Rutpela maculata; assembly: GCA_936432065.2. NCBI lineage: Eukaryota > Metazoa > Arthropoda > Insecta > Coleoptera > Cerambycidae > Rutpela > Rutpela maculata. The sequence continues at coordinate 142,964,174 of OW386292.2, read as the reverse complement.
ACATTTGGCAAAATTGTAAGTGATATTAAAACAATCTAAGCAAAAAATGAGCACAATCCGTGCCGGGGCAAATTCACCCATCTTATCCGACTATAGCAATAATTCAACTTCAGTCCTGAATAACAAACAGTATAAAATCAAATCGACGCCAGTGACGAAAACAAATACAATATCTTTGGTTTGGTGTCTCCACAAATAGCTCTTAGTAGAAAAGGGAGGAAGGAAGTAAAGAAATAAATAACCCTGATCTTGAAGCATAAAGCATCCATAAAATCGTAAACATATGTCGTGTCAGCATGTGGCTGAAGTAGCGTTTGCCATACTCGTCACTTTTACTACCGTGTGTAACATAATAGCCTGCAGTGTAGTTGTTAAAATAGGCTTTATGAATGTTATTGTCTGAGTATAATGCTTGGGACTGCTGTATTTGACTGGTAATAGGATATTATGAGGTTTGGATTGATTTTTTGGCAACATGTGACCACGCTTGTGGTAACATATGCCCTAATAACAGTGAATATACCTCATTCACGATGTTTTAAGGCAAAAATACAAATCGGACAGTCTAATTCGATAACAACAGAAGCTGCCATCCCTCAAACATTGGCAGCCAGCTAATATTTTATTATTCTTATTGATTGAAATCGTCTACCCCAGAAACTCATAAAACGATATGCCACGTCGGTAGTGGGGGTGAATAAAGTAAAAAAAAAATTGAGGCCTTTGGCTCTTATACACGCACTAAATGACGATTTTATTTTTTTCGCCCCCTCTAATAATGGGGTGGCTAATGCTGGAAACTTTTTTGAGACCTTAGCTTCTCTTATATATACTAAATACCAATTTTATGGACTCTTACTTGCTTGATTTACCTATTTACCCCCATTTACCCCAATTTACCCTTCAACGAAATAAGATCAAAATATAATCTAGTTCCAGATCTCGTTAAAATACATACGTGTACTAAATTCAAGTCAATATCTTAAACTGTTCCAGAGGAAACGTGCGCACAAAAAAGTTAGACAGACCGACCGACAGACAGAATTTTTTTTCTCAAACCTTAAATCTCGACGTTTCATGACATTCTAAGGGTACGGACATGTCGAAGAAGTCACGACTCTATCCGTGCATCTCGGAGTTTTAGCCAATTAAGTGCTACGACGCTGGGTGGACATGCCGGAGAAGTTTATCAATCCGTTCCGTTTTTCGGGGGAATTGACCTGCTTTTATTGTATCTCATGTAAATCATTTCTATTTCTGCAGTGTGTCGCCGTTTGTTTGGAATCACCATCATAAAACATGTATTTTAGGTCCGATTTAGGACTTTTTTTTAACGTAGATCTCTGAAAAGTGCATTCTTGTGATACATTAAATTTTATAAAACGCAAAAGGTCGACCTATTGCGTTTGTTATTGTGGGTGAAAAATTATGAAATGTAACGAAAGTTGCATGGCGCATGGCAATAATTATTATTGCAATCAGAAATTAAAATAATTAAAACTTAATACAAATTGACAATTACAGTGGATTTTCATTGGCAATTTCAGAATTTTTATTTCCTTCGGAAAAAATCCAAAAATAGGTATTTTTTTCACGAAATTTGGAACAAACCCATTTAAGTGCGTATTGTTATGGCGGAAACCGGAACGAGAGGTTGGGGGTGAAACTTTCGAATTATACAGAAATATGCCCTTCTTATGGGACATTTCAAATACAAATTATTTAAATGGGGATATGCGCAATCAGTGAATAGGTGTACTATTAGATAAATATAAAATTTAATTAGTTGGCATGATTTAATATACGTGTACTATCCGATTAAAAAGTACTGGCACCCCACTATCTGTCTATTCTATTTTTTGTTGAATTTTTATTGTATCTTTTAAAATACATTAGGAGAACACTGTACATTACTGAACAAAATTAATTGATGAATTAGTTTGAAATAATAAGAAATAAAATATGATCTCATGTTTCTTTACAATAATTAGCAATTATATTAGCAATCGAGAAAATTGTTATCTTTCGAAATAAATACCAAGTATATCAAAAATAAATGAAAATACAGGATGGAAGAAACTTGTTATTTGAATTTTCTTTTTTACTATTAGTAGTTTTCGAGAAAAATACATGTGAAAATGTGGAGTGTGCATTTTTTTATCAACTATTATTATTATTCTCATTATTAAAATTAAACACAGATTTTAGTACTTATAAAATAGCTATAAGCTATTTTTGTAGCAAAATAAGTTACATTGTGTCCGGATTAATTTTCTGGTTGCTTACGAACAAAACTACTCCATAAATAGTTAATTCGAACATTCAAAACATGACTAAAAATTAAACCCATTATTGAAAATTACGGCTAGGGCCTAGCACCGTCGCGTGGCTCTTTCCTTCGCGTGGCTCTTTCCGTCGGATAATACGAGTCGTCTGCGTCTGTATATAATTCTTTCTGCGTACTCGTTAATGTAATTTGGTGTTCACTAAAAATCATTACACATAAAAAAAATTCAATATAAATATTGTATTGTCCCCAACTGTACCAGTATAGTAACCAGAAAAGTAATGCTTCGGTTTTTATACGTTTGCCGATGAATATAAAACTCAGGTTTATAGGTATCCGTCGGATACTGCTTAGTTATAAACTTTGGCAAATAACTATGAAATGAGTGGTTCAAAATTGACTTGCAAGAATCAGCCTAAACCTACTAACAAACACATTAACTAACTAATGAACTAATATACAAATAAAAGCCTTGTAAAAAGAACATTCGTATTATTAAACACATTGATGCAACATTTTGTATCGCATCTAGGAACGGCCCTGCATACATATAATTTGTTACATTACTTCCACTTCACTACGTGGATGTGGAAGTAAAACGAATAATGAATTCAATTGTTATTTATTTCAGATATAATAACATGTTTCTGAAAATAGACAACTGTGGTGGTGAATCTTGTCGGGCCCTGACTGAAACTGACCTCGTCAATGTTGGCTCCAGCAAACTGTGCCGGGACCCAACGGTCCGCCTGACAAACTTCAAAGCGTACCGACAACCCACTAAACAATGCATTATTACTTTAATATAACATCAACGTTGTCAGAAAGTAATTTGTCATACTATTAAATGTTACGTAATGTAACCAACATTACGTAAATATTTGTTTAATATTTCGAAATGTAACATTTCTCTGTTACGTTGTTGTAATATAAATATCATATTGCAAGAGAACATTACAAATGTTACTTCCATTTAACATTGCATAACATTACGGATACATTCTTTGTTTGCTGGGAACTTATGTTCATAATAATCGTCACATACATGTGGCTGAAGCGTACAGCATCTTGAAAATGAATAATGAAACGAAACTAATTTTCTTAAATTACTTTGAAGAGAGCATAATACTAAGTGGTGCCAAAAATTTTCATGATATGAAGTTATTCAACGAAGCCTAAGAAAACGTCTTTCAAAAAATATTACCGCAAATATGCCCAATGCTAAAGTTAAAATAAATTTTGTTACTTTAGGTACTCATTTTGTCAACTTTTATCTTTAAATTTATGTTACCTGAATTTTGATTAAAGTAAAAACTTCATCTTAAACAGATTTATATTTTCTACGCACTTTCATTAATGAAATATTAAGTACATAAACAAAGCAGAATGTACAACTGATATCGTGAATCGAGATACACATAGGCAATAGACCCTTGTGTACGTTTTATTAAAATCTCTATACACAGATATATTTTCCAGTTAACCTATAGGGGCTAGCCAAAGGCGTGGTGTACACTGACAAGGAATATTTTACAAAAACGCTTCCGTCGTAATATCTACGACGTCGGTATCTACTTACTACACTTTACCTGTTGATTCAGATTGTCTTCCTAGTTTTATTTCCACATCCAGTGGAAGTACAGTAACGACAAAAAACATTTTGAATATTTTTACTGTTCAAATAGGCTTAGAATGTCATGAAGCGTCGAAATTCTAAGTTTGACCGAAAAAAAAATTTCTGTCTGCCTGTCTGTAACTTTTTTGTGCGCACGATTACTCTGGAACGTTTAAGATATTGACTTGAAATTTGGTACACGTATGTATTTTAACGTGATCTGGAATTAGATTATATTTTCCTCTTATTCTGTTGAGGTTTTTGGTAAATAAGGGTAAATGGGCGTAAACAGATAAATCTAGCAGATATGAGTTCATAAAATTGGTATTGGTATTTAGTGGTGATATTTAGTATTAGTATTTATACAAGAGAAGCTATAAAAGGTCTCGAAAAATTTTTTGGCATTAGCCACCCCCATTACCACCCCCACACCGTTATTAAAGGGGGTGAAAAAAATTGTGATTTAGTGTGTGTGGGTGTGTACAAGAATCAAAAACCTCAAAATATTTTTTTTACTTCATCCACTCCCACACTACTACCGATGTGGGATACTGTTTTATGAATTCTTGGGGTAAATGATTTCAAATATTACATTATTAAAGATCCATAAGTAATTATTTCCACATACAAAATGTTTTCGTTGTAAGAGACTTGGATGGAAAATCTGGATGTGGAAGTAATGATTTCTTGGGCAGCGGTTTTTCCACTCCCTACTCAAAATATGCCGGTTGTGGTGCTGTTTATGGCGTTTCTCCCACAACGCTGGAGCATTGATTGATTCGTCCTTTTTATTCATTTTCACTTTTTCACAAAATAAAAATAAAAAGATATTCAGTATATATCGTACACACATTCCTGCGTGATGGTTATACACTGTACGGCGAATCTAGACAAACGTAGTGTGTACTGGCTAAACCTCAACCCCTCACAGTTCTTCAAAATTAATCCGCATGTGTACCATCAATAGAAACACTGGTGGGAATTGTTGAAAGTAAAATACGGCACACGGCACGGATTCAATGCTGGAAAAGCCGTACTATATTTGTATTGCTACTTTTTCAATTTAATAGCTATTTTAATTATATACCAATAATTATAGTTGCTAAATACCCCACTGTCGGGGCCGTCGACAGCTTTACCGAGCCCCGGGGCTGCTTATTATTGAGGGCCCCTTCCCTCTTTCAAGGTTTTGTCATTTCATTTTTCTGTTTTTAATTTATTAAAAAACTACCACAGTATTTAATTGTTACAGATTTTTATTGAATTGAAATATTTATATAATTTTTTTGAGAATCGCCAAATGTGCACAACTGAATGGCCTAGCCTATATGACGTAATATAGCCATAGTCTTGGGCGCCCTGCCCCCCCCGCCCTGTCGGCGGTTCTGCCCACTGTCCCTACTTCTGGTGTAGATATATAGCCATAGGAAAAAAAATGATTCATAGAAATATTTACTAAAATCATGTAGGTAACATAAAATAAACATATAAAAATAATTTTAAGATACGAGCTTGTATATATGTTAATTATAAAGCAATAATTAAGGTTGTTAGCTATAACTTAAAACAAATATCCATAGAAATATTTATTCAAAATATGATAAATATTCGCGACCCGCGTAGTCTACCTCTCTACCACCAAGTAAAAACAAACTATTTTGTTTCGACGTGGACATGCTAGTTGACTTCGGATATAAACAGCTCTGGTAACATCCTCGATATGTGCGGTCGCATTTAAATGTACAGGTTTGTTTTACAAATTGATGAATTCGATGCACGGAATCAAATTGTGGCCTAAACTTCTAGATGCGAGGATGCGAGGATCTGCGTACCTCACACCAAATATATAAAATTATGAATGGCCAGTGAAGTGCAATGACCGCGGTGATTCCCGTGTGAACTGCTAGGATGAACTGCTGCAAGTATCTTCGGCATGCGCTATTCCATTTAAATGTACAGGTTTGTTTTACAAATTGACGGCGACTGTAGTAGTGAACTACTCATTTAACTATTAAGATTCTTCGACATGTTCGTACGAAGATACTTGCAGCAGTTCATCCTAGCAGTTCACACGGGAATCACCGCGGTCATTGCACTTCACTGGCCATTCATAATTTTATATATTTGGTGTGAGGTACGCAGATCCTCGCATCCTCGCATCTAGAAGTTTAGGCCACAATTTGATTCCGTGCATCGAATTCATCAATTTGTAAAACAAACCTGTACATTTAAATGCGACCGCACATGTCGAGGATGTTACCAGAGCTGTTTATATCCGAAGTCAACTAGCATGTCCACGTCGAAACAAAATAGTTTGTTTTTACTTGGTGGTAGAGAGGTAGACTACGCGGGTCGCGAATA